>CM060684.1:208515613-209733113 GCA_030686995.1 Artemisia argyi | reverse complement strand
GTTCATCATTAAGGACGCCAGATGTAAACTTAAGAGTCCTACGCAGATCTTAGCAATCTGCCAAAACATTTATGAGAGGATTCACTTTTGTGATTCTCAATGATTGAATGGAAATTCCTGCCAGGGTCAACATCAAGCAGCCCTGACAGCAGGTCACTTCGGTAATTCTTTATGGGTTACGCTTAGTGTTCGCGGTGGTTTCAAACGGTCTACAGTCGTGGAGTGATCCCCAGCGACTCACCCAGTCATTGAGCTACTTAGTAGGTCTTGTAAGCTCTCTCGAGAGTATCTGACATGGGAACGGCCTTGGTAAGGGTTAGAAGGAGTCCTCACACTATGCTGTTGACGATCTCTAATTCTTATCTGTAAGTACCGGACGTTTTATTGCTAACTGTTTATATGCAGAGACACTTCATCTCCATGGCGACAGATTCCACATGCTCATACATACATCTGGAAGTTAAAGAAAGCTCCCTCAAAGATCTATACAACACAAAGTTCAAAGAAAGATTCTACGCCAAAAAGAAGAATCTACAAAGTATAAAGACTAAAGATCAAAGTGAACGAAAGGGAACTACGTGCATATGAATATCACAAAGACTGAAGATGTATGAGCATGTTGGAATGGCAAACAACCAGCACAGACGCAGAAGTGACGAAAGGCAGATAACTCCACATCACAAAGGAACAAAGAACGATGAAAAATCAGTTATCAAAGATCACGAAGCATGAAGGAACAAAGATTAAAGACTATTCTACAACGACACACAAAGTTAAAGACAAAGAACACGGAAGACCCACTCACGTGGAGCATCATTCGAATGACCAACCCTTAGGGGGAGATTGTTAGCATTAAAAATATGTATTATGAAGTGATGGTCATTCTCATATTGTAACTTTGTGTCGTTTGTTAAGTTTAGTAATTGTTTAGTCATTGGGCTTTGGACTTGGCAAGCTAATATGTTATTAGTTATGTTTCATAAGCCTTTATATAATCCATGTAACCAAGTCCAAGCCCAAGCCCATAGAAAGCCCATAGGGCATCTCATGTTAAGAAGTATATAAACACCTCAAAGGCTCATTTGAGGTGTGTGCTTGTGTGTGTATTTGTGTGTGTTTTCTTGAATAAAAGCTCTCATATTTCTTATATCTCTCTCTCTATACACGAATCTCATACAAGTCACCAAGTCACCATCTTTCTTCTTCTAATCTTCTATATTTGTGATAAAGTTGTGATTTCTAAGGTCCTACAATGTGGGTTTTGGTTTACCTGTTATTGTATGCAAGTATATAGTTTTCTTTTTAATAACAAACCATTGAAACCCATCTTGCCGTTTTGATTGGTGTTACAGTGGGTGTGAGTCCGGGCCGGTTTAAGAAGGCTGATAACCTTCATTTGGCATCAGCTGGTTCAGTTGAAGGGGATGTAAAGCTACCTTTGATCAGTTGTTCCGTGTTGAAGAGACTAACCGGCGGGAGAGCGTGAAATGAACGGAAAGGATCGTTAAAGCAAGTGGCTTTTGATTTGGTTCGTTCTGCAGGTGTAAGAAGACAGTAGAGTGTAAAAAATGGGTCAAAATAAATGATTATTACAAGTCAAAATCAGATGAGCCATATTCGTGACATGATGAAATGAGAAATGCATAAAGAAAATTGAAAATAAGATCCATGCACGTAGCATAAACAACATACCACTTTCTTTATCATGATCAAACTGCAAGAAAAGCCACCAGTCTAAGCCTAGCATTGCATCTCATTATTTTGCTTTATAAAATCAGCAACAAATAAATCGACAAAATGGAATCAAGTATCTCTTCAATAACTATCGTACGGTTTCTGTTAGCGTTATAAGATTGGGAGATAATCATGCCTATATAAACCAACCCCTAAAGGAATGGTTACACCAAAAAAAGAACATGCCATTAAAATTGGATGCAGGGACCGAGCTTTGCTTTGGGAATACATCCGCCTAATGCAAACCCTTCTAGGAACTGATTGAATGATAATGCCCCAGCAAGGGTATAACTTTGCTCGATCATTTTGATACATCTAATGAAAGGCTAACCGTGACTAAATGTGACACGATTCCAAGTTCCAACTGTTAGAGTTTGACAATCAAAGTACACATATTGCGGAAGCTAGGATCAAGTAATAACACGTATAAGATTAACTAAAACATAAATAGTAAACGTACCCGATGCACTTCAAATAAACCTTGATTCTTGTACAATTAGATCAATGATAAACCCCTTACCGTTTTGTTTATCGATCTCTTGATAATTACTAAAGTAAGTAATTACCTCGTTCTTGTACACACAAACTACCAACGAATAAAGGTTTGATGCAAGTAAACAAAACACTTAATATTTTTGCTTATGAAAAATCGATCCAACCCTATGGGGTGGAAGAACCGATCGGCCACAAGAAAACAAGGAGAAAGAAAAAGGTTTTAGGGTTGTGTGTGTGCACAAAAGATGTGAAACCCTAATCCTTGGCATTGTATATATACTAGGTGAATCTTGGAGCTCAAGCAAAGCATGGGTCGACCCATGGTGTGGGCTTCGACCGGCCTAGGCACCCACAAGGGTGTTCTAGATCTTTCTTGACTCCCAAGTTACACTCTAGTCCATATCTTTCGTCCCTAATGATAATTAGTCCATACGTTTAATAACTAACGACCATTTAGTCCATTAAGTGTTATAAATATATATATTCAATACATTTAATATATACATATTTATTTTACATTATTCTTGTTTGTAAAGTGTGCAATCCCGAGGTCTCGGGTTCGATACTAGACATTTACTTATTAATATTTATACGTAACTTTTAACAGCTCCCACTCGTATATCTATTAATAGTAAAATGACACTGGTTAGCGTCTTGCAACACTCCAATGTCCCTAGTTCGACCTGATAGGTTTCCTGGAAAACCTTTAATGATTCCTCATTATTATTATCCTTTCGCCTCTAATACTAAATTAATAAAGATGTGAGGTTCTTTATTAAATTCTGTTTCTCGTCTCTTTATGATTGAACAAAATTACCAAATCATCTGAACGTATTCCAGATAGACTTTGGGCGTGGCCACGCAAACATTTTGTCAACCCTACGAGGGGCCCAGCAGTATTAAACTTCTGAACAAATCAGAAGGAGCGATTTCTCTCTTGACTACAAGAATAACCCATGAACTTTGCAACATTCTGAAAACAACCCTTATGACTTCCAATTACGGTAAGCGGTAGATTGCTTCACAAAATGCACTACATCCATGACACTTATCTGGTATCTCAAGTCTGAGGATAACTATAAATATGATTCTCACATTAAATTTAAATCATATTGTTGGGATAAGTCCAATACTCAATTCATTAAATATCATGTGAAATTGGTATGACTACGCATTAATATACTTTCAAGTATATCCTAAACCAATACTCAAAATTGTCTTAATTCAATGATATTCCCATATCATTAATCGACAATGGACTATTTAGAATAATAAATTATTCACGGATCTTAAACATGCAAATATAAGATATATTATTAATAAGACAATGAATAAATAAACATAACCAATATTTTATTTCAGTAAATATTAATAATTGTACATTACATCCTTTATCCAAATACTAATCACAAATGGGCATGAAACTATCAGCTAATTTAAGTCCTAATCCTTCAGCATGCTTATAAAGCTTGGTGCCAGGTAAAGGCTTTGTAAATTGATCAGCTAAGTTTTCATCTGTGTGAACTTTGAGCATTTCGATTTCACCTATCTCAGCTTGTTCTCTGACATAGTGGTGCTTAATCGGGAAATATCTGGTGCCTCTCATGATTCCAGGTTCATTGGCAAATGTAATTGCGGCTGAGTTGTCACAATACATTTTTATAGGTCGCTGAATCGAAGGCATAACCCCAAGCCCTGAAACAAACTTCCTAATCCAAACAGCTTCCATTGCAGCTTCTGAAGCAGCTATATACTCACTTTCTGTAGCAGACATCGCTAGTACACTCTGCTTTTGCTCCTCCAATCAACAGCTCCTCCATTAATGATAAAGACATAACCCGTCTGAGACTTCGTATCATCTTTATCACCTTTCCAAGAAGCATCGCAGTAACCTGTTACATCAAGCTCTGCAGATGGAGTACCCCCATAAACTAAGAACATCTCTTTAGTAGCCCTAAGGTACTTAAGAATATTCTTAACAGCAGTCCAGTGTTTTTCACCTGGATTCTGCTGATATCGACTGGTTAAATTCTGAGCAAATGCCACATCAGGCCTTGTGCTTTTTACCGCATACATAATAGATCCTACAGCCGAAGCATAAGGGACTCTCTTCATGCGTTGCACCTCTTCTGGTGTTGAAGCACAAACTTTATTGCTCAAGCCATGTTGCTCTTGCATCGGCAAATATCCTTTCTTGGAATTTTGCATACTGAATCTCTTCAATATTTTATCAATGTAAGCACTTTGGCTTAATCCAATTAATCGCTGAGATCTATCTCTATATATCTTGATTCCCAGAATAAATGCAGCTTCCCCTAGATCTTTCATAGAAAAACAACTTCCAAGATATTCCTTAACCTTTTGTAAACTTGGAATGTCGTTTCCCATGATCAATATGTCATCGACATATAATATAAGGAAAATTACATTACTCCCACTAGCTTTGTGATATACACATGGCTCATCAAGATTTTGAGTCAATCCATACTTCTTAATTTCACTATCAAATCTTTTATTCCATTGTCGTGATGCTTGCTTTAATCCATAAATGGATCTTTTAAGCTTGCATACACAATCTGGGAATTCTGGATTCACAAACCCCTCAGGCTGCGCCATATAGATGTCTTCATCTAGGCGACCATTTAAGAAGGCGGTTTTGACATCCATTTGCCAAATCTCATAGTCATAGTAAGCGGCTATGGCTATAAGAATCCTAATTGCCCTTATGTCAGCTACAGGAGAAAAGGTCTCCTCATAGTCAACACCTAAAGTTTGAGTATAGCCTTTAGCTACCAAACGGGCCTTATAGGTGTGTACAATGCCATCCATATCAGTCTTTTTCTTGAAGAGCCATTTACTTCCAACTAGCTTGGCACCCGGAGGTAGGTCTACTTCTTCCCAGACTTCATTGTCTTTCATGGATTGCATTTCCCCATTCATAGCTCCCTGCCATTTTTCCTTTTCAGGACTATTCATGGAAGCTTTATAACTTGTAGGTTCATCAAGATCCCCTGTCAAGTTGTCATCACACTCTACGTTTAAACATAGACGTGTAGGAGCCTTCACAGATCTTGAAGATCTGCGAACGGGAATCACTTCAACTTCTGGTGGAGGACCTAAACTTTCAGGTTCTTCAGGAAGTTGGCTAGTGTTTTCAGAAGGTGTCACATCTTCATGATCGTCTTCCAGATCATATACTCTCCCACTGAATTCTTGAGATATGAGCTCCTTTTCTAAGAAGTCTCCATACCTTGCAACAAAAACCTTGTTTTCAGCTGGGTAATAAAAGTAGTAACCCATAGTTTCCTTAGGGTAACCTACGAAGATGCACTTTACAGATCTTTGTTGGAGTTTGTCTGCTGAGTCACGTTTAACATACGCCTCTCAACCCCAGACCTTTAGATAAGACAAGTTAGGAGCTTTTCCAGTCCATACTTCATATGGAGTCTTATCAACCTTCTTTGTTGGAACCATATTTAAAATGCGAACTGCAGATTCCAAGGCATAATCCCAAAACGAGTAAGGAAGAGTTGTTAGATTAAACATAGATCATATCATGTCTTGCAATGTACGATTCCTTCTTTCAGATACACCATTTTGTTGTGGAGTATATGGAGAAGTAAGGTGCTGGACAACTCCCTCCTTTGCTAAGTAATCTATAAACTCTTGACTCAGGTATTCACCACCTCTATCGGATCGAAGAGCTTTAATCTTCTTTCCTAGTTGCAACTCTACTTCTGCTTTAAACACTTTGAATGTCTCAAACACCTCATTTTTATGTTTAAGTAAATAAACATAACCATAACGGCTGTAGTCATCCGTAAATGTTAAGAAGTAGCTAGCTCCTCTCCTTGACACATGTCTAAGTGGTCCACACACATCTGTGTGTATAAGGCCAAGTAGATCATTCGCCCTTTCAATCCTATTTTTAAAGGGTTTCTTAGTCATCTTCCCAGCAATGCAAGATTCGCATTTATCAAATGATTCATCATTGATCTTTTCTAAAAGCCCATCATGTTGCAGCTTTTTCATGCGATCTTTGCCAATGTGAGCAAGTCGACAATGCCAAAGATAAGATGAATCCAGACCTTTCTTGATTCTCTTATTGTTGATGCTATACATTGAATTATTTTTAACAAAAGCATTATCATTATCATTCATATCAATTTCAAAGACACCATTCACAGCAATAGCATTAAAATAAAAAACACCATTTAAAGAAACCAAAATTCCATTGCTAGAAATAGTATGCTCAAAACCAAGGTTCAACAAACATGAAAATGAAATTACACCTCTAACAATTGACGGTGCATAATGACAATTATTTAAAGATAGTACTAAGCCCGAAGGCAACACTAAATCATAAACTCCTATAGCTTCAACTCCTGCATGCGCTCCGTTACCAACGTGCAAGAATTGTTGTCCATAGGCCAGCTTTCTCTCAACTCTAAACCCCTGCAAGGAATTGCAAATATGAATGCCAGATCCCGTATCATATACCCATGAATTCAATTTAGGAGTAAGAGTGAATAATTCAATCATAAAGAACGCACCTGATGAGCTGGGGTTACCAGCTTCATTCCCCTGCTTCTTGAGTTGCAAGTCATGAATATAGAGAGGACAATTGCGCTTCCAATGGCCCTTTTCATGACAATGGTGACATGCCTGTTCCTTCTTGTTTGGTGGATTCACCTTTTTCTGCTTAGGCTGATGTTGCTTCATCTTGGGTTCAGGTTGATAGGCCATGACCTGCTTGCCTTTGTTAACCTTCCCTTTGCCTTTGTTCACATGCGATTTCTTCTGGATTCTCCCACCATGAATTGCCAACACTTGCGGGATAGGATTCTTGACCTTGGCTGGTAGACTTTTCTCATACTCAATAAGCAATGCGAGTAATTCAGATACTGTCTTCCCCGAGCAGTGCATATTGAAGTTCTGCACAAAACCAGCAAAGTCCTTGTTAAGGGACCTGTTGATCAAGTGCACTTGCACATTGTCAGGGTAACCAAATCCAATTCTGTGAAGCTGATCAAAAGATTCCTTCATCTCAGTCACATAATCTTCAACTGGTTTACCATCACCATGCTTGCAGTTATGTAGCTTGTCCAATTCATCATACAATTCAACTGCAGGTGGTTTCTCATAAGATTGCCTAAGAACATCAAGCATATCTTTTGGGAAAAAGTACTCAAACTTCTTTTGTAATTGAGCACTCATGCTAGTGAGCATTAAGCAAGCAACCTCATTAAACTTAGCATGTTCCACCCTCCATGCCGCCTTGTCTGCTTCTGGAGCAGTAGCAGCAGGCTCAGCTGGGCATTCTTCGGTCAAATAGTCCATTTTACCGGTTGACCTCAAGAAAATTCTAAGTGAGCGGTACCAATCATTGAAATTCTTTCCAGTCAGTTTCTCTCTCTCAAGATGACTCTTGAAAGCAGAAATCACAGATGGGGTATCGGGTTGAGCCATATCTACAGATAAAAGTTCAAACATTAGTATTTTCGATAATAAATATCTTCAAGAAAATAAAATACCCAAAGTTATATTCATATAACCACCAAAATTTTCTTGAAAACCTAGGATCTAACTTTACATAGTTCCACCACATCAGTTGATCTGCTAGTGGTGAAAGTACAAAAGATAGTAATCTGTCGAACAATAATTGGCAAACAAGATTTCCAATTCCTAGATCATTATGGGAATTACATCAAATTGATTCATCAATTTGCCTTGTAAGCATGTTTCATCCCATCTCATGCCTTAAGTTCTAGGTCTCACGCACAACTTAATTAAGTCGTCTACCTTAGAAACATGTAAAATTACAATTATGGTCTCACGCGTTAAAAGAATTTTACCTTGTTATAGTAATTTAGCCTAGGTCTCACGTTTACTAAATTAAAATTCCAAATGTTTCTTATAGATAGATGGCATGTAACTTAAATTATAAGGGTATTTAATTTTGATGTGTAAATCAAAATATGTATAAAGATGCATGCACTCATCTTTATAGCATAAGTTTTCAAAACCTTTTTATTACCAATTCGTGAAATTAATACACAAAGTTTTACTTGAGGTTTAACAAACCCTGAGATGACTTTCTACAATTATGATTTTAAAAGTAATTCGTTTAAGACATATTCAAGATTGTGATAACCAAGGCAGACTCTAAGGCTCTTTTCTAAGCCTTCAAATCACGGTTATGAATATCGTCTTAAAGGACTTAATTTTAAAAGCATATTTGTACAAAACATCAATCAAGCAAAAGTTTATGGATTCAATCTCAAATTCTTATAATAAAGTATGAATTTTTGCTAGTCTCGCCTGGGAGCTGATTACCGTGCGAATCGGACCACTATTGGCAATAAGACCTTGCAAGATTCTTACTTTATCACTTTAGTTTCACCGTTATTAGTCTATATTATTTTCTTTTATGAAAATCACCCTTTTTATTGCTTACATCAAGTCAAACAATTAAGAAAACAATAAAACAAGTAATTTAAAGAAAATTAAACAACTAATAATAAAACGTGAAACAATTAGCCACATGCAAACCATATTAAAAAGATCCTAATAAAATCAATTCTAGGTATAATTATGCATGTAATCACCTAAGGCCTTCCCTTCTTAATGGAAGTGGAGCCACATACATTGATGAATCAATTGCGTAGGCCAAAGATAATATACACACCACATAGCATATAAATTGATTTTAATATCTATTGGAGTCTTCCCCAATTTTAGATCTATTTAAAAAACATGTGACATATAAATAATCAAATAAGATCCATGACTAACATGCATGTTTCGTCACGGATTAACCTAACAATTAGCACATAGGTTACAAGTACGTTCACAAAAAACTGGTTTAGACCTATGGTTTCTATATGATTACAATTTAATCAAGAAAACCACAAACCCTAATTAGGGTTTTTTTAGTGGAAATCGACCCCCCCCCCCCCTAAAATTAGGGTTAGGGTTATAAAATTTTTAAAAAAAAAAATTTAAAGAAAACCCTAGAAAAACATGTATCTAAAACAATTAAAGATCCGATTTTTATTACGTTTTAGTAATCAATTACATGTTATCCATGGCTCGTGATGCCACTGTTAGAGTTTGACAATCAAAGTACACATATTGCGGAAGCTAGGATCAAGTAATAACACGTATAAGATTAACTAAAACATAAATAGTAAACGTACCCGATGCACTTCAAATAAACCTTGATTCTTGTACAATTAGATCAATGATAAACCCCTTACCGTTTTGTTTATCGATCTCTTGATAATTACTAAAGTAAGTAATTACCTCGTTCTTGTACACACAAACTACCAACGAATAAAGGTTTGATGCAAGTAAACAAAGCACTTAATATTTTTGCTTACGAAAAATTGATCCAACCCTATGGGGAAAAGAACCGATCGGCCACAAGAAAACAAGGAGAAAGAAAAACGTTTTAGGGTTGTGTGTGTGCACAAAAGATGTGAAACCCTAATCCTTGGCATTGTATATATACTAGGTGAATCTTGGAGCTCAAGCAAAGCATGGGTCGACCCATGGTGTGGGCTTCGACCGGCCTAGGCACCCACAAGGGTGTTCTAGATCTTTCTTGACTCCCAAGTTACACTCTAGTCCATATCTTTCGTCCCTAATGATAATTAGTCCATACGTTTAATAACTAACGACCATTTAGTCCATTAAGTGTTATAAATATATATATTCAATACATTTAATATATACATATTTATTTTACATTATTCTTGTTTGTAAAGTGTGCAATCCCGAGGTCTCGGGTTCGATACTAGACATTTACTTATTAATATTTATACGTAACTTTTAACACCAACATGCACCGATCAAATGTAGAATTAGTAAAAAAGGATTATAAAACACAAGTAATCCATTTTTTCTTTGCAAACTACCTGCCATTGTTTATGAAAATCCAATAACAATGCTATAGCTTGCATAAATGAACAACATACTTGTTCATTTGTCTTGTGTTAGTCATTATACTTTTGTGCATCTGAAGTTAGTAAAAATGGTGTCGTGTCCGGTTTGGGTCATTTTTTAATCCATTTTGTTTTAGCATAGTTTTCAAAGCTTATCCGTTAGACTTGTTAATTAAAAAGCACAATTCAACCAATTTTTAAGTTATTGACTTGTGTTCAAGCTCTACTATAAGTCCAAATTTGCTTAGTCTTACACACTGTAGTGTTTCTTTAGCAACAGAAGAATCACTCCTTCATGATTCTGTGAATCCCACTCGAGTCATCTCGAACATCTTGAATTTGCTTCATGTGTTTACTCTCATATAACTGAGTAATATTGAACTATTGAAGTCAACAAGCGATTTTTATCGTGGTATTAGTCTGTGACCCGAATAATCTTTATCTTATGCTTATTATTATTAGTTAGAAGTTAGAAGACCAAACTTGTTAGTTAGAAACATTATAACCGAATAGTTAGTTAAATCGGTTAAGAAACAATGAAGAGATACATTGGTTCATTCATACCGATTCATACTCTATATAAACATATGTATTAGTATCGTTTAATGGTTAATGAAATTATATATTTTACTTATTCATATTTTGAAACTTATTATATCGATCTAGAGAGAAAGTGGGACAACAATTGGCATCAAGAGCAAGGATTATACATCAAGAATACGCAACGATTTCTATATAACGAAATCAAAAAAATCAGAACTAAAGCCAAAGAAAAGACGCAGGAAAAGAGGAAGAACAAATTGTTATTCTTCTTGAGCGAAAGAGATAACCTGTTTTCTTTAATCTTCCAAAGGAAACACGAGTTTGAATAAGGAAACACGTAGAAAAGATAGTGCACGATCTGATTTACGTAGGGGTTGCAAACGCATAACATCAAGCGTATTGGTGTTGAGGAAGAAAAAGGAGACTTTGTGTAGTAAGAAAAGAACCGGTTTGGAGAAAGAGAAACACAAAGCAAGGCATTGTTGATTGAAAAACGTATACGTAGTATTTTGATTATTTGAAAAGAAGAGTGTGGAGTTTGTGTCGATTTTAACACAAAGAACAACAACAACGAGACGCAAGAAACTGTAGAACCAAATATTTGGTTGTTTCGCTGCAACAAGGATCAAATGAAGTGACTGTTTTGATTCAAAAATTACCAAGGTGTGGTAACGAAGGAACGTGTGTAGGAGACTTAGAGATTTCAAGAAACGAGATCAAGGACAACACACAAGAAGAAAATAACAACGCGTAGTGTGGTATTACTTGTTTTTTGTTTGTGTCGAATTACTGAAAACATACGACAACAAAAAGAACAAGAAAAGAAGTCGAGACTTGTTTTGGTTCAAGACAAAATTTAAACAAGGCTAGGAGGCTATTGATTTTTGTTTAGACTCGTTTAAAAAAAACAACAACATCAATTCGACAAGGAGAAGAAAGGAACTTTTTGGTGTTTTGTTTACTGGTTCGAATCAAAACAGAAGGAGAAAAGAATCCGAGAGTTTGCTTGGAAGTTTTGAAGTCGATTTGGAAAGAAAAATAACGAGGCAAGAGAAAAACAAAAGAGCGAAGGGAATTACAAACATTGGTGAACGAATCTTACTAACGAGACAAGGGAATACATCTCATATTCAATACAATAACGAGGTCATAAGTTTCTAAATTTTTTGGATTTCAATTCATATTAGAATAGTATAGATTTTGTTAGTTTATACTATTAGGAAATCCCGAGAACTACTATTGATCCCGTAATTACTAGGAATTCCCGAAAACTAAATATATTCCCATAGTAGAGAAGATACCATACTAAGAAAAATTCCCATAGAAAATAGAAAGTGAAGATCATTGATACTTTCAAGATGTACGATGATACAAACGCAACAACTACATTAAAACCCTTAACACCTATTGCACAATACCAATGCCCTAAGTTGAAAAACACAAATTACACGGTATGGGCTATACAAATAAAAGTTATATTAGAAGCACATGGTTTGTGGGAGACAATAGAACCTAAGGAAAACACACAATTAGATGATAAGAAGGATAAAGCAACTATTGCCCTTCTATATCAAGCTTTGACCGAGGATGTGATTTTACAAGTAGCAAGTTGTAAAACGGCAAGGGAATTATGGGATTCGTTAAAAAGGAGACACGTTGGCGAAGAGAAAGTGCAACAAGCATTACTACAATCATTAATGATAGGATTTAATGCCCTTCAGATGAAGGATGATGAAACGGTGGATGTATTTGCAGACAAGTTAAACGGTTATGTCACGAAGGCAAAAGAACTAGGGAAAACAATAGATGAATCACTTATAGTTAGAAAACTATTAGACTCCACACCCGATAGATTCATTCAGATAGTAGCATCCATAGAACAAACTAGTGATCTAGACGACATTACCCTAGATGAGATCACTGGAAAACTCAAAGCGTTTAAGGAAAGAATAAAACTCCGAAAGGGAGGACAAGTTGAAAGCCAGGATAATTTACTATTGACAAATGGTGAACACTCAGGTAGAGTAAAGCGTTTTAATAAACGTGGAGGTAGATCAAACTATTCACGAGGAAACTGGCGAAATAACAAACACAGAAATAACTCTCAAGAAGGAAACTCAAATTATAAGGGAAACCCTAATAAGAATACAAACAGAAAGGATTTGAGTACGTTAAGATGTTACAAATGTAACAAACTTGGACATTTTATGAGTAAGTGTAGAATAAAAACAACAGCTCAGGAACAATCGAACCTTATCTTAGAAGATGAAGAACCATCACTATTAATGACTATGCACGAAACCAAACACGAGGAAGTGTTGTTGAATGAAGGCCAAATTCAACCAGGGAAATATGCTTCAAAGGACGAAAGCATATGGTATCTAGATAACGGTGCAAGTAACCATATGACGGGAACTAAGAGTCATTTTAAGGATATGGATGAAAACATAACAGGACGAGTACGTTTTGGAGATGGATCATACGTACAAATAAAGGGAAAAGGCTCTATATTGTTAGGTTGTAAAAACCAGGAACAAAAGGTAGTATCGGATGTATATTATATACCAAACCTTAAGAGCAACATTCTAAGTCTAGGACAACTTACAGAAATAGGTTGTAAAGTTATAATGGAGGGAAATAGACTGACTTTGTATGATAAGAGCAGAAAGTTGTTGATGAAAGTTGAAAGATCCAAGAACAGACTTTACAGTATTAGATTACAGATAGCCACACCTATATGTCTCTTAGCAAATATAGATAACCAAGCATGGTTATGGCATGCTAGATTAGGAAATCTAAACTTTGACGATATCAATAAGATGACTAGAAAAGGTATAGTGGATGGAATACCTAGAATAAATCATGCAGGTCAAATTTGTGATGCATGTTTATTAGGAAAGCACAGTAGAACACCATTTCCAAACCAAACTAAATTCAAATCAAAGAACCCGTTGGACTTAATATATGGAGATCTTTGTGGTCCTATTAGTCCAGCAACACACTCAGGAAAGAAACTCATATTCTTGTTAGTAGATGATTGTACACGTTTCATGTGGGCTTACTTTCTACAATCAAAGGATCAAGCATTTAGTATATTCAAGGAATTTAAGCAAAAAATAGAAATGGAATTAAGAATGAAAGTGAGCTAGGATGCTAAGAACAGATAGAGGAGGTGAATTTACATCAAATAAATTCACCAAATATTGTAAAGATAATGGAATAGCAAGACAGTTGACAGCACCATATTCACCACAATAGAATGGAGTAGTGGAGAGAAGGAATAGGACAGTGTTATCAACTACGAGGAGTATGATGAAAGCCATGAAGTTACCCTTAACTTTTTGGGTAGAAGCAGTGAAACATGCTATTTACATACTAAATAGGGTACCTACAAGAGCCCTGATAGATAAAACTCCATATGAGGCACTCTACAGTAGAAAACCAAATCTAGAGAACCTAAGGATATTTGGATGCACAGCTTATGCAAAAATAACAATACCTCACTTAAAGAAGCTGGATGATAGAAGCATACCGATGATCTACTTAGGAGTAGAGGAAGGATCAAAAGCATGTAGGTTATATGATCCGAAAAGGAAAAAGAAACATGTTAGTAGGGATGTAAAGTTTATGGAAACAAAGCCGTGGAATTGGGAGAAGAATGGAGAGGATACAAGTACGCAAGACACATTTTGGGCTAGTTTTGTGGTAGACGAAGTTGACAATGCAAACCCTACCCCTGTCAACATAGAAAATGATGATGATATGTATCCAACACCGGATCCATTACCAGATCCAACATCAGAACCAGACTCACCAATTACACCACCAACATACAATTATGACCCTAACTCAGAAGAAGAAGAAGCTACTACTAGTTCATTAGAAACTTCAGATGAAAGATATGATCATAGACCAGTACGAGGATTGAAAGGTTTAGCAGAAATTTACGAGAATGCAAGTGTAGTGGAAACACCAAGTTTATTTTTCACAGAAGAAGAACCTCGTAACTATAAGGAAGCATCAGTAGATAAGAAATGGATTGAGGCCATGGAAATTGAATTAGATTCAATAAATAAGAATAAAACATGGATTCTTACTACATTGCCAGAAAATCAAAAGGCAATTGGACTTAAATGGGTTTTTAAAACCAAGAGGGATGCACAAGGAAAGATCATACGATACAAGGCACGTTTAGTAGCAAAAGGATATGTACAAGAACAAGGAATAGAATTTGATGAAGTATTTACCGCAGTTGCTAGGATAGAAACAGTACGGTTAATATTAGCGCTAGCAGCATATCATGGTTGGTGAGTTCATCACTTGGATGTAAAATCAGCATTTTTACATGGAGATTTGAAGGAAGAAGTCTATGTTACACAACCTGAATGATTTGTACAGCCAGGAAACTCAGGAAAAGTGTACAAGCTTATTAAAGCTTTATATGGATTAAGACAAGCACCGAGAGCTTGGAATGTGAAGCTTGATCAAACATTAAAGTCATTAGAATTCAAGAAATGTAATCTCGAACAAGCAGTATATACAAAGAGAAACAAGAATTCTACAATTATAGTTAGAATTTATGTAGATGATTTGATAATCACGGGCACTCCAAATAAGGAAGTTGAATTATTCAAATCCCAGATGGAAGAAAAGTTTGAAATGAGCGACTTAGGATTGTTAGCTTATTACCTTGGGATAGAAGTTACACAGACAGGAGGAGAGATTACAATCAAGCAAACAGGTTATATTAACAAGATCTTGAAGGAAACAAGTATGATGGAAAGTAATGATACGAAGATACCAATGGATCCCGGTACTAAGTTGTTCAAGGCAGAAGATGGTAACTCAGTTGACGCAACTTACTACAGAAGTTTAATTGGAAGTCTCAGGTACTTACTACATACAAGACCAGATCTTAGTTATTCAATCAGACTACTCAGCAGATGGATGCAAGACCCAAAGGAACATCACCTGAAGGCGGTAAAGCAAGTAATCCGATATATCAAAGGAACAAAAGAGCATGGCATAATTTACAAAAAAGAAGGCGGATGCAAGATTACAGGTTACAGCGACAGTAGTTATGGAATCAACACTGATCAAGGAAAAGGAACTACTGGCATAGTATTTTATTTTGGAGAGTCACCCATTACTTGGATTACTCAGAAACAACCGACAGTGGTGCTATCATCATGTGAATCAGAATTTATGGCGGCTACTGCAGCAGCATGTCAAGCCTTATGGTTGAAAAGATTACTTAGTGAATTAACTAGAAATGAAGAAAAGAAGATAACGTTGAAGGTGGATAACGTTTCAGCAATCGCACTAGTCAAGAACCCAGTTTTTCATGGAAGAAGTAAACACATCGACATTCGCTATCATTTCATTCGAGAATGCGTAGAGAATGGACACATCAATACAGAACATGTCAGCGGAGAACTACAAAGAGCAGATATACTAACGAAGGCTCTACCAAGATTGAAGTTCACGACAATGCGACAAATGCTCGGAGTTCAAGATTTAACAAGAAGCAACGATCAAGATTAAGGAGGAGAATGTGACCCGATTAATCTTTTTCTTATGCTTATTATTATTAGTTAGAAGTTAGAGGACCAAACTTGTTAGTTAGAAACATTATAACCGAATAGTTAGTTAAATCGGTTAAGAAACAATGAAGAGATACATCGGTTCATTCATACCGATTCATACTCTATATAAACATATGTATTAGTATCGTTTAATAGTTAATGAAATTATAGATTTTACTTATTCATATTTTGCAACTTATTATATCGATCTAGAGAGAAAGTGGGACAACATAGTCAAAGTCGGGGTGAGTCATTGCTACTAGTTTTTGACATGGTATCAGAAAAGTTACTAAGATAAAATCCATTTGGAATCCAACAAGAGTTGGTTACTAATATTGTAGTATATCATAACTCAAATCGACCCGATTACCTTAAATGGGTCGAAATTGTTAGAACCACTTTTACATTGTGAAAACTAAAGCCAAATTAGACTGATTAAACTCGCTATAAAAGAAAGAAAAAACAGTCATGTGAATATATACTCGAGATAGATCACAACCTCAAACACAGACATGGTGTGTTTTTGTTTGTACTTTTTTGTTAGAGTAAAAAGTTTAGTAATTACTGGATAGTATTCCAGTTGCTTACATTTTGTTTGTTTCAGTGAACATATGAAGAAATGTCGACGTAATTCTACCACATTGAAGAAGATAACAATTATGATTTCTCAAATAGCAACTTATTTTGACTATCGTTTAATCTTTGCCATTGACATGGAAAAGTAGAAAGTTTGTAATTCTATCACGTTGAAGAGATATATAACAATTATGTGGAATTATATACAGTCCATAATATTCTAAACCACACATACTTGGAGAGTTGGAGTCAAATATTGTTTAGTGTGATAACAACTTATTTTGACTATCGTTTAGTCTTTGCTGTTGACTTGGAAAAGTAGAAGGTTTTGTGTATGCATATATACATGATCATTACCAATTATATATCATATGATTAACCTTGATTACTCACTTTTAAATTTTGACGTTCAAAAAAGCAATAATAATGTATCCTACTTCCTTCAAAAATCTTACTGTTCATATGCACAATTTCACTTATGTGCTTATGATGCTCATTTTTGTGTAAGCAAAAACCAGTGCTAATGATTTCAACAAATCAAGAGAAGCAAAAGCATTGCATGCAACTAATTGGTGGGGAGATAGAAATGCTTCTTCAGATCATTGTACCTGGCCTTATATTAGATGCAATGAAGAAGGAAGTGTCATTTCAATATACTTTGACGGTCATGATAATGAAGATCTAGGAGATCTTGGAATCCTCGACTTCGCTTCATTTCCAAACCTTGAGGATATTTCTATTAATAACTGCAAGCTTGAAGGAAGCATCCCGGAACACATTGGTTTGCTATCAAACTTATATTATCTTTCGCTTTATAGTAATCATCTCACAGGTACATTAGCTGCCTCGTTTACCAATCTCACCCATTTGGAATCCCTTGATCTTTCTAATAACAATCTCACAGGTGTTTCGTTTGCCAATCTCACCAGTTTGGAAAAACTTGATTTTTCTAATAACAATCTCACAGGTGCTTCGTTTGCCAATCTCACCCGTTTGGAGGATCTTGATCTTTCTAATAACTATATCACAGGTGTTTCGTTTGCCAATCTCACCCGTTTGGAAAACCTTGATCTTTCTTATAACAATATCAGAGGTATATTACCTATTTCGTTTGCCGATCTCATCCGTTTGGAATACCTTGATCTTTCTAATAACAATTTCACTGGTATTCTCTCTTCATCATTCAGTTCCTTGGTTAATCTCACCAACCTGGACCTGAGCGCAAATTAATTGAATGGATCAATCCCACCTGCACTTATAACTAACTTGCCTTACCTCGAAACGTTGGACCTGAGTAATAACAATCTTGGTGGTCCAATTCCCTCAAGAGCTAATTTACATGTTTACTTCACAAGTTTAAGATACCTCTATCTTTCTCATAATAATTTCAATGTTATTATTCCATCTCAGCTAGTGAAGTTGAGGAGTTTGACTACTTTGGATCTTAGTCGAAACCAATTCATGGGTCTGATCCCTTCATATCTTGATTCCATGGCCAATCTCACCAACCTAACCCATCTTTCATTTAGTGGGAATCTACTCACAGGTAAGTTACCAGTTTCGCTAGCCAATCTTACACAATTAGAAAACTTTGATCTTAGTGGAAACAGCTTTACGGGTTTCATCCCCCAAGCTTTAGGATCCATGGCCAATCTCAATGTTCTCGACTTGAGCAACAACAATCTTGATGGTCCAATTCCGTCAAGTTTTGGCAACCTAAGCCAACTGCAAGTTTTAAACCTTGCCATGAAGTCTATCAGTGGTCCTATTCCTCTATATATAGCATATTTAATGAAGTTCGGACATTTAGACCTTCATCATAATCAGTTGTCAGGAAACATGTCATTTGGTAATCACTGTTCTCTTGTGCATCTAGACCTTTCTTGGAATCTGATGACGGGAAATATCTCAAGTGTATGTGATTGCAGAAACTTAGACTACTTGGACATTAATAGTAATCATTTTGATGGAAAAGCACTTAATCAGGGCGACTTCCCAAATTTATTGTTTTACAATCAGTCTCAGAATCATCTTAATGGAGAAATGGGTTGCCCATCCAATAATCTGACAAGTGGACAATCAGAAACCAATGAACATAAGCGAAGAAATCAGCATGTACCCCGTTTGACCGTTTTTCTTCCCATTATCATTGGACTTTGCTTCTTAGTGGTTGCGTATTTCTTTTACAGTCGTAAAAAGGCTACCACAAACAAACTACAGCCTGAAATCAGAAAACATGGAGATGTGTGCACGATATTGAATTATGATGGAACAATTGCGTATGAAGACTTCATCACAGCTACGGAAGATTTTGACCTCAAATACTGCATTGGAACTGGTGGCTATGGTAGCGTTTATGAAGCAAAACTGACCACCGGTCAAACATTTGCTTTGAAAAAACTTCACCGGTATGAAGCTAAGCAACCAGCATTCGACCAGAGCTTCAAGAACGAGGTCCAAGTGTTAACCAGCCTAAGACACAAAAGCATTGTGAAACTCTACGGGTTCTGTTTGCATAACAAATGCAACTTCCTTGTATATGAATACATGGAAAAAGGGAGCCTATTTTGTGCATTGAGTGACGATGAATTGGCGGCTGAATTGGATTGGATGAAGAGGGTGAACATAATAAAAGGTGTGGTCCATGCTTTAGCTTACATGCATCACGATTGCAACCCGCCTATCGTTCATAGAGACATATCAAGCAACAACATTCTTCTAAACTCGGAAATGGAAGGATTTGTTGCTGACTTTGGAGCAGCCAGATTGCTTGACCCCGATTCATCCAACCAAACAGTCATTGCAGGAACTTTGGGATACATTGCTCCAGGTAGTTACTTCTACTCACTGTTACGCTTCTTAAGTTTAATTACGTCTATAGCTAGTAGCAGCTAAACTTTGCTAACATTATTTTTTGTATGTGATCATTTAGAACTTGCATATAGCAGGATTGTGAACGAAAAATGTGACGTGTATAGCTTTGGAGTCGTGGCACTTGAAACAATTGGAGGGAAACATCCAGGAGAGCTTCTTTCATACTTTAACTCTTCTACCAGTCATGGTACGATGTTGGAAAATATATTGGACCAGCGTCTCTCTTACCCAACAGACAGGCTAATCGAAAAGGAAGTTCTGCGTGTTTGTCATGTGGCATTGGCGTGCATTCTCACAGATCCAAAGGCTAGGCCGACCATGAGAAACGTTTCAAATGAATTATCGCGTTGAGGATATCATGATTCAGTTTGTGGGCTGTAAACTGGACTTGGGTGGGTCATCCCAGTTCAGAATTGACCTCGTAGAATGATCGACCAAGTCTTTATGCATGTTGGAAGTGAAGACCAAGTTTTATCTCGTAGCCTTTTTTTTTTTTCATTGTTTAGCAGTTGTAGTTTGTTATCACTTCAAGCATTGTAATTTCCTTTTTAATGAAATAATTCTTCCACCATACACCTTATCTTCCTCTTTAACTTCTACTGTCGGCTATACACTTTTGATCCAACACAGTTCAGTCTATCTTACAGCTTTATTATATGGACAACAACCTCTATACTTCTGCGTATCTCGTTTTCAGCATAAGTGTAGGTCTCAAGTCCCAACTGTATGTATATGATAAAAAAATAATAAAGTTTCATTTTTATATTCAGCCTGCAGCGTTTTTCTGTGGAATTAGAAGTGTTCTGTATAAATTGAAATGATTTTAGGGAAAAAGTCAATGATCATTGTTCTTTTGCTAATTTTCATAGATGGATTGTGGCTACACTGAATGATTTTCTTGTGCGCTGAAGTGGTTCCAGCTTGGATGGTAGAATTTGTTGTTCGGTAGTCCAGATTTGATTCTTCAGGAATGTCCTATGCTCAATTTCAGGAATGTAAAGTTTTGTGATTAATATGTATTCACCTTTTTGGAAAAAAAAAAAAAAAAAAAATCTCCTGCAGGATCCTTAGTGGTATGGCTTTAATAACATGTAATGCTAATACATTTCAACCCTATTCTAAATATTCTGATTATGCTGGAAGTTCATCAAATTCGGACTTTATTTTCTTCCCCAGTTTAAATTTCAGCAAATTAAAAAAATAAAAAATAAAATAAAAAAATAAGCTAAATAAGTCTTCGGTAAAGGCCGTCTATGATCTCCATTGTTGAGAAAATGTACAAACCTGGAGCCAATAATTTGCAAGACTACATTATTTGGACAAAAAAAATAATAAATAAATAAGAAAATAATAATAATAATAAAATAAATAAATAAATAAATAAAACCTCATCAAGAAAATATCTATAATTTATGTTCCTTTTTTTCTCATACTTGGAGCCAATAATTGTTTTTAAGATATTTATATAACAATGTATGGTTTGGAATAAAAGCTTAAGTGCAAAGGCATGAAAATTATATATTTATATGAAACAACTTAATTAGAGTATTTATTTGATGCAACATGACAGTTGGAAATATAGCATTAATTTTGGAGAAAGCAACTTGTTTTGACTAAAGTTTCTTCTTTGCCATTGACTTGGAAAAGTAGAAGGTCTTTGCCTTTTGGCTTTGGGTATGCATATTATGTTGGGTAATCTTGATGGGTAGCGTCATAGTTCGTTATGGGCCACGGATCAGCGGGTACGGGTCAGTATGTGGGTCCCTATATTGTTGAATAAAAGTGTTGATATATTCCTTGGTTGACCGAGTATTATGGAGGAGTATGTGGGTTTTGGTTTACCAATTATTTGGGAGATCATGGCAGTAAACCCACGTTCCATTCCATGCAAATCTTATGTATTTACTATGTTAGCCTGTAGTCTATAAATAGGTAGTAAGTTTCATATTATATGCAAGTATTCAGTTTTCCTTTTTAATAACAAAACATTGAAACCCATCTTGCCATTTTGATTGGTGTTACGGTGGGTGTGAGCCTGGGTTTAAGGAGGCTGATAACCTTCATTTGGCATCAGCTGGTTCCGCTGAAGGGGGTGTAAGCTACCTTTGATCAGTTGTTCCGTGTTGAAGAGACTAACCAAGGGGAGTGCGTGAAACGAACGGAAAGGATCCGTCAAAGCAAGTGCCTTTGAATTTGGTTCATTCTGCAGGTGTAAGAAGACCATAGAGTGTAAAAAAAAAGGTCAAAATAAATAATTATTACAAGTCAAAATCAGATGAGCCATATATTGTGACATGATGAAATGAGAATGCAATTCAATGCATAAAGCAAATTGAAAATAATATCCATGCACGTAGCATAAACAACATACCACTTTCTCTATCATGACCAAACTGCAAGAAAAGCCACCAGTCGAAGCCTAGCATTGCATCTCATTATTTTTCTTATAAAATCAGCAACAAATAAATCGACAAAATGGAATCAAGTATCTCTTCAATAACTAGCGTACGGTTTCTGTTAGCGTTATTGTTAGTAAATTTAGTACACTTGAGGGATTAATTCACACCTGGTAATGGGTTTGGAGGTATGGAGTGAACACCCATTTGGTCACTGAATCCCCTGACTCAATAGTGGTTATGTATTGATCAAAGTACTGCTAGCAGACTCTGCTGCTAGTGTTGTGAATATGCTGCTAGGATTCTGCTGCTAGCTGATCCTGCTGATAGGATTCTGCTGACAGCTGATTCTGCTGCTGATAGCATTCTGCTGCTAGTGAGAATCTGCTGATAGCATCAGCAATTCTGCTGCTAGGTTTTAACCACTGATCCCTATTATTATGTAAATTATTATGTTATAATTAATGGGCCGTTAATTATACATAATACCATGGGTTAGGGTTTGAGTATTCTCTATTATAAATAGAGGTCATATCATTCTGCATGGAGATAGATAATACGAAACCCTAAACACTTCTATACGCATCTGGTTCTTGGTTTGTGCCTAAAGCAAGAACATCACTTGGTCTTATCCCATAGAGATATTCGTGTAACCCAGGCATAGGGTCGAATAGTTTCTATTGGAAAGTGATTCCACGATTCAAGTGAATATCCGGTACCTTCATTGATTATCTTAACCCTAATCTGGGAACCTGTTTACAAGTAACAACCAACAGTTATAAGATGGGGAGATAATCATGCCTATATAA
Organism: Artemisia argyi; assembly: GCA_030686995.1. Lineage (NCBI taxonomy): Eukaryota > Viridiplantae > Streptophyta > Magnoliopsida > Asterales > Asteraceae > Artemisia > Artemisia argyi. Next base: position 209,710,155 of record CM060684.1, on the reverse strand, counting down.
ACCAACCCCTAAAGGAATGGTTACACCGAAAAAATAACATGCCATTAAAATTGGATGCGGGGACCGAGCTTTGCTTTGGGGATACATCCGCCTAGTGCAAACCCTTCTAGGAAATGATTGAATGATAATGCCCTCAGCAAGGGTCTAACTTTGCACGAGCGTTTTGATACATCTAATGAAAGGCCAACCATGACTAGAACACCTATCAAATGTAGAATTATTAAAAATGGGTTAAAAAACATGAGTAATCCATTTTTTCTTTGCAAACTACCTGCCATTGTTTATGAAAATCCAATAACAATACTATAGCTTGCATAAATGAACAACGTACTTTTTCATTTGTCTTGTGTTAGTCGTTATACTTTTGTGCATCTGGAGTTAGTAAAAAATGGCTTCGTGTCCGATTTGGGTCATTTTTTGATCGATTTTGTTTTAGCTTAGTTTTCAAAGCTTATCCGTTAGACTTGTTAATTATAAAGCACAATTCAACCAATTTTTAAGTTATTGACTTGTGTTAAAGCTCTACTATAAGTCCAAATTTGCTTAGTCTTACACACTGCACTACTGCAGTGTTTCTTTAGCAGCAGAAGAATCACTCCTTCATGATTCTGTGAATGCCAATCGAGTCATCTCGAACATCTTGAATTTGCTTCATGTGTTTACTCTCATATTACTGAGTAATATTGAACTATTGAAGTCAACAAGCAATGTGGTAAAAGAATGTGAATGAATCCTCGGGCTCAGATGAAACCAGCAGTAACGGCCTCAGTGACTAAGAAGAGGTTGGAGTCAGTTTTGCGGAAACGCATGTTCTTACTAATTATTGGCATGAATATGACTATGATTTCGGTAGAAAGATTTGTGGAAATGGCAATGAATTTTAGGATGAAAGCGATTTTTATCGTGATATTAGTCAAAGTCGGGGTGAGTCATTGCTACTAGTTTTTGACATGGTATCAGAAAAGTTACTAAGATAAAATCCTTTTGGAATCCAACAAGAGTTGGTTACTAATATTGTATACCATAACTCAAATCGACCTGATTATCGTAAATGGGTCGAAATTGTTAGAACCACTTTTACATAGTGAAAACTAAAGCAAGATAAGATTGATTACAAATGGCAGATTCCTGAAACAAATTAAACACACTATAAATGAAGAAGAAAAAAACCAGTCATTTAGTGTGTGTTTGTCTGTTATTTTATTAGATTAATTCAGTTTAGAAATGAACGGATAGTATTCCAGTTGCTTACATTTTGTAAAATGGAATGATGTTTGTATAATAAAAATGTTGACATAATTCAGAAATGACTATGTTTCTTTCAGTGAATTTATGAAGAAATTGTCGAAAGAGTTTGACAGAAATTGTGTGGACACCAATTGTAATTCTATCAAGTTGAAGAGATAACGATTATGTGGAAGCTATGCCCAACCCATAGGATGGGTTAGAAAGTTTTTCGACAAAGACTTGGAATTGACTATCGTTTACTCTTTGCCATTGACTTGGAAAAGTAGAAGGTTTTGTGTACGCATATATACATGATTGATACCAAAAATATATCATATGATTACCTTGATTACTCACTTTTAAATTTTGACGATCAAAATTAACAATGTGTCCTACTTCCTCCAAAAAAATCAACTGTTCATATGCACAATTTCACTTATGTGCTTATGATGCTCATTTTCATGTTAACAAAAACAAGTGCTAATGATTTCAACAAATCAAGAGAAGCAAAAGCTTTGCTTGCAACTAATTGGTGGGGAGATAGAAATGCTTCTTCAGATCATTGTACTTGGCCTCATATTAGATGCAGTGAAGAAGGAAGTGTCATTTCAATATACTTTTACGGTGATGATAATGAAGATCTAGGTGACCTGAGAAGCCTCGACTTCGCTTCATTTCCAAACCTTATGGGTCTTTCAATTGATGAATGCAAGCTTGAAGGGAGCATCCCAGAGCAGATTGGTTTGCTATCCAAATTAGCATATCTTTCGCTTTCTGGTAATCAACTGACAGGTAAAATACCTGCCTTGTTTACCAATCTCATTCGTTTGGAATACCTTGATCTTTCTTATAACTATCTCAAAGGTAAAATACCTCTCTCGTTTGGCAATCTCATCCACTTGGAAAACCTTTATCTTTTTAATAACAATTTCACAGGTGTTTCATTTGCCAATCTCACCAGTTTGGAAAGCCTTGATCTTTCTAATAACAATCTCACAGGTGTTTCGTTTTCGAATCTCACCAGTTTGGAAAACCTTGATCTTTCTAATAACTATATCGCAGGTGTTTCGTTTTCCAATCTCACCAGTTTGGAAAACCTTGATCTTTCTAATGATTATATCACAGGTGTTGTTGGATATTTTAGTGTAATTGGATTAACTTGTTTGACCAATTTCGTCATAATAAAACATCATTTAGGCTTGGACGTGCGGAGTGCACACCTATGTGAATTTATTATGATGTTAGGGGCAGAGCCCCTAAGGAATGGGGGTCCGGGGGCAACGCTCTTGGGTGCGGGGTTCCAGGGGCGGTAGCCCCTGGTAGCAGGGTCCAAGGGGCGGCAGCCCCTGGCAAGGTCCAAGGGGCAGCGCCCCTGGCTGGGGTCGAGCTGGAAATTTTTTTATTTCCATTAAGTTGCTATGTTAAAAATTTCTCAGAAAATCAAATTTTCGAAAATTGAGGGACTAAATTTGGCAACTTTGAAACCTGCAAAAAAGGCGGTTATTATGGCCCTAATCCCGTTTTTGATACATATACGTTTTCTCTTGGTCAATTCTTTTCTCTGGTTCTTAAGATTTCAAACAAAAACCATACAAAAACGTTCTCAATCTCTGGATTGTATCCGATTGAATAATTCGGGAGAACCACCGAATTGATTCGATCTGAAAGTGTTTACACGCCTTTCAGAGATTCTATTATATCCGGTTGTGTTCGTTATTGTTATCCCCTACAAAGATCGAATCAATTATTGAAGATGACGAACCCTGATTCTTTGAAGGATATGTATAAGACGTTTGCAAAATTGGAAAAGTTTTCTGGGCAGGATTTTCGTAGATGGCATAAAAAGATGCACTTTTATCTCACGAATTTGAAAGTGGTATATGTTCTGAGTACCCCATGCCCTGAGGCTGTTGAGAATGAAACCCTGGAACAGACTCTCACTCGTTCAAAGTGGGAAAACGCAGACTACATATGTCGTGGTCATATTCTTAACGGTATGTCTGATTCCTTGTTTGATGTTTATCAAAACGTAGAGTCTGCAAAAGAATTATGGGATTCCCTTGAAGCCAAATATATGGCAGAAGATGCATCTAGTAAGAAATTTCTTGTTGGTAATTTCATTAACTATAAAATGGTAGACACTAGGCCTGTCATGGAACAGTATCACGAATTGCAAAGGATATTAGGACAGTTTGCACAATATGATATGAGAATGGATGAATCTATTTCTGTTTCTAGTATCATAGATAAACTGCCCCCCTCTTGGAAATATTTTAAAAACAATCTGAAACATAAGAAAGAGGAATTGAATCTGGTTGAACTTGGAAGTCATTTCCAAATTGAACAATCCATACGTGATATGGAAAAGGGTTCTGTTGGTGGTACTAAAACCATGACCGGTTCTTCTGTGAACATGGTGGAGGAGGCTGAATCCTCCAAGGCTGATAAAGGGAAACGAAAGTTTCAAGGCAATAACAATAAAGGTTCCGATAAGAAATCAAAAGTAACCTGTTGGAAGTGTGGGAAACCGGGACACTTTAAGAAAGATTGCAGGTCTAAGGGTGGAAGTAAAGGGAAAAATGAGGCTGGTTCGAGTGGATCCAAGGATCCCGGAAAGCAATCAGGTTTGTTTTTGGTGCCTACTGATCATTCTGTTGAGAATTATTATGTATCAATAATCTCTTAAACATTTTATGTGCAGGATGATGATTTATCATGTTGGGTGGATTCAGGAGCAACATGTCATGTGTGCAAAAATCTTCAATGGTTCAAGGACTTTAAGCCAATTGAAGATGGATCTGTGTTAAAGATGGGCAATGTTGCAACTTGCAAATGAACCAATTAAAGGACTAGGATCTGTTAACCTAGTTTTTACTTCTGGAAACTCTTTACTTTTAAACAATGTTCTTTATGTACCTGGAATTCGTAAGAATTTAGTATCTGGTATTGTATTAAATAAGTGTGGTTACAAGCAAGTCTTGGAAACTGACAAGTATATCTTGTCAAGACATGGAAACTTTATTGGCTTTGGATATTTGAATGGCATGTTTAAATTAAATTTAGATGTTTCATTTGTTAATAATTCTGTTTGCATGGCTTCTACTAGTTCTAGCAATAATTGTGTTAAATCTGAGTTATGGCATGCTAGACTAGGACACGTACATTACAAGAGATTGATAGACATGTCAAAAATAAGTCTAATACCTTCTTTTGAATTGAATGGTGAAAAGTGTAAAACTTGTATGTTGACTAAGATTACTAGACAACCTTTCGCAAAAAATGTCATTAGAGATACTAAGCTATTAGAACTTGTACACAGTGACTTGTGTGATTTTCATTCAACTCCATCACTTGGTAATAAAAAGTATGTAGTTACTTTTATTGATGATGCTACTAGATACTGCTATGTTTACTTGTGTCATACAAAAGATGAAGCTCTTGATAAATTTAAAATCTATAAAGAGGAAGTAGAGCTTCATTATGGTGTGAAGATTAAAACACTTCGCACTGATAGGGGAGGTGAGTATTATGATCCAGTATATTTTCAATCTACTGGTATAATACATCAGACCACTGCTCCATATACACCACAACAAAATGGTGTATCTGAAAGAAAGAATAGGACAATAAAAGAAATGGTTAATTCCATGTTATGCTATTCTGGCCTAAGTGACGGATTTTGGGGTGAGGCTATGTTGACAGGCTGTTATTTATTAAATAGAGTTCCTAATAAAAGGAACAAGTTAAACCCTTATGAGCTTTGGCATAAAAAGGTACCAAAACTGAGTTATCTCAGAGTTTGGGGTTGTAGAGCTGTGGTAAGATTGACTGACCCTAAAATAAATAATATAGGTAAAAGAGGTATAGATTGTGTATTCATTGGCTATCCTGAGAATTCTAAGTGCTATAGGTTCTATGTTGTAGAACCTAATGACTATGTATCCGTGCACTCTGTTATTGAGTCAAGGGATGCTGATTTTGGCAATGAGGATAGGTTTACATCTTTACCTAAATCTGGAGACATGATTGCAAGTTCTAGTAACTTTGGTACATCTGACCAAGTGACTGTTACCCCTCCTAAGCCTTCTGAGCCTAGGAGGAGTGTAAGAGCAAGAAAAACCAAATCTTTTGGTGATGATTTCCAACTATATTTGTTCGAAGGATCAAGGAATGAAATTCACTTTCAATATCAATATTGTTTTAATGTTGATGAAGATCCTAGGACATACAGTGAAGCTATGGCTTCAAGGGATGCTGCATTTTGGAAAGAGGCAATCCAAGATGAGATTGACTCTATTATGCACAATAATACTTGGAAATTGTCTGATTTACCACCTGGGTGTAAACCATTGGGTAGTAAATGGATCTTCAAAAGGAAGATGAAGGTGGATGGAAGCATAGACAAGTATAAAGCCAGATTGGTTATCCAAGGCTTTAGACAAAAAGAAGGTATTGATTTCTTTGATACCTATGCTCCTGTTGCTAGGATTACCACCATTAGATTATTGTTAGCACTTGCGGCTATACATAATCTTGTAATTCACCAAATGGATGTTAAAACAGCCTTTCTGAATGGTGAATTGGATGAAGAGATTTACATGAAACAACCTGAAGGTTTTGTCATGCCTGGTAACGAAGATAAGGTTTGTAAATTGGTTAAGTCTCTTTATGGCTTGAAGCAAGCCCCCAAGCAGTGGCATCAAAAATTTGATGATGTTGTTTTGTCTAATGGTTTTGCATTAAATCAAGCAGACAAGTGTGTATACAACAAATTTGATACTTCTGGTAAAGGAGTAATCATTTGCTTGTATGTAGATGACATGTTGATCTTTGGCACTGATCAAGATCAAGTTGATACAACTAAGAAATTCTTGTCCTCTAAATTTGATATGAAGGACATGGGGGAGGCTGATGTGATTCTTGGCATTAAGATCATACATGGAGAACATGGTATTACTATCTCTCAATCACATTATATTGAGAAGATGTTAGATAAATTTAATCTGAAAGATTGTTCTCCAATAGGTACTCCTATGGATCCCACAACAAAACTTGTGCCTAATAAGGGAGTTGCTGTGAATCAACTTGAATATTCAAGGGCTATTGGATCTCTCATGTATGCCATGATTAGTACTAGACCTGATATAGCCTTTGCTGTTGGAAAGTTGAGTAGATATACTCACAATCCAAGTTTAATCCATTGGCAAGCAATTAATCGAGTATTTAAGTACTTGAAAGGAACAATGGATTATGGTTTGACTTATACTGGATTTCCTTCTGCTCTTGAAGGTTATTCAGATGCAAGTTGGATTTCCAATAAGGAAGATCATTCTTCCACAAGTGGTTGGGTATTTCTACTTGGAGGTGGTGCCATATGCTGGGCATCTAAGAAGCAAACTTGCATCACTGATTCAACAATGGAATCTGAGTTTGTGGCATTAGCAGCAGCTGGTAAAGAAGCTGAATGGCTAAGGAATTTAATTTATGAAATTCCATTGTGGCCTAAACCGATATCACCCATTTCTATCAGATGTGATAGTGCAGCTACCTTGGCTAAGGCATACAGTCAAGTATATAATGGGAAATCTAGACACCTAGGTGTTAGACATAGCAAGATACGTGAGCTTATCACGAACGGTGTGATATCTGTGGTGTTTGTGAAAACACAACACAATCTAGCCAATCATTTAACCAATGGGTTGAATAGAGATCTCGTGAAACAATCGGCTATAGGGATGGGATTAAAGTCCACCAGAAATCTCTGATATCAAGATACCCAATTCCCATCTAGTATGACGCTAGGTGCTGAATTCAATGTGGAAGGCTTAATATTTAGAGATTGGAACACATTTGAAGAATCATCCCAAGGTATGTGTTCAGACCTACAAGTTAGGGAGGTTGAATGGTTATATTCTTAATAGCTCTTTTGACAAATTGCGTTGTAGGTGCAAAAATAAAAGAGCTACCTATATGAGCATGAAGTTTAGCCGCTTCAAGAAGCTGGGACTTGGCTTTGACATGCTTATGAAGGATAAGGACATAGGCTAGTAAAACATGTGTCAAGATAGAACTACTATGTGTGTAAACTTTTGTGTACATTATCTTCGAGTGTTCATAATGAATTCCCAGGGTTCAATCCTTAGCGACACCCTGGTATTCGAATATTTTGAATGTGTAATGTACTAATGTGAAATTCAATCGTCACGACATTTCATTTATGCAAAGTTTGATTGTTTGATATTACTTGTTTTAGTTAATCAAGGATTGCACTAAAATAGGGGAGGAATGTTGGATATTTTAGTGTAATTGGATTAACTTGTTTGACCAATTTCGTCATAATAAAACATCATTTAGGCTTGGACGTGCGGAGTGCACACCTATGTGAATTTATTATGATGTTAGGGGCAGAGCCCCTAAGGAATGGGGGTCCGGGGGCAACGCCCCTGGGTGCGAGGTTCCAGGGGCGGCAGCCCCTGGTAGCAGGGTCCAAGGGGCGGCAGCCCCTGGCTGGGGTCAAGCTGGAAAATTTTTTATTTCCATTAAGTTGCTATGTTAAAAATTTCTCAGAAAATCAAATTTTCGGAAATTGAGGGACTAAATTTGGCAACTTTGAAACCTGCCAAAAAGGCGGTTATTATGGCCCTAATCCCGTTTTTGATACATTTACGTTTTCTCTTGGTCAATTCTTTTCTCTGGTTCTTAAGATTTCAAACAAAAACCATACAAAAACGTTCTCAATCTCTGGATTGTATCCGATTGAATAATTCGGGAGAACCACCGAATTGATTCGATCTGAAAGTGTTTACACGCCTTTCAGAGATTCTATTATATCCGGTTGTGTTCATTATTGTTATCCCCTACAGGTGTTTAGTTTTCCAGTCTCACCAGTTTGGAAAGCCTTGATCTTTCTGATAACTATCTCGCAGGTAAAATACGTTTCTCGTTTCCCAATCTCACCCCTTTGGAAAACCTTGATCTTTCTAATAACAATCTCACAGGTGTTTCGTTTTTGAATCTCACCAGTTTGGAAAACCTTGATCTTTCTAATAACTATATCGCAGGTGTTTTGTTTGCCAATCTCACCAGTTTGGAAAACCTTGATCTTTCTAATAACTATATCACAGATGTTTCGTTTGCCAATCTCAACAGTTTGGAAAACCTTGATCTTTCTAATAACAATCTCACAGGTGTTTTGTTTGCCAATCTCACGTGTTTGGAAAACCTTAATCTTTCTAATAACTATATCAAAGGTGTTTCGTTTTCCAATCTCACTCTTTTGGAATACCTTGATCTTTCTAATAACTATATCACAGGTGTTTCGTTTGCGGGTTTGAAGAATTTATATAATCTAGATCTTAGTCGAAATAACTTAACTGGTCAAATCCTTTCATCTTTTGGTTCCATGGTTAATCTCGCCAACCTGGACCTGAGCGCAAATCAACTGAATGGATCAATCCCACCTGCACTTATAGCTAACTTGACTTACCTCGAAACGTTAAGAGACCTCAATCTCTCTCATAATAATTTCAATGTTATTATTCCATCTCAGCTAGTGAAGTTGACGTGTTTGACTACTCTGGATCTTAGTCGAAACCAATTCATGGATCTGATCCCTTCATATCTTGATTCTATGGCCAATCTCACCTACTTGTCCTATCTTTCATTTCATGGGAATTTACTCACAGGTAAGTTACCAGTTTCATTAACCAATCTTACACAATTAGATAACCTTGATCTTAGTCGAAACAACTTTATGGGTTTCATCCCACCATCTTTTGGATCCATAGCCAATCTCAACGTTCTCGACTTGAGCGACAACAATCTTGATGGTCCAATTCCGTTTAGTGATCCCTGTTCTCTTTTATATCTAAACCTTTCTCGGAATCTGATGGGGGGCGTTATCACAAGTTTGCGTGGTTGCAGAAACTTAGAATCATTGGACATTAGTGGTAATCATTTTGTTGGAGAAGCACTTAATCACTGCGACTTCCCAGATTTATTGCTATTAAATCAGTCTCAGAATCATCTTACTGGAGAAATGGTCTGGTCAACCAATAATGTGTCGAGGGCAAAATCAGCTTGCAATGAACATAAATGAAGAAAACAGCACGTATCCCGTTTGACCGTCTTTCTTCCCATTATCGTTGGACTTGGCTTCTTAGTGGTTGCGTATTTCTTTTACGGTTGTAAAAAATCTACCACAAAGGAGATACAGCCAGAATTACAAAACATGGAGATGTCTGTACGATAATGAATTATGATGGAACAATTGCGTATGAAGACTTCATCACAGCTATAGAGGATTTTGACCTGAAATACTGCATTGGAACTGGTGGCTATGGTAGTGTTTATGAAGCAAAACTGTCTAGCGGTCAAACATTTGCTTTGAAAAAACTTCACTGGTATGAAGCTAAGCAACCAGCATTCGACCAGAGCTTCAAGAATGAAGTCCAAGTGTTAACTAAACTGAGGCACAAAAACATTGTGAGACTTTACGGCTTTTGTCTGCATAACAAATGCAACTTCCTTGTATATGAATACATGGAAAAAGGGAGCCTATTTTGTGCATTGAGTAACAATGAATTGGCTGTTGAATTGGATTGGATGAAGAGGGTAAACATAATCAAAGATGTAGCCCATGCTTTAGCTTACATGCATCACGATTGCAACCCGCCTATCTGTTATATATTAGTAGTAATTTCAAACATACATTACGGACTTAAGTGTACTTTGTAATAAGATTAGGTGGTAGACTAGAACTAGGATTAGTTAGCTTGGCTTGCAAGCTAAGGTTTCTACCCCCTCTTCTCTATAAATAGATATGAGGGGGGATGCTAGTTAAACATTTTCTTCCTCAAATTTTAAGCTTTATTGGTATTAATAAAGGGGTGTTTGAGGGTATAACGTGTGCATATTCTTGTCACTTCTTTGTAGTCTCTCGTGTGTGCTACGGGTGCTCAATACAACTCGCGATCTAGCTTTCCGCGATCGAACTTCGGATTGTTGTCGAGGTATTTTCCAACAAGTGGTATCAAGAGCCAAGGTTATTGTGGTCACGAAGTTCGAGTGCTAGTTCGAGGTATCGAGGTTCGGTTTCGGGTTTTTCGAAACAAATCATTCCTTGTAGCAGCGATCGTCGACGAGAGGAACAACTATTTCTTTGCATGAAACCCACGTGAAGAAAGTTGTCGATTGTTTCCAACAAAGTAAAGGGATATGGTATTATATTCCATTCTCCATAAAACATACTACAAAGTGACAGTCTATTACTTTTAATAAGGATTCGAATATTATTGTAAATAATATTCGACTTCACATAATTATTGATTATAGGGAAGGGTTTATTCTTGTTGCGGTTTTCTTGTGGTTCAAGTTTTGATTGTGGTTCGCTTAGGGTTCAAGTTTACGGTCGGGGTTGCTTGTTCGAAATCGAGGGTTTAGGGTTATTCTAATTAATTCGATTTGCTAGAAGGGTTTTTAGCAACAAGGAGAATATTGCACATGGCTTGTGAGGCTTGTCGGTAAAGTTGGTTAAGAAACAACTTGACAAGGTTTTTAGCAAGGGATAAGAAGAATGGCTAGTTCAATAACTAGGTTTGACATCGAAAAATTCGATGGGAAGAATGACTTCGGGTTATGGAAAATAAAGATGCGTGCTTTAATGGTACAACTGGGATGCGATGCTGCATTAGAGACATTACCCGCGGACATGGAAGCAGGTGAAAAAGCTGCTTTGATGAAGAAGGCATACAGTACCTTGATTCTATGCTTGGGAGACCGGGTTTTACGGGAAGTTACCAAGGAAACATCTGCTGCAGGAATTTGGACAAAACTGACTAGTCTTTATATGACTAAGTCCTTAGCAAATAGACTGTATTTGAAGAAGAAGCTGTACACATTCTATATGAGTCCAGGTACGAAACTGGGTGATCATATAGATGAGTTTAATAAGTTGATCCTTGATTTGGCGAATATTGATATCGAGATTGAGGATGAAGATCAGGCTCTTATGTTACTTACGTCGTTGCCATTGTCTTACGAAAGCTTTGTGGAGACATTGTTGTATGGGAGGGAATCCTTGACAATGGAGGATGTTCTGGCGACTCTGAATTCGAGAGAGTTGAAGAAAAGAACTGAAGGCACAAAGGAAGAAGCTGGTGACGGGTTATACGTAAGGGGAGGGTCAGATCATTCAAGGAAAGCTCATTCTGGTGGAAGTTCGCGGTTTAAGTCAAGAGGTGGAACTGGTAAACTCAAGTGCTTCATATGTCATTCAGAGGATCATCTGAAAAGAGACTGTCCAAAGAAGAAGTCAAGTGGGTTCGTCAGGAAGGGTAAGCATGATCAGGATTCTGATTCTTCTGATGACGAGGGTAACGCCTACTTTGGAGAAGCCTTGGTGGTAGTCGGGAATGATGAGATGACTGAATTGGTAATGGATTCAGATGGGTCTTATCATATGACACCTAGGAGGGATTTCTTGTATGACTTCAAGGATTTTGATGGTGGTTCGGTTCAGTTAGGTGATAAAAGGACATGCACTATCAGAGGGACAGGTAAAGTGAAGATACAGTTGCATGATGGTTCAAGCTTTATACTGGAAGATGTCAGGTATGTTCCAGGGTTAAGAAAAAGCTCGATTTCATTGGGTACTCTTGAGAAAGAGGGTTATATTGTGAAGATGCAGATGGGTAGAGTCAAGGTGATCAAAGGTTGTCGGGTTATGATGACTGGGATCAGGAAAGAGAACTGTGTGTATACTCTTGAAGCAAAAGTGATGACTTTTGGTGTACAAAAGCATGGAGGTTCAAAACAAGTTGGACTTAAGCAACTTGGTCATAAGCAAGTTGGGTTCAAACAACTTGGTCATAAACAAGTTGGGTTCAAACAACTTGGTCCTGGTGTTAAAACAGGAATCCATGGAGTACAGGTTGCTAAACGTGTTTGGTTTGAGGTGGAACTGCAGGGAGCTCAGGGGAATCGTGAAGCTGATGATGTTCAGGTTAGTAACGATGATGCTGCAGTGGCTCAAAGAAAGTTGGAGGACAAGCAACTTGAAGAAAAGACAAACACGGGCTGCTTGGTAAATGAGCAGGAAAAGGTATACCTTGGTATAAAGGTGGGGGCAGACATTACGGTAACCGGAGTACCTGGTCAAGAGGGTGCAGAGGGTAATGTTGCTGAAAAGAAGAAAGTGAAGGAGTCTACGGAAGCTAATCATGGAAAATTATTGAAGTACAATGCCTGGTCGACAAGGTGGTCCCCGGTCCGAGGTTCCAGCACGAGGAAAAGGTGCTTAGTATCGGTTATGTTTAAGTGTTACTCCTAAGGTGGAAATTGTTATATATTAGTAGTAATTTAAAACATACATTAGGGACTTAAGTGTACTTTGTAATAAGATTAGGTGGTAGACTAGAACTAAGATTATTTAGCTTGGCTTGCAAGCTAAGGTTTCTACCCCCTCATCTCAATAAATAGATATGAGGGGGGATGCTAGTTAAACATTCTTCTTCCTCAAATTTTAAGCTTTATTGGTATTAATAAAGGGGTGTTTGAGGGTATAACGTGTGCATATTCTTGTCACTTCTTTGTAGTCTCTCGTGTGTGCTACGGGTGCTCAATACAACTCGCGATCTAACGTTCCGCGATAGAACTTCGGATTGTTGTCGAGGTATTTTCCAACACTATCACTCATAGAGACATATCAAGCAACAACATTCTTCTAAACTCAGAAATGGAAGGATTTGTTGCTGACTTTGGCGCAGCCGGATTGCTTGACCCCGATTCATCCAACCAAATAGTCATTGCAGGAACTTTGGGATACATTACTCCAGGTAGTTACTTTTACACACTGTTACGCTTCTTAATTAGTTTAATTACGTCTAGCTAGTAGCAGCTATACTTTGCTAACATTATTTTTTGTATATGATAATTTAGAACTTGCATTTAGCATGATTGTGAATGAAAAATGTGACGTGTATAGCTTTGGAGTGGTGGCACTCGAAACAATAGGTGGGAAGCATCCTGGAGAGCTTCTATCATCCCTCAATTGCTCTACCAGCCAAGGTACAATGTTGGAAAGTATATTGGACCAGTGTCTCTCTTACCCAACAGACAGGCTGATAGAAATGGAAATTCTGCGTGTTTGTCATGTGGTACTAGCATGCATACTCACAGATCCAAAGGCTCGGCCAACAATGAGAGAAGTTTCACAGGAACTATCGCGTTGAGGGTATTATTCAGTCAATCTCAAAGCTTCATCATATCCTGAACAACCGAACTTTTGAAGTTCTGCATATTGGTAAAATAATTTGTCAGTAGTGTAGTTATATATAAACATATTGTTATAATGCTTATCTAATTTCATACTAATAAGCAAGATATTGGTCCCTAGTTCTAAGTATGTGATTTAAAAAATGACTTTATGACATCTCTTTGCATTGATTCTATATTAAACAAACAACTAAATACAAAAAACACACTGAGTGAAACTGCTTATTTGAGAGATAATCAGATTATTGGAAAATATCTTATGTCAAACTTATTAAACTTGACGGTTTAATATGAAAAGTTTCTTAGTCTTATTATACTAATACTTAACTTTGGTGTTAGTGTTGTTAGTTTTGTATGTGCAGGGACTTATGTGTAACATTGGGTTATATAAAGGTTGAGATGAAGATAGGGTTTCATTATCTTTGCTCATACATTCTCTAATCTCTCACGCAGTCTTCATCTCTCAACTATTGTTTAGCATCTGGGTTTAGTAGTAGTTTGGTTTAGTAATACATCAAGATCTTCTTGATTGTGGGTTTATATCTTTGATATAGTTTGGTTTACTGGGTTTGGTTTAGTGAGTGAGTTTTGTAAGTAGCACCTAATAGAGGGACTACTAGTTTTCAGTTGTATTGTTCTTGGCTTGAATCCGTGTTGGGGACAAGTCTTCTTGTGTATATTGTTATAATAAAAGATCACTAAGGGGTGGTTGGTTGAGTGATTATACCTTGTGTTAGTAGTTTTGATACCATTTTTACATGGTATCAGAGCCCTAGGTTCTTATTTGGATTGAGTTCTGAGTGGTTCTTGATTTTATCGATTTTAGGGTTTTCTCTTGAAACCCTAATTTTTTGGGGTTTTTGGTTCTTGGTTTAATTGGAAGCAATTGGTGGTGGTTTCTTGGAGAATCAACTGTTTATTGTTGATTCTTGGGTTTGATTTCACAAAACCCTAATTTGGAATTTGGGGGTTTTTTGAAATCTTGATTGGTTGATTGATTCTAGGTTGATTCTTGGATCAATTACTCTAGACTAAGTGAATCTAGAGTGATTGATTGGTTCTCCGCTGCATTTTCCGTATAGCACTGTAAGTGTTTTGGTTTCTTCTCTTAAGATTAACTAGGTTTTAGCTAAGTGGGTGCAAACGAGTTGATTAACACCTTGATCTGCCATCATTGAATGGTGTGAATACCTGCTCTGGTCAGCTCTAGTTCACTTGGCTAGGCCTAAGTTAGTTCTTGGGTGTGTGTTTAGTTTAGAGGTTTTCTTTTCTTTTTTGGTTATCTGTTAGTTGGTTATTTGGTTGGTTTTGTTTCTGTTGGTTTGTGGCTATCTGTTCTTGTTTTGTTTGTTCATCATGGCTATTATGATTAGTAGTTTGGATCAGAGTAATCCTCTGCATCTTCATCCAAATGATTCTAATTGTGCTTCTATAGTGACTGTTAAATTGACTGGAGTTGAGAATTATAGGATCTGGGCTAGTGCTATTAAATTAGCCATACAAATTAAGAATAAAATGGGGTTTCTTGATGGTACTTGTCTTAGGTCTGCTTATGTTGCTAGTCCTTTGTTAGAAGCTCAATGGGATAGGTGTAATGCTGTTGTGTTAAATTGGATATTAACTTCTTTATCTCAAGATGTGTATCTTGGTCATGTGTTTTCTGATAATGCTTCTGTTGTTTGGAAAGATTTGAAAGATACTTATGATAGAATTGATGGTTCTGTTGTGTTTAATTTGCTTCAAAAGATTAACAACTTTAAACAAGGTGGTTTACCTGTTTCTGAGTATTATCACAAATTGAATTCTTTATGGAGAGAATTTGATATTCTCACCAAGTTACCTGATTGTGTTTGTGAGGCTAGAGTTGAATTAATTGATCATGCTAAACTGTTAAAACTTATGCAATTTCTTATGGGTCTTGATGACATTTATCAACCTATAAGAAGTAGTCTGTTAACTAGGGAAGTTCTTCCTGAAGTTAAAGATGCTTTTGTCATAATTTCTAGAGAAGAATCTCATAGAGGGATTCCTAGTACCTCTATGAAATCTGAGAAGCCTCAGGTTTCTGCTTTTGTATCTAGACCAAATGGGAATAATAAGAGAAATTTTAATAACAATTGGCCTAGTAACAATGTGAATGGTAATAGAGGAAATTATGATAATTTGATTTGTAAGCATTGTGGTTTAAAAGGCCACACTATTGACAGATGTTTTGAGCTAATTGGTTATCCACCTGGGTTCAAAAAGAATCCTAACTTGAAACCAGTTAATGGGTTTAATAAAAGCAATAATGTTGATGTTAATAGTGATGGTAAAAATGCTAGTACTCTGTCCTTCACTAATGAACAGGTGTTAAAGTTGATGAGTCTTTTGAATGACAAAACCAGTACCTCTGCACATGCCAATATGGCAGGTAGTGCTTCTTGTTCCTTTTTTAATTGCAATGTGTTTTTTAATAAAAATTTCTATAGGTTCTTTTGTGCCAATTTAAAGGTTAATGGTGTGAGTTATCATTTGGGTTGGATTATTGATTCTGGTGCTAACCAACATATGACTAATAATATTGATAAAATGTTTGGGGTTGTTGATATATCTGACTTGAACATGACTGTTGGACACCCTAATGGTACTTTGGCCAAAATTACCCATGTGGGAAATTTAAGATTAAATAATAATGTTGTGTTGTTTGATGTGTTAGTTGTTCCTGAATATTCTGTTAGTCTTTTATCTGTTCATAAAATGATTAAAGATAGTAAGCTGTGTGTTGGTTTTGATGAAACTAAATGTTATATTCAGGATTTGAAAAGGAGAAAGTTCTGGGGACTGGTAGTGAATTTGGTGGTCTTTACATGTTTGACAATGAATGTGTTAGTTCTGCTGTTATGAATAAGAGTGAGTTTTTTATATGCTATGTGTCTAAGGAAGTTTGGCATAATAGGCTTAGGCATCCTGCTAATCAGGTTTTGAAACTCTTAAAATCTTCTTTAAACTTGACTAATGTGAATCATGAAGGTCCTTGTGAGGTTTGTCATAAGGCAAAACAAAGCAGGGATCCTTTTCCTTTAAGTGAAACTAAGTCTATTGTTTTTGGACAACTTATACATCTTGATGTATGGGGTCCTTACAAAGTGATTAGCAGGGAGGGTTTTAAGTATTTTCTTACTATAGTTGATGACTATAGCAGGTCTGTATGGGTGTATATGCTTAAAACTAAAGATGAGGTGTTTGGAATGTTTGTTAACTTTTATAAACTGGTTTTAACACAGTTTGATAAGAAAATCAAAATGATCAGATCTGATAATGGAACTGAGTTTATAAATCATAAAATGACTGATTTTGTTAATACTATGGGTATTATTCATCAAACTTCTTGTGCATACACACCACAACAGAATGGTATAGCTGAAAGGAAACATAGACATCTATTAAATGTTGCTAGAAGTCTTATGTTTCAGGGAGGGATTCCTCTTGTGTTTTGGCCTGAGTGTATTCTAACTGCTACATATTTGATTAACAGGCTTCCTTCCTCTGTTCTAAATGGCAAATCTCCTTTCTATATGGTTTATAAAAGAGAACCTAATCTGTCCCATCTTAGAAGTTTTGGGTGTTTGTGTTTTGTTACCATTTTAAAAACATCTGATAAGTTTTCTTCAAGGTCTGAAAAATGTGTTTTAATTGGATATGCTAGTGGTAAAAAGGCATATAAACTTTTGAGTCTTGAGAATAGAAATGTTTTATATTCCAGAGATGTTAAGTTTTATGAGACTGTGTTTCCTTATAAAGTAAGTAAAAATATTGTTTCTGGATGTGAATCTGAGATTTCAAGTTTAAACTTTTTTGATAATGTTGAGTCTGAAACTACACCTAAAACTTCTATTCCTGATCCTCCCAATGATGATAATAATAGAGAAGGAAATACATCTGTTGGTAGAGAAGGTAGGGATCATCAACCAGAGGAGACTGTGATTACTCAGTCACCTGGAATGGTTGAACAGATACATTTTCCAGATTCTGAGAATGACCCACAGTCATCTGGATATGATGAGACACACCCTGCAACTCCCTTAGGTGAAAATATAAGATCTGAGGGAAATGTTGGTTCTGAAAATGTTTTTGAAAATAATGAGGAAGTTAGTCATAGAAGGTCTAAAAGAACTTCAAATTTGCCTGCTAAGTTGAATGATTATGTGCTTGATACTAAGGTTAGATATGGTTTAAACAAGTATGCAAATCATACTTTATTGAGTGCTGAGAATTGTTGTTTTGTATCTAATCTGAATAAATCTGTTGAACCAAGTAGTTATAATGAGGCTAGCAAAAATCCTAGGTGGATTAATGCTATGAATGAGGAAGTTCATGCTTTACTTGAAAATGATACTTGGGAAGAAACAGAGTTACCAGCTGGTAGAAAACCAATTGGTAGCAAGTGGGTTTGGAAAATCAAGTTAAAATCTAATGGTGAAATTGAAAGGTATAAAGCTAGAGTGGTAGCTAAAGGTTATGGACAAAAAGAAGGAATAGATTATGAGGAAACATTTAGTCCTGTGGTTAAAATGGGAACAGTTAGATGTTTAATTAGTTTAGCTGTTCAAAAGTCTTGGAAACATTTTCAAATGGATGTGAATAATGCTTTTTTGTATGGTGACCTAAAAGAGGAAGTATATATGCTTCCTCCACCAGGTTATTTTAAAGAAGATATGTTGGGAATTCTGTGTAGAAAGAATTCTGCTGCTGTTTCTGCTGAAAGGATCCTGCTGAAGAGTTGGTTTCTGCTGAAGCAGTGTATCTGCTGAAGACATAGTTGAGCTTTATTAGTTTCTGCGGATATAGTATTTCCGTGTTTTATGTAATGTAGTTTGGATATGCATGAGTTTATTTAGGAAGTGATAATGCATATCTTTTAGAAGTTTTAGAAGATACGTTTCTTGAGAAACGGTTTAGGGTTCCTTGAGTATAAAAGGAACACACGGTTTATGTATTGAACAACTTTTAGAAAATTCTTATCATAATTAAAAGATCCATAGAGGATCAAGAGTTCTTAGTATCAAACTTGTATTTTGTTTCCGCTTTATAAATACAAGTTGCAGGGATTGTCTATTAGTGTGTTATTGATTACAGTGACATTACTAACGATTCTAGAGTGCTCAATAAGATCTATCAAGGTCTATAGCTCAACAAGTGGTATCAGAGCCTCGAGAGAGTCTCTGCCATACTAAGAATCACAAATCTTACACATTTACAATCCAAACAAATCAACAAACATGCCTGGATCAGATGATGAAGTAGATACAACCCAGACCATTAACACCACTTCTCTTCAACAACTCAATCTCTCAAACAGTAATGCTAAGTTTCCATACTTGAAGAATGCAGAAGATTACCATCTGTGGTCCATGAAGATGCAGAACTGGATCACAAATATTGATTGGAATCTATGGGAGGTTGTTAAGAAAGGGAATAGTCTAAAGAAGCATGTTACAGATGCTGATGGAGTTGTTACTATTGTAGGACCCAAAACTGCTAAAGAGATTCTGGCTGTGCAGAGGGAGAGTAAAGTCAGAACTATTTTGCTCCAAGCTATACCAGATGACCATATGGGTGACTTCCATTTTATGGAGGATGCCAAGGATATTTGGATGGCTATAAAAGCAAGATTTGGTGGGAATGAGGAATCAAGAAGGTTGCAGAAGTCTTTGCTGAAGCAGAAATTCCAAGAATTTCAGATATCTGAAGAAGAGGGAATTCATAAGGGTTATGATAGATTTCATCGAATATTGAGTCAACTTAATCATTTGAAGGCTAGACCCGACAATGAAGACTGCAATTCTAAGTTTTTGAGATCTCTGCCACCATCTTGGTTACAAGTTTGTATTGCTCTCAAGACCAAAGGTGGGTTGGACATGATGTCTTTTGATGACCTCTACAATAGGCTTAAATCACTTAAGCCTGATGTTAGAAGTCCCATTCGTCCAGCCACTCATTCTGCATTTGTTGGTGCCTCTTCTAAACCTGTGCATCAAGCCTCAAGTTCATATTCATCAGGAGCATCTTCTCAAACTTATAATCAAACTGCTCCTAAATCAAAATCAAGTAATGTGTTGGAGGATCTTATTCATTCATTTGTGGCTGAATATGAACCTCAGCAGTTTATTGCTTATGAGGACTTTGAACAGGTAGATCCATTGGAAATGGAGGAGATGCACTTGAAATGGGAGCTTGCAATGATCTCAATGAACATCAGAAGGTTTGAAGCCAAGTCTGGAAGAAAGTTTGGTTTTAATGGCAAAGAAGCTGCAAGGTTTGATAGAAGGAAGGTTAAATGCTACACTTGTGGTCAAGTGGGACATTTTTCAAGGGAATGCAAAGATAGAAAGGCTGGAGATGAAGTTAGATATGGTTCTTATCCATTGGAAGCAGGGAATACCAAGACTGTACCTTCAAAGGCCATGGTGACTCTGGATCACCAAATTGATTGGGCTGATCATGAACCTGCTGGAGAGGAAGCTGCTACTTCTTCACAATTGAATCTGCTGGCATTCATACCTTCAGAAGACAAGAAGGAGCAAGTCTCCTTGATGGGAATCTCTCAGGTAAACAACTGTGTGTTTGGATGTAGTGTAAGATACAATGAGCTTAAACAAGAGTTTGATGAATTGAAACCAAAGTACAATGAGTGCTATATAGAGGTAGAGTCTTATAAAATGGCATTAAAAACATTAGAGAAACAAAAAGTATGGTTTCAAAAGAATCAAGTTAAATATGAAGAAAAAATAAGAGTTCTAGAAAGTGATTTAGAGGTTGCTAAGATAGTATTAAAACGTACTGAAAAAGAGAAGTCTGATTTAGATAAAGAAAAACAAGAGTTACAAGCTAAATTAGATAAAGAGATAACTGGTCGAATGAAATGGCAGGAAGGGGCATCTAATTTGAGTAAATTAATTGATGGTCGTCAATCAGTTAGGACTAGAAAGGCATTAGGATATGAGAAATATATAGACCCTGAAGAGTTAACCTATCCTGATATGTCTAGTGTTTTTGACCCTGAACCAGCCTTAGCTTATCAAACACCTGTTAAATATGTTAAGGAAGGGGGAATGAATGCTGTACCTGGACCTATAAGAGGAGAACACATGCCTATAGACTTGTCCAAACCTTCTGACTTTGATGGATCACATCATTTATATGGAAAAAAGTCAACTGACTTTCAAGACCCTATTGTGAAATCTAATGACTTTGTCTCTTGTTGTAACAGTGACAAGTCTTCTGATGAAGGGTCTACCTCATTTGCTAGCTGTGATTCAAGTGAGAAGTCAGACCTTCCCAAGACCATGCCCAAGACCACTCCCAAGACCACACCAAAGATATCACCCAAGACTCCCCACAAGCCTTCTAGAGTTGCTACTGATAACAAGACAGTTTCTACTGAAGACTTGTTTTTCAATTCTTTGCATAATAATACTTTTGGCATTGTTAAAAACAATTCTGTTTGTCATGGTGATTTGAATACTTTTTCATGTTATGGAAATTCTTTTGGTTTGAATAAATCTTCTAAAAAGAAGAAGTGTTTTGTGTGTGGAAGTAAATATCACTTGATTAAGGATTGTACATATCATGAGCAAAGAATGGGTGCAGGTGTTAGTCAAAGAAAAACTAGGCAAATGTGGAAGAATGTTAATGACATACCATCTTTTGTTCCACATCAGCAGAAACCTAATTCTGCTGAAACTCATTTTTCTTGGAGAAAAACGAGTACTAGACCTTATGTCAGACCCACTAGTTCTTTCTTTTATAATGATTATTGGCCTAATCACTTTGACTCAATGTGTAATGGTGGTGGGAACTGGAATACTGCTGTGAAGCCCTCAGCAGGTTGTTCTTGGACTAAGAAGGGGCCTAATATGCATTACAGGCCCAAGAACAATGGTGGATCTAAAACATCTACATGGCCTGTTACTAATGATCCACAAGGCAGGCTCAAGTCAGCAATGACTTGAGTCTCCAATGTGTACTAATATTGTATATTTTGTTGTTCTTGTAGGCACATCCTTTGAAAAGTACTGAAGTTGGCATCTTTGATAGTGGTTGTTCTAGAAGTATGTCTGGGAACAAGGATAAGATGCATGACTTTGAGCCCATTGAAGGAGGTGGCACTGTAACCTTTGGTGGTGGAGATGGCAAAATAACAGGGAAAGGAACCATAAAGACTCCATTGTTAGACTTTGAAAATGTTTACTATGTGGAGGAACTGGGGAATTTTAATCTTATCTCAGTATCACAAATATGTGACTCTAAGCATAAGGTTTTCTTCTCTGAAGATGAGTGTCTTGTACTTTCCAAGGACTTCAAACTCCCAGAAGACACAACTGTATTGCTGAGAGTTCCTAGAACCTTCAACTTATACACATTCAATCTGAATGATGTTCAGCCTGAAGGTGATCTAACATGTTTGGTTGCCAAAGCTTCCCTGGATGAATCTAATAAATGGCATAGAAGAATGGCACATGTGAATTACAAGACCATCAACAAGTTATCAAAACTTGGTCTTGTTCAGGGCCTTCCTTCTAAACTCTTCACCAATGAATACAACTGTATTGCTTGCAACAAGGGAAAGCAACACAGAGCCTCCTACAAAATAGTCCAAGCAGTGAGCTCCATTTCAGAACCTCTTCAGTTGCTGCACATGGATCTTTTTGGTCCAACCCCCATTAGAAGTATTGATCACAAGTACTTCTGCCTGGTTATTACAGATGATTATAGCAGGTTTTGCTGGGTGTTCTTTCTCAAAACTAAGGATGAAACAACTCCAATTCTGAAAGAATTCATTATCTTAGTTGAGAACCAGCTGAATAAAAAGGTTAAGGGAATTAGGTGTGACAATGGTACAGAATTCAAAAATGTTGTATTTATAGAATTCTGTAAGTCTAAAGGGATTAGAAGGGACTATAGTACTCCAAGAACTCCACAACAAAATGGGGTTGCTGAAAGGAAAAATAGAACCCTCATTGAGGCAGCAAGATCAATGCTTGCAGACTCCAAACTACCCACCATGTTTTGGACTGAAGCAGTAGGTACTGCATGTCATGTCTTGAACAGGGTATCCATCACTAGACTTCATGTCAAGACACCTTATGAACTTCTCACTGGGAAAGTTCCACACATCCGTTACCTTAAGCCTTTTGGATGCAAGGTGACTATTCTGAATACTGCTGATATACTGGGTAAATTTGATGGGAAAGCTGATGAAGGTTATATAGTTGGGTACTCAGCTCATAGCAAGGCCTATAGGGTTTATAATCTGAATGCCAAAAAGATTGAAGAGACCCTTAATCTGAGATTTCTTGAAGATCAGCCTAATATTCAGGGTCAAGGCCATTCTTGGTATTTTGACATAGACTATTTGACTGACTATTTGGGTTATACTAGGCATGCTTCTAATCCTGATGCAGGTACCAAAGATTCAAGTTCTAACCCTGCAGGTTCCATGGATGATGACTCAGAATGTGAGTCTGAGCCAGAAGAGAATAATTTTGTTGTACCATCTTTTCCACCTAACCATTTTGTAGGTAATCACTCTGCTGCTGAACAAGATGATGAGTCACAATATGCAGAAGATCTTGCAAGATTGCAGAAGCAGGAACATGCTGCTACAAAGGAAGCTCAGAAACTCAATGATAAGGTTACACAAGAGACTGAGGCTATCCTACATAAGTTAGCCCAGGCAGTCAGTGGAAACAAGGATACTGCTGAAGGCACACCTCTTCCCACTGACAATGTCAAAGATACTGATTCTGCTGATGTTCATTCTGCTGATTCTACTGAAGTCTCTACAGATTTTGATAAGCCCTTTACCAGATTTCCTAGTCCTTCTGACCTTGGAAATTATCAACCAAAGCCTGGTTTGTTTAACTCAGCCTCTTATGACACTGAGTTTGAGCCTACACTCACCAACATTGATGCCAACATTGATGTTCCACCTACAGCTACCAAAAGGATTCACAATGCTCATACCCTATCCAAGATTATTGGTGATCCTAAAGACCCTGTTCGAACTAGAAGCACTGTCAAGAATACAAAATTTGGAGAAGTTGCTTTTATCTCTTATGTCTACAATCAAAAGAGGAACAATCACACAGACTACAAACATTGTCTGTCTGCATGTTTTCTTTCTCAGATTGAACCAACTAGTGTTCCTCAAGCACTGGCTGATTCAAGTTGGCTTGAAGCAATGCAAGAGGAGATGCTGCAATTTAAGAATCAGCAGGTTTGGATTTTAGTTCCTCTTCCTGATGGGAAATATGCCATTGGGACAAAATGGATTCTGAAGAATAAAAGAGATGCCAGGGGTATTGTGGTGAAGAACAAAGCAAGACTAGTGGCTCAAGGTTTTAGACAAGAGGAAGGCATTGACTATGATGAGGTCTTTGCACCAGTGGCCAGAGTTGAAGCCATACGGATATTTTTGGCCTATGCCTCTTATATGGGCTTTATGGTTTATCAGATGGATGTAAAAGGTGCTTTCTTGTATGAAGAGATTGAAGAGGAGGTTTATGTGACTCAACCCAAAGGATTTGAAGACCCTGATCATCCTGAGTATGTCTACAAAATTGTCAAAGCTCTCTATGGACTGCATCAAGCTCCCAGAGCTTGGTATGCTAGAATCTCCATATTTCTGCTGCAGAATGGCTACAGAAGAGGTGCCATTGACAAGACCTTATTTCTCAAGAAAGATTCTAGGGATATTATTCTTGTGCAGGTGTATGTGGATGATATTATCTTTGGTTCTACCAAAGAAGCCTGGTGTAGAGAGTTTGAGGATTTTATGAAGGGAGAATTTCAGATGAGTGCCATGGGAGAACTCACTTTCTTTCTGGGTTTGCAAGTTCAGCAGAAACCTGATGGTATATTTATACATCAGGAAAAATATGTAAAAGATATGTTGTCCAAGTTTGCTATGGAAAATGTCAGGACTGCCACAACTCCATATGAGGCTCCCAAACCAAAGAACAATCTTAATCCTGATCTTCCTGTTAATGTTCATTTATACAGGTCTATGATTGGTTCTTTGATGTACTTGACTGCCTCAAGACCTGATATCACATTTGCTGTGAGTGCATGTTCAAGACACCAAGTCACTCCACTTACCTCTCATATGAATGCTGTCAAGAAGATTTTTAAGTATCTTAAAGGCCAACCACAATTAGGTCTTTGGTATCCCAAAGAGTCTCCATTTCAGCTAGCAGCTTATAGTGATAGTGACTATGCTGGTGCCAATTTGGATAGAAGATCCACAACTGGAGGTTGTCAATTTCTTGGAAGAAGACTGATTTCTTGGCAATGCAAGAAACAGACCATTGTTGCTACCTCTACTACTGAAGCAGAGTATGTTGCTGCTGCAAATTGTTGTGGTCAGGTTCTATGGATTCAGAATCAATTACTGGATTATGGGTATAACTTCATGAATACTACCATTTTCATTGACAATCAAAGTACCATTTGCATTGTCAAAAATCCAGTTTTTCATAGTAGAACCAAACATATTGAAATCAGACATCATTTTATAAGGGATACTTATGAGAAACATTTGGTTAAAGTGGTCAAAATTCACACAGATGAAAATGTGGCAGATTTATTAACCAAGGCATTTGATGGACCAAGGTTTCAATATTTGGTGGTCCATATTGGCATGTTAAACCCTTAACTACAAAGTTTAAGGGGAGGCATAAGCCTCAGGGGAGGCATATGCCTCAGGGGAGGATGATGACTGTAAACTTTGGATTATTTGTATATGTTGTATAATTTCTGAGTTTTTTAACAAGTTTTTAACACTAACCCTCTAACAGTTGTGCAAGTTGTTTGGTGTATTTGCTTGTTTGGTGGTTGTTTTGCAGATGTTCTGAGAATGAAAGTTCAATGATTAATGTCACCAAGAGCTAAAGTCAAAGGAATGTGGTCAATATGCTGAACATGGTTTCTACTGATTAATTGAATCATGCTGAAGGTCTTACACAATGGATAAAATCTACTAAGATCTTTTCATTCATTCATAGAAACAAGTTACAGCTTACATTCAAGTTGCAATAGAGATACAATGACTATTCCTAAACTTTTGGCTAATCCAGTACTACTAGCTTCTATCACTTATTACAAAATACTTGAGGCTATGACAAGTACAATGAAGAAGCTGAAGATGAAAATGGAAAAAGAAGAGAAGGAAGAATGAGAAAATGTTCATGAATCAAGGTCAAGAAAATACTCAAGAACCTTGTTCCATGGTTACATTCCTCAATCACCTACTTCTGCTTCTCCTTTCCCTTACGTATGATCTCGGACCTCTTGCTCTGTCCAATATGTTCTTGATGTGGAAGACCAGGTCCTGGAGCAGGAAGATCCAACACCACATTTTGTGATGTTGGAAGAGATGGATCCCTAGTACTTGATCTTGGTAGGGATCTCTCTGGTGTGGAAGGAGGAAGAAAGGGTGGATCTTCAGGTTCTTCCTCTGAAGAGTCTTCATCAGAGGTATAGATGAAGGGAGAGACAAGCTCTCTCTCAGCAGGATTGGGTGCATTACTTGGTTCACCCTTCAAGTGAGAATTCCATTGTCTTTCTTGTGCAGCACATCGATTCTCAAATGCTCTTGCAAAGTCAGAACCTTCAAGTCCCCAAGGATATGGTGGTACATCCTCTTCTGATGATGAAGAAGAGGAATTTGAATCTGAGGTTTCTGGGTGTGAAGACATGTTTTGAATGGTGAATTGGGATTAATAGAAATTAGGGTTTGAAAGATTATTTGGGAAAGTTGATGAATGAGATGTGTGATTTGGGGTGATTAAATAAGCTAATTTTAGGAGTTACGATATTAAATGCAAGTTGGGTGGCACAGTAAAATCAAGATATTGACCGAAGCTTCAAAAGTACCTGGTAATGATAATGATGTGCTGATGGCTGAAGCTGTGGATATACTTCAGGAGAAACAATCATTAAGAAGGGTTACTGCTGATCAATCTGCTGACAAAGGAAATGCATCAGGGGAAACATTTTTTGTAGCTGGGAAAGAATACATGAATTCTCCTGTTTATCATTCATCTGAGAACATACAAGTTTCTACTGATAAAGAGGTTCAAGATGTACATGATGAACCTATGGCAGATGTGCATGTGTCTAATGATGAAGTTGCTGAAGTTAATGTTTTTCATGATAGTTTGGATGAGCTTGTGACTGATGAAGATAGAGCTGGTCAAGGTAGATTATTACAAGAATGGGAAAATTATATGAAGAGTGCAAATCTTGCTAAGGAAGTACAAGCTAAGTTTGATGCAGAATTAGATTCAGAGACTCAAAGATATGTTTCTACCTTACCCATTGCAAGACAAAGGGAATTGGATGCAGCAGTTTTAGAGTTTGATGAGTCAGACTGGCAGACTATTGGAAAACAGATGCTTGCTAATCCTACTGTAACTGCTGATCTTTTTGGAAAGAGAGTAGAGGAACAAGATTATGAGTCTGAGATTGTGAAAATGTTAAAGATGAGGAAGAAGGCAGCTGATGAATTAAAATCTAAAGCAAAAAGGGAAAAACCCATGACTCAAGCACAGCAAACAGAGTATATGAGAACATATGTGAAAAATCAGAGCAGCTCAGTATATAATTCTGCTTGGTCTAAGAAATATGTATGGGGACTTCCTTTTAACAACCTAGTTGAGATTTATAATAGAATCAAATCTAGGAATGCTAAAGCTGGAATGGATGCTTCAAAGAAAATTCCACTTCTAAATGTTGATGAGGATTCTTCTGAGAATATTCATATTGCTGCTGCACAAGTATCTTTACCTGCTACTTCTACTGGTGTTGATGTTTCTATGGATAAAGGTAAAGCCAAAGTAACAACATCAGATGCTCCAACTAGGAAGAGAATTAGGAGACAATTGGAGCTGGAAAGATTAGGTGAAGAAACTGCTAGAAAGTTGACTGAAGATCAAGAAGCTGAACAAAGGGCTGCACTTGCTAGATTTCATGATCTGAAGACTAGAGAAGTTGAAATTCAAGCTGCTAGGAACAAACAAATCAGGAAAGCTATGGATGAACAATATGCCTCTGCTGCACTTGAATCTTCTGAAGATTCTGCTGATAACCAAATGGATACTCCATCAGTGGATACTGAAGCCGCAGAAGGTGATTCTGCTGAAGCAGCAGTTCATGATGCTATTTATGTTCCTGGAAGAAGAGGAAAGAGAATGGCTAGAGTAGGATCATTACAAAGTCTAATTAATGTAAATGATTCTGATGCTACATTTATAAGGGAAGGATCATCTGATGATTGGCCAGAAGGAACTAGAGTGGTTCTAGTGAGTTGGGAGTTAAGTCAAGATGGTCAACTCAATATCATTCATAGATTGGATAAGTCATCCATATCTTTTGCTTTTCTTCAGCAGATTCTTCATCTTGTAAATTATCAAGATTTGATCACTCTACATGAGTTGGTTACTAAGTATTATGCCACTCATACTCCTGAAGGTTCTGGATTGTATTTGTTGGGTGATCTTCAAGTGTTGTTTGATTCTTCTACTCCTACTGGTGCAAGTTATGATATATGGAAGAATAATCAGAAATGGAAAGTTCAGAGTTGGAAGTTCTATCCTATGTCTTATGTACATGTGCTGGAAACTACCACTGGTCTGAGGATTATCATGGATATTATTCACAAATATCCTCTGAAGGTTTCTTTGATGGAGAAAATGTTACAACAGAAGTTGGAAATTCCTCCTGATCCAGTTGGTAACACAAGATTGTTTGCTGAATCTTTGGTGAAGGTTTTCAAACAAAGGATTAAGACTTCCAGAGCAGCAGTTGAGTAGGGATATTATGTTGTATATGTCTTTTATTAGTAAAAAAAAAAAAAAAAAAAAAAAAAAAAAAAAAAAAAAAAAAACTAACATATTGTTGTATAGTATTTGTCTGCAGGTTTGGTTATCAACTTACCTGATGTTGACTATTCCATCACAAAGTTGGCTAGTCCAAAGGGTACAGCTTTGGTAAAGACACATCAAATCTGTTGATAGTTGTAATGGTTTGCTCAAAACCATAGGGTTGTCAACTCACCAATGCTTTGTTGCTGAGTAGTTGAAATGGTTGTCAATTGACCATGGATTTTTCCTTTATGGATTCTGAATAATTGGCTAGCCCACAAGTATATGGCTTGTGGTAAAGGCAGTGGAAAACCATATTTGGTAATCAGTTAACCAAGATGATTTTCATCAAGATAATTGACTAGTACTGAGCAAACGGCTACAGGTAAAGACATCTCAAATCCGTTTATAGCTGATGATTTGCTAAAAATCATGTGGTTATCAGTGTACCTTTGAACATTTGGCTACTCTAGTAGTGATGGTTATTGGTAAAGAGACATCAAATCCATTATTTTCAATGATTCACCTCTCACAGGAGTTAACACACCTGGAAGTGATGAGAATAGTATAAAACTAAATTGTTATGATGTACATTAAGTCATTTGTTGCTGCAAAGAATGGAGCTTTCAAGTATATGCTGATCATAGAGATTCTGCTGATGATAATTCTTTGCTGGTGCTCTGTTACAATCCTCTTGGTATGTTACTTTAAAGATCTATCAAGAATCTTGAACTTAACTAGGTCAAATTCAAGATTAGGGGAGGATTGTTGGGAATTCTGTGTAGAAAGAATTCTGCTGCTGTTTCTGCTGAAAGGATCCTGCTGAAGAGTTGGTTTCTGCTGAAGCAGTGTATCTGCTGAAGACATAGTTCAGCTTTATTAGTTTCTGCGGATATAGTATTTCCGTGTTTTATGTAATGTAGTTTGGATATGCATGAGTTTATTTAGGAAGTGATAATGCATATCTTTTAGAAGTTTTAGAAGATACGTTTCTTGAGAAACGGTTTAGGGTTCCTTGAGTATAAAAGGAACACACGGTTTATGTATTGAACAACTTTTAGAAAATTCTTATCATAATTAAAAGATCCATAGAGGATCAAGAGTTCTTAGTATCAAACTTGTGTTTTGTTTCCGCTTTATAAATACAAGTTGCAGGGATTGTCTATTAGTGTGTTATTGATTACAGTGACATTACTAACGATTCTAGAGTGCTCAATAAGATCTATCAAGGTCTATAGCTCAACAAGATAATAACAAGGTTTTGAGATTGAAAAAGTCTTTATATGGGCTTAAACAAGCTCCTAGACAATGGAACCATAAGTTGTCTGAAGCTTTGTTTGAAGCTGGGTTTGTACAGTCTAAGAATGATCATTCCTTGTTTATTAAAAGGAATGACAAGACTGTTGTTTTCTTACTTGTTTATGTTGATGATTTGGTTATTACTGGTGATTGTGATATTGAAATTGAAAATGTTAAACAGTTTTTAAAAACCAAGTTTAAAATTAAAGATTTGGGAGAGCTTAAATATTTTCTTGGAATTGAAGTTCTAAGAACTAAAACTGGATTGTGTTTAAATCAAAGAAAATATTGTCTTGAATTGTTAAATGAGTTTGGATTGTTAGCTTGCAGACCTGTGTTGACTCCTTTGCCTGAAAACATTGTTTTAGAACATAAAGAGTCTAGTGATGATAAGTTTTTGAATAATATTACCAGTTATCAAAAACTGGTAGGAAAACTTATTTATCTCACTTTAACTAGACCTGATATATCTTATGTTGTTCACTGTTTGAGTCAACATATGCATGCTCCTTTACAATCTCATCTAAATCTTGGTTTAAGAGTTCTTAAATACTTGAAACTTGCTCCTGGAAGTGGAATTGGTTTTAATAAATATAGCCATGGGTTCAAAATGGTTGCTTATTCTGATTCAGATTGGGCTAAGTGTCCTATAACAAGGAAATCTGTTTCAGGATATTGTGTGTTTGTTAATGGTAACTTGGTTTCTTGGAAAAGCAAGAAACAAGCCACACTTTCTAAATCTTCTGCTGAAGCAGAATATAGAAGTATGGCCTCTGTTACTCGTGAGGTTATGTGGATGTTAAAGGTTTTAGAAGACCTGGGTGTAACTGAGTTACTTCCAGTTGAGTTGTTGTGTGATAATAAATCTGCTATTCAAATTGCTGCTAATCCTGTGATGCATGAGAAAACTAAACATTTTGATATTGATGTTCACTTGGTTAGAGAAAAGGTTGCTTCTGGTCTTATAAAAAATGTGCATGTTGACTCTAAAAGTCAAATTGCTGACATTTTTACTAAGGCTCTTGGTTCTGCACAGCACTCTGTTTTGGTTAAAAGGCTTGGAATGTTAAACTTGTTTGTTTAATAAGTTTGAGGGAGGGTATTGGAAAATATCTTATGTCAAACTTATTAAACTTGAGGGTTTAATATGAAAAGTTTCTTAGTCTTATTATACTAATACTTAACTTTGGTGTTAGTGTTGTTAGTTTTGTATGTGCAGGGACTTATGTGTAACATTGGGCTATATAAAGGTTGAGATGAAGCTAGGGTTTCATTATCTTTGCTCATACATTCTCTGATCTCTCACGCAGTCTTCATCTCTCAACTATTGTTTAGCATCTGGGTTTAGTAGTAGTTTGGTTTAGTAATACATCAAGATCTTCTTGATTGTGGGTTTATATCTTTGATACAGTTTGGTTTACTGGGTTTGGTTTAGTGAGTGAGTTTTGTAAGTAGCACCTAATAGAGGGACTACTAGTTTTCAGTTGTATTATTCTTGGCTTGAATCCGTGTTGGGGACAAGTCTTCTTGTGTATATTGTTATAATAAAAGATCACTAAGGGGTGGTTGGTTGAGTGATTATACCTTGTGTTAGTAGTTTTGATACCATTTTTACACAGATCGATCATTGGCAATAAGCAGTCTAGTTAACTAAGGAATCCCAAACACCCTCCTAATTACAGACCCAAATCAATTACGTAATTTCTAAGTAAATGGCCTGTATGTAAAGTTCTGCTTATTGTATCTTCAAAATTACTTGATCTAACAAAGCATATATAGTGTTCTTTCTGCAACAAAAGTCACCAATATTAGAAAACGATATGATATGCTCTACACCACTCTAATCATCAAAAGATTCAAAACCATGGGAATGTATAAGCAGCGATGCCGTTCAGAACACTCACTCGAGTCATCTCAAACTTGTTGAAAATTTTTCACGCGCATAGTCTCATGATTGTGCCAATAAAGTCAACAAGCTTCGAAATAGGGAACTGTGACCAACAGTAACCCAGAGTGTATTTTAATGCTTAAACCTCCTAAATATCTAATAAAAAGAATGACTATTCAAAAAATATAACTCTCATAATGATATTTAACACATGGTTGTATGAGATTGTTCAATATAAAGTCGCTCAAAATAATTTCCGGTTACCAAAAAATTACTAGTATTGAAATCTGTTTTGTCACATGACAAAAAAATTCCCCATTTTGACACGTAACCCAGTCCACCGACCCATCAAATTTGACGCATCTACTGTATTGGATAACATAACATTATTGCAAGAGAGAATGAAGCCACAACAGCTTTTGCAACAGACATTGTCTCCACAACAATAAAAAACCTTTTGTATAGTTTGTTAGAGAATAAGGTGCATTTGGGCCCACATGCCACGTCCTCTTAATAAAGTAAATTCATTTTATTTAATTAAAATTACAATACAAACTGAAATACGATATCAATGAAAAAAAACATACAAACTAAAATACAAAAGAAACTAAATATTTTTGTGTATTTGATAACATAACATTATTGCACGAGGCATTGTCTCCACAACAATAAAAAACCTTTTGACGGTCGTGATTCTGTGGTGGTGGTGGTGAGGTCCGGCAGTGGAGGGGCCAGTGGTGGTGGGTTTCTGTGGTGGTGGGGAGTTGTGGTGGTACGGAGTATGGACGACAGATGTGTGTTTTGTATTGTTGTTATTATATATTAGCGGAAACAAAAAGTTTGCCTAAATTACTAAAGTTTGATAAAAAAAAATGTTCGCATAGTTTATTAGTATAAAAGTTTGATAAATGGATCGTCTAAGTTACTAAAGTTTCAGAACTATCATCTAGGTTACTGAACTTATGAAACATTAGATTTTGAGGCTACTGAACCTATAAAAATATACGTAAACATCATTGAACTTGTAAAAACATGATATTTTTTTTTATTTAACTTATCAAAAGATATTTTGTTCAAGTTACTCGGTTAGCACTGAAATTATAAAGGTATATGATTCTTGTAAGTTCTGGAACCTAGATGACAATTTTAAAACTTTAGTAACTTAGAAACTTCTTATCAAACTTTGGTAACTTTTTTTTGTATATTAACCGTTTTTAGTTGAAAGAAAAGTTGGCGTGTGTGTTTTATTTTAGGAAAAACACTTACAACTAATATGTCGGTTAAGAAATTAATTAGTGGGTACAAGTTGCATAAGAAAATACAATGTATTTTTAATATTATACTCCATCCATCTCAAAATAATAGTCCATATTTTTTTTCGGGATGTTTCAAAATAATTGTCCATTTTTCTTTTTAAGTAAAAACTAGAGAATTTAGTAGAAGAATATTATATTTGAGTGGTTGAAAATTAAAGTGTTTTCACTTTTATTAAACTTTGTGACTTTTATCTCCCGACAATAATTTTGAGACTAAGAGAGTAATAAAAAAGACAAAATAAGGTATAAGTCACATAAAAAAGACGCCATTAGTCGCATAAGAAAGTACAAGTAATATTATAACTATAAAGTCCCGTAATAAAAAGTACAAGTTGCATAAGAAAGTATAAAATATTATTACAATTATAAAATTGCAAAATTGCATAAGTACAAAGTACTTTTGAATATTATAATATTTTTTTGGTTTGACTTTTTGTGCTAAAACTGACAAGTCGCATAGAAAGCACAGCATCAGTCGCATAATAAATACACTTACACAAATGTACTCTCCACTCACACATTTGTACTTACATTTGGGGTAAAATGTATAAGTCACATAAGTCGCAAATGAGGAAAATGCTAAAACGTTTTTTTTTTTTTTTTTTTTTTTTTTTTTTTTTTTTTCAATGCTTTTATCAAGAGTGACTTCCTTTTGGAGCAGCTAATGAATTACCTCTTATTTTATTTTGAAAGCAACTTGTACATTTACTGCTACATTTGTTGTTCTTTTATATAGGCTTCTTGTAATACACAATTACAATATGAAAAAATGACAAATAAAACATATGCATATTAGTTAGGTGGCAATGCTTTTATCAAGAGTAACCTCCTTTTGGGGCAGCTAATGAATTACGTCTTAGTTTATTTTGTAAGCAACTTGTACATTCACTACTACATTTGTTTGTCTTTTATATAGCTTCTTATAAATACACTATTACAATATGAAAAAAATGACAAATAAAACATATGCATATTAGTTAGGTGGCAATGCTTTTATCAAGAGTGACCTCGCTAATGAATTACCTCTTAGTTAATTTTGTAAGCAACTTGTACATTCACTGCTACATTTGTTGTTCTTTTATATAGCTTCTTGTAATACACTATTATAATATGAAAAAAATGACAAATAAAACATATGCATATTAGTTAGGTGGTAATTTGTGTTCAAAATAAAAATAAAAAATAAAAATATGAGCTAATTATGGCTACTTTGTAAAAGACTTGGACATATTTAGCTCCATTCTTTTTTTGAAATATGCATATTTAGCCTATTGAAAAGTTAATTGGGTACTAACGGGCACATAATTTTTCTTAATTAGAGAACATTATAATCGTTTTTAAAGAAAACTTATATATATATAATATATTTAATTTTTTAAATATAAATGAAGTATTACATTTAAGAAATTTATTTCTGTCGTTTTTGGTCTTCTATAAAGCGATTTGTATAACATGTACCTGATTACCCTGTGTCTGTGCTGCCCGTTTTGCCATAATAAGTTGTATATTATTCAAAGAATGGTGGTGATCAATCTCCATAATTTTCACGTGTTGTTGACTTGGTGTGAAGGAAGCAAACCATCACTTTTCTCCACCAATTAAAACACGCCTAAAAAAGTCTTTCCAACTATTCCTTTCTCATGTTTAATAGTTGGGCTTGTCTCCTCTAGAAAATGAATTCCTTTCTTTTTGTAAAACAAATTAGTTTAAAACAACTTTGGGCCTTTTGCAATACACTGTTTCATTTTGTCTTTTGTTAGTCATTATACTTTTGTGCATCTGGAGTTGGTAAAAAATGGCTTCGTGTCCTGTTTGGGTCATTTTTTGACTCGTTTTGTTCCTAACTAAGTTTTCAAAGCTTATCCTCTTGACTTGTTAATTACAAAAATAAAATCAGCCAAGTTTTAAGTTAGCTAACTGTATATTGAGCTCTTCTATATATGTCCAAATTTGCTTAATCATAAACACTGTAGTGTTTCTTTGGCAGCAAATTAAATGACCGATTATTATAAGAAAAACTAATCACTTGTATAAAAAATCGTACATGCGAGACAACATTATGTGAATCCCACTTGAGTAATCTTGAACATCTTGAATTTGCTTCATTTGTTTACTCTCATCATAATACTTTTGAAGTAAAAAAGAAATGTGGTTAAAGCATGTTATTATTGGATAAGATGACACTAACAGTAAAGGCCCCAGTGGCCAAATTATTCAAAAAAGCTTTGTGGATGGGTTAGAATTTTTTCACAAAGAAGCTTAATTGTTATTATTCACTGACGTTTTCTCATTAAGCTCCATTATTAATCTGGAATGTTTTTGAGTTTTAACAATCAAACAAACATTAATAATGTGTCCTATTTCCTTCAGAAATCTT
This sequence comes from Artemisia argyi, assembly GCA_030686995.1. NCBI lineage: Eukaryota > Viridiplantae > Streptophyta > Magnoliopsida > Asterales > Asteraceae > Artemisia > Artemisia argyi. The sequence goes on along the minus strand of CM060684.1, from coordinate 209,674,869 downwards.
ACTGTTCATATGCACACTATCACTTACGTGCTTATGATGTTCATTTTCATGTTAGCAAAAACCAGTGCTAATGATTTCAATAAATCTAGAGAAGCAAAAGCTTTGCATGCAACTAATTGGTGGGGAGATAGAAATGCATCTTCAGATCATTGTAATTGGCCTCATATTAGTTGCAATGAAGACAGAAGTGTCATTTCAATAGACTATTTCTGTGATGATAATGAAGATCTAGGCGATTTGAGAAGCCTCGACTTCGCTTCATTTCCAAACCTTGAGAGACTTTCTATTGAAAAATGCCAGCTTAAAGGGAGCATCCCAGAGCAGATTGGTTTGCTATCAAATTTAACATCTCTTTCACTTTATAGTAATCATCTCTCAGGTACATTACCTGCCTCGTTTACCAATCTCACCCATTTGGAAAACCTTTATCTTTCTGATACCTATCTCACAGGTGAAATACCTGTCTCGTTTACCAATCTCACCCGTTTGGAAAACCTTTCTCTTTCTGATAACTATCTCAGAGGTGAAATACATGTATCGTTTACCAATCTCAACCGTTTGATATACCTTTCTCTTTCTAATAACTATCTCGCAGGTGAATTAACTGTCACGTTGGCCAATCTCACCCATTTGAAATACCTTGATCTTTCTGATAACTATCTCACAGGTAAAATACCTGTCTCGCTTGCCAATTTCACCCGTTTGGAAAACCTTTATCTCTCTAAAAACAATTTCACTGGTATTCTCCCAACTCAGATTGTGAGTTTGAAGAATTTATATCATCTAGATCTTAGTCGCAACAACTTTATTGGTCAAATCCCTTCATCTTTTGGTTCAATGGTTAATCTCACCAACCTGGACCTTCACGCAAATCGACTGAATGGATCAATCCCACCTGCACTTATAACTAACTTGCATAAGCTTGAAACGTTGGACCTGAGTTATAACAATCTTGATGGTCCAATTCCCTCAAGAGCTAATTTACATGTTTCCTTCACAAGTTTAAGATACCTCCATCTTTCTCATAATAATTTCAATGTTTTTATTCCATCTCAGCTAGTGAGGTTGCGGAATTTGGTTACGGTCGATTTTAGTCAAAACCAGTTAATGGGTTCGATCCCATCATATCTTGATTCCATAGCCAATCTCACCAACCTAACCTATCTTTCATTTAGTGGGAATCTACTCACAGGCAAGTTACCAGTTTCGCTAACCAATCTTACACAATTAGAAAACCTTGATCTTAGTGGAAACAGCTTTACGGGTTTCATGCCACCAGCTTTAGGATCCATGGCCAATCTCAATTTTCTCGACTTGAGCGACAACAATCTTGATGGTCCAATTCCGTCAAGTTTTAGCAACCTAAGCCAACTGCAATTTTTAAACCTTGCCATGAACTGCATCAGTGGATCCATTCCCTCAAGTTTTGGCAGTCTAAGCCACCTGCAATTTTTAAACCTTGCCATGAATTCCATCAGTGGCCCCATTCCACTAGATCTAGCATATTTGATGAAATTGGGACATTTAGACCTTCATCATAATCGTCTTGTAGGAGTTATTCATCCAGAATTTGGGAAGATCCCGTATCCTCATTACCTTGATTTATCATCAAATCAGTTGTCAGGAAACATGTCATTTGGTAATCAGTAATCACTGTTCTCTTGTGCATCTAGACCTTTCTTGGAATCTAATGACGGGCAATATCTCAAGTGTATGTGATTGCAGAAACTTAGACTACTTGGACATTAGTAGTAATCATTTTGTGGGAAAAGTACTTAATCAGGGCGACTTCCCAAATTTATTGTTTTCCAATCAGTCTCAGAATCATCTTAATGGAGAAATGGGTTGCCATTATCTGACAAATGGACAATCAGAAACAAAAGAACATAAGCGAGGAAAACAACACGTACCCCGTTTGACTGTTTTTGTTCCCATTATCGTTGGACTTTGCTTCTTAGTGGTTGCGTATTTCTTTTACAGTCTTAAAAAGGCTACCACAAAGAAAATTCAGCTTGAAGTCACAAAGCATGGAGATGTATGCTTGATATTGAATTATGATGGAACAATTGCGTATGAGGACTTCATCACAGCTACAGGGGATTTTGACCTTAGATACTGCATTGGAACCGGTGGCTATGGTAGTGTTTATAAAGCAAAACTGCCTAGCGGTCAAACATTTGCTTTGAAAAAACTTCACCGGTATGAAGCTAAGCAACCCGCATTCGACCAGAGCTTCAAGAATGAGGTCCAAGTGTTAACCAGCCTAAGACACAAAAGCATTGTGAAGCTCTATGGGTTTTGTTTGCATAACAAATGCAACTTCCTTGTATATGAATACATGGAAAAAGGGAGCCTATTTTGCGCTTTGAGTGACGATGAATTGGCTATTGAAATCGATTGGATGAAGAGGGTGAACATAATCAAAGATGTAGCCCATGCTTTAGCCTACATGCATCACAATTGCAATCCGCCTATCGTTCATAGAGACATATCAAGCAACAACATTCTACTTAACTCGGAAATGGAAGGATTTGTTGCTGACTTTGGAGCAGCCAGATTGCTTGACCCCGATTCATCCAATCAAACAGTCATCGCAGGAACTTTGGGATACATTGCTCCAGGTAGTTGCTTCTACTCACTCTTATGCTTCTTATGTTAATTTACGTCTAGCTAGTAGCAGCTAAACTTTGCTAACATTCTTTTTTGTATGTGATCATTTAGAACTAGCATATAGCATGATTGTGAACGAAAAATGTGACGTGTATAGCTTTGGAGTGGTGGCACTTGAAACAATTGGAGGGAAACATCCCGGAGAGCTTCTTTCATACTTCAACTCTTCTACCAGTCATGGTACGATGTTGGAAAATATATTGGACCAGCGTCTCTCTTACCCAACAGACAGGCTAATCGAAAAAGGAAATTCTGCGTGTTTGTCATGTGGCATTGGCGTGCATTCTCACAGATCCAAAGGCGAGGCCGACCATGAGAAACGTTTCAAATGAATTATCGCGTTGAGGATATCATGATTCAGTTTGTGGGCTGTAAACTGGACTTGGGCGGGTCATCGCAGTTCAGAATTGACCCCGTAGAATGACCAAGTCTTTATGCATGTTGGAAGTGAAGACCAAGTTTTATCTCCTAGCCTTTTTTTTTTCATTATTTAGCAGTATTAGTTTGTTATCACTTCAAGCATTGTAATTTCCCTTTTAATGAAATAATTCTTCCACCATGCACCTTATCTTCCTTTTTGACTTCTACTGTTGACAATACAATTTTGATCCAACACCGTTCAGTCTATCTCACAGCTTTATTATATGGAGAACAACCTCTATACTTCTGCGTATCTCGTTTTCAGCATAAGTGTAGGTCCCAAGTGTATGTATATGATAAAAAAATAATAAAGTTTCATTTTTATATTCAGCCTGCAGCGTTTTTCTGTGGAATTAGAAGTGTTCTGTATAAATTGGAATGATTTTAGGGAAAAAGTCATGGAAAAAGTCAATGATCATTGTTCTTTTGCTAATTTTCATAGATGGATTGTGGCTACACTGAATGATTTTCTTGTGCGCTGAAGTGGTTCCAGCTTTTATAGATGGATTGTGGTAGAATTTGTTGTTTGGTAGTCCAGATTTTATGCTTCAGGAATGTCCTATGCTCAATTTCTGGAATGTAAAGTTTTGTGATTAATATGTATTCACCTTTTCCGAAAAAAAAAAAAAAAAAAAAAAAAAAAAAAAAAAAAAACCTCGCGCAGGATTCTTAGTTGTATGGATTTAATAACATGTAATGCTAACACATTTCAACCCTATTCTAAATATTCTGATTATGCTGGAAGTTCATCAGATTCGGACTTTATTTTCTTCCCCAGTTTAAATTTCGGTAAAGGCCGTCTATGATCTCCATTGTTGAGAAAATGTACAAACCTGGAGCCAATAATTTGCAAGACTACATTATTTGGACCAAAAAAAAAAAAAAAAAAAAAAAAAAAAAGAAACTCATCAAGAAAATATCTTTATTTTATGTTCCTTTTTTTTTCTCATACTTGAAGCCAATAATTGTTTTTAAGATATTTATATAACAATGTATGGTTTGTAATAAAAGCTTAAGTGCAAAGGCATGAAAAATATACGAAACAGCTTATTTTGAGTCTTATTTGATGCAACATGACAGTTGGAAATATAACATTAATTTTGGAGAAAGCAACTTATTTGGACTAAAGTTTCTTCTTTGCCATTGACTAGCATGGTCTTTGCCTTTTGGCTTTAGGTATGCATATTATGTTGGGTAATCTTGATAGGTCACGTCATGCATGGTTCGTTATGGGCCATGGATCAGCGGGTACAGGTCAGTATGTGGGCCCCTTTATGGTTGAATAAAAGTGTTGACATAGGTCTTGGTTGACCGAGTATTATTTGGGAGATCATGGCAGTACACCCACGTTCCATTTCATGCAAATCTTATGTATTTACTTTGTTAGCCTGTAGTCTATAAATAGGTAGCAAGTTTCATATTGTATGCAAGTATTCAGTTTTCCTTTTTAATAACAAACCATTGAATGATCATGATGGGTAGATAAGGTGGAAATGTAACTAGATGGTATTTGGTGCATTATAAGGTGAATTTTGGCTGTTACAGCATGGATGTGTTTGTTGTCTTGGCTGCAAAATGAATGGAAGAAAAGAATACCTGGTTTCATCTGTTTATGAGCATGTTTCATTGTTCTGTTCTTGTTATCTGATGTAATGTTTCATTCAAAGATCTATAGGTCTGTCTATAGTTCTGTGTATGATTGTATGATGTTTTAAGTGTTTTAATAATATATGTTCACCTTTTGCACCAAAAAAAAAAACAAACCATTGAAACCCATCTTGCCATTTTGATTGGTGTTACAGTGGGTGTGAGTCCGGGTTTAAGGAGGCTGATAATCTTCATTTGGCATCAGATGGTTCAGTTGAAGGGGGTGTAAGCTACCTTTGATCAGTTTTTCTATGTTGAACAGACTAACCGGCGGGAGTGTGTGAAACAAATGGAAAGGATCCGTCAAAGCAGGTGCTTTTGGATTTGGTTTGTTCTGCATGTGTAAGATCGAAGACCGTAGAGTGTTTTTAAAAAATCGGTCAAAATAAATAATTATTACATGTCAAAATCAGATAAGCCATATTCGTGACATGATGAAATGAGAAATGCATAAAGAAAATTGAAAATAAGATCCATGCACGTAGCATAAACAACATACCACTTTCTTTATCATGACCAAACTGCAAGAAAAGCCACCAGTCGAAGCCCAGCATTGCATCTCATTATTTTGCTTATAAAATCAGCAACAAATAAATCAACAAAACCCTTCTAGGAACTGATTGACTGTCTGAATGATAATGCCCCAATCAAGGGTCTAACTTTGCACGAGCATTTTGATACATCTAATGAAAAGCCAACCATGACTAAATGTGACACGATTCCTAGTTCCAACACCTATCAAATGTAGAATTAGTAAAAATGGGTTAAAAAACACGAATAATCCATTTTTCCTTTGCAAACTACCTGCCATTGTTTATGAAAATCCAATAACAATGCTATAGCTTGCATAAATGAACAACATACTTGTTCATTTGTCTTGTGTTAGTCATTATACTTTTGTGCATCTGGAGTTAGTAAAAAATGGCTTCGTGTCCATTTTGTTTTAGCTTAGTTTTCAAAGCTTATCCGTTAGACTTGTTAATTATAAAACACAATTCAACGAAGTTTTAAGTTACTGACTTGTGTTCAAGCTCTAGTATATGTCCAAATTTGCTTAGTCTTACACACTGTAGTGTTTCTTTTTTAGCAGCAGAAGAATCACTCCTTCATGATTCTGTGAATCCCACTCGAGTCATCTCGAACATCTTGAATTTGCTTCATTTGTTTACTCTCATAATAGTGAGTAATATTTAAGTCAACAAGCAATGTGGTCAAAGCATGTGAACGAATCCTGGAGCTCAGATGAAACCAGCGGTAACGGCCTCAGTGACTAAGAAGAGGCACTACAACATTCCCTGCTTTTGGCGGGGACATTTCCAAGCTTTCAGCGGGGACTTCTCCCCGCCCAATACTTTTGGCGGGGACATGTCCCCGCCAAAAGTACCTCGCCAAAACCCCTTCGCTGTAAACTTTTGGCGGTGACGGACATACTTTTTGGTGGGGACACGTGGGACCCACACTTTGTTCAGGTCAAACAATGCCAGCATGGCAAAACTTTCGGCGGGGACATGTCCCCGCCAAAAGTATTATTCGCTGTTATAATTAATTCCTTAATCCTTAATTTAACTAATAATTCACACGCTTTTGGCGGGGACAAGTCCCCGCTAAAAGTGGTATCCATGGACATTGGGCCAACCTTTTGGCATGGATATGAAGATGATTTGTTGAAATGGCAACGAATTTTAGGTTGAAAGAGATTTTATCATCGTTGCATTAGTCAAAGTCCTTTTGGAATCCAACAAGGGTTGGTTACTAATATTGTATATCATAACTCAAATCAGCCCGATTACCTTAAATGGGTCGAAATTGTTAGAACCACTTATTACATTGTGAAAACTAAAGTCAAATTAGACTGATTACAAATGGCAGCTTCCTAATTAAACTCACTATAAAAGAAAGAGATCGAAAACCAGTCATTTATTGTGTGTTTGTCTGTTATTTTATTAGATTAATAAAAAAGTTTAGAAATGAATGGATATTATTCCAGTTGAAGAATGGAATGATGTTTGTTTAATAAAAATATCGACATAGTTCAGAAATGACAATGTTTGTTACTGTGAATATATTGAAGAATGAGTCAAATGAGTTTGACAGAATTTGTGTGGACACCAATTGTATTTCTATCAAGTTGAAGAGATAACGATTTTATATGGAAGCTATGCCCAACCCATAGGATGGGTTAGAAAGTTTTTCGACAAAGACTTGGTATTGACTATCGTTTACTCTTTCTCTATGCCATTGACTTGAAATATCAGAAGGTTTTGTGTATGCATATATACATGATCATTACCAATTATATATCATATGATTAATCTTGAGCATTTACTTTTAAATTTTGATGATCAAACGAGCATTAACAATGTGTCCTACTTCCTCCAAAAATCTTATTGTTCATATGCACAATTTCACTTATGTGCTTATGGTGCTCATTTTTGTGTTTGCAAAATCCAGTGCTACTGATTTCAACAAATCAAGAGAAGTAAAAGCTTTGCATGAAACTAATTGGTGGTGGGCAAATAGACATCCTTCTTCAGATTATTGTACTTGGCCGGGAATCAATTGCAACAAAGCAGGTAGTGTCATTTTTATATACCTTTACTGTCATTATAATCAAGGTCTAGGTGATCTGAGAAGCCTCGACTTCGCATCATTTCCAAACCTTGAAGGGCTTGAGATTGATAGCTGCAAGCTTGAAGGGAGCATCCCGGAGCAGATTGGTTTGCTATCAAACCTAACATATCTTTCGCTTCCTCAGAATCATCTCACAGGTAAATTACCTGTCTCATTTGCCAATCTCACCCGTTTGGAAATCCTTGATCTTTCTCATAACAATCTTGATGGTCCAATTCCCTCAATTTTTGGTAATGCAAGCCAACTGAATTTTTTAAACCTTGCCATGAATTCTATCAGTGGCCCCATTCCCCTAGATATATCATATCTGACAAAGTTGAGACATTTAGACCTTCATCATAATTGTCTTGTGGGTGCTATTCATTCAGAACATTCAAGTCTTTATTACCTTGATTTGTCATCGAACCAGTTGTCAGGAAACATATCACTTGCTAATCCCTGTTTTCTTTCGAAACTAAACCTTTCTAAGAATCTGATGATGGGAGCTATCACAAGTGTACGTGATTGCAAATACTTAGAAACCTTGGACATTAGTGGTAATCATTTTGTTGGAGAAGCACTTAATCACTGCGACTTCCCATATTTATTGCTCTTAAATCAGTCTCAGAATCATCTTACTGGAGAAATGGTCTGGTCATCCAAAAATTTGAGTAGTGCAAAATCATCTTGCAATGAGCATAAGCGAAAAAAGCAGCACGTACCCCGTTTGACCATTTTTCTTCCCATTATCATTGGACTGACCATTTTTCTTCCCATTATCATTGGACTTTGCTTCTTAGTGGTTGCATATTTCTTATACAGTCGTAAAAAGGCTGCCACAAAGAAAATACAGCCTGAAATCACAAAACATGGAGACGTATGCTCTATATTGAATTATGATGGAACAATTGCATATGAAGACTTCATCACAGCAACAGAGGATTTTGACCTCAAATACTGCATTGGAACTGGTGGCTATGGTAGCGTTTATGAAGCAAAACTGCCTAGCGGTCAGGCATTTGCTTTGAAAAAACTTCACCGGTATGAAGCTAAGCAACCAGCGTTCAACCAGAGCTTCAAGAATGAGGTCCAAGTGTTAACCAGCCTAAGACACAAAAGCATTGTGAAACTCTACGGGTTCTGTTTGCATAACAAATGCAACTTCCTTGTATATGAATACATGGAAAAAGGGAGCCTATTTTGTGCATTAAGTGACGATGACTTGGCTGTTGAAGTGGATTGGATGAAGAGGGTGAACATAATCAAAGATGTAGCCCATGCTTTAGCTTACATGCATCATGATTGCAATCCGCCTATCGTTCATAGAGACATATCAAGCAACAACATTCTTCTTAACTCGGAAATGGAAGGATTTGTTGCTGACTTTGGAGCAGCCAGGCTGCTTGACCCTGATTCATCCAACCAAACAGTCATCGCAGGAACTTTGGGATACATTGCTCCAGGTAGTTACCTCTACTCACGCTTAAGCTTCTTAAGTTTAATTACGTCTAGCTAGTAGCAGCTAAACTTTGCTAACATTCTTTTTTGTATGTGATCATTTAGAACTAGCATATAGCATGATCGTGAATGAGAAATGTGACGTGTATAGCTTTGGAGTGGTGGCACTTGAAACAATTGGAGGGAAACATCCCGGAGAGCTTCTTTCATACCTCAACTCTTCTACCAGTCATGGTACGATGTTGGAAAATTTATTGGACCAGCGTCTCTCTTACCCAACAGACAGGTTAATCGAAAAGGAAATTCTGCGTGTTTGTCATGTGGCATTGGCGTGCATTCTCACAGATCCAAAGGCTAGGCCGACCATGAGAAACGTTTCAAATGAATTATCGCGTTGACGATATCATGATTCAGTTTGTTGGCTGTAAACTGGACTTGGGCGGGTCATCCCAGTTCAGAATTGACCCCGTAGAATGACCAAGTCTTTTTAGATGTATCTTTGGAGTAGTCAAATAAGTGGAGGAAGTTGTTGCGCTTTTATTTCCTAGCCATTTTTTTTTTCATTATTTAGCAGTAATTTCCCTTTTAATGAAATAATTCTTCCACCATACACCTTATCTTCCTCTTTAACTTCTACTGTCGGTTATACACTTTTGATCCAACACAGTTCAGTCTATCTTACAGCTTTATTATATGGACAACAACCTCTATACTTCTGCGTATCTCGTTTTCAGCATAAGTGTAGGTCCCAAGTCCCAACTGTATGTATATGATAAAAAAATAATAAAGTTTCATTTTTATATTCAGCCTGCAGCGTTTTTCTGTGGAATTAGAAGTGTTCTTTATAAATTGGAATGATTTTAGGGAAAAAGTCATGGAAAAAGTCAATGATCATTGTTCTTTTGCTAATTTCATAGATGGATTGTGGCTACACTGAATGATTTTCTTGTGCACTGAAGTGGTTTGCTTGGATGGTAGAATTTGTTGTTTGGTAGTCCAGATTTGATGCTTCAGGAATGTCCTATGCTCAATTTCAGGAATGTAAAGTTTTGTGATTCGGGAAAAAAAAAAATCTCGCGCAGGATCCTTAGTTGTATGGCTGTAATAACATGTAATGCTAGCACATTTCAACCCTATTCTAAATTTTCTGATTATGCTGGAAGTTCATCAAATTCGGACTTTATTTTCTTCACCAGTTTAAATTTCAGTAAATTAAAAAAAAAAAAAAAAAAGTCAAATAAGTCTTCGGTAAAGGCCGTCTATGATCTCCATTGTTGAGAAAATGTACAAACCTGGAGCCAATAATTTGCAAGACTACATTATTTGGACAACAAAAAAACAAAAAAAAAAAAAAAAAAAAAAAAAAAAAAAAAAAAAAAAAAAAACTCATCAAGAAAATATCTTTAATTTATGTTCCTTTTTTTTCTCATACTTGGAGCCAATAATTGTTTTTATGATATTTTTATAACAATGTGTGGTTTGTAATAAAAGCCGAAGTGCAAAGGCATGAAAAATACACGAAACAACTTATTTTGAGTACTTATTTGGTGCAACATGACAGATGGTAATATAGCATTAATTTTGGAGAAAGCAACTTATTTTGACTAAAGTTTCTTCTTTGCCATTGACTTGGAAAAGTAGAAGGTCTTTGCCTTTTGGCTTTGGGTATGCATATTATGTAATCTTGATGGGTCACGTCATGGTTCATTATGGGTCATGGATCAGCGGGTACGGGTCATTATGTGGGCCCCTGTATTGTTGAATAAAAGTGTTGATATAGTCCTTGGTTGACCGAGTATTATGGAGGAGTGTGTGGGTTTAATTTGGTTTACCTATTATTTGGGAGATCATGGCAGTACACCCACGTTCCATTCATGCAAATCATATGTATTTAAGTTGTATTCAGTTTTCCTTTTTAATAACAAACCGTTGAAACCCATCTTGCCATTTTGATTGGTGTTACAGTGGGTGTGAGTCCGGCGGGTTTAAGGAGGCTGTCAGGCTGATAACCTTCATTTGGCAACAGCTGGTTCAGTTGAACGGGGTGTAAGCTACCTTTGATAAGTTGTTCCACTTTGAAGCAAGTGCCTTTGGATTTGGTTCGTTCTGCAGGCATAAGAAGACCATAGAGTGTGTATAAAAAATGGGTCAAAATAAATTAGGGTGAAAGCTGAAAACACGTAACATACTTATTCAAAACACAAGATGTACGCAAGGAACTTTCAAAAATATCATTGTACGCAAGTTATTTTCAAATTTCGTACAATGTATGCAATATGACCTGGAACAAGCAGGTTACCAGGTTTCAAACTTTGAAAAATTGACAGGGTTGGTCCCTGTGGTTTGCGTTGACTTTCACCGGTCATCCATTGACTTTTTTATCACTTAGTTAGAAAATTACACGTTTGGTACTTGAATATTTATAGGCATTTCATGCACAGTCCATCACACAAAAAAAAATAAAATAAAAAAAAATAAAAATAGAGAGAATTTTAAAAAAAAAAATTAGAAATTAAAAAAATTATTTAAAAATTAAAAAAAATAGAAAATAAAAAAAATTGACATTTTTTATTGAAAAAAAATCAATTTTTTTTTTTAAAAAATTTTAAAAAATATTAGAAAATAAAAAAGAATAAAAAAAAATTTTAAAAAAAAAACAATTTTTTAAAATTTTAAAAAAATATAGAAAATAAAAAATTTCGAAAAAATAAAAAAATTCAAAAAAAAAATTCGAAAATATTTTTTTGAAAATAAAAAAATTAGAAAATAAAAAAATTATATGGCTTAAAAAATTAGAAATTCTTTTGTTAAGAAGTTGGTTAGAGAGTTTGTCAGGAAGCAGGTTGGTTGTTCAAACTAAAATTATTTGACTTAACCATCTCTACTTATAAAGCATAAAAACAACTAAGTGTGTAACCGAATAACCGAATAACGCAAAATATAGTCACAGGTACCCGCCGCCGCATTGCGCGAGTACAAAATTTTACATCTTCACCATTTAATATTTCGTACTCGCTCAATGCGGCGGTGGGTACCTGTGACTATATTTTGCGTTATTCGGTTATTCGGTTACACACTTAGTTGTTTTTATGCTTTATAAGTAGAGATGGTAGAGATGATTAAGCCAAATAATTTTAGTTTGAACAACCAACCTGCTTCCTAACCAACTTCTTAACAAAAAAAAATTTCTAATTTTTTAAGCCATATAATTTTTTTATTTTCAAAAAAAATTTACGATTTTTTTTCTTTTTTTTTTTTTACTTTTTTAATTTTTTCGAAATTTTTTATTTTCTATATTTTTTTTTTAAATTTTAAAAAATTATTTTTTAAAATTTTTTTATTCTTTTTTTATTTTCTAATATTTTTTAAATTTTTTTTTAAAAAAACATTGATATTTTTTTTCTATAAAAAATGTCAATTTTTTTTATTTTCTATTTTTTTTATTTTTATATAATTTTTTTAATTTCTTATTTTTTTTTAAAAAAAATTCTATATTTTTTTCGAAAATATTTTTTTTGGATTTTTTTTTTTTTTTTTTTTTTTTTTTTTTTTTGATGGACTGTGCATGAGATGCCTATAAATATTCAAGTACCAAACGTGTAATTTTCTAACTAAGTGATAAAAAAGTCAATGGATGACCAGTGAAAGTCAGCGCAAACCACAGGGATCAACCCTGTCAATTTTCAAAGTTTGAAACCTGGTAACCTGCTGGACATATTGCGTACATTGCACGAAATTTGAAAATAACTTGCGTATAATGATATTTTTGAAAGTTCCTTGCGTACATCATGTGTTTTGAATAAGTATGTTACGTGTTTTCAGCTTTCACCCTAAAAAATTATTACAAGTCAAAATCAGATAAGCCATATTCGTGACATGATAAAATGAGAAATGCATAAATAAAATTGAAAATAAGATCCATGCACGTAGCATAAACAACATACCACTTTCTTTATCATGGCCAAACTGCAAGAAAAGCCACCAGTCGAAGCCTAGCATTGCATCTCATTATTTTGCTTATAAAATCAGCAACAAATAAATCAACAAAATGGAATCAAGTATCTCTTCAATAACCAGCGTACGGTTTCTGTTAGCGTTATAAGATGGGGAGATAATCATGCCTATATAAACCAACCCCTAAAGGAATGGTTACACCAAAAAAAAGAACATGCCATTAAAATTGGATGCAGGGACCGAGCTTTGCTTTGGGATACATCTGCCTAGTGCAAACACTTCTAGGAACTGATTGAATGATAATGCCCCCAGCAAGGGTCTAACTTTGCACGAGTGTTTTGATACGCCTAATGAAAGGCCAACCATGACTAAATGTGACACGATTCCTAGTTCCAACACCTATCAAATGAAGAATTGGTAAAAAGGGTTAAAAACACGAATATAGTCCGTTTTTCTTTGCAAACTACCTGCCATTATTTATGAAAATGCAATAACAATGTTATAGATTGCATAAATGAACAACATACTTGTTCGTTTGTCTCGTGTTAGTCATCATACTTAAAAGCTTATTTAGACTTGTTAATTATAAAGCACAATTCAACTAGCTTTTAAGTTATTGAGTTGTACGTGTTCAAGCTCTACTATATGTCCAAATTTGCTTAGTCTTACACACTGTAGTGTTTCTTTAGCAGCAGAAGTGTTGGATATATGAGACTACTCTCACAAAAATATTCCTCACAAGATATGTTTCGACAAAGTATTAAATAACTCTTGGTTGAAAGATACAATGCACTCGAAAATTCTTTATTTAAAAAAATTGAAATACTTTCTTTTATTTGTTACTCACTGGTACTTCTCGTACATCTTTGGTGTTCCTTTTATACACCAAGTTTCACCAACTACTCATGGTGTGAAACATATACAAAACTTAGTCAAATATGGTGAGCATTTCTACTGACAAACTTGTGCTCAGTTACAACATGTATTTGACCAAAAGAGTAGAAAAGCAAGTTTCATTTTTTTTGCTGATTGAACATGTTTTAAATTCACCAAAAACTATTCCTTTGTCAACCCTTAATAGTAAGGCTTGTCCCCAAAAATTATTTTCTTTTTCTTTTGTGGTCGGCAAAACACATTAGTTCACAAGAAAGATCACTCCTTCATGATTCTGTGAATCCCATTCGAGTCATCTAGAACATCTTGAATTTGCTTCATTTGTTTACTCTCATATTACTGAGTAATATTGAAGTCAACAAGCAATGTGGTCAAAGCATGTGAATGAATCCTGGGGCTAAGATGAAACCATTAGTAAAGGCCTCAGTGACTAAGAAGAGGTTGGAGTCAGTTTTGAGAAAACGCTAGTTCTTACTAATTATTAGCATGGATATGCTATGATTCGAGTGAAGGAATTGTGGAAATGGCAACGATTTGAGGTTGAAAGCGATTTTATCATCGTGGCTTTAGTCAAAGTCGGGGACATGTGCTCATTGCCTTAGGCTTTGTCCTTATTGAAAGGTTAGTCGGCACCCAAAGGGGGTGCAACTGTGTAAGGATTTCCACCCCGATTTAAACTTTTTGTGGAATGTTGTAATGCATAACTCAAATTGACCTGCTTTACTGTAAATGGAAAATTGTTTTTACATAGTGAAAACAAAGTTAAACAAACTAAACTCGATATAGAAGAAAGAAAAAAACAGTCATATAAATATATATACTCTAGATAGATTACAACCTCAAACACCGACATGGTATGTTTTTGTGTAATAAAAATGTCGATATAATTCAGAAATGACAATGTTTGTTTCTGTGAATTTACGAAGAAAGAGTCGAATGAGTTTGTCAGAAATTGTGTGGACACCAATTGTAGTTCTATAAAGTTGAAGACTTGGTATTGACTATCGTTTACTCTTTGCCATTGACTTGGTTTTGTGTATGCATATATATACATGACCATTACCAAAAATATATCACATGATTAAACTTGAATATAAACAATGCTTCCTACTTCCTCCAAAAATCTTACTGTTCATATGCATAATTTCACTTATGTCCTTATGATGCTCATTTTGGTGTTAGCAAAAACCAGTGCTAATAATTTCAACAAATCGAGAGAAGCAAAAGCTTTGCTTGCAACTAATTGGTGGCGGTATGAAAATTCTTCTTCAGATCATTGTTATTGGTATGCAATCACTTGCAACAAAGCAGGTAGTGTCATTTCAATAGACTTTGACTGTTATTTTTATGAAGGTCTAGGTGATTTGGGAAGTCTTGACTTCGCATCATTTCCAAACCTTGAGGAGATTTCTATTAATAACTGCAACCTTGAAGGAAGCATGCCGGAGCAGATTGGTTTGCTATCCAACTTAACACATCTTTCGCTTTATAGTAATCATCTCACAGGTACATTACCTGCCTCGTTTACCAATCTCACCCGTTTGAAATACCTTGATCTTTTTAATAAAAATCTCACAGGTAAATTACCTATCTCGTTTGCCAATCTCACCCGTTTGAAAAACCTTGATCTTTCCAATAACAATCTCATAGGTACATTACCTGTCTCGATAGCCAATCTCACCCATTTGGAAAACCTTAATCTTTCAAATAACCATCTCACAGGTAAAATACCTGACTCGTTTTCCAATTTCACCCGGTTGGAAAACCTTGATCTTTCCAATAACAATCTCACAGGTACATTACCTGTCTCGATAGCCAATCTCACCCATTTGGAAAACCTTAATCTTTCAAATAACCATCTCACAGGTAAAATACCTGACTCGTTTTCCAATTTCACCCGGTTGGAAAACCTTGATCTTTCCAATAACAATCTCACAGGTACATTACCTGTCTCGATAGCCAATCTCACCCATTTGAAAAACCTTTATCTTTCAAATAACCATCTCACAGGTAAAATACCTGTCTCGTTTTCCAATTTCACCCGTTTGGAAAACCTTGATCTTTCTAATAACAATCTCACAGATACATTATTACCTGCCTCGTTTACCAATCTCGCCCATTTGGAAAACCTTAATCTTTCTAATAACTTCCTCACAGGTAAATTAACTATCTCGTTTGCCAATCTCACCCGTTTGGAAAACCTGGATCTCTCTAATAACAATTTCACTGGTATTCTCCCTTCATCTTTTGGTTCCATGGTTAATCTCACCAACCTGGACTTGAGCGCAAATCAACTGAATGGATCAATCCCACCTGCTCTTATAACTAACTTGCATAAGCTTGAAACGTTGGACCTGAGTAATAACAATCTTGATGGTCCAATTCCCTCAAGAGCTAATTTTCATGTTTCTTTTACAAGTTTAAGATACCTCAATCTTTCTCATAATAGTTTCAATGTTTTTATTCCATCTCAGCTAGTGAGGTTGAGAAATTTAGCTACAGTTGATTTTAGTCAAAACCAGTTAACGGGTTCGATTCCATCATATCTAGATTCCATGGCCAATCTCACCAACCTGACCTATCTTTCACTTCATGGGAATCTACTCACCGGTAAGTTACCAGTTTGGCTCACCAATCTCACACAATTAGTAAACCTTGATCTTAGTCGAAACAACTTTACAGATCTCATCCCGCCATCTTTTGGATCCATGGTCAATCTCAATGTTCTCGACTTAAGCGACAACAATCTTGATGGTCCAATTCCGTCAAGTTTTGCTAGTCTAAGACACCTGCATTTTTTAAACCTTGCCATTAATTCTATCAGTGGGCCTATTCCCCTAGATATAGCATATTTGATGAATTTCAATTTGGGACATTTAGACCTTCATCATAATCGTCTTGTCAGGAAACATGTCGTTTGGAGATTCATACAATCCCTGTTTTCTTAGGCATCTAGACCTTTCTAGTAATCTGATGACGGGAGCTATCTCAAGTGTATGTGATTGCAGATTCTTAGAATACTTGGACATTAGTGGTAATCATTTTGTTGGAAAAGCACTTAATCAGGGCGGCTTCCCATATTTATTGTTTTCAAATCAGTCTCACAATCATCTTAATGGAGAAATGGGTTGCCATTATCTGACAAGTGGACAATCAGAAACCAAAGAACATAAGCGAAGAAAACAACACGTCCCCAATGAACATAAGCGAAGAAAACAACTCGTGCCCCGTTTGACCATTTTTGTTCCCATTATCGTTGCACTTTGCTTCTTAGTGGTTGTGTATTTCTTTTACAGTCGTAAAAAGGCTAGCCTAAAGAAAATACAGTCTGAAATCACAAAACATGGAGACGTATGCTCGATATTGAATTATGATGGAACAATTGCATATGAAGACTTCATCACAGCTACAGAGGATTTTGACCTCAAATACTGCATTGGAACCGGTGGCTATGGTAGTGTTTATGTAGCAAAACTGCCTAGTGGTCAAACATTTGCTTTGAAAAAACTTCACCGGTATGAAGCTAAGCAACCAGCATTCGACCAGAGCTTCAAGAACGAGGTCCAAGTGTTAACGAGCCTAAGACACAAAAGCATTGTGAAACTCTACGGGTTCTGTTTGCACAACAAATGCAACTTCCTTGTATATGAATACATGGAAAAAGGGAGCCTATTTTGTGCATTGAGTGACGATGAATTGGCTGTTGAAGTGGATTGGATGAAGAGGGTGAACATAATCAAAGATGTAGCCCATGCATTATCTTACATGCATCATGATTGCAACCCACCTATTGTTCATAGAGACATATCAAGCAACAACATTCTTCTAAACTCGGAAATGGAAGGATTTGTTGCTGACTTTGGAGCAGCCAGATTGCTTGACCCTGATTCATCGAACCAAACAGTCATCGCAGGAACTTTGGGATACATTGCTCCAGGTAGTTACTTCTGCACACTCTTACTCTTCTTATGTTAATTTACGTCTAGCTAGTAGCAGCTAAACTTTGCTAACATTCTTTTCTGTATGTGACCATTTAGAACTTGGATATAGCATGATTGTGAACGAAAAATGTGACGTGTATAGCTTTGGAGTGGTGGCACTTGAAACAATTGGAGGGAAACATCCTGGAGAGCTTCTTTCATACTTCAACTCTTCTAGCAGCCAAGGTACAATGTTGGAAAGTATATTGGACCAGCGTCTCTCTTACCCAGCAAACAGGCTAATCGAAAAGGAAATTCTGCGTGTTTGTCATGTGGCATTGGCGTGCATTCTCACAGATCCAAAGGCTAGGCCGACCATGAGAAACGTTTCAAATGAATTATCGCGTTGAGGATATCATGATTCAGTTTGTGGGCTGTAAACTGGACTTGGGCGGGTCATCCCAGTTTAGAATTGACGCCTTAGAATGACCAAGTCTTTATGCATGTTGGAAGTGAAGACGAAGTTTTATCTCGTAGCTAGACCTTTTTTTTTTTTTTTTTTTTTTTTTTTTTTCCATTATTTAGCAGTAGCAGTTTAATTGTTATCACTTCAAGCATTGTAATTTCCCTTTTAATGAAATAATTCTTCCACCATGCACCTTATCTTCCTTTTTGACTTCTACTGTTGACAATACAATTTTGATCCAACACTTCAAGCATTGTAATTTCCCTTTTAATGAAATATTCAGCCTGCAGCGTTTTTCTGTGGAATTAGAAGTGTTCTGTATAAATTGGAATGATTTTAGGGAAAAAGTCATGGAAAAAGTCAATGATCATTGTTCTTTTGCTAATTTTCATAGATGGATTGTGGCTACACTGAATGATTTTCTTCTGCGCTGAAGTGGTTCCAGCTTTTATAGATGGACTGTGGTAGAATTTGTTGTTTGGTAGTCCAGATTTTATGCTTCAGGAATGTCCTATGCTCAATTTCTGGAATGTAAAGTTTTGTGATTAATATGTATTCACCTTTTCGGAAAAAAAAAAAAAAAAAAAAAAAAACCTCGCGCAGGATCCTTAGAGGTATGGATTTAATAACATGTAATGCTAACACATTTCAACCCTATTCTAAATATTCTGATTAAGCTGGAAGTTCATCAGATTCGGACTTTATTTTCTTCCCCAGTTTAAATTTTGGTAAAGGCCGTCTATGATCTCCATTGTTGAGAAAATGTACAAACCTGGAGCCAATAATTTGCAAGACTACATTATTTGGACAAAAAAATAAATAAATAAATAAATAAAAATAAAAAATAAAATAAAAAAATAAAAAATAAAAAAAAATCATGAAGAAAATATCTTTAATTTATGTTCCTTTTTTTCTCATACTTGGAGCCAATAATTGTTTTTAAGATATTTCTATAACAATGTGTGGTTTGTAATAAAAGCTTAAGTGCAAAGGCATGAAAATTACACGAAACAACTTAATCATAGTATTTATTTGATGCTACATGACAATTGGAAATATAGCATTAATTTTGGAGAAAGCAACTTATTTGGACTAAAGTTTCTTCTTTGCCATTGACTTGGAAAGTAGAAGGTCTTTGCCTTTTGGCTTTGGGTATGCATATTATGTTGGGTAATCTTGATGGGTCGCGTCATAGTTCGTTATGGGCCACGGATCAGCGGGTACAGGTGGGCCCCTGCATTGTTGAATACAAGTGTTGATATATTCCTTGGTTGACCGAGTATAATGGAGGAGTATGTGGGTTTAATTTGGTTTACCTATTATTTGGGAGATCATGGCAGTACACCCACGTTCCATTCATGCAAATCATATGTATTTAAGTTGTATTCAGTTTTCCTTTTTAATAACAAACCGTTGAAACCCATCTTGCCATTTTGATTGGTGTTACAGTGGGTGTGAGTCCCGCGGGTTTAAGGAGGCTGACATGGGCGGTTTTGGGCCGGCGCACCATCAGCAACTGAGCCGGGCCCAACCCACTAAAGGGCACTAAAATTTTTTATACCCATTATGTACAACAGTACAAGTTATGCCGTCGTCAAGAAGTCCGGTGAGCTGAAAGGGTTTTGAGAATGTAGAAGATGAGTTTGATGAAAGAGAAAAGAAAGAATATTACTAGTAATTTTTTATTTATTTTGAGGCCTTGTAGACTGTAGCGTACTTCTAGATCAACGTCTACTTTTTGCTTTAAGAAGAATTTTACTACACCATCACGTGCCCTCTTTGTGCATATATGCTTTCCATGTTTTTACTGTCACACTTTTATAAACTATTAGAGCATGCATATCAATAACTTGAGTTACAACTTAACTCAGCGTCACGTCAGCGCCATATGAGCTTTAACACTTTCACTTTAACTCACTAAAAAACACTTACAACAATAACTCAGCTTTAACTCAACATTTAGACCCCACTTTTTTCTTATTTTCCAATTATTTAAACAAATTACATTTTATTTAAACAAATCACTAAAAATACAAATGTTATTAACTAAAAAAAAAAAAAAAAAAAGGCTAAACTGTAAATACATAAAAGCGATAACCACAAGGATTGAAAGTGTAATTTTACAAAAGTTACATATTTTCTTCTTCTTCTTCCTTTGAAACCTGCAACGACATACACTAAAACACATACATAACACACACACACACGTTATTATATATAAACACACCAACAAAACCCACCAAAAATTAGTTAAATCGGAAGAAAAAAAATAAAAGAAAAAAAATAACGATTAACGCCGCGTCAAGCCACCAACGCGGCGTGTTAAAGAGCCTTAACGTGGGCCTTAACGCAACGAACACAACAATAACGCACCCTAACGTGCGTTAAATTTGGCTTAACGTGCCTCTCCACATTACCGATGCTAATGCTCTTACAGTATTTCTTTTCATGTGAAATCCCAACTCAATGAAGTATGAACTAAAATGGTGATTAATACTAGTAATATGTGAAACTTAGCTATTTAATACTCTACAATTTATATGTTTAGGATTTAAATGTTTTAAATAAAAACGTTGAATGATAACAAAATACGTTAAATAAATAGCTATGGATGTTTTTTTTTTATAAGTTTACTTATTATTTAAGTGTTTAGGTGATTTATACTTTGTCTATTTTTCATGACTATTTGATTTAGTTATTTTTGTAACATATCGTATTTAACTGGGTTATTGAGACACGGGGTTTTAGCTTCATCACACAAAGTCAAACCAGGTGAATACGTGATGGTGTGACCGATAAAAGTTGTTATCGGTTTGGCAAAAACGTTTTTAGTGCCAATATTGCACATGTTTTTTGTTGTTGTTGTTGTTGTTTTATTATTTTTTCAGCCCGTTGTGATAAGGAAAAAGAAAAAAAAAATTACCCCTCCCCCCACAATAAATATTCTGGCTCTGTCCCTGGTATGTTGAAGCATATTCCAAACACAATAGATCTAAAACAACAGATAGAAGCATGTCCAATATGACTACACGTGAATTGGATATTATAATATAGAGGCACTTTTTTTTTTCTTCGTGCCGGGCCTAATTTTTTTTTATGTTCTCAGCACCGCCCCTGGAGGCTGATAACCTTCATTTGGCAACAGCTGGTTCAGTTGAATGGGGTGTAAGCTACCTTTGATAAGTTGTTCCACTTTGAAGCAAGTGCCTTTGGATTTGGTTCGTTCTGCAGGCATAAGAAGACCATAGAGTGTGTATAAAAAATGGGTCAAAATAAATAATAAGGGTGAAAGCTGAAAACACGTAACATACTTATTCAAAACACATGATGTACGCAAGGAACTTTCAAAAATATCATTGTACGCAAGTTATTTTCAAATTTCGTACAATGTATGCAATATGACCTGGAACCAGTAGGTTACCAAGTTTCAAACTTTGAAAAATTGACAGGGTTGGTCCCTGTGGTTTGCGTTGACTTTCATCGGTCATCCATTGACCTTTTTATCACTTAGTTAGAAAATTACACGTTTGGTACTTGAATATTTATAGGCATTTCATGCACAGTCCATCAAAAAAATAAAAAAAAATAAATAAAAAATAAATAAAAAAAATAGAGAGAATTTAAAAAAAAAATAGAAATTAAAAAAATTATATAAAAATTAAGCAAAATAGAAAATAAAAAATTGACATTTTTTATTGAAAAAAAATCAATTTTTTTTTTAAATATTAGAAAATAAAAAAGAATATTTTTTTTTTAAAAAAAACAATTTTTTAAAATTTAAAAAAAATATAGAAAATAAAAAATTTCGAAAAAGTTAAAAAATTCAAAAAAAAAAATTCGAAAATATTTTTTTGAAAAAAAAAAATTATATGGCTTAAAAAATTAGAAATTTTTTTGTTAAGAAGTTGGTTAGAAAGTTTGTTAGGAAGCAGGTTGGTTGTTTTGAATAAGTATATATATATATATATATATTTTTTTTTTTTTTGTGATGGACTGTGCATGAAATGCCTATAAATATTCAAGTACCAAACGTGTAATTTTCTAACTAAGTGATAAAAAAGTCAATGGATGACCAGTGAAAATCAGCGCAAACCACAGGGACCAACCCTGTCAATTTTCAAAGTTTGAAACCTGGTAACCTGCTGGACATATTGCGTGCATTGCACGAAATTTAAAAATAACTTGCGTATAATGATATTTTTGAAAGTTCCTTGCGTACATCGTGTGTTTTGAATAAGTATGTTACGTGTTTTCAGCTTTCACCCTAAATAATTATTACAAGTCAAAATCAGATAAGCCATATTCGTGACATGATAAAATGAGAAATGCATAAATAAAATTGAAAATAAGATCCATGCACGTAGCATAAACAACATACCACTTTCTTTATCATGGCCAAACTGCAAGAAAAGCCACCAGTCGAAGCCTAGCATTGCATCTCATTATTTTGCTTATAAAATCAGCAACAAATAGATCAACAAAATGGAATCAAGTATCTCTTCAATAACCAGCGTACGGTTTCTGTTAGCGTTATAAGATGGGGAGATAATCATGCCTATATAAACCAACCCCCAAAGGAATGGTTACACCAAAAAAAGAGCATGCCATTAAAATTGGATACAGGGATCGAGCTTTGCTTTGGGGATACATCCGCCTAGTGCAAACGCTTCTAGGAACTGATTGAATGATAATGCCCCCTGCAAGGGTCTAACTTTGCACGAGCGTTTTGATACGCCTAATGAAAGGCCAACCATGACTAAATGTGACACGATTCCTAGTTCCAACACCTATCAAATGAAGAATGGGTAATTATGGCAAAACGTACCATACTTGCTCAAAATATTAGTTTTGAGTAGTGAACAAAAAAAAAAAAATCTTATCTAAGCACTAATGTTGACACTTTTGTCCTTCTTTAAGTATTATAGCAGTTTTACCCTTCCAAAATTACATAAATGGTCCCTGTTGGTTTGCGAAAATTGCATCCACCGTCCTTAGTCTAAATTACATAAATGGTCCCTGTTAGTTTGTGAAAATTGCGTCCACCATCCTTATTCTCTTTCCAATTCTTTTTTCCGAAATTCTTATTTTTCTGATTTTTTTTAATTCATTTTTTTTAATTTTATTTAAATAATTTCGAGAAAAAAAATCGTGAAATTTTCCAAAAAAATTCGTGAAATTTTCGAAAAAAATTCGGAAAGCAATATATTTTCGAAAAAAATATATTTTTGGAAAATAAATAAATTTTTGGAAAGTAAATATTTTCGAAAAAATGAGTTTTTTTGGAAAAATATTTACTTTCGAAATAAAAATTGGGGAAAATATTATTTTCGAAAAAAAAATCAAAAAAGAAATATTTTCAAAAATATATATTTTTTTGGAAAAATATGTATTCTCGAAAACAAAAAATTTGGAAAAAAAATATTTTCGAAAAGTTTGAAAAAAAAATATTTTCGAAAAAAAAATATTTTTGAAAAAAAAAATATTTTCGAAATAAAAATATTTTTGAAAAAAAATATATTTTCGAAATAAAAATATTTTTGAAAAAAAAAATATTTTCGAATTTTTTTTTTCTAAAAATAAAAAAATGTTTTCGAAAAAAAATTGGAAAAAAATAAGGACATTGGATGCAAATTACAAAAACTGAAGGGTAAAATGGTCTTTACAAAAAAATTATTTGTCTTTATTACTCAAATAAAGACAAAAATGTTAACATTATTGCTCAGATAAGAATTTTTTTTTGTTCGCTGCGCAAAAGTGATTTTTTTGGCAAGTATAGTACGTTTTGAAAGAATTAACCCATGAAGAATTGGTAAAAAGGGTTAAAAGCACGAATATATTCCGTTTTTCTTTGCAAACTACCTGCCATTATTTATGAAAATGCAATAACAATGTTATAGATTGCATAAATGAACAACATACTTGTTCGTTTGTCTCGTGTTAGTCATCATACTTAAAAGCTTATTTAGACTTGTTAATTATAAAGCACAATTCAACTAGCTTTTAAGTTATTGAGTTGTACGTGTTCAAGCTCTACTATATGTCCAAATTTGCTTAGTCTTACACACTGTAGTGTTTCTTTAGCAGCAGAAGTGTTGGATATATGAGAGTACTCTCACAAAAATATTCCTCACAAAATATGTTTCGACAAAGTATTAAATAACTCTTGGTTGAAAGATACAATGCACTCGAAAATTCTTTATTTAAAAAAATTGAAATACTTTCTTTTATTTGTAACTCACTGGCACTTCTCGTACATCTTTGGTGTTCCTTTTATACACCAAGTTTCACCAACTTTGCATGGTGTGAAACATATACAAAACTTAGTCAAATATGGTGAGCATTTCTACTGACAAACTTGTGCTCAGTTACAACATGTATTTGACCAAAAGAGTAGAAAAGCAAGTTTCATTTTTCTTGCTGATTGAACATGTTTTAAATTCACCAAAAACTATTCCTTTGTCAACCCTTAATAGTAAGGCTTGTCCCCAAAAGTTATTTTCTTTTTCTTTTGTGGTCGGCAAAACACATTAGTTCACAAGAAAGATCACTCCTTCATGATTCTGTGAATCCCATTCGAGTCATCTCGAACATCTTGAATTTGCTTCATCTGTTTACTCTCATATTACTGAGTAATATTGAAGTCAACAAGCAATGTGGTCAAAGCATGTAAAAGCATCTAACCTTTTGGGCGTAATAATCAGTGTGGCTAGAAGACTGAGGCCATCATCAGAAAACATTGCAAGGGGGACATCATGGAATTTAACCCACACCGGGATGTTAGTCAAATCCTCTTTAAGTAGATTAGTGTTCAAAGTCCATGGTTTAAGAATAATAGAAACATTTCTGATCAACCAAGGACCGTTTTCAAGCACATCATCAACACCTTTCTTCGAATTGAACTTAAAGAAGAAGAACCCCTTTGCATTCATCATTACCTTTTGCACACCAAACTTAGCCCATGCATTGCGTACATAGTAATCAACAACAGGAAAAGCAAGGCGTTGACCAAGGAAATAACCGTAGAGAGTATTCTCAAACCTCGTGTTTACCTCTTTCATTACATTCAATGGAACTGAAAGGTCAACATCATCCTTCTTATTGCAACATTCCAACCTCCGAAAATTAGACACGTGTTTCTGAGGTTCATTAGAAGTAGCACCCGCGTAGGAAACCGACTTCACACCAGTACCACTAGTAATATCATCCTTAGAAACATCAGAAGAGGAAGCCTTATTAGCAACAATCTCACGTTGAATATTATTCATGGCTTCATCAAAATTCTTATGCGCATTAGATAGCAAGTGCTTCACAGTATCACCACTTGTAGCCGGCTCCAAGTCGTCACCATGTGATGTATCTTTCGAAAGTGGAATCGGCTCCACTTTCTCTCCCATCTCACGTAAAGGTGATGAGACATCATCACCTAAACCAACCTTTTCCGCTTCAATCGAACCTCCTTGAGAATTGCCATTAGTAGTAGGCGGTGCAAGTGAAATCGGCTCCACATGCTTAGTAACAGCAGGTCCAAACTTAGGCGTGGGGTTTGAACCTCCTGCATCCTTAGAAGCTGCCCAAATATTCTCCTCCACATTCGAAGAATCTGACTCGCTAACAGTTACATAACCGGTTTGAGTATTCAGTGATCTTCCACCCAATGTATTCTCATTAATCTTTTTCCTTTTTCCTCCTTCTCCTCCTCCTCCTCCCGAATCCAAAAACCCCGATTTCATACTCTAAGCAAGCATAAATAATCGAACTAGAAGAAACAAGTAGCGTCTGGTCTTCAACTCACGCAATAAAACCCTAAACAGATTAGGGTTTATAAATCATGCTCGTCCAAAACCTTACATGATGGATCGGATGCTTTTTAAGTATTAAATAAGTAGAAAGCTCCCTAGATCAGAATTAATAACGAATATAAATTAAAAAGATTATAAGCACATGCAGGTAAGACAAAAAAAAGATTCAAAAACAAGTTCCTTGCAAGCTTTAAAACTAAGTGCACCGACCCACGATAGTTCTTAGAATAATGAATTAGTTTAAGACACAATCAATGGTGGAGAACGAAAAAGTTTTTAGAAGCGAGTTAGGGAATCGTTTTTCTTTTTTTTTTCGCCAGAGAGAGGAGTCGACTCTTAGGGTTAGATTTTCCTAGTGCAAACCCTTCAAAGAACTGATGGAATTATAATGCTCCCAGCAAGGGTCTAACTTTGCACGAGCGTTTTGATACGCCTAATGAAAGGCCAACCATGACTAAATGTGACACGATTCCTAGTTCCAACACCTATCAAATGTAGAATTGGTAAAAAGGGTTAAAAACACCAATATATTCCGTTTTTCTTTGCAAACTACCTGCCATTATTTATGAAAATGCAATAACAATGTTATAGATTGCATAAATGAACAACATACTTGTTCGTTTGTCTCGTGTTAGTCATCATACTTAAAAGCTTATTTAGACTTGTTAATTATAAAGCACAATTCAACTAGCTTTTAAGTTATTGAGTTGTACGTGTTCAAGCTCTACTATATGTCCAAATTTGCTTATTCTTACACACTGCAGTGTTTCTTTAGCAGCAGAAGTGTTGGATATATGAGACTTTTGACAAAGTATTAAATAACTCTTGGTTGAAAGAAACAATGCACTCGAAAATTCTTTATTTAAAAAATTGAAATACTTTCTTTTATTTGTAACTCACTGGTACTTCTCGTACATCTTTGGTGTTCCTTTTATACACCAAGTTTCACAAACTTTGCATGGTGTGAAGCATATACAAAACTTAGTCAAACATGGTGAGCATTTCTACTGACAAACTTGTGCTCAGTTACAACATGTATTTAAACAAAAGAGTAGAAAAGCAAGTTTCATTTTTCTTGCTGATTGAACAAGTTTTAAATTCACCAAAAACTATTCCTTTGTCAACCCTTAATAGTAAGGCTTGTCCCCAAAAATTATTTTCTTTTTCTTTTGTGGTCGGCAAAACACATTAGTTCACAAGAAAGATCACTCCTTCATGATTCTGTGAATCCCATTCGAGTCATCTAGAACATCTTGAATTTGCTTCATTTGTTTACTCTCATATTACTGAGTAATATTGAAGTCAACAAGCAATGTGGTCAAAGCATGTGAATGAATCCTGGGGCTAAGATGAAACCATTAGTAAAGGCCTCAGTGACTAAGAA
This sequence comes from Artemisia argyi, assembly GCA_030686995.1. Lineage (NCBI taxonomy): Eukaryota > Viridiplantae > Streptophyta > Magnoliopsida > Asterales > Asteraceae > Artemisia > Artemisia argyi. The sequence continues at coordinate 209,647,647 of CM060684.1, read as the reverse complement.
GAGGTTGGAGTCAGTTTTGAGAAAACGCTAGTTCTTACTAATTATTAGCATGGATATGCTATGATTCGAGTGAAGGAATTGTGGAAATGGCAACGATTTGAGGTTGAAAGCGATTTTATCATCGTGGCTTTAGTCAAAGTCGGGGACATGTGCTCATTGCCTTAGGCTTTGTCCTTATTGAAAGGTTAGTCGGCACCCAAAGGGGGTGCAACTGTGTAAGGATTTCCACCCCGATTTAAACTTTTTGTGGAATGTTGTAATGCATAACTCAAATTGACCTGCTTTACTGTAAATGGAAAATTGTTTTTACATAGTGAAAACAAAGTTAAACAAACTAAACTCGATATAGAAGAAAGAAAAAAACAGTCATATAAATATATATACTCTAGATAGATTACAACCTCAAACACCGACATGGTATGTTTTTGTGTAATAAAAATGTCGACATAATTCAGAAATGACAATGTTTGTTTCTGTGAATTTACGAAGAAAGAGTCGAATGAGTTTGTCAGAAATTGTGTGGACACCAATTGTAGTTCTATAAAGTTGAAGACTTGGTATTGACTATCGTTTACTCTTTGCCATTGACTTGGTTTTGTGTATGCATATATATACATGACCATTACCAAAAATATATCACATGATTAAACTTGAATATAAACAATGCTTCCTACTTCCTCCAAAAATCTTACTGTTCATATGCACAATTTCACTTATGTGCTTATGATGCTCATTTTCGTGTTAGCAAACACCAGTGCTAATGACTTCATCAAATCAAGAGAAGCAAAAGCTTTGCTTGCGACAAATTGGTGGTCGTATGAAAAGCTTTGGTATGCAATCACTTGCAACAAAGCAGGTAGCGTCATTTCAATAGACTATTACTGTAGTTATAATGAAGGTCTAGGTGATTTGGGAAGTCTTGACTTCGCATCATTTCCAAACCTTGAGGAGCTTTCTATTAATGACTGCAAGCTTAAAGGGAGCATCCCGGAGGAGATTGGTTTACTATCAAATTTAACATATCTTTACCTGTCTCATTTGCCAATCTCACCCGTTTGGAAACCCTTGATCTTTCAAAAAACTATCTCACAGGTGTTTCGTTGGCCAATCTCCCCCGTTTAGAAAACCTTCATCTTTCTAATAACTATATCACAGGTGTTTCGTTAGCCAATCTCACCCGTTTGGAAAACCTTTATCTTTCTAATAACAATCTCACAGGTAAATTAACTGTCTCATTTGCCAATCTCACCCGTTTGGAAACCCTTGATCTTTCAAATAACAATCTCACAGGTGTTTCGTTGGCCAATCTCCCCCGTTTAGAAAACCTTCATCTTTCTAATAACTATATCACAGGTGTTTCGTTAGCCAATCTCACCCGTTTGGAAAACCTTTATCTTTCAAATAACAATCTCACAGGTACATTACCTGTTTCGTTTGCCGATCTCATCTGTTTGAAATACCTTGATCTTTCTAATAACAATTTCACTGGTATTCTCTCTTCATCATTCAGTTCCATGGTTAATCTCACCAACCTGGATCTGAGCGCAAATCAACTGAATGGATCAATCCCACCTGCATTTTTAACTGACTTACATAAGCTTGAAATGTTGGACCTGAGTAATAACAATCTTGATGGTCCAATTACCTCAAATTTTGGTAATTTCAGCCAGCTGCAATTTTTAAACCTTGCCATGAATCGTCTTGAGGGTGCTATTCATCCAGCACTTGAGAAGCTTTCAAGTCTTGAATCTCTTTATTACCTTGATTTATCATCAAATCAGTTGTCAGGAAACGTGTCGTTTGGTAATCCCTGTTCTCTTGTTCGACTAAACCTTTCTCGAGATCTGATGGAGGGCGATATCACAAGCGTGCGTCGTTGCAGAAACTTAGAATACTTGGACATTAGTGGTAATCATTTTTTTGGAAAAGCACTTAATAATTACGACTTCCCAAAAATATTGCTTATAAATCAGTCTCAGAATCTGACAAGTGGACTATCAGAAACCAATGAACATAAGCGAAGAAAACAGCACGTATCCCCTTTGTCCGTTTCTCTTCCCATCAGCGTAGGATTTTGCTTCTTAGTGGTTGCGTATTTCTTTTACAGTCATAAAAATCCTACCGCAAAGAAAATACAGCCTGAAATCACAAAACATGGAGACGTATGCTCTATATTGAATTATGATGGAACAATTGCATATGAAGACTTCATCACAGCTACAGAGGATTTTGACCTCAAATACTGCATTGGTACCGGTGGCTATGGTAGTGTTTATGAAGCAAAACTTCCCGGCGGTCAGACATTTGCTTTGAAAAAACTTCACCGGTATGAAGCTAAGCAACCAGCATTCGACCAGAGCTTCAAGAATGAGGTCCAAGTGTTAACCAGCCTAAGACACAAAAGCATTGTGAAACTCTACGGGTTCTGTTTGCATAACAAATGCAACTTCCTTGTATATGAATACATGGAAAAAGGGAGCCTATTTTGTGCATTGAGTGATGATGAATTGGCTGTCGAAGTGGATTGGATGAAGAGGTTGAACATAATCAAAGATGTAGCCCATGCTTTAGCTTACATGCATCACGATTGCAATCCGCCTGTCGTTCATAGAGACATATCAAGCAACAACATTCTTCTAAACTCAGAATTGGAAGGATTTGTTGCTGACTTTGGAGCAGCCAGATTGCTTGACCCCGATTCATCCAACCAAACAGTCATCGCAGGAACTTTGGGATACATTGCTCCAGGTAGTTACTTCTAAACACTCTTATGGTTCTTGAGTTTAATTATATCTAGCTAGTATAGCAGCTAAACTTTGCTAACTTTCTTTTCTCTATGTGATCATTTAGAACTTGCATATAGTATGATTGTGAACGAAAAATGTGACGTGTATAGCTTTGGAGTGGTGGCACTTGAAACAATTGGAGGGAAACATCCCGGAGAGCTTCTTTCATACTTCAACTCTTCTACCAGTCATGGTACAATGTTGGAAAATATATTGTACCAGCGTCTCTCTTACCCAACAGACAGGCTAATCGAAAAGGAAATTATGCGTGTTTGTCATGTAGCACTAGCATGTATTCTCACTGATCCAAAGGCAAGACCAACCATGAGAAACGTTTCACAGGAATTATCGCGTTGAGGATATCATGATTCAGTTCAGCATAAGTGTGGGTTCCAACTGTATGTATATGATAAAAAAGTAAAGTTTCAGATTCATATTCAGCCTGCAGTGTTTTTCATTGGAATTAGAAGTGTTCTGTATAAATGAGATTATGCAAAATGGTGATTGTTTTGTTGATTCTCTTAGTTGGAATGATTTTATGGAAACATGTATTGAGTGATGTATGTCATGCAAAAAGTTTTATGAGTTGGTCATATGACTCAATTGTATACCTTTTTAAAATTATATTGCAATGGATGTACTAAGCATAAATGAAAAAAATGATGATATATGGTTACTACTTATGTAATTTTTTTTCTTCCATTGTTATTGCACTTGTTACTTTACTAACACTTACAAAGAAAGTCTCTAAATTGTCAGTAATAAATGTTATAAATTTTGTATTTATGTCATTCAATCTTAATCCTTTAATTAAACTACCTCGCAAATGTCTCTAACGAAACTTGTACCCACAACCTCTTCATTGATGGTAATTGCTTGGGACATGCATCTGTTAAGAATTGAAATAGAAGTTAATCCCTTGGTTTTGCAACAATCGTTGTGTACACAGAGACCTCTTATACAAATTGCGTGTTTATTACACGATATTGTACGTTGATCTCATCTCTAAATTTATCTTATGCAAATGGACTTTCGTGAAGCGAGTGAAACTAAAATTTTCTAGTCACATTATAGCTAGGTGGGCATTAGGTGCTATTACTCTTTCTTTATTACTGACAGCCTTATATGTGTAAGTTATCGTGCCTTATATGTTCATTTTAGCTTATTGGACCAAGACTTAACAAATGAAAATCTTTAAAAGAAATTGGGCTATCAAACATGTTTGAGCTAATGGGTTACTTCTCATAAAGCCCATTACCACAAATGTTTGGTATGAAGGAAAGGAAACCAAAGAATGAGACGAGGAATACATTCTCGTGTTTGTTAGTCACGAAGAAAGGAAACATGGACTTATCATTCCATTCTTTCACCCTTTGATTTTCATTCTTCTAAATAAATAGAGAAATTAAGGTGAAGAATGGAAATTAATAATGGGAAGCATTCATACTACCATTCTCTTGATGGTAACTAGTAGTATGGTGGTGTTTGAATTTTGTGTTAATTTGTTCCCTGAAATATTGGCGATTAAACTTGAGTGTTAAGTTTGTTTGTGATTATTTGGTCTTGAAATTTCATTCTTTGGTCATATCAAACAGAGAAGTATATTATTTGATTCATTCATGCACTTTTTTATGCACTCTTCATAAACAGTAGAATATCTTCTCTTTTCTCAAGTTCATTCTCTTTCTTTGCTATTCCATTCTTTACTACAATTGCATTCTCAACGATTCAGTCATACCAAACGTCAAAGTGAATCGTAGCCCTAAAATGTGAGATTATGCTAAGTCATTAATGGTATGCTAAAGCCCAAATTAATGTTATTCCGTACAAGAAAATGTGAACATTTTTTTACAAAGTATTTTACTCTTTTCTACTATTGGTAACTGAAGTATTGTTCTATGTAAAATAAAATAAAGTAGAATAATAAATAAATAAAATATAATAACCGGTTAAAGTAAGTAGCATAATTTTTGTTTACCACAGGTCCCTTGGTTTAACAGGTGTTAACTAGGTTAGTTAAAATTTACAAGTTAGCCCCCTTTGGTTAAATAGCGCTGCATAGTTAATCCTTTAGCGCTGCATCGTTAATCCTTTTACTTAATGGCTGTTATAATTTACGTTTTCGCCCGTTTTTGTTCGTTTTTTTTACGTTTTCACCCGTTTTTGTCCATTTTTTTTACGTTTTCGCCCGTTTTGGTCCCTTTTTTTTTACGTTTTCGGCTGTTTTTGTCCGTTTTTTTACGTTTTCGCCCGTTTTTGTCCGTTTTTTTTATGTTTTCGGCCGTTTTGTCCATTTTTTTATGTTTTCGTCCGTTTTTGTCCATTTTTTTACGTTTTCGCCCGTTTTTTTTCCATATTTTTACGTTTTTGTCCGTTTTGTCCATTTTTTTACGTTTTCGCCCGTTTTTGTCCATTTTTTTAACGTTTTCGTCCGTTTTTGTCCATTTTTTTTACGTTTTCGCCCATTTTCTTTCGTTTTCATACGTTTTTGTCATTTTTTTTTACGTTTTCGCCTGTTTTTGTCCCTTTTTTTTTTTTTTTACGTTTTTGCCCGTTTTGTCCGTTTTTTTTTTACGTTTTCGCCAGTTTTTGTCCCTTTTTTTACGTTTTCACCCGTTTTTGTCCCTTTTTTTTATGTTTTCGCCCGTTTTGTCCCTTTTTTTACGTTTTCGCCGGTTTTTGTTCATTTTTTTACGTTTTCGTCCGTTTTTGTCCATTTTTTACGTTTTCGCCCATTTTCTTTCATTTTCATACGTTTTTGTCCGTTTTTTTTTCCCTTTTTTTAGAAACTCTTTTTTACCCAAATTTAATTTTTCGAAAAATATATTTTAGAAACTTTTTTTTACCCAAATTTTTTTTTCGAAAAATATAGTTGGGAAACTTTTTTTTACACAAATTTTTTCTTCGAAAAATATATTTTAGAAACTTTTTTTTACCCCAAAATATATTTTTTGAAAAAAAAAATTGGGTAAAAAAAGTTTCTAAAATATATTTTTCAAAAAAAAAATTTGTGTAAAAAAAAGTTTCTAAAAAAAGGGAAAAAAAACGGACAAAAACGTATGTAAATGAAAGAAAATGGGCGAAAACGTAAAAAAATGGACAAAAACGGACGAAAACGTAAAAAAAATGGACAAAAACGGGCGAAAACGTAAACATATGGACAAAAACGGACGAAAACGTAAAAAAAACGGGTGAAACGTAAAAAAAAAGGGAAAAAAACGTATGAAAATGAAAGAAAATGGGCGAAAACGTAAAAAAAATGGACAAAAACAGGCGAAAACGTGAAAAAAGGGACAAAAACGGGCGAAAACATAAAAAAAAACGGACAAAAACGGGCAAAAACGTAAAAAAAAGGACAAAAACTGGCGAAAACGTAAAAAAAGGGACAAAACGGGCGAAAACGTAAAAAAATGACAAAAACGGGCGAAAACGTAAAAAAAAAGACAAAAACGTATGAAAACGTAAAAAAATGGAAAAAAACGGGCGAAAACGTAAAAAATGGACAAAAACGTAAAAAAAATGGACAAAAACGGGCGAAAACGTAAACATATGGACAAAGACGGACGAAAACGTAAAAAAAACGGGCGAAAACGTAAAAAAAAAGGGGACAAAAACGTATGAAAATGAAAGAAAATGGGCGAAAACGTAAAAAAATGGACAAAAACAGGCGAAAACGTGAAAAAAGGGACAAAAACGGGCGAAAACATAAAAAAAAAGGGACAAAAACGGGCGAAAACGAAAAAAATGGACAAAAACTGGCGAAAACGTAAAAAAACGGACAAAACGGGCGAAAACGTAAAAAAAGGGACAAAAGCGGGCAAAAACGTAAAAAAAAACAGACAAAAACGTAAAAAAATGGACAAAAACGTAAAAAAATGGAAAAAAAACGGGCGAAAACGTAAAAAAATGGACAAAAACGGACAAAAACGTAAAAAAAATGGACAAAAACGGGCGAAAACATAAAAAAAACGGACAAAAACGGGCGAAAACGTAAAAAAAGGGACAAAAACGGGCGAAAACGTAAAAAAAAGGGATAAAAACGGGGGAAAACGTAAAAAAATGGAGAAGAACGGGCGAAAACGTAAAAAAAACGGACAAAAACGGGCGAAAACGAAAGAAAATGGGCGAAAACGTAAATTATAACAACCATTAAGTAAAAGGATTAACGATGCAGCACTAAAGGATTAACTATGCAGCGCTATTTAACCAAAGAGGGCTAACTTGTAAATTTTAACTAACCTAGTTAACACCTGTTAAACCAAGGGACCCGTGGTGTTATTTGTTTACGTACTTAGGGACTAACCATGCAACTTTTAAAAGATAGGGACGAAAGTTGTTATTATGTACAAACCACAGGGACCAACCATGTAATTTACTCAAATTTATAAGTGAAATAAGTTAAACAATAAAAGAAAAAACTATAGATTGATTTTTAAAGCGATGTTTATCAATATAACTTTTTGCGTTAGGAACCTTTAAAAGGTTTATTCATAGTGTAAATAGGTCTAAGAAATCAATAGGTTTTAAATTTAATGACATGACTAGTTTATAAACATTTTTAAAAGCTTGAAGCTCATATGAAACTTTTTTCTTCTAATGTTACTTTAGTAAAACTTAGAAAAGCAGTCACTAAACTGTCCTCTAATAAATTTCTCGTTTATGTCGTGCAATCTTATACCGTTATTCCTCATATATAATAAAAAAGCACTATATCAGTTTCTCTGATCACATCACCTCTGCGTCATTGAAAAACACTATTATTATATTTTCGTTCAAAAATTTTTCTCAACCTTTGTGACACATTCTCTCTTTCCCTTTACATCTTTTTATTTTTTATTATTTAAAAATACTTCAAAAACACAAAGGCCACTCACAACTACCAATAATATACACTTTTTCCACAAAATTGACTTTTCTCTGTGACTCAAGTCCCACATATGGAAAAATATTGTTTTTCACGTAAGAGGGATATGGACTTTTATTGGTTCCCGCATAGGAAAGAAGATTTCTCTCTCCTATTCCCGATCCACACGTCACACACTTATAAGTTGTTTACAAATAGAATCACTTATTGAAATGATATTTAGATTTGCTTGCTCAGAGAAATTAAGCATTTAATGCATTTAATTTTTTATAGAAAAGCAATTCCACCTCTAGCAAAAATAAAGGTCTGTTTGGTTTAGGACTTTGGCAGTCATGATTCCGAAAACATCCGTACCTCCGAAATCCACCAATAATATCATTCCACCTTATTTCACCTCATTCATACTTTTTCCATACCTCCCAACCCCATTTTAGTGGCAACCATGCCTTTTTCATACCTCCCAATTTTTTTTTAATTAATTAAATTAAACAATTTAATTAAAACATAAATATTTCATTAATAACTAAAAGAAAATTACATAATACTTAAAAAAAACATAATTAAAAGAAAATTACATTATTCTTAAAAAAAATGAAATATGTGAATTTTGTATGTGTGAATTGTATTATTTGTGGTAAAAATGTATGTGTTTGTTGAATATATATAGGGGATTTTTTTTTTATTTTTTTTTTTGGCCCAATACACGCTCCAAAAAACAACCCCTAACGTCTATAAATTAATTGTCAAACGGTCATTTTTTTCCTAGAAACTCGCATGCTTCGGAGGCAATTTATGCCGTTCAAGTGATGCCGCTAGCCATGCCGGTGGGGTGGCGGCGGGGTTCACCGCCGGCATGCCCTTGCCGGTGGGTGATGCCGCCCCCACTGCCACCCTTCTAAGTGGGTTTGGATTAATATTCGGATTTTGTATAAAATTTGGATTTAATGAAAATTTAGGAGAGATAAATATATTTAATTAATGAAAATTTTGGATTTAATGAAAATTTTATAATGCATGAATGCTGCAAAGTGTTTCGTTTTGTCTTGTGTTAGTCATTATACTTGTGTGCATCTGGAGTTAGTAACAAATGCTTCTTGTCCTGTTTGGGTCATTTTTTGACAGCAAATTAGAAGACCGATTATTAGGAAAGTTAATAACTTGTATAAAAAATCGTACATGCGAGACACCAAAATGCCAAATACTCTCATAATAGTGAGAATTATTGAAGTCAACAAGCAATGTGGTCAAAGCATATGAACTAATCCTGTGGCTAAGATGACACTAGCAGTAACGGCCTCAGTGGAGAAAGTATTTTGCTTCATATAGAAGCTATGCCATTGACTTGGTATTGATTATCGTTTACTCTTTGCCATTGACTTGAAATATTAGAAGGTTTTGTGTATGCATATGGTTAATCTTGAATACTTACTTTTAAATTTTGAAGATCAAACGAGCAATAACAATGTGTCCTACTTCCTCCAAATGTCTTACTGTTCATATGCACAATTTCACTTATGTGCTTATGATGCTCATTTTTGTGTTAGCAAAAACCAGTGCTAATGATTTCAACAAATCAAGAGAAGCAAAAGCTTTGCTTGCAACTAATTGGTTTAAGGATAAAGATGCTTCTTCAGATCATTGTAACTGGCCTCATATTAGTTGCAATGAAGAAGGAAGTGTCATTGCAATATACGTTTACGATATTTATAATGAAGGTCTACGTCATCTGGGAAGTCTTGACTTCGCTTCATTTGCAAACCTTGAGAAGCTTTCTATTAATAACTGTGAGCTTAGAGGGAGCATCCCAGAGCAGATTGGTTTGCTGTCAAACTTAACATATCTTTCGCTTTATAGTAATCATCTCAAAGGTACATTACCTCTCTCGTTTTCCAATCTCACCCGTTTGCAATACCTGTATCTTTCAAATAACTATCTCATAGGTCGCTTACCTGCTTGGCTTTCCAATCTCACCCATTTGAAATACCTTGATCTTTCTAATAACCATTTCACAGGTGAAATACCTGTCTCGTTGAATCTCGCCAGTTTGAAATACCTTTATCTTTCTAATAACCAACTTTCATTACCTGTTTCGTTTGCCAATCTCACCCGTTTGGAATACCTTGATCTTTCTAATAACAAAATCCCTGGTATTCTCCCAACTCAGATTGTGAGTTTGAAGAATTTATATTATCTAAATCTTAGTCTTAACAACTTTGATGGTCCAATCCCACCTGCGCTAATAACTAACTTGCATAAGCTTGAATCGTTGGACCTGAGTAATAACAATCTTGATGGTCCAATTCCCTCAAATTTTGGCAATCTAAGCCAACTGCAATTTTTAAACCTTGCCATGAATTCTATCAGTGGCCCCATTCCACTAGATATAGCCAATTTGATGAACTTAGGACATTTAGACCTTCATCACAATTGTCTTGTGGGTGCTATTCATCCAGGACTTGAGATGCTTTCACGTCTTGATTACCTTGATTTGTCATCAAACCAGTTTTCAGGAAACATATCACTTGCTAAACCCTGTTATCTTTCGAATCTAAACCTTTCGAAGAATTTGATGACGGGAGCTATCACAAATGTATGTGATTGCAGATACTTAGAATCCTTGGACATTAGTGGTAATCATTTTGTTGGAAAGGCACTTAATCACTGCGATTTTCCATATTTATTGCTCTTAAATCAATCTCAGAATCATCTTACTGGAAAAATGGTCTGGTCATCCAATAATTTGACGAGGGCAAAATCAGCTTGCAATGAACATAAGCACATACCCCGTCTGACCATTTTTCTTCCCATTATCGTTGGACTTTGCTTCTTAGTGGTTGTGTATTTCTTTTACAGTCGTAAAAAGGTTACCACAAAGAAACTACAGCCTGAAATCACAAAACATGGAGATGTGTGAACGATAATGGATTATGATGGAACAATTGCATATGAAGACTTCATCACAGCTACAGAAGATTTTGACCTCAAATACTGCATTGGAACTGGTGGCTATGCTAGTGTTTATGTAGCAAAACTACATAATGGTAAAACATTTGCTTTAAAAAAACTTCACCGGTATGAAGCTAAGCAACCAGCATTCGACCAGAGCTTCAAGAATGAGGTCCAAGTGTTAACCAGCCTAAGACACAAACACATTGTGAAACTTTACGGCTTTTGTTTGCATAACAAATGCAACTTCCTTGCATACGAATACATGGAAAAAGGGAGCCTATTTTGTGCATTGAGTGACGATGAATTAGCTGTTGAAGTGGATTGGATGAAGAGGGTGAAGATTATCAAAGATGTAGCCCATGCTTTAGCTTACATGCATCACGATTGCAATCCACCTATCGTTCATAGAGACATATCAAGCAACAACATTCTTCTAAACTCGGAAATGGAAGGATTTGTTGCCGACTTTGGAGCAGCCAGATTGCTTGACCCCGATTCATCCAACCAAACAGTCATCGCAGGAACTTTGGGATACATTGCTCCAGGTAGTTACTTCTACAGATTCTTACGCTTCTTAAGTTTAATTACGTCTAGCTAGTAGCAGCTAAACTTTGCTAACATTCTTCTATTGTATGTGATCATTTAGAACTTGCATATAGCATGATTGTGAACGATAAATGTGACGTGTATAGCTTTGGAGTGGTGGCACTTGAAATAATTGGGGGGAAACATCCCGGAGAGCTTCTTTCATACTTCAACTCTTCTACCAGTAATGGCACAATGTTGGAAAATATATTGGACCAGCGTCTCTCTTACCCAACAGACAGGCTAATCGAAAAGGAAATTCTGCGTGTTTGTCATGTGGCATTGGCATGCATTCTCACAGATCCAAAGGCTCGGCTGACCATGAGAACCGTTTCACAGGAACTATCACGTTGAGGGTATTATTCAGTCAATCTCAAAGCTTCATCATATCCTGAACGGCTGCACTTTTGAAGTTCTGCATATTGGTAAAATAATTTGTCAGTGGTGTAGTTATGTATAAGCATTCTTACATTGTTTATCTAATATCATAATAAGCAAGATATTGGTCCTAGTTATATGTATGTGATTTAAAAAATGTCTTTATGACATCTCCTTGAATTAAATCTCTATTAAACGAACAACTCCAATACTATTGTCTGAATGAAACTGCTCATTTGAGAGGTAAGCAGATCGATCATTGGCAATAAGCAGTCTAACTAACTAAGGAATCCCTAACAAAGCATATATGATTATGACTAGGTGAATCTCACTCAAGTCATCTCGAACTCATTGAATTTTTTCACTTACATAGTCTCATAATAATTACTATACCAATAAAGTCAACAAGCATCAAAACAGGGACTGAGACCAACAGTAACCCAGAGTGTATTTTAATGCTTAAACCTCCAAAATACCAATAAATCGAATTACTATTCAAAAAATATAACTTTTGTAATGATATTTAACACATGGTTGTATGAGATTGTTCAATATAAAGTCGCTCAAAATAATTTCCGGTTACCAAAAAAATTACTAGTATTAAAATCTGTTTTGTCACATGACAAAAAAATCCCCATTTTGACTCGTAACCCAGTCCACCAACCCATCAAATTTGACGCATCTACTGTATTGGATAACATAACATTATTGCAAGAGAGAATGAACTTCCCGAGCTCCCTGAAGCCACAACAGCTTTTGCAATAGACATTGTCTCCACAACAATAAAAAACCTTTTTGGTGGGCTTTCGTCTCGGGTGGAGGGGCCGGTGGTGGTGGGTTTCGGTGAGAGTTGTGGTGGTAGGGACGACAGACGTGTGTATTTTGTATAGTGTGTTAGAGAATAAGGTGCATTTGGGCCCACATGCCACATCCTCTTAATAAAGTAAATTCATTTCATTTAATTAAAATTACAATACAAACTAAAATACGATACGATACGATACGAAATACGATATCAATAAAAAAAACATACAAAAAAAAAAAAAAAACTAAATATTTTGTGTATTTGATAGCATAACATTATTCCAAGAGGCATTGTCTCCACAACAATAAAAAAAAACCTTTCGACGGTCGTGATTTTGTGGTGGTGGTGAGGTCCGGCAGTGGAGGGGCCAGTGGTGGTGGGGAGTTGTCGTGGTGGTGGTGGTGAGGTCCGGCAGTGGAGGGGCCAGTGGTGGTGGGGAGTTGTCGTGGTATGGAGTATGGACAACAGATGTGTGTTTTGTATTGTTGTTATTATATATTAGCGGAAACAAAAAGTTCGCCTAAGTTACTAAAGTTTGATAAAAAAAATGTTCGCATAATTTACTAGTATAAAAGTTTGATAAAAGGTTTGTCTAAGTTACTAAAGTTTCAGAACTATCATCTAGGTTACTGAACTTATGAAACATGAGATTTTGAGGCTACTAATCCTATAAAAATATACGTAAACATCGTTGAACTTGTAAAAACATGATATTTTTGTTATTTAACTTATCAAAAGATATTTGTTCAAGTTACTCGGTTAACATTGAAATTATAAAAGTGTATGATTCTTGTAAGTTCTGGAACCTAGATGACAATTTTAAAACTTTAGTAACTTAGTCAAACTTCTTATCAAACTTTGGTAACTTTTTTGTATATTAACCCTTTTTAGTTGAAAGAAAAGTTGGTGTGTGTGTTTTATTTTAGGAAAAACACTTACAACTAATATGTCGTTTAAGAAATTAATTAGTGGGTACAAGTTGCATAAGAAAATACAATGTATTTTTAATATTACTAGACGAGTACTCGTGCATAGCAACGGAAATTTCTAGCGGCAACAATTAATGATATGTGATATTGTGGTAAGTGGTTTGTCATTCCGGATAACGTTAGTTTAAGCAGCATTAGTCGATTTGATTGTAATGATAAGAGATTTAAGCATTGTATCTAATAGCCAAGTGTCGCACATAGCGGCAAGAGTTTAAAATTTTCAACAAATTATGTACGAGTCGATGTAGGTGTGCGTGCTTTCTTTTATATATTTGCATTCAATTGAGTTGTAAGATGTTTTGGTGTGTCAGTTCAAGCTTCTAGTTATAAAAGAAAGAGTAAACTTCAAAATACTGTGGTTTGCCCAATTTGACACCATACATCCCTCTCGAAAAAGTTAGGACAATTACATCCCTCCGTTAGTAAAAGTCAAACAATATACATCTAAAAGGACGAACGATGCAAATATTGTATCGTTAACTTGGACACGTGGCAGTTAAGTAAGGGTATTTATGTCATTTTACTTGTTCCCTTTATACTTTAACCCTATTTCTTCCCTGATTCACTCAAACGTTAAAAATTATTGGAGACAAACCCTAATTGAAAACGCGCACACACACAGTGATTACATATCATCTCCAAAATTATCCCCAAATTTAAAAACCCTAATTGAGAACCAAAAATTGAAAAACCCTAAAAAAGACAATGTACTACCCAAAAACTTGTAGATGTGGGTTACACACAATCCTTAAAACTTCATGGAAACCAAGAAACCCAGGGCGACACTTTCATTGTTGTCCCAAACCTGTAAGTCTTGAATAATATTTGATTGTTACTCTTGAATTTAATTGATTGTTTGATTTATTAATTTTTGAAGGAACCAAATTGTGGGTTTGTTGATTGGTACGACCCACCCATGTGTGAAAGATTAGTGGCAATTATACCTGGATTGTTGAAAAACATGAACCGGCTAAAAGATTCATCAAGGGAAAATCTGTTAAAAGCGAGAAGATTGAAGTGGATGTTAGTGATTAGTTGGTTGTTCTTTATTGTATATCTGATGTTGTGAAAACAGTGATTGTAGTCTTTTGCCTCATTATGGATTTAGTACTGATGATGATGATGATTATGGGAACTTAAGCACTCTTTTGGTTAAGTGTATTATTGTAATCTTTTGAATATCAATGAATGTCTTCTTTTCATCTTAAATTACTGTGTTTTTGTTATCATTTGGTTGAATGGGTTGAAATGTTGTGGTATAGGTTGAAGTGTGTTGAAATGGTATGAAATAGATTGAAATGTTGTGATATGTGTTGATTTGTGTTCAAATGGGTTGAAATGGACATTTTACCATTTGCAGTCAATGGGTTGCTGTCCAAAAGTGACCAAACCAAAGTGTATGAAATGGACATTTTACCATTTGCAGTTAATGGTTCCAATACACAATACATAAGTTAAGGAAAAGACTTAAAATGTGATCAAGAAAAACACAAGTTAACAACAAATACAACTGAAAGGCATCAAAGGGATGCATCCAATACATTGTTCCAATACATGGTTCCAATACATGGTTCCAAAAGTGCAACAAATGTAAACTGAAAAGCATACATGGTTCCACAACTAATACATAACAGAAATAGTCAACTAATAAGCAAGTACATGGCTTCCAAAGCATACATGGTTCCAAAAGCTTAAACAAGTGGAATACTACAATTATGTTTTAACTTGCTTCCCTTTGGCAGATGCACTTTGACTGGCCTTTTTTTAAGATTGTGATCCACCAACTTTTGAAGAATGTGACCCACCAAAAGATGCATTTTTACTGGCCTTTTTTGAACCACCAACTGTTGAAGACTATGATCCACCATGTAACAATTCGCATTTTCAAGTCAATCTCTAATCCCGAATTTTTACTATTCATTTTTTACTATTCACTATTACTATTCACTTTCACTATTCACTCCCGAAATTTTTATTTCATATTCTCGTAAGTTAAACTATTTTAATGATAATCCAAGAGTTTGACACTCGTCGGATCATTTTTGCAAAAATCACGAAACCATGTCCGAGATTTACTTTTAGGTTTAAACGTCATTCCAGCATCCCGATATGTCCATAAAACACTATAAACAATAGAAATATGATTTTCTCTCATTTTACGACAATTCCAAAAGTTTTGGAATTTAACGTTTTCCAGTTCAGCGTTTTACACGAATTTCGCGTTTTAAACCTACGTTTCCAGCGTTATCAGCATTTTTGCGATCCATTAAACTTATCACACATTTTTATAAGATAATAATGAGTATATTGATGAGTTTAATCATTCCTATAAGTTTCGTATTTTTACGATACCCGGTTTTACGTTTCATGAATTAAATACTTACTGTTAGCAATTTACGGGACTAAAATGACTTCGTAAAGGCAAGATAAAAATACAAAACTCTTAACCTCCTTACTATTGCCCTAGGTGGCGTTTTTGGCTAGTCACCAAGAAAGATGGCTTAATCTTAACCATTGATCTCTAGGATGTTTACAAGTGTAAACTTAACCATGGTTAAATTCTAACCCAATATATGGTTAACTATTTTTCTCATCCTATAAATAGCCAACTAAACATACATAATTCCCTGCACCCTCCTCTCTTTATCTATCAAAGTCCTAAAACCCTAAGGCACTTTTCTTATATTTTGTAAGAAAGTTAACTAGTTTTTGAAAGAAAACTAGTGTTTGATCTTCAATCTTGGAAATTTTCTATGAAAATTTGTTATAACTTTAAAGTCTCCAAAAAGACGTAGTTATAATCTTCAAATAGCTTCGGACTTTCAAGAAGGCGTCGTTATAATCTTCAAATAACTTTGGTTTATCAAAGATTGCAAATCCTTAGAAAGTTTAGGTGATTCTCTTGAGTTTAGATCCACTCAAGTCACCTAAAACCTCATCACAAATCCTTCAAGAATACAAGAGTGTAGAAGGATTGCCATAGTGAAGAGAAGCTTGTTCAATCAAAGTCCTATCCTTACTTGTTACTTTCCTTTCTTTAGAAAGCCTAAAGTTGTAAGAAACCCTAATACACTTTCTTGCTCAATATCATTTTCATGCTATTTATATTTCATTCATGCTATATATGGTCTTGTTATTATGTTCATGATGTATAAAAATTGGTAAAACAAGTTATGAAAACTATATGTTAACTTATGTTAAGTAAACAAGAAAACTAGTGATTTATATGGAGAAATTCGACCAAAATGGTATAATCATGATATTGGACAATTACATATTGTAGTAGGGGACTTAACAAGGAAAACATAGCAATTTGAATCACCTAAAACGAGTACACGAGTCAAAAGTTATGGCCAAAAGGAGTTAGCAAACCTAAAGACCCGAAACTGCCTAATAGCATTCTGTTTGAAATCCGTATTTTTTCGAGGCCCTTCTGGTCCGTTTCATCAAAACGTTAAAACACGAAAGTTGTCTGAAACGACGTTTTCGTTCAGGGTAAAAGAAGCCCGAACCCTGAAAACGCATAACGAGTGATATTTTTCTTCAAATTCTTAACAACCCCTTTTTAATACCAAATGACCATGTATTGGTAATGGCTAAGTAAAACCAAGAGGTCTAATGACCTTAAAGCCGAGACTACTGCCATGGCTAAGGCCAAGGATGACTCTCAAGACCATGGTAACAATGACCAAAGCCACAATAAAGCCACGGCTAAAGACCATATAAACTTACCAAGACGAAAACATGAACTAAAGAGTTAATGGTAACATAAACATCCAATTTGGATCTACTCCATCAAATGACCATGAGACTTTGCAAGTGATATCACATCCGTACTAGACTTAAGAAACTCATTGATAATAACAATCTTCATTTAAAATAAACTTTCCTAAGGTTATTCAATTAGTTGGACATGTAACTTTTCGGATCAAAAACTTATATATTTTTATCAAATACTACAACACTAGGGAGCTTCATGTGAGGGGTTCATTAAAGTAAACCGTCGAGATGAGTTGTGGATTTACGAATTAAAGTGTCCTGGCTCCTTGAACGTTTACTACATTGCCTCTGAATTATGTCGGCCCGAACGGTAGTAAGCGATATACAAACTATACATGTTTCATAAACCATTTTTATTCAAAGACTTACACTATATACTAAGTACTACATCATGAACTATATGCAAGACATATATAGGAAATTCTTCATATTATTTACTCCAATCCTAAGTCGCAACATTCTATTATAGGTTGCTTGTAGAAACCTTCGCGATTCGACCATCATTTTCACTACTTACTACATAACTTAAGGTGAGTTCATAGCCCCACTTTCCACTACTTAATTGTTTTACAAACCCTTGGGGGAATACGTGCTATTATTTTTCAACCGAACACAATGTTTTTCAATTGTATGCTTGCCTGATTGTTTTATTATCACTAAGTATCATCCTTGCCAATCCAAGATCCCTTATTATGAACCATTTAATCATTAGTAATAGTGAGCGCGAATATTGTGAATAGGCCTATTGGGATTGACGAATCCCATTTGTATTGACTAAGTTCAAACAAATGCATTAATATTTGAAACATAGGTATGACGGCAAAGTACCTACCGGGATAACTCTGCCGATTGATATTGGTACCTGTTAACGTTTTGGGGTCATAAGCTTAGTGTAATAATAATAACTGTTTTGTTTTCCAACCATTGGTGTGAGTCTATAGCTCACACTATCAACATATTGTGTTCAACCATTAAACAAACTCTATGAATATCACTCAACCTTTGTGTTGACCTCTTAAGCATGTATTTCAGGTCCATGATGATCAAGGATGACACGGAAGGGCACGGATATTCAAGAGGGCTATAAATTTTATTATCATTCGAAAACTCATCTAATGTAATTTGTAAACATGGAACCATCTGGGACCTCATTTTGTAATCTCGGATATTTATATAATTTGAATGATAAATCTTTTAAAACGACTCAATTAGAGATCGTTTTCTATTATTATGACTGTTGTGCCGTCGAGTAACACCCAGTTTGAATTCCGCTGCCTCATTGAATTGGGGGTGTTACAGATTGGTACCAGAGCCATGGTTATAGAGAAACGGGTCTAATTGAGACCTAAACTATAACCACACGTACAAGCAAAAACATTTTTATTGCCTTCCGCTCTTCGTGCCTTCCATCCTCTAGACGATTATGGACTTATTAAGCATTTTATACTACACAAACATGTTAGCATATGGATATATGTACCCTTAGCATAATTGAGCATTCCCCCGTAAGCATGTTATGCTACACAAAAATACTATTATATTGATATATACATTCGAGTTATTTTCAATCATTTTATCTAAACATATCAGCGTATGCCTATTCTAGGGCATTTCGGCACAATCACATTCTCCCATTCATGTTCCTACTCCAACATTTTATGTCCAAGACATTGTAACTAATTGCAATGGACTTTCCTATTTCCCAGACATTGTATGATACAATGGTCTCGTCTATTTTCCAAGACATTATAAGACACAGTGGTCTCTGTTACATTCTCAAACACTGTGAGTGATACAGTGGTCTCAATTACATCCATAGACACTGTAAATGAAACCGTGGTCTAATTCATTTCTCAGACATTGTATAGATACAATGGTCTTAATCATTTCTCAAATGTTTTGAGTCACACAATGGTCTAATCTACTTCCCAGACATTGTGAATTGGACAATGGTCTAATCTACTTCTGAGACATTGTGATCTGCGCAATGGTCTCTGGAATTATTCCATCACATCATCAATATCATTTCATATGATATCAAAAACCCATCACAATCTATCGATTTCTAAATAGAAATATGAGATTTCTAAAGGACAAACTAATCCATCATCTACAAAAGCTGAAGTTTCTCTACATTCATCAAAGTTTTCTTCTGAAACCATCATTGTTAAAAGTTCGTGATCCTGGCCAAGTATGAACTGTTTTAGAATTACTTAAAACTTCCTTTCCACACGTATCTACCCGTACTATCTTCTATGCAATGGAATGTGAAAACATAGGTTACAAGTCTTGTATGGGCGGGACTTGCAACTGAATGGTTTGACATCGCCTTTGTTTAGTGGATAGTTTCTCAAAAGCAACGGACATATCACAAGTATACCTAATTTAGGTATTTGAAAATTTTATCGAACATTGGCTAAATATAGACTAGTCACCTATATTTAACCTAGGGACAGTGGAACATAGTCTGACTAACTATATTCGACTTAAAATTATCAAATACTGAGAATAGTTGTACTAGGGTTATGTTCAGATTAATTTCCTACTTGAACTCAATAAACCACCAGAATACTTTAAAACGATCTAGAGACACGATAGTGCCTTACCACTCAGCAAGATCTTAACACCTTATTTGTACTATCTAATTTCATTCTTGAAAGTTTTCATTTATAAGATAATCTGAACTACTATCTTGGGATAGTTATCAATTCTTCTCTTCATCCCGTAGAAGTACTATCCTGTTTAGGTCCTAAGGATACCATTCCGTCATAAACCTTTAAAATCTCTTAAAATTTAAAGCAAACTTGACATCTCTACTAATATTAATGTTAAGCATACACTACACACTTTTGTTCATCAACATATCACATCATTATCTTCACAACCGTTGGAACCACAAGCTCATTAACAGATCTTGATGTACTTTTAAAGCTCAAATCATCCTTAGTTACACCACAAGCACCCTCATCGGCTTTACAAGATTGAATATTCATTTTGTACTTTTGGAACACCAGTATCATCTCATAATACACTACCTTGTAACTCACCGGCTATGTATGAATGTTGTGTTGGGAATTCTTAAGTAGGATGATTTATAATGTCCTTATTTGAATGGATTGTGATGCCTTTTCATTTAAATAAAGAAATTGTAAATCACCGAACCATAAGTTTATATTCCTTTATTTACATTGTTTGGGATGCCTCTCTATGTAAATAAAGAACTATAAACAAGTGGGCTTATTAGTATCCGAAATAACATAAGTATAAAGTCAATAAACACTAGGTACAACAACAGATTACCTACTAGGCTATGATTGCAACTACTATCCCAATTTCCATTAATATTCGACTACTATATCGATTACTAATGATATTCGAATACTATATCAATTTCCATCTATTCAATTCCTATGTCAATTGCTATTGTTGTTCAACTACTATATCAATTGCTATTGATACTTGACAACTATATCAATTTCTATTTGATATTGAACTATATTAATTTCTGTACAACTACTATACCAATTTCCTTTGATATTCGACTATTATATGGATCTCTACCGATATTCAACTATGTTATCAATTTCTATTGACACACCGTATTCTGAGACAAATCAAACTACATCACTGATAATTCCAGACTCTAGTCCTCATAAGTAACCATACCTCTTCATCGACACCACTCCAACATATAACACACAGAGAACTTTGGGACGAAGTTCCCTTAAGGGGTAGAGACTGTAACAATTCGCATTTTCAGTTCAATCTCTAATCCCGAATTTTTACTATTCCTTTTTTACTATTCACTTTTTACTATTCACTTTCACTATTCACTCCCAAAATTTTTATTTCATATTCTCGTAAGTTAAACTATTTTAATGATAATCCGAGAGTTTGACACTCGTCGGATCATTTTTGCAAAAATCACGAAACCGTGTCCGAGATTTACTTTTAGGTTTAAACGTCACTCCAACATCCCGATATGTCCATAAAACACTATAAACAATAGAAATATGATTTTCTCTCATTTTACGACAATTCCAAAAGTTTTGGAATTTTATGTTTTCCAGTTCAACGTTTTATGCGAATTTCGCGTTTTAAACCTACGTTTCCAGCGTTATCAGCATTTTTGCGATCTATTAAACTTATCACTCATTTTTATAAGATAATAATGAGTTTAATCATTCCTACAAGTTTCGTATTTTTACGATACCTGGTTTTACGTTTCATGAATTAAATACTTACTGTTAGCAATTTACGGGACTAAAATGACTCCGAAAAGGCGAGATAAAAATACAAAACTCTTAACCTCCTTACTATTGCCCTAGGTGGCGTTTTTGGCTAGTCACCAAGAAAGATGGTTTAATCTTAACCATTGATCTCTAGGATATTTACAAGTGTAAACTTAACCATGGTTAAATTCTAACCCAATATATGGTTAACTATTTTTCTAATCCTATAAATAGCCAACTAAACATACATAATTCCTTGCACCCTCCTCTCTAACCCTAAGACACTTTTCTTATATTTTGTAAGAAAGTTAACTAGTTTTTGAAAGAAAACTAATGTTTGATCTTCAATCTTGGAAATTTTCTAAGAAAAGTTGTTATAACTTTAAAGTCTCCAAAAAGACGTAGTTATAATCTTCAAATAGCTTCGGACTTTCAAGAAGGCGTCGTTATAATCTTCAAATAACTTCGGTTTATCAAAGATTGCAAATCCTACATCAAATCCTTAGAAAGTTTAGGTGATTCTCTTGAGTTTAGATCCATTCAAGAATACAAGAGTGTAGAAGGATTGCCATAGTGAAGAGAAGCTTGTTCGATCAAAGTCCTATCCTTACTTGTTACTTTCCTATCTTTAGAAAGCCTAAAGTTGTAAGAAACCCTAATACACTTTCTTGCTCAATATCATTTTCATGCTATTTATATTTCATTCATGCTATATATGGTCTTGTTATTATGTTCATGATGTATAAAAATTGGTAAAACAAGTTATGAAAACTATATGTTAACTTATGTTAAGTAAACAAGAAAACTAGTGATTTATATGGAGAAATTCGACCAAAATGGTATAATCATGATATTGGACAATTACATATTGTAGTAGGGGACTTAACAAGGAAAACATAGCAATTTGAATCACCTAAAACGAGTACACGAGTCAAAAGTTATGGCCAAAAGGAGTTAGCAAACCTAAAGACCCGAAACTGCCTAATAGCATTCTGTTTGAAATCCGTATTTTTTCGAGGCCCTTCTGGTCCGTTTCATCAAAAAGTTAAAACATGAAAGTTGTCCGAAACGACGTTTTCGTTCAGGAGAAAAGAAGCCCGAACCCTGACAACGCATAACGAGTGATATTTTTCTTCAAATTCTTAACAGCCCCTTTTTAATACCAAATGACCATGTATTGGTAATGGCTAAGTAAAACCAAGAGGTCTAATGACCTTAAAGCCGAGACCACAGCCATGGCTAAGGCCAAGGATGACTCTCAAGACCATGGTAACAATGACCAAAGCCACGGCTAAAGACCATATAAACTTACCAAGACGAAAACATGAACTAAAGAGTTAATGGTAATATAAACATCCAATTTGGATCTACTCCATCAAATGACCATGAGGCTTTGCAAGTGATATCACATCCGTACTAGACTTAAGAAACTCATTGATAATAACAATCTTCATTTAAAATAAACTTTCCTAAGTTTATTCAATTATTTGGACATGTAACTTTTCGGATCAAAAACTTATATATTTTTATCAAATACTACAACACTAGGGAGCTTTATGTGAGGGGTTCATTAAAGTAAACCGTCGAGATGAGTTGTGGATTTACGAATTAAAGTGTCCTGGCTCCTCGAACGTTTACTACATGGCCTCTGAATTATGTCGGCCCGAACGGTAGTAAGGGATATACAAACTATACATGTTTCATAAACCATTTTTATTCAAAGAATTACACTATATACTAAGTACTACATCATTTACTATATGCAAGACAAATATAGGCAATTCTTCATATTCTTTACTCCAATCCTAAGTTGCAACATTCTATTATAGGTTGCTCGTAGAAACCTTCGCGATTCGACCATCATTTTCACTACTTACTACATAACTTAAGGTGAGTTCATAGCCACTTTCCATTACTTAATTGTTTTACAAACCCTTGGGGGAATACATGCTATTATATTTCAACCGAACACAATGTTTTTCAATTGTATGCTTGCCTGATTGTTTTATTATCACTAAGTACCATCCTTGCCAATCCAAGATCCCTTATTATGAACTATTTAATCACTAGTAATAGTGTGCGGGAATGTTGAGAATAGGCCTATTGGGATTGACGAATCCCATTTGTATTGACTAAGTTCAAACAAATGCATTAATATTTGAAACATAGGTATGACGGCAAAGTACCTACCGGAATAACTCCGCCGATTGATATTGGTACCCGTTAACGTTTTGGGGTCATAAGCTTAGTGTAATAATAATAACTATTTTGTTTTCCAACCATTGGTGTGATTCTATAGCTCACACTACCAACATATTGTGTTCAACCATTAAACAAACTCTATGAATATCACTCAACCTTTGTGTTGACCTCTTAAGCATGTATTTCAGGTCCATGATGATCAAGGATGGCACGGAAGGGCACAGATATTCAAGAGGGCTATAAATTTTATTATCATTCGAAAACTCATCTAATTTAATTTGTAAACATGGAACCATCTGGGACCTCATTTTGTAATCTCTGATATTTATATAATTTGAATGATAAATCTTTTAAAACGACTCAATTAGAGATCGTTTTCTAGTATTATGACTGTTGTGCCGTCCAGTAACACCCAGTTTGAATTCCGCTGCATCATTGAATTAGGGGTGTTAGACACCAACAGATGCAAAAGGCTGCTTACATGTCCTTTTATTGTGACCTGTTTGTTTGCACTTATCACATGTAACAGTCTTGCCAGCCCTTTACAGTTTACCATTTGGAGTCATCTTTTTAGCAGATATCTCATCTGCAGGCTTCCTTCTTTTCTTTGGGGGCCTTCCAATTTGTGGCTTAATCTTTGGTGGAATGATAGTTTAAGGGCTAGGGTGTTTGCTCCACATGTTTGGTCCATTGCATGGGTTATTGGTGTAACTGTATTGCTTCTCCCAAGTTACTAGCCAATAACAAGCATGCACCCAGGTTTCTGGCAAACCAACCTCAACCCTATTTAGTGCCATATCATTTAACACTGCTACTGCATGCTTGCAGGGCATTCCAGTTAATTCCCATTTTCTACAACTGCAACTCTTTTCTTGGATATCCACTACACAAATATCATCCCATGGACCACTTGCTTGATACTTGGTTCCCCCATTCCACATTACCTTCATATACATAACATGTATTAGGCATAGCACATAAAAAATACCAAACTACATAGTCTCGTTTGTTTTGATTGATGACAAACATATAACTTGATACATAACATAAAATGTACAAGTTACTTGTAATCTTATTTTGTCTCAACATACATTCAACACCTCTCAACGTCTCGAGTCCTCGTATGCTACAACACAGGTTCGTACAAGTTTGTTATGTGGCATTATGATCAAAGTCCTTGACCAACCATTTAGAATGTTTAAAATACTTTTAGAGTCTTTAAGTATTTTAGGTGTCAAAGTGCACTTTAGGTATAAAATAGAATAAGTGCCACATTAGGTGTCTAGATAATATTAGTAAGTTTACAATCTCTAAAATGTGTCTTATAACAACATAAGTACATAAAACATTTTTAGCAACTTACAAATATCATGTGGCAAACTAATATATACATTTTCTAGTAACTTACAAGTTTACTTTGGTATACATTTTAATCAAAATAGAAATTGTATAATTACATCATTCCATGGATCACCATGTTCTAGAATGTGAATCTTATAAGTTGACTTAAGAAGATTTGGAAAATATCTTAGGTAGATTTACACACTAGAATCTATAGAAAGATCATGTAAGATCTTTCTTAGTTTTGTAATATAGCTCATGGTTTGGAAAAACCTCTTTACTTGTTTTCTATAAATAGTAGCTCTTCAAACAACTTGATGAAAATAGAAAAACACATTTCTCTCTACCCTTTGCATAGATCTTAGATCAATAGAAAACCATGTAGAAAACACAATTAATCACCCTCATTATCATGATCATAATGCTTCTAACATTCATCTTTTTTGTAAGCATATCATACATCTTGATCCACCAAAGTAGCTTGGAAATATTGCCATCATTATCCACCACAAGTATACATACATAAAGATTCATCACAACAAGCTTAGAGAACTTGTGATCTTCATCCATTGAAGGCTTTCTATCAATGGAAGTTCTTTTAGATTAGTCATTCATATCCATTAGACATTATGTCTTGGATCATCATTGTACTTACTATTATAGATTAGATGGTTTATGTGTTTGTGCCATAAAACACAAGGTTTCTATGTTGGGCGACAAAACATAGCTGGAGTTGTTATACCCTTGTAAAAGAACTAGCGGGAGTTGTTGTACCCTTGTAAAAGAACTAGCGGGAGTGGTTGTACCCTTGTAAAAGAACTCGATATGTAGCTTTGTACCGGAAAAAGTGTAAGCGACGATTGTAAGGTTTTCTCCGCTAAGAAGGGAGCTTGTTGATCTAGTGAAGTAACTCTCGAGTTGGGTACTCGGGGAGTGGAGTAGGGCGGAGAGGAGATCCGTGACCGAACCACTATAAATCCTCGTGTTCGGTTTGCTCTTTCCTTTTACATTTATACTTGCACTATATTATTGTTTGTGTTGTGACTTGATGTTTATGCTTGTGTGACAACTTGTTATATCATATGCTTTGTATTAGTCATAAGACTATTATTAGCATTTCTCATATTACAACAAGCTTGATCGAAAATTTGTCATATGGATGTTTTTAGAAAAGAAAAACAAACCGGACTAATAATGGCGTAACTTGACACAATGGTTTATACTATACTTGATACAACAAGTTTAAAGATTTTTAAACGAAAACGTATTCACCCCCTCTACGATTTCACATACTGGATGAACCCTTTATCCAAAATAATGGCTTTTTACCTTTGATTTCTCGTAACTTGTGTCACAATCTTAATTTTGTTCCATAAACTTTCAAATTTCAAAAAGTTTAAAAAGTTTCAAAAAAATAAAATAAAATAAAATAATAAAAAATAAAAAATAAAACCCTTAATTATGAATGCTTAAAAAAATTTGATATTTCGATAGTGACATTTTAAGTATGAAAATAAAATTTACCTTTCCTAAATTCTGAATATTTACAAAATCTCAAACAACAATTCAAATCATTTCAATTGATTGATTAAAATCATTTCAGTTGATGAATTTTTAAGGTAAAAGCTCAACTTAAAAAATGGGTTTGAAATTATAGGCTCAAATTAATGTGTCTAAGCTGCAAAAAAGAAAGTTGCATTGGAAAAAAATTTAATCTCGCCTGATACTTTCATTTAAGTTTGCCTCTCCAAATAATAAGATCAACGTATTCATGTTAAAATTTGATCATCATTGCCTCGTAAAATATTAAAATAAAAAATAACTATAGATCTAGCCTCATAAGATATTTGGCTTTGTTATAAGGGTTAAATCCATTAAATAAAAACGATAATTCACAAATTTCCCGAGTTAGTAAATAAACTTTTTTAATTACTAAACAAAACTTTCAAATTTGTTATATTATCAAAAATATGGCGACTTTATTTGGCATTTTATTCCGGCGTCTTTTCCGATGAATATTTCGGCAACAATCATCTTCTCCGAAAAATATTCAGGCAACCACCCTCATCTCACAAACATCATTCTTAAAAACATATATTCGAAAATACCAATTATTTAAAAAGATATAGGAGTATATGTGTAAAAGCAAATAAATAACCTCGTTGGAAATAACGCCAAATTCATCTAACATACCCATCAACAAATACCTACATTATTTAAATCCCACAAGCATTGGATATGTATGTTACTTCCTACCAGTTTTAACTCTTACATCTAATAAAACTCCATCACATTTTTACACGTTTTAACACAATCCCTGCCCATTAAAGATATTAGATATGTGTGTTAAAGATATGTATGTTAGTGTTAGTCACTTCTAATAAAACTCATCATAGATATTAAAAAAAACACAACAAAAATCCTACCTTTGACACGAATCGAATTGCAAAAAGAAACCAAAAGAGTGGGTGTGGGCTTTTTGGTTTTTTATGAATGTTATATTTCGATTCCCATAAAAAAACGTGTTGTTCGTGTGTTTTGTTTACAACCACCAACACAGTGGAAACAGTCAACAACTAACAAATAATCTTAGATCCAAAAATCTTAAAAACCACAAATAGCCAACAAATCCAAACACCCTCAAAACCAGCATAATAGACATAATCTATAACACCGTCCTTTAATTCTTAGCAATCAAGCGAAAAACTTGTATAATGTAACAATTCGCAATTTCAGGTTAATTACTATTCCCGAAAAATTTCACTATTCATTTTTACTATTCACTTTTACTATTCATTTTCCCGAAATTTGATTTTTATTTCATATTCTCATGTGATAAATCATTTCCATGACAAATTAAAAGTTTGACACTCATCAGATCATTTTCGCGAAAGTTATTAAGGAACTAAACGTTTTAGGGTAAAACGTCATTAAAAAATTCTACGCACAACGAAACTCGACCGCGTTAATTTTCCCCGCATCAGAAAAATGTTTGATACACTCATGATTTATTTGAGAATTAATCATGACTGAGAAAAATGTGACCAAATAAACCTCGGTCGTGAAAAACAGGAATTTTCGTTTTTAAGCACTTTTACTCAGCCGTAATCTTATTGATAACCCGCGATCTCCTTTTACTATAATAGAACCTGAGATAAAGAGAGGCGATCCTAAGAATGCTAAGATACCATGTATGATTGGGTATAGACACGTTGAAAATGCTTACATTGACTTTAAATCCCCAATCAACATTATGTCCTCAAATGTTTATAATGATATAGTGAAAACAAGACTTGAACCTAGAAGAGATCCCAAATACCCCGGTGGAGTTTGTAACTTTGTCGGGAGAGTTAAAGGTCTACATGTCTTTGTCGGGAATTTCACTTTTGTTACCGACTTTATGATTGTGGAAGATCTTGCTAATGTTATTGATTGTCGATTGTCCAATGTTGTGTTTGGCAAACCGTTTGTTGAGGAGTCAAAGTTAGAATATGATGAGATAGAAGGGACAATCCGATTTGCAAGTAACACCGATAGGATCACTTATAGGATGCCTAATAGAATGAAAGAATTTCGCTTTATATCCCGATTTGATAAGGATAACGTTGGTGCTTTTGAGGACATCAATGAAGAGGATAAGAAAAAAGGCATGGATTATGTATGGGAAAAGAGGAGTATTTTCTACAAAGATTGCTTGGCTCTAGGACCAAAGTATAAAGTCGATAAGGAATTTGCCCATAGGATTATAGGAGCGATTGAGAAAAAGGTTATTGGTTTCTACAAAGAACATTTACAATCAGAAAGTGAAACCAACGATGAGGTCACGTAGTAACCCATGGCCTTGAGTCTAGCTACAAGACTCGTAAATAAAGAAAAGCACTTCTTGGGAGGCAACCCATGCTTTGTGTGATTTTATTTTGTTTGTTTGTTATTTGCTTCCGTATGCATGCTTTATTTTTATTGTTGGTAGATCATGGTTTAAACTAAAATGGTGAAAATACTTTATTTTGTTGTTTAGCTTAGTCTTAACTTCACCTAAAGGTATTTTTTCAAAAGATAAGTGTAAGGGGAAACCCCAAATATGTTTTTAAGAACAAACCGATCATGATTCTCCACAATATTAAGTGAACATGTATATTCGTATTTGTTAGAGTCAAATGCTTGTATTGAGTCATAATGAAGTTTTGCAGGATTTTCCAGGAAGTAGGACCAAGTTTTTCTAGAAATTTTCCGGAAACTTAACATAAGAATTTCTGCAGGTCACTTCTGACGGTGTCATGAGCTTGCTCTTGACGGCGTCACGTGTAAAAATCTGGAAATTTTACCAGTTTTATTTTTCTAACGGAGTTTTAAAGTTTTTACTGAATTATTAAGTTTTATAATCTCCAGGAAATCTGCAAACTTCATTCCATAAGCATTATATCTTACTTTGTTTTCTAGGATTTAGTAACTTATGTAGATTGCCGCCGATTTTATACGAGGTTGCTTTGTCTGTTTTCTCAGGATTTACAGGTTATGTATGACAAGAAGATGATTTATATTCTGGAAGGGAAGCTTTGATTGTTCATTTTCTTGGAGGAAGATCTAACCTGGCCACCTTATTATCCATACCGAGTGAATCAGGGGAGTATTTGATTTCATTTGTTTTACTTATTTTACTTTTACATTCTTTACTTGAACATTGGGGACAATGTTCATCTTAAGTGTAAGGGGAAGGTAAAATGATGATACCTTACAGATACACTTTCGCTTGAGTTTGTTTGTATAATAGTAGATGTGTAATAAAACTATGAGAAATACTTGTTAGTGCAATTTTAGCGCCAAATTTAAAATTCTTTACAACATTTAGGAGTGAAACTTTAGCCATAGCAAGCGTCTCATGGATAGGAGATTGTATGACTAGCACATAACCGTATCATTCAGAAAAATTTTCCACCCAAATATATGAGGTTCGCCTTTAGATTTGATAGGAAAAACATTTACTATTAGTGCTTATGAGTGTACTGGTAGCATTTAGATTCTAGAACTTGCGTTAGTGATGCATCCCGAGACCGCTAGTGAGACTACATTCGTGTAGTAGGATTTACTACATGATAAGAGACATTAGGATCACCCTTGTGTTAGACCCGTATCATAATTACTTGACCATTTAAGTCATATTACTTGGCTAGTTAAGTCAACTAATTTTTCCCACACCTTAGCGTTGTACTCATTTTTAGTACACGAAACCCCTAGTACACCCCTCCGAGCCTATCTTTTCGTTTCTAACTTTAAGCACTTTCCTTAAAGGAAGAATTTGTTACACCCCACTTAAATGTACACCCAAATCGCCTTAGCCTTCCGTGTTTACACTCATCTTTAGTGCATTATTGTTATTTGTTAAACCCTAAGTTAACTATCTAATTGATTACATGGTTGCTAAGTCGAGTCATATCCTTGTACATATTGTTTTGGGACGATTGAGACTCATGGGTAAAGTACTTATTTTATGGAGTAATAGGGTAGAACATCATATTATTACCCCCATATGTACGTTAATCTTAAAAGTACTCCAAGTGTTTTGATTTTCTTAAATCGAGTCATTAGATTAGTTTATTGTAAAGTATGTAAAAATTCAAGTGTAAGGGGAATTTACATTCCCTATGATGTATTATTTTGGATGGTAGGGTAAGAGTGTATGCAAAAAAAAAAAAAATAGAAAAAGGAAAAGAGATAAAACATACGGACTACCATCCCTTTTTATTCTATGTTCATTTTATGTTTTTGTTATTTTTCAATTATTAGATTAAGTCGAGTCTAGTCTTGGCTTAGCAACGCCATATTGTACATGTAATTAACCAAGATTGTTAGCTCGCCACCAGTAAAACTTCCTTTATCCAACAAAACCGTGTATTTCATATCCCTACACCTAACGTTACAACCCTTTGAAAGACCTCTTTGATAGTTTATCCTAGGTTCTTACGCCATGTGGTGGAGGTTTGATCCTTTCCCAAGCCTATGGTAATCTATTTTGCTATGACAGGTAGTGAGAGATATCTTCCGTTTCCATATTGTAATTTATACTTTATTACACCCGAGAGATGTGAGTATCTAAACACTATTTGTGAGGTGCTAGTATATGACCTCCGTGCTTGTCTTTGGTCTTTAGTGGAACGATTATTTGTTGTAATTACTTTTATATTAGTGTTAAATGACCCCTAACTTGTATTTTGATTAGAATAAAAGCGCATTTGCTTGAGGACAAGCAAATCTCAAGTGTAAGGGTATATGATGAGGCTAAAAATGAACCACTTTTAGGGGGTCATTTAAGCCCGGAATTGAATTTATTTGATCAAATATTGCCCTAAATCGTTCCTTTTGTGATTTTAGGTACTTTGGGAGTGAAATCTGGAAAAGGAAGCAATTCGGACGTTTTTGGAGCATAAAAGTGAAGAAAACGCCAAAGACTTAATTTTCCAAGCTGGGAACAGTGTGTGACGGCGTCAAGAGGAAGGATTTGATGGCGTCAAGGGTAAAGATCATGACGGCCCAGTACAGAAATGAAGGCGTTACAAAGAATGTCGTCAAGAGTTAAATGCGTGACGGCCTGGAAAAATGGAATACATGACAGCGTCAGATGTAGATCAAGGCAGTCCGAGGATTATTTTGGCGGTGAGATGACGGCGTCACAAGGTTGTTCTTGACGCCGTCAGCCTCAATTATCTATATATAATTTTCTAATTTTCATTCATTAGGGAGGAACAAGTTTGGAGAAACCCTAAGGCCGAACCATATACGTATTTTACAGCTTTTTTCAAGGGTTTTCAGCCCTTGAACCCTTACATGTGTTATTGAGATAAGTATTCTTTTAATTCAATCAATATGTCTATGTGTTGGTTGTCTATATCTTGTGCTTGTCTTGATTCCACCATGCTAGGCTAGATTTATCTTGTGTTTGCTTAGATCTAATGAAACCTAGATGTTGATTATGTGTTGATTACTTGTTTATGGTTGTATTGGATGAATGATTTCAATGTTAGGCTTAAGAAAAATGGCAGATCTCCAATTGGTAACATGCTTGAACGTCTTAGGAAACATTAACCGATGTGTACTAGGTTTTATTGGTTGTATTTAATGCATGAGTAAATTCTAATGATCCCATGTTAGGAGCTTCTTAGCCGGCTCGACATAGGAGTGAAGTAGGCACTCATAGGATTGGGGAGTTAAGTACGCCACCCCATGAATGGTATTAAGGAATACAATCCGTCATCCACGCAACTATAACAAGTAATTAACGTGTAAAAGATATCTAGGGAGTAGTGAAATCTAAGTAAACACATTTCTCCACTTATTGCTCCCAACCTTAGTTTAATTTAGTTTTATTTTCATTTTTAGTATTTTATTTTGATTGCATCTTTAGTATTGGGTTAGTTGACTAGCAACTAATTCTGCCCATATCCTTCAAAACCCGAGATTTTAATTTGCTTTCTAAAAAGTATAAAAATACAAAAAGAATCATCCCTCATCTCTAGAACTAGTAATTAGGTTTTCTAATCCTAGCGACACTATTTCTAGCTGAACGATCAATCCCCCGGTACTTGTCATTATACTATACTACATCGATCAGGTACACTGCCTGGTGGGGGTTGTAAGCTTCTCAAGATCCCTTGAAAGGTAAAGCCTGGTGCAAACCCCACGCATCAGTAAACGTTAGTCAATAACAAGTTTCTTTGTGGAAAATTTCTAACCCATCCTAAGGGTTGGGCTTAGCTTTCACCTTAAAACAAGTGGTTCATGTATTTTTTTTCAGCTTTTGTAGTTTTATCTTTTATTACAAAAAGACTTTGTTATTAGCAAAAAAGTATCTTCTATAAACAATATAGTTTCCATTCCAAGTATGAGACTTATAATAATCTATTATTTTCAATTTATATTTTTTGTCTTTTTACTCAAGGAATTTAACCACAGTAAACAACTATTTCATGATTATGGCATGAAAATGTTCAATTTCTCAAACATCTTCATAATTTAATGCTTTAGATATGAGATTTCATAAAGCTTTAAGAGGTCTACCAAAAGATTTATAAGTTGGTCACATGAGTCAATTGCGAGTTTATTACACGATATTGTACGTTGATCTCATCTCTAAATTTATCTTATGCAAATGGACTTTCATGAAGCGGAGTGAAAATGCGTCTAGTCACATTATAGCTAAGTGAGCATTTAGTGCTCTTTCTTTATTACTAACAACCTTATATGTGCAAGTTCTCATGCACTTAATTCCGAAAAAGTTGATCACATTAATAAAAACACCTACATGATTTTAAGTTATTGGACCAAGACTTCACAAATGAAAATCTTTAAAAATTGGGCTATCAAACACGTTTGGGTGATGGGTTACTTCTCATAAAGCCCACCACCACAACAACTATAAAGTGAATCGTAACCCTAAAAACTAAAAACTAACGCATGCACAACAACACGTTACAATCATCAAATAGGTATTATATTCATTCATAGTCAAGTTTAGTATTTTCACTTTATCAGATCGATGAATGTTGTGTGTGTACGTGTTGATCTTGCTGATTTGGAATTGTTTTTTAATAGCTGTTGTTGTTTTCATGAATATGTTATGCATATTTAGCAATTAGTACAATGTTATTTTTCGGTATTATAAGCATAGTGTTATTCATCCATGCATCACCACTGCAAATAGTAAATTCCTGATCCTATATACAAATATGGCTAGTAATTTAAGATCAGATTTAAACATATATTTTGGTGTGAGTTTCTTAAATGAACAACACCTTTCAACAATAACACTTAAAAACATGATGTCACAACTTTAGAAGCAAAAACGAACGAGAGCAAAAGCAACACAAGACATATTTTGTTCTTACGTCTTCATTCATTCTGTAGATGGAATCATCATAAATCTTCGACATGTACCATGAGTTCAGCACCAAACTGATTCAAGTCAAGCCAACCAAACATAAAAAATTGCAGTAAATATATTATAGTATCTACAAGTAGAAAGCAAAAACATGATGTAGGAGAAAAACTTAAAAAGTGGAGGAATATTTTCACATGTCGCCGTAAATCAATCTCCATAATTTTCACATGTTGTTGACTTGGTGTGGAGGAAGCAAACCATCACTTTTCTCCACCAATTAAAACATGCCTAAAAAGTCTTCCCAACTATTCCTTTCTCATGTTTAACAGTTATGCTTGTCTCCTCTAAAAAATGAATTCCTTTCTTTTTGTAAAACATATTAGTTTACAACAACTTTGGGCCTTTTTGCAATATACTGTTTCATTTTGTCTTGTGTTAGTCATTATACTTTTGTGCATAAGGAGTTAGTAAAAAAATGGCCTTTTTGCAACAACTTTGGGCCTTTTTGCAATATACTGTTTTGTTCATTTTTTTACTCGTTTTGTTCCTAGCTAAGTTTTCAAAGCTTATCCTCTTGACTTGTTAATTACAAAAACAAAATCAGCCAAGTTTTAACTTTTAAGTTAGCTAATTGTATATTGAGCTCTACTATATGTCCAAATTTGCTTAATCATGAACACTGTAGTACTGTTTCTTTGACAGCAAATTAAAAGACCGATTATTAGAAAAACTAATCACTTGTATATAAAATCATACATGCGAGACAACATTATGTGAATCCAACTTGAGTAATCTTGAACATCTTGAATTTGCTTCATTTGTTTACTTTTGAAGTAAAAGAGAAATGTGGTCAAAGCATGTTATTATTGGATAAGATGACACTAACAGTAAAGGCCCCAGTGGCCAAATTATTCAACAAAGCTTTGTGGATGGGTTAGAATTTTTTCACAAAGAAGCTTGTTATTATTCACTGACGTTTTCTCATTAAGCTCCATTATTAATCTGGAGTGTTTTTGAGTTTTAACAATCAAACAAACATTAATAATGTGTCCTATTTCCTTCAGAAATCTTACTGTTCATATGCACACTATCACTTACGTGCTTATGATGTTCATTTTCATGTTAGCAAAAACCAGTGCTAATGATTTCAATAAATCTAGAGAAGCAAAAGCTTTGCATGCAACTAATTGGTGGGGAGATAGAAATGCATCTTCAGATCATTGTAATTGGCCTCATATTAGTTGCAATGAAGACAGAAGTGTCATTTCAATAGACTATTTCTGTGATGATAATGAAGATCTAGGCGATCTGAGAAGCCTCGACTTCGCTTCATTTCCAAAAATTGAGAGACTTTCTATTGAAAAATGCCAGCTTAAAGGGAGCATCCCAGAGCAGATTGGTTTGCTATCCAACCTAACATCTCTTTCGCTTTATAGTAATCATCTCTCAGGTACATTACCTGCCTCGTTTACCAATCTCACCCATTTGAAATACCTTGATCTTTCTGATAACTATCTCACAGGTGAAATACCTGTCTCGTTTACTAATCTCACCCGTTTGGAAAACCTTTCTCTTTCTGATAACTATCTCAGAGGTGAAATACCTGTCTCGTTTACCAATCTCACCCGTTTGAAATACCTTTTTCTTTCTAATAACTATCTCACAGGTAAATTAACTGTCACGTTGGCCAATCTCACCCATTTGAAATACCTTGATCTTTCTGATAACTATCTCACAGGTAAAATACCTATCTCGTTTGCCAATTTCACCCATTTGGAAAACCTTTATCTCTCTAAAAACTATTTCACAGGTATTCTCCCAACTCAGATTGTAAGTTTGAAGAATTTATATCATCTAGATCTTAGTCGTAACAACTTTATTGGTCAAATCCCTTCATCTTTTGGTTCAATGGTTAATCTCACCAACCTGGACCTTCACGCAAATCATCTGAATGGATCAATCCCAGCTGCACTTATAACTAACTTGCATAAGCTTGAAACGTTGGACCTGAGTTATAACAATCTTGATGGTCCAATTCCCTCAAGAGCTAATTTACATGTTTCCTTCACAAGTTTAAGAGACCTCCATCTTTCTCATAATAATTTCAATGTTTTTATTCCATCTCAGCTAGTGAGGTTGCGGAATTTGGTTACGGTTGATATTAGTCAAAACCAGTTAATGGGTTCGATCCCATCATATCTTGGTTCCATGGCCAATCTCACCAACCTAACTTATCTTTCATTTAGTGGGAATCTACTCACAGGCAAGTTACCAGTTTCGCTAACCAATCTTACACAATTAGAAAACCTTGATCTTAGTGGAAACATCTTTACGGGTTTCATCCCACCAGCTTTAGGATCCATGGCCAATCTCAATTTTCTCGACTTGAGCGACAACATTCTTGATGGTCCAATTCCGTCAAGTTTTAGCAACCTAAGCCAACTGCAATTTTTAAACCTTGCCATGAACTGCATCAGTGGATCCATTCCCTCAAGTTTTGGCAGTCTAAGCCACCTGCAATATTTAAACCTTGCCATGAATTCTATCAGCAAATTAAAAGACCAATATTTGATGAAATTGGGACGTTTAGACCTTCATCATAATCGTCTTGTAGGAGTTATTCATCCAGAATTTGGGAAGATCCCGTATCCTCATTACCTTGATTTATCATCAAATCAGTTGTCAGGAAACATGTCATTTGGTAATCACTGTTCTCTTGTGCATCTAGACCTTTCTTGGAATCTGATGACAGGCAATATCTCAAGTGTATGTGATTGCAGAAACTTAGACTACTTGGACATTAGTAGTAATCATTTTGTTGGAAAAGCACTTAATCAGGGCGACTTCCCAAATTTATTGTTTTCCAATCAGTCTCAGAATCATCTTAATGGAGAAATGGGTTGCCATTATCTGACAAATGGACAATCAGAAACCAAAGAACATAAGCGAGGAAAACAACACGTACCCCGTTTGACTGTTTTTGTTCCCATTATCGTTGGACTTTGCTTCTTAGTGGTTGCGTATTTCTTTTACAGTCTTAAAAAGGCTACCACAAAGAAAATTCAGCTTGAAGTCACAAAGCGTGGAGATGTATGCTCGATATTGAATTATGATGGAACAATTGCGTATGAAGACTTCATCACAGCTACAGGGGATTTTGACCTTAGATACTGCATTGGAACTGGTGGCTATGGTAGTGTTTATAAAGCAAAACTGCCTAGCGGTCAAACATTTGCTTTGAAAAAACTTCACCGGTATGAAGCTAAGCAACCCGCATTCGACCAGAGCTTCAAGAATGAGGTCCAAGTGTTAACCAGCCTAAGACCCAAAAGCATTGTGAAGCTCTATGGGTTTTGTTTGCATAACAAATGCAAATTCCTTGTATATGAATACATGGAAAAAGGGAGCCTATTTTGCGCTTTGAGTGACGATGAATTGGCTATTGAAATCGATTGGATGAAGAGGGTGAACATAATCAAAGATGTAGCCCATGCTTTAGCTTACATGCATCACGATTGCAATCCGCCTATCGTTCATAGAGACATATCAAGCAACAACATTCTTCTAAACTCGGAAATGGAAGGATTTGTTGCTGACTTTGGAGCAGCCAGATTGCTTGACCCCGATTCATCCAACCAAACAGTCATCGCAGGAACTTTGGGGTACATTGCTCCAGGTAGTACTTCTACACACTCTTATGCTTCTTAAGTATAATTACGTCTAGCTAGCAGCAGCTAAACTTTGCTAACATTCTTTTTTGTATGTGATCATTTAGAACTTGCATATAGCATGACTGTGAACGAAAAATGTGACGTGTATAGCTTTGGAGTGGTGGCACTCGAAACAATTGGAGGGAAACATCCCGGAGAGCTTGTTTCATACTTCAACTCTTCTACCAATCATGGTACAATGTTGGAAAATATATTGGACCAGCGTCTCTCTTACCCAACAGACAGACTAATCGAAAAGGAAATTATGCGTGTTTGTCATGTGGCATTGGCATGCATTCTCACAGATCCAAAGGCCAGACCAACCATGAGAAACGTGTCACAGGAATTATCACGCGCGTTGAGGATATCATGATCAGTTCAGTCTATCTTAAAGCTTTATTATATGCAGAACAATATATAGAACACGCTTACAATGTTTATCTCCTTTCATATTCAGCATAAGTTTACGTCGTCCCAACTGCATGTATACGATACTGAATAAAGTTATTTTGTTAAAATGCTTTTGTATTATAATGCTAATTTAAATACATAATGTACTATTGTTTATCTAGATACTTAACTACACTATCTCATTTTCGGATTATGTAGCATATGCCAAAGTACTTCAGCAATGAACTTTTTGAATGGCTTGCTAATATAAAGCACGTGGACATATTCCTTAGTGGTTTCCAAACAGACACCACCATTTCATGCTTGGACCTCGGTACAGGCCTTCTACGATCTCCAATGCTGAAAAACGTATAAGCCTGATTTCTTTTAACTAAACCGCCCCGTAGTGGCCTGAACGGAAGAGCTTTGTATTCAGGGTCCATATGAATACCATTAGCCGCCTCGAATCAAACCATTGTTGCCCCTGATAATAACTCTTCTTTTTCTGACTCAAATCAAGAATAATAGATTTTTGGAACCACAATGAAAATATCGTTTATACTTGTGGAGCCAATAATTGTTTTTAAGATATTTATATAACAATGTATGGTTTGTAATAAAAGCTTAAGTGCTAAGGCATGAAAAGTATACGAATTGAAACAACTTATTTTGAGTATTTATTTGATGCAACATGACATTTGGAAATATATCATTAATTTTGGAGAAGGCAACTTATTTTGACTAAAGTTTCTTCTTTGCCATTGACTTGGAAAAGTAGAAGGTTTTGGCCTTTTGGGTATGCATATTATCTGTAGCAAATATATATTCTGATTTTTCACTACTTTGTTGGCCATTAAACAAATAACATCAATAATGTGTACTACTTCCTCCAAAAATCTTACTTTTCATATGCACAGTTTCACTTATATACTTACAATGCTCTTTTTCGTGTTATAAAAAACAACTGCTAATGATTTCAGCAAATCGTTAGAAGTAAAAGCTTTGATTGCAACGAATTGGTGGGGGAGATAGCTAGAAATGCTTCTTAAAATCATTGTACTTGTGACGACTTCATATATATTTCAATAAGTAGTATATATATAGCCGCAAATGCTTTAACACACTTTCATAACTTCTATTCGTATATCATACATATATTTTGGACCTACAGTTTGTTGAATATGAAATGAGGTGGACTAGGCATGTTTTATATATACATATTCATGACAAAAATATTGAAACTGTATACATTATAAGTAAGGTGATTGTACTCAAAATGACGATGCTGTGAGATCGGAGACTGAATGATGCCCTCAACATGATAACTCCTGAGAAACTTCTCTCATTGTTGGTTGGGCTTTTGGATCTGTGAGAACGCATGACCATGCCACCTGACCAACACGGATGATTTCTTTCTCAATTAGCCTATTGGTCGGATAAGAGAGTCATTGGTCTAATATATTTTCCAACATTGTACCACGATTTGTAGAATAGCTGAGAGATGACAGGAGGTCTCCTGGATGCTTGCCTCCAATTGTTTCAAGAGCAACCACTCCAAAGCTATAAACATCACATCTTTCATTCACAATCATGCTATATGCAAGTTATATATGATCACATATTCCAAGTTATTGTTAGTGAAGATCTAATGACTTGTAGATATAAAATTAAGAAGCATAAGAACTGTGAGCCAAGTAATCTCGATGTTACTTTGAAGAAAACGTGAAGGACCAAAAGTGAAGATTAGAAAGTTAATAACTACCAAAGTTAGTTAAATTAGTTATGTAAAAGTCAACTCTAGAATTCTGTAAAACTAGGAAGGGACATGTCGATTCATGCATGCCTTTTAGGAAGAGTTGTGTCGTTTGGCCTTGTGTCTATTCGAACCAACACAATGGTTCATCACAACCATTGGAAAACTATAAGTACTAGTTATCATGTAACATTACATTGGTTAGACAAATAATATAAGTTATCTTTAGTTTATTTTGTTTGCAAATCTTATTTGACTCAACCATATAACCGAATACATTCATATACACGGCTGGGACAACAATTGGCATCAGGAGCCTTGTTGGAACACCTCTCGTTACACCATCAAAACAGAACCAGAAAATTCAGAACCTTGTATCGAGACAGAAACCAAAAACAGAAACAAAACCCACGCTGAAAAACTTGTTTTTCAGGAACAACGCATACCCTTGAACCTTGTTAACATTAGAAGGGTTGCCTAGATAACTTAGGGACATAAGAAAGTCATATACAACTTTCTTTGTGTCGTATTTTCCAAACAGGAAGGACACCAAACCGAAGTGGTGCCTTGTTTTGTTGTGATCATTCGTATGCGACAACAAAACTAGAAAAGAAGAGAACAATTGTTTTTTGAAGATTTCTTGTTGGTGTATTGCATACAACAACAAGAACGTACTTGTTGGTTTATAACAACGCAACAAGGGAAGGAAGTAAGACGTCGAAAGGATTGTGTATCTATCGAGACACACAAGGAAAGTAGAAGCTCAAGAAATCTTGAAAAAGGCGTTGCTTGGGCTGAAATTTGAAGGTATACCGAATAACCAAACAATCTAGGATTGTTTGGATGTTGGCAATACAAAGAGCAACAACAATATTGAAGAATACGTGACTTGATCACTCGCTACACAAAATACCGATTAGGGTATTAAGGTTGTTGACATACGGTGTGGACAAAAGAAAAGAACGAAAGGAAGTATTGTGGAACAACGTGACATAGGAGACAAGCAACAGCGGAACGACAAACAAAAATCACTTTTGTTTAGATGTTGGTAGAATACCGTATGGTATTAAGGAAAGGAAAAGAAGAAGGAAAGCAACCGAGTTGCTGTTTTGGCAGAAGAATACCGCGGGTATTTTTTGAAGAAAAAGACTTGGAACAAAGAAAACAACGACAACAACAACAACTTGAAGTTGATCGTGGCCAAAAACACTTAGGGTGGATTTGGAGGATAGCCGAGATATAACAAGGATATAGGGCACGTAGTAGGAACCAAGTCGAGAAGGAAAAAGGAAGAAACAACGTGAAGTTTGGTTAGTATACAAATCAACCGAACTTGGAAGGAGACGTGGAAAGAAATAACGTGGTTGATATAACTCTAAGTATCGACACACAAGTGGGAACATCGTTGTGTTTTAAACACAACATACGAGGTCACGAATTCATCATTTGGATTTCAATTATACTTTATAGTATAGATATTTTTCACATTATTAGGAAATCCCGAGAACTATATATTGATCCCGTATTACTAGGATTCCCGGAAAACTATTTCTATTCCCGTAGTAGTAGAAGTACCATATTGGTTAGAATTCCCATACGATCAGAAAGTGAAGATCTTGAATACTTTTAAGATGGCCGGTGACGATTCAAACACATCAAACACCACACTTAAACCCACGACACCCATTGCACAATATCAATGCCCTAAACTCAAATACACAAACTACACAGTTTGGGCTATACAAATTAAGATTATATTAGAGGCACATGGTTTATGGGAGACAATAGAAACTAAGGAAGATACGCAATTATATGATAAGAAAGATAAGGCAACAATGGCCTTACTATATCAAGCGTTGACCGAGGATGTGATATTACAAGTAGCAAATTGCAAAACATTAAAAGAATTACGGGAATCATTGAAAAGGAGACACGTTGGAGAAGAAAAAGTGCAACAGGCGCAATTACAATCACTAATGATATGATTTATTGCCCTTCAAATGAAGGATGAAGAAACGGTGGATGCATTTACAAACAAACTTAACAGTTACAAAACTAAGGCAAAAGAATTAGGAAAGACCTTGGATGAATCACATTTACTATGAAAACTATTAGACTCCACACCTGATAGATTCATTCAGATAGTAGCATCCATAGAACAGACAAATGATCTCTTCACCATCACTTTAGATGAGATCACTGGAAAACTTAAGGCATTCGAGGAAAGGATAAAACTCTGAAAAGGAGGACAAGCAGAAAGCCAGGATAACCTATTATTCGCACAAGGCGAACACTCTAGAAATAGGAAACGATTTAACAAATATAGGGGTAGATCAAACTTCTCACAATGAAACTGGCAGAATAGAAATAAAGATAACTCGAATGGAGAAAATTCAACTCACAACAACAAACCCAATAAGTATAGAGGTGAGTGGAATAAGAAAAAAGTAAAATGTTTCAATTGCGGGAAACATGGACATTTTAAGAGAGAATGTAGAAGTAAACCAACAACTCAGGAACAGTCAAACCTTATCTATGAAGACGATGAACCATCACTGCTAATGACTACACACGAAGAAGTATTGTTAAATGAAGGACAAATACAACCCGGAAAGTATGCTACATCAGATGCTAGCATACGGTATTTAGATAATGGTGCAAGCAACCATATGACGGGAGCCAAGAGTCATTTTAAAGATATTGACGAAAGCATCACTGGACGCGTTTGTTTTGGAGATGGATCGTATGTAGAGATAAAGGGTAGAGGTTCTATATTACTAGGATGTAGAAACAAGGAGCAAAAGATAATATCAGATGTTTACTACATACCAAACCTCAAGAGCAACATACTTAGTCTAGGACAGCTTACTGAAATAGGTTGTAAGATCATCATGGATGGAAACAAGCTGACTTTGTATGATAAGAATAAGAAGTTGTTGATGAAGGTAGAAAGGTCGAAAAATAGACTTTACAGTATTAGACTATAGATTGAAGCACCTATATGCCTCTTAGCAAATGTGGATAACCAAGCATGGTTATGGCACGCTAGATTAGGTCATCTGAACTTTGATGATATCAACAAGATGACAAGAAAGGGTCTAGTAGAAGGAATACCAAGAATAAATCATACAGGACAAACATGTGATGCATGTTTATTAGGAAAACATAGCAGAACACCATTTCCGAATCAAGCTAAATTCAGATCGAAGAACCCATTGGACTTAGTTTATGGAGATCTTTGTGGTCCCATAAGTCCAACAACACATTCCAGAAAGAAACTCATCTTCTTACTAGTAGATGACTGTACACGTTATATGTGGGCCTATTTTCTAAAATCTAAGGATCAGGCCTTCAACACATTTAAGGAATTTAGACAAAAGATTGAAATGGAGTTAAGATTGAAGTTAAGAATGCTAAGAACAGATAGAGGTGGTGAATTTACATCAAATGAATTCACTAAGTACTGTAAAGAGAATGGAATAGCAAGACAGTTAACAGCACCATACTCACCGCAACAAAATGGAGTAGTTGAAAGAAAAAATAGAACGGTGTTATCAACTACTAGGAGTATGATGAAAGCAATGAAGTTACCCTTAACTTTTTGGGCGGAAACAGTCAAGCATGCCATTTATATTCTAAATAGGGTACCTACACGAGCACTAGAAGATAAAACACCATATGAAGCACTCTACAACAGAAAACCAAACCTGAAAAACCGTAGAATATTCGGATGCACAGCTTATGCTAAGATAACGATACCTCGCTTGAAGAAGTTGGACGACAGAAGCATACCGATGGTTTATTTAGGAGTAGAGGAAGGATCAAAAGCTTGTAGGCTATATGATCCAGTAAGAAAGAAGAAACATGTTAGTAGGGACGTAAAGTTTATGGAAACGAAACCATGGAATTGGGATAAAAAATGGAGATGATACGAGTACACAAGACACATTTTGGACTAGTTTTGTGGTAAACGAAATTGACAATGGAAATCCTACACCAATCAACATAGAAAACATTGATGACACATATCATGAAGAGGATCACATACCAGATCCAGAATCACCAACTACACCACCAACATACACTTACGAACCCAACTCAGAAAGTGAAAGAGAAGCTACTATTAGTTCATTAGGAAGCTCATTAGG
The DNA here is from genome assembly GCA_030686995.1 of Artemisia argyi. NCBI lineage: Eukaryota > Viridiplantae > Streptophyta > Magnoliopsida > Asterales > Asteraceae > Artemisia > Artemisia argyi. The sequence continues at coordinate 209,603,863 of CM060684.1, read as the reverse complement.
AAGCTCAGAAAGATATGATCACAGACCAGTACGAGGTTTAAAGGATATCAATGAAATCTATCAACATGCACGTGAAGTAGAAACTCCAAGTTTATATTTCATAGAACAAGAACCCCGTAACTACAAGGAAGCATCAAAAGATGAGAAATGGATTGAGGCCATGGAAATTGAATTAGATTCAATCAACAAGAACAACACATGGACTCTTACAAATTTGCCAGAAAATCAGAAGGCAATCGGACTCAAATGGGTTTATAAAACCAAGAGAGATGCACAAGGAAAGATCATTAAATATAAAGTAAGATTAGTAGCAAAAGGTTATGTACAAGAACAAGGAATAGACTTTGATGAAGTATTTGCACCAGTAGCTAGAATAGAGACAGTTCGATTAATATTAGCACTAGCAGCATATCATGGATGGTAAGTACACCACTTAGATGTGAAATCAGCATTACATGGAGAATTGAAGGAAGAAGTCTATGTTATACAACCTGAAGGTTTCATTCAGCAAGGAAACCAAGGAAAAGTATACAAGCTAACCAAAGCTTTGTATGGCTTAAGACAAGCACCAAGATCTTGGAATGTGAAACTTGATCAAACCTTGAAGTCATTAGACTTTAAGAAATGTAATCTAGAACAAGCAGTCTATACGAAGAGAAGCAAGAATTCAACACTTATAGTTGGAGTATATGTAGATGATTTAATAATCACAGGACTCCAAAGAAGGAAATAGACTTGTTAAAATACCATATGGAAGAAAAGTTTGAAATGAGCGATTTAGGATTGCTAGCATATTACCTTGGGATAGAAGTTACACAAACAGGAGGAGAGATTACAATCAAGCAAACTGGATACATTAACAAGATCCTAAAAGAAACAAGTATGACGGATAGCAATGATACGAAGATACCATTGGATCCCGACACTAAGTTGGTAAGGCGGAAGATGGAGAACCAATTGACGCAACTTATTACCAAAGCTTAATTGGAAGCCTCAGATACTTATTACATACAAGACCGGATCTTAGTTACTCAGTCGGACTACTCAGCAGATTTATGCAAGACCCGAAGGATCATCACCTGAAGGCAGTAAAACAAGTAATCCGATATGTCAAAGGAACAAAAGAACATGGAATAATATACAAGAAGGAAGGCGGCTGCAAGATTACAGGTTACAGTGACAGTAGCTATGGAATCAATACCGATCAAGGAAAAGGAACTACTGGAGTCGTATTTTACTTTGGAGAGTCACCTATTACCTAGTGTACTCAGAAACAACCGACAGTGGCGCTCTCATCATGGGAATCAGAATTCATGGCAGCTACTGCAGCAGCATGTCAAGTCTTATGGTTAAAACGTTTACTTAGTGAACTAACTGGAATGGAAGAAAAAAGGATAACGCTCAGAGTCGACAACGTATCAGCAATAGCACTCGTAAAGAACCCAGTATTTCATGGAAGGAGTAAACATATAGACATTCGCTATCATTTCATTCGGAAATGCGTAGAGAATGGTCATATAAATGTGGAACACGTTAGTGGAGAACTACAAAGAGCAGACATCTTAACAAAAGCTTTACCAAGACTCAAGTTTACAACTATGAGACAAATGCTCGGAGTTCAAGACCTTGGACAAAGCAACGATAAATATTAAGGAGGAGAATGTGAGCCAAGTAATCTCGATGTTACTTTGAAGAAAACGTGAAGGACCAAAAGTGAAGATTAGTAAGTTAATAACTACCAAAGTTAGTTAAATTAGTTATGTAAAAGTCAACTCTAGAATTCTGTAAAACTAGGAAGGGACATGTCGATTCATGCATGCCTTTTAGGAAGAGTTGTGTCGTTTGGCCTTGTGTCTATTCGAACCAACACAATGGTTCATCACAACCATTGGAAAACTATAAGTACTAGTTATCATGTAACATTACATTGGTTAGACAAATAATATAAGTTATCTTTAGTTTATTTTGTTTGCAAATCTTATTTGACTCAACCATATAACCGAATACATCTATATACACGGCTGGGACAACAAGAACATGTATACATAATTAATGTACCTGGGCCAATGTTTCCTAAAGTTCCAGCGATTACTGTTTGGTTAGATGAATCAGGATCAAGCAATCTGGCTGCCCCAAAGTCGGCAACAAATCCTTCCATTTCCGAGTTCAAAAGAATGTTGTTACTTGATATGTCCCGATGAATGATAGGTGGATTGCAATCATGATGCATGTAAGCCAGAGCATGTGCGACATCTTTTATAATATTCACCCTCTTCATCCAATCCACTTTAACAGCAAGTTCATCATCGCTCAACGCGCAAAATAGGCTCCCTTTTTCCATGTATTCATATACAAGGAAGTTGCATTTGTTATGCAAACAAAAACCGTAAATTTTCACAATATTTTTGTGTCTTAAGTTGGTTAACACTTGGACCTCATTTTTGAAACTCTGGTTAAATATCGGTTGCTCAGCCTCAAACCGATGGAGCTTTTTCAACGCAAAAGTTTTGCCGCTAGGTAGTTTTGCTTCATAAACACTACCATAGCCACCAGTCCCAATGCAGTATTTGCTACAGATAATATTTGTTTCACCTACCTGGATCTTAGTCTCACCTAGGTAGTTTTGCTTCATAAACACTACCATAGCCACCAGTCCGATCCCTTCATTTCTTGGTTCCATGGTTAGTCTCACCTACCTGAATCTTGGTCGAAACAACTTTATTGGTCCCATCCCTTCGTCTCTTGGTTCCATGGTTAATCTCATCTACCTGGATCTTAGTCGAAACAATTTTACTCGTCCCATCCCTTCATCTCTTGGTTCCATGGTTAATCTCACATATCTGGATCTTAGTCGAAACAACTTTATCGGTCCCATCCCTTCATCTCTTGGTACCATGGTTAATCTCACATATCTGGATCTTAGTCGAAACAACTTTATTGGTCCCATCCCTTCATCTCTTGGTTCCATGGTTAATCTCACCTACCTGGATCTTAGTCGAAACAATTTTATTGGTCCTTTCCCTTCATCTCTTGGTACCATGGTTAATCTCACACGTCTCCATGTTTTATAATTTCTATATGTATTTTATTTTCGGTAGCCTTGTGACAACGGTAGCACACATAACCAAGAAGCAAGAAGCATATCCCAACAATGACCGGAAGAATAATGGCCAAATGGTGGACTAGTTTGTTACTTTGCTCATGTTGTGTGAAATGATTATGAGACTGATTTAAGAATTCCAAATAATAAAATTCCCATTGACTAAGTGATTCTCCATCAAAATTATTACTACTAAGGTCCAAGCAGTCTAATTCGCTGCAAAATTTTAGTGTTGTGACGACTCCAGTCATATGATTTCTAGATAGGTCTAGATGCTTTAAACTACATGGAGTATGAAATGACAAGCCTCCTGACAAGTGGTTTGATGATAAATCAAGATAAACGAGCTGTGGTAACATTCCAAATTCAGGAACAGGACCCACAAGACGGTTATGATTTAGGTCGACATGCTCTATGTTCATCAAGTTTGTTATATCTAGGGGAATGATGCCACTTATGTTATTCGTGTCAATATTTATAATTTTCAGTGCACTTAGATTACGAAAACTTGTTGGAATAGGCCGGACCATTGATATTGTTGTCACCAAAGTTCAGTACCTCTAAGTTTTGTAAATTACATAGTTCTTTTGGGATGGAACCATCGAGTTTATTTGTTCTCAAATCCAGATGGGCAAGATTAAACATGGAACCAAGAGATGAAGGGATAAGAGCAATAAAATAGTTTCGGCTAAGATCCAGGTAGGTGAGATTAACCATGGAACCAAGAAATGAAGGGATGGGACCAATAAAGTTATTTCGACCAAGATTCAGGTAGGTGAGACTAACCATGGAACCAAGAAATGAAGGGATTGGACCAGCAAAGTTGTTTCGACTAAGATCTAGGTAGGTGAGATTAAACATGGAACCCAGAAATGATTGGATGGGACCAATAAAGTTGTTTTGACTAACATTGAGATATGACAAACTCTTCAAGTTCCCTATCCAAGATGGGATAGTACTCATGAAATTGTTTCCAGAAAGATCAAGTTCTACTAATTTGGTAAGATTAGTGAGTGAAACAGGTAAGGCACCGCTTAGATTGTTCCCACGAAGTGAAAGATGGGACAGATTTGACAGCATACCAATCTGCTCTGGAATGCTTCCTTCTAAGCGGCAGCTTTCAATAACAATCCGATCAAGGTTCGGAAATGAAGAAAAACCAAGGTTTCCGAGATCATGAGGAAAATCATAATAATAGTTACTACAATTAAACTCTACTGAAACGACACTTCCTGCTTCATTGCAAGTGATTTCATATCAAGTGCAATGATCTGAAGCATTAATACCCCGCCAACCAGCTAGAAAATTATTAGCAGTTGTATTTGGTAACACCAAAACAAGCATCATAAGCAAATAAGTAAAAATGTGCATATGATCACATGTAATAATATTCTTGAAGGTAATAGAGAACATTATTAATGTTTGTTTATTTATCAAAAACTACTGAAAATTAATCATGATTATATATATATATATATATTTGAAAAGTAAACTTCAAGATATGTTAGTATATAATGCACAGAATCCTTTAATTTTCCAAGTCAATAGCATAGAGTAAACGCTAGTCAATAACAAGTTTCTTTGTGGAAAATTTTTATCCCATCCGGGTTGGGCTTAGCTTTCACCTAAAAACAAGTACTGGTTCATGTATTTTCTTCAGGTTTTGTATTTTATCTTTTATTACAAACAGACTTTGTTATTAGCAAAAAAATATCTTCTATAAACAATATATAGTTTCAATTCCAAGTATGAGAATAATGATAATCTGTTACTGTGAAATTTGTATTTTATGTGTTTTTACTCAAGGACATTAACCATAGTAGACAACTATTTCATGGTTATTTGGCGTGAAAATGTCCAATTTCTCAAACATCTTCATAATTTAATGCTTTTGAGTTATATGAGATTTTATAAAGCTTTAAGAGGTTTACCAAAAGATGTATAAGTTGGTCACATGACTCAATTATATACCTTTTTAAAAGTGTATTGTAATGGATGTACTAAGCATACTAAAAAAATAAATGGATGTACTAAGCATAAATGATGATGATGATGATATATGATTACTACCTATGGAACTTTTTTTTTTCTTCCAAATACAAATTGCATATTTATTACACTATATTGTTTATCTCATCTCTAAATTTATCTTATGCAAAATGGACTCGTGAAGCAAAGTGAAAATAAATTTGTCTAGTCACATTGTAGCTAAGTGGGCATTAGGTGCTATTACTCTTTCTTTATTACTGACAGCTTTATATGTGCAAGTTCTCATGCACTTAATTCCAAAAAAGTTGATTACTTTAATAAAAACACCAACATCATTTTAAGTTATTGGACCAAGACTTAACAAATAAAAATCTTTAAAAATTGGGCTATCAAACACGTTTGGGCGATGGGTTACTTCTCATAAAGCCCATCACCACAACAACTATAAAGTGAATCGTAATCCTAAAAACTAAAAACTAACTCATCCACAACAACACGTTACAATCATCAAGTAGGTATTATATTCATTCATAGTCAGGTTTAGTATTTTCACTTTATCAGATCGATGAATGTTGTGTGTGTACGTGTTGATCTTGCTGATTTGGAATTGTTTTTTAATAGCTGTTGTTGTTTTCATGAATATGTTATGCATATTTAGCAATTAGTACAATGTTATTTTTCGGTATTATAAGCGTAGTGATTATAAAATGACAAGACATATTTATGTTTTAGATTATATATGCGTACAGATTAGATTCTTTTACCTAGCGGTATGTGGTTAGCTATCAACCTAGAAGTTGTGGTATGTGAGGTTTATGTGAGATAGTAGTTGGTTTAACGATTTAAATGCTTGAATAATTAGTCGTTTAAAAAAGAAAGTTAAATCGAACGCTATACTATACATTCACATCATTAGTTTAAAGTAAGAACTAAGGTAAATAAGCATTTCTGATAGTAAGTTTTGCATTCATACTCAGGGCATAACATTCCTCGAGCAACCGGATTCAATAAATCTACATCTACATCCTCAATATGGCGGTATATGTTAAACCTCTTTAACTCAGTTATAGGTAGCCATTCCTCTTTTTTCTTAAATTTAACTTTTGGTTCATCTCAGGGTACAATACCTATTGAAATTGAAGCAAAAGAAGACGAGGACGCAAGAGTGGTAAGTGTCCATTGATAATTATGACAGGAACAATATTTGTCTGTCAATTTTTGTGCTATCTTTTCGGTTCAGGAATCTATTCAGCAAGGATGGGCTTATATAGCTAAGATTCTCTCGGAGCCCAACGGGAGGGAATTTCTGGCCGAGGAACTTAAAAAGGCGGTCGAGGAGATTATGCTGTCAAGGTCAAGGCTAGGGGTTTATATAGCTAAGATTCTATTGGAGCCCAACGGGAGGGAAGTTCTGGCCGAGGAACTTAAAAAGGCGGTCAAGAAGATTCTGTTGTCAAGGTCAAGGCTAGGGACTAAGGGAAGGGCAAATTATAAAGGAATAAGGATGCATGTCGACTAGTGTTAATATCTCATTCTTCACCTTTATATTACAGTCGATGATTCCTTCATCAAATATTTGGTGTAGAGTAATTAGTTTTAAAAATATCATTTTGATAGTTCTTTTAGGTGCCCTGGTACAAGTTTTTGTGATTTGTGTTTGTTAACAGTTTGAATTGAGTTCAATCGTTGGATTAATAAATTTGGTTATTATTGTTTGATTATTATAGTTTTGTACATGATTTATGCTACTGACATATGTAGAAACAATATGAGTGCAACCAATATGGTGGTTTATGCTAAAGTTTATAAATGATGAAGATGTTTAAAAAATGTAAACCATAATGAACATTCATTTCAAGCTTGTGGCATAACGAATTCTATTGAATATTTTCATAATTAAATGCACTTGAATTATATGAGAGTTCATAAAACTTAGAAATGGGTTTTGTAACACCCCCAATTTTAAAATATTTGCAGCGGAATAAAGATTGGGTGTTACTTCACAGCTCATAGTTTTTCAGTAGAAAATAATTTTCTAAAACATTTATCATTCGAAGTTTTGTAAATATGATAGTTTTCAAAAAGAGGTCCCAGTGGTTTTAAAATTTGTTAAATAGGTTTTCGAATGATAATAAAAAATTTATAGCCTTTGTAAGAATTTCGTGCTCTTCCGTCCCATCCTTGCTCATTTTAGACCTGAGATAAACATGCTAAAAGTCAACAAAAGTTGAGTGATATTCATAGGTTTAAGTTTAATAGTTGAACACAAGCTATAAGTGATAATTGCACCTGTATACAATTATAATTTAAAAATCAGTTGTTATTGCATTAAGCTCATGACACTCATCCGATTAACAGATCTCATCATAAATGATGGATTATAGTAACAGGGGGGCCTCGGGATAGGTCCTTGCCAGTAACCTATTAGATTTCAAATAAAGTGCGTTTGGTTGTTTTCTCAACGCCCAAACGGGGATTGTCAATCCCTAATAGATCTATCCACAATTATTTACGTTCACCTCTCTGGGTGACTAAGGTTCATGATATGAGGGGCTTTTGGCAAAAAGGGACTTAAGCAATAACGAGATCAGGTAAAGCATACCAAGAAAATACTTGTGTTCAGTTTGTAAAAACTAGCATGTATCCCCCTTGCAGGGTTTATAAAACATTTAAACAAGTAAAGGCGAGGCTATGAACTCACCTTAGTGGTTTAGTGAATAAAAATATCGATACTCAGTTTGCAAAATGGGAACGGCTCCACACACGACCTATATAATATATGGCAAGTTTTAGTGTTTGATAGTCTTAGTGTTTTAATCGCGAGTAGTTTTTGAATACATGATTTGTTAATTTAACGTTAGTAAGACTTTTGGTTTTTATAGTATATTGTTCATTTAGTTTAGTTATATATATAAATATAACGTAAGGTTTAATAATAATAATAACGATAGTTTGAAATAAAACGTCACGTTTTAATAATAATAATAATAATAGTAATAATAATAATAGTTTGAAAATAAACGTAACGTTTAATAATAATAATAGTAATAATAATAATAGTTTGAAAATAAACGTAATGTCGCTACGTGAAATTGTAAAAATGGAAAGTAAAAATAAAAATATTAATTTTATATATATGGCCCTTGTATTTCCTAAAAATTTACACTTTTTACCCTAAAGGCGTTAGCGTTACGCCGTTAGTCCAAAAAAAATATATTTACGTTTTACGTCCAAAACTTTATATTTTTTTACACTTTTCACCCTAAAGTTTATAAAAATCAGTTTTCACCCTTAAACTTACGAAATGACATTTTATACCGAAACTTTGAAAAGTTGACACTTTTAACCCGTTTTTTGTAAAATTTGCAAATCTAGTCCAAAATTCACAATTTCAAAACTTAAGGTTTTCATTTCTTAAAAAGTTTCAAAATAGCTTATTTAACTTATTCTAACAGCTTATTTGTTTGAAAAGCTTATTTCATAGCTTATGGGCTTTTTAACGGGATAGCTACTTAGTCGATAGTTTCATTGATCACATATGACATTCTGAAAGTTGGGATTATGAGATGCTAATGTGAAACTTATTGGGGTGCTTTCCCGCGGCAACAGGAGGCTTAAGGGTTCCCCCCGCCAGGGGGTCTGGGTAAGCAACACGCTAGTGTGTTGGTTTAGGAAAGCAGGGCAGCGACCCGCCTACGATTAAATAAAAGAGGGAAGGGGAATTTTAGTAATCCACAGGAGGCTTAAGGGTGCTCCCCTCCAGGGGGTATGGTTAAGAGAACCCGGATTCTAGCGATAGCTATTTATAAAACAAGACGGGGCGGGGCCAGCTGAAAGAGCGCTGCTCGGGGAGGAGCGCGATGGAAGGAGCTTTATTTTCTCTGGGGTCCCGGTTCCAAGCTCTGAGTGAAGCCTCAAAAAGGCGTAACCTCAGAGCATTTGAACTAGGGAAGGGACCCGCATAGAAAATGCTTAACCGTATTAAGTAAACAGTAGCAACAAGCTAGTTATCCTACGGTTTCTTGCTTTAGTCTTACTGGATTTATTGTTGTTGAGCCCGGATTTATTGTTGTTGATCCTCCCCGAGAAACAATAACGGCGCAAAAACAGTGGCTTTTTAACGACCCGACATTTTTTGATGAAAATCAAATAAATGAGATAGGGTCGACCTTTTTAACGAAAGAAAAAGCATCAAAAAGAAAGTTGCCCTCAGAAATTCTGTCTTTTGGCAACCTCTGAAGGGTACCCTACATGGCACCTCTTTAAAACAAGGTTTTTAAGCACAGATTTAGCCGATTCTTCGCTGTAATAATAACATAGTTATACCCGGCTACTGAACACAAACCCAGACAGGTCGTTATACGAGGGCCGCTCTCACTTCAGCTCACCACCCCTGTAGGTAAGGGAGGCCCGTTAGTGTTTTTAGATCCAATGGGCCTACAAGGGTTTTGGGCTTTGTTTTGGGCTAAGGTTAGGAGTATAAAAACGTTGCCAATCAGCTTATTGTAACAGCTTATACGATCAGCTTATTTTGAAATGATTGGGCCTTAAGGCCTAGTCGATACTAATTAATTTTTAAAACTGGTTCGTATGCCGATTTGCTTTGTGACTTTTATAGGTTCAAAACACGATTTTTATTACAAGGTTTCTATACGAAAATGATTGTTTGTCATGGGGTCTATTAGTTTGTGAAATAAAATGGCATGCTCGTTAAGTAAATTCTAGAAATATATGTGCGTTTTGGGCTAGCATGGGATGAGTTTTTATATAAAAAAAAAAGAATTAGAAAATTTTAATAGTTTTCGATACTTGTTTGTATACGTTAGAAATGTATTCTAAAATAGGTTGTACGTAGCTTTTTAGTTTCAAAACTTTACATAACTCGATTGTTAGGGTGTAAAATATATAGACGAACGTAAAATATATATTTGTCGTTTATTTAGTTTTTGAATACTGAGGTGCATTTGTTTGTGTCGCGTATAAAAATAATGCAAATGAAAGTTTAATGAAATAATGAAATGAGTCGTTTAGGGACTTACGACACCAAAATGGTGGGTAAAACAAGACGTAGAGTCGAGAAGAGAGTGATATGAGTACGTAGTGTGATTGTTTGCTCGACCAAGGTTCACAAACAACAAATTGTTCCTCCTAAACTCACACGAATCCCTTGAATTTCCTACCCAAATGCTTCGACCCAAGCTAGACTAAAGACTTAAAGATTTTGGGTGAGTTTTTGGTTTTGCATGGAAATATAAAACGCAAGCATGCATGCATGAGATTTATATATGGTACCTAGTGTATTCTACTATCTAAGATTTAATGTGATGGGATTGTAACGTGTATCCAAAAGTCATGAGATGTGTAAGACGCAACATGTACTATCTCGTTTGTTTCTTATGTGTCGACGTCTAAATTTTTCAAAAGAAAACGTGGGAATTGAAACTTAAGAATGAAATGGTACTTGTGAAATACATTTTAAAAGGTTGTAGTACTTGGCCTTGGGGAATATAATATGTATGTGTGTAAGCTTGAAATAGGGAAGTACTCATTTGTTTTAAAATATACATGTCGTCACTTATTTCATTTGATACACGGTTTGGAATTTCATGTATGACTTGGTGATGATTGATCAAATTTAATATTTAGACTTGATATTGTGTTTAGAAATATTTTTAGAACTTCTTAGAAACAAACTAGAGTAAAAATGGTTTAGTTTTGGATTAGTTGAAATTTTATGAAATAGTTTTTGGGACAAATGCTTTGCCTAGTAAAAACGTATCTAGACTCGATGTGAGAAACTAAAAGTCGACACTCTAATTGTTGGCTAGGGGAGGAACGAGGGTGTGTAAAAATAAGTGTGTGTCTTGTGTAGGATTTGAGCGTACGAAGTTCGTTTCTATCTTGTCTAGTCGAATGGTTTTGAAAACAAAATAAGGTAAATGGGCTAAATTGGTTTTGGGCTGTGAATAGTAACAGGCCGAGAAATGTGTCGGGCTTAGGGTGAGATTTAGGGTCCGGTTAGGTGTATTTTAGGATTAGTAAAGTTTTAATTGTGATTAGTGATAAGTTTAGAAATTAATTAGTGAAACGTTTACGTGAGTCCGAGAGTAAATAGTGTTTTGTGAATAGTGTTTCATGAATAGTAAAACTTTTGAAAAACATCTCAATATCACTAACCGACTCCAAAAATGATGAATAGTGAAATGATGAATAGTGTTTGGTGAATAGTAACCGATGAATAGTAAATTTGAAAAATGTCTCGAAAATGCAAGTTCGTAATGAATAAAAGAAAATTTTAAATTTTCCTGTAAAAATAGTGATTAGAAGTAATGACAGGGGATTAATATATAATTAACCGTTGTTAACTATATGGATTTTTGCAGGGTTTTACAGTACCCACATGTCACTCTGAATTTGGTCCCGAAATTCAAGTTTAACGTGAGTCCGGGGGTTGTCGAATGTGTTTTGCTAAAATAGGTTACGTAAGTTTGTAAATGGTAAGATTTTAATATTATCGCGATTTTAGACTATAGTGGTACATGTGTGAGCATTGTTACAAGTAAAAAGAATCATGAATATCGTAGTGATTTTTAAGTAACATAGCATATTTGATAAAAAAAAAATTGTTATTGGTAAAAACGTTATTAATTAACGAATGATATAATAGTCTTTGATTTACTTTTACTATTTATAGGAAAATTTACGGGAGTTTACAGGTTTATACAAAGTAGAGATAGGTTTATAAAGCAAAAATGTTAAGTTAATATAAATCACCATTTGCAACAAAAAAATAATAAATAAAATAAAGCAAAAAGGTTTATAATTTAATCTCATAACACAACTATAAACTTTTAAAAACAGTTTATCATAGTTGATGGCCTAAGCTTATGCTAATAATTCGTCTGATAAAAGCCTAAAAGAATGTTAGTAAATGTTAAAATTTTTGTTCACATTGTTTTCATTCGCTTATTGATAAATTAGGTGGCAATTTTTACTGACTTAGACACATCAAAAAGTCGTTCGATTATTCTTACAATTATAAATATTTTGTTCTAAGATGTTGTAATTCTTTTTGTGAAGTTGTTTTCCATTAAATGAACTTTTTGAAAGGCTGGATACTATGTTCCTTAAATTCGTTACTTTTACATTAATGTTATATCACCATTCAACACACTATTTTTTAGGTGCTATCGTCACCACCACAGAAAAATAATGCCCCACTTTATACCCCACAACACACACACACAAAAGACATTGGAACCACCAAATGAGTGCCAAAAAAGAGTCTGGTCTCGTGGTTGGGGATCTTTTTATTGGGTTCGCGCGTAAAAATCCATGATGTTGGTGGTAGACCAACCACCATATTGACCGACCTAAGTTCTTTAATCGTTTACCTCGAAATTAGCAAATAAACAAAACCATTGGATAACAAAAGACAACTTGTGCTTAAAAGATAAGTAGTCTCAACTTGATCAACATTTTTTGTTGTTGTGAGGGAGTGTCGGGGTAAGGTATATTAATAGGAATTATGTATTACATCCATTAAGTTTAAGTTTTAATTGTTAGATTAATGTGTCTCGACTTAAAGTAAGCCAAAAATGTAAATAGGCTTGAGTTAGGCAAAAAAAAAAGGCGCGGCTTGTAGTAGGATCAGATCGTTTACGATCCAATGATTCTAGACCAATTATACTAAAATTAAAATCCTACTACGATCCTGCTCGATTTCTATATGTGGATCGTGCGATCCTACAATCACAAATACACAAACAAAGTAAAACATTATATTTTCAGGAGACTAATTAAATAAAAACTCCTAACATTGGGTGTTCACAAATTAGGTAATACCCACATGATCTGAAAACTGAAACCAAACCGAATCGAAAAAACTGAACCAAATTGGTAACCGAACCGAATTAATATTCAATTTTCGGTTTGAATATGATTTTGGCAAAATGAAAACCGAACTGAACCAAAAACAGAATTCACATAAATATAAATATTTTTTATGCATCATATAAAGAAACCATTAAAGTTCTTTCCTAATATAAATATAACATTTTTTAATATTGATTTTTTTCCCCTGAAAATCTATATAATTAAATGGAAAAAATATAAATAATGTAATTCGGGTTATTCGGGTGAACCCGAAAACTGAACAAAATTCAAAATTGATTTTCGGTTCACTTTAATTCAATTTGAATTCGGTTCGGTTTTACCCAAAAATTCTTTTAACCAAACCAAATATAAACCCTATAAGAGCACTAGTTGTAGAGCTCGCCATGTCTCGCCGAGGGTGACATGGCAGCTCGCCACAACTCGCCATGATACCACCCTAACTCGCCATAGCTCACCGTAACCATCCTACTCGTGCAGACGGCGAAGCAAAATTGCTGACAATTGGGACCCGAGCAATAGAGATAAAAACGATTAATGCTTTTATTATTATTATTATTGTTTTTAAACTATATCCCATGGTTATATTTCATGTTTTGAATGTAAATATTTTACCTTTTATCCGTTCGACATGGAGAAGATGACTTGCAGGGACGGCTCACAAAGAAAGAAGGAAGAATGGATTATTTTTTGCTTTTAAAAGTGCAAAGCGTGTGGAAGGCTATCGTTTAACAAGAGGAGCTTTAGGTTGTGGAAGGGTGGTATTATTTTGGACTATGTTGTTGGGCTGCTTGTTGGGTTATTTTTGCAAAACAAGGGACCATTTCTTTATCTCTTTAATTTGCTGAGAAGTTTAAAGTAGTGTAATGGTTTATCAAAGGAATGAAATTTAGTTGAGTTAAATGAATTAAATTTAGTTGAGTTAAAGTAGTGTAATGGTTTATCAAAGGATTGAAGTTTAGTATATATATATATATATATATATATATATATATATATATATATATATATATATCTACATTATATATAACAGGAGGCATATGACGTCATTAATGCCACCTCAATGTCACCTCAATGCCCAGTAATTCATTCTCAGCCATGTCATCACTATCACATGCCATGTCATCAGTGTTATATTTTTGGTGTCCATGTCAGCAATATTTTACCATGTATGCAATAAATTCAATTTTTTTTTAATTATTTTCGTTTTTTTTTCCAAAAAACTCTCACAAGAATCGAACCTTGGACTGGTCATCCAATAAGTAGAGCCTCAACCATTAGATCATGTCACAAGTTGTGTTATACCTTTGCAAAACATATATCTTAACCCCTGAATAAGCATATTAAAACAATTTATCATAAACCCTAATCCCATATTATAATACCCATTACGTATTACATCCATTCGCAGAAGCTCTCTTTTTACAAAAACCTACAACTAATAAACCCAACTCCATTATCTTTTCATCTAACCCTAGCTATGTTCATTCATCAACAAAGAAAAAAAACCCACGCCAAGCAAATAAGCAATGTCATGCCGTCTGTGGAGGAGAAAGATTGACTATTTTTTATAAAGTAAGCTATAAACATTTAATTCACATGCATGATATGATAAGTTTTATAGTGTTAATAATGTTTGAATGAAATATTGAAGTAAGCATATCAGTTTATGTGTTTCTAGCTGTTGTATTTTGAGCTCAATGTAACCTCTAACTCATTCTTATAATAATGTTGAATAACACATTTTTAGGTAGTTTAATATTCATGATATATGATACCAGTTTTACTTGGAAGGTCTTCAAAATCATTGGTTGCTAAGGATCTTTTAGTTCATTTATTTGTCAAAAAAGTAACATTCAGTACCTTTAAATAATCTCAGCACCACTAATGAGCGTTCGTTTTATGATATCTCTGATAAATCTATTTTGTTCTTTGTTGTACAGTTGAAATTATACGATGTGTTGAGGTGTTTGAATTTAAGGCAATGAATCCTTATGGGCGTACAAATTTATTACAGTATTGTAAATAAATGGTAGTCCATTTGCTATTTGAATGGTTATGTGTGTATAATGGTGAATTCTTATTGTAATAATTCTAAGAATATCTTAATTTTATGTATCGGTTTACTTTTTGCTTAAATGAGTTATTAAGAAAAATCGATTATTTTAACATTAGGATTTTCTGATTTCAGTTCCATCATATTCTTCTAAACCTATGTAGAGATGTCTCTTTGGGTCTGCATGGATGTGAAATAGTGGTCATACTTTGACACTTAAGGTTTGTTCATATTGTTTGATTTCTCTTAATACTACCAAAGTCAATGCAATATTACAAAGAATGTTTCTTATGTTAACAATGACAATAGGGTAGATGATTATTTAGTTAAAAAGAGTGACTGATGAAAATAAAGTATGCGGGTTGTGGGACTGTGACAACCTTAATCATTCATTGACGGTACATACTGATTTTCCAATGTTTTGCATATTTGTCTCCATATTCATAGTATATAATAAATGGTGTTTCATTAGGTCCCAATGGGTCTTGAGTGGATTTGAAGTTGCAGAACCTGAAAAATGGAAAGGTTTATAGACAAGGTATTCTTGCAGTTCATTATCAATTGTGAATAAAATTTAACTTTTTTTATTAGTTTAACATTGTCGATTGAGGTAACATTGTCGATTACAAGTGTTGGTGCTCTTACATTATTCTCAAATCATATGAAGCGTGAGTGACTTATCTCTACTGACAATTTTTGTAGGCTCCATCTGAAGCAGAGGCAATTATTATTTTATACTTTTGGTGCGCTGCTGCTGTGTTATTCAGTAACACTTTAGGTCTTGCAGTTAAAGGTTCATAGTTTATACCGGGCGTTGTATATGTCTTGCAGGTATAACCCGAATAGACTTATTACATGAGTATGTTGTCATACACGTAACTCTCCTAACTTGCGACTACCTATGCAGTATAATGCACATAAATTAATTTGGAGATCAGGTTGAAAGTAAGCATCCTAGATCATGGTATAAACTTTCTACTGCGTATTTTTTGTTATAAAACTAAATCCATTTTATGACCTATAAGAAGCGAGCCTTTTGAGCAGGGTCGTATTAACTCGGGGTTAATGTTTACGGTTAACGAGTGTCAACGACGACTTTGTCCTGCAACCGTTTGTGAAAGTACGTAGCAGTGGCACACACTATGCCTCTGCTACCTATTTGCAGCCAATGTAGTAACTATATACGTTAATATACATTCAGTTCATTGTTCAGCTCTGTGTATGTATTCAGTATTGATTTTTGATTTTTTTTTGGGTTGCAGTGAGTGACCGGATCGGATGCTTAATGCATTTGCTGCTGACATCGATGCCATACAAGATGTTGTTGCTCAACAACGTCCGTTTGAGCAACCAACTGATGCATTTAGTCCTACTGGACGCCAAACTGAATCAGAAAAAAACTTGCCTTCCGCTGAGAAACAAAATTTAAATAAGGGTGGTGCTAATTGGGTCTCGATGTCTGTGAGTGCTGCGTGGCAATCACGACCATGTCCTTACAGCGGCGATAAAAGATCGATGCGACACGGCATACCATTTGATCACACCACTTTTGGTGGAGAAAATAGTAACTATACACATAAGTATACGACTATACGTCAACTTCATTATTCAGCTCTGTGTATGTATTTAGAAGTTTTTAATGTCGTTATTTTTTTGTGTTAGGGCGAGTCGTCTGGTGATCTTACTTATAATTTGTTGAAACTATCTTACAGAAGGGGGCATGGAGGAGCGTTTCCATAACAGGTAATCTTACTTATAATTTGTTGAAACTATCTTGCCAAATGTTCAATCATGTAGTAATATGAAATTGCAAATACTAACGATATGAAACTTGGTGTGTAGGAGAGGTCCTATATCGTGTGACAGACAAGTATGCCTAAAGCATGCCTGCAAATTGACAAAAATTGCACAAAAGAGCCATTTATGATAGTTTCAAACCTTTTGATTTTTGGTTTCAAAGCAAATCCAACACAAAGACCCTCAGCGAGATATGGGGATGATTGTATTAGTGTGTTTTGAATTATGGAAGTTAACTGGATGAGATAATGTGTGGGGTATTATCTTTATTCGTTAATTGGATGATACAAATAGAAGCGGAGATAGGTTTGATCTGAATTTAAGGTTTGGGATTACCAAAGTGCAAAAAGGTGTGGTTTGCTTGAATGTTATTGTTATGTTGTGAGATAGCCGATTGATTTCCAGGGAGTGATAAGGAACTGATAAATATCAGAGGGTAAAGAGAAGTCTCTGATTTCTCAAAATAAACAAAGAACCTGTAAATCAGGCTAGAGGGCCGTACATCAGGGATCTGTGAGTATCATATGCCTCAAATCAGGATAGTAACAAGGAATCAGCTGGTATTATTGCTAACAAATGGTGTAATAAAGATCGAATCATGGTAGTTTTTTAAGCTGAGGTTATATGGATAAGCGATCGTTAATAAGGATTTTGGGACTAATCCTTAGCACGTCTGAAAGAGAACGTGTCACTCAAAAATGAAAGCTCTCTAAACCTGGAAACCACTACCACCAACCCCATATCCAGAATCAAATCCCTGAAATTTTGTCCCTGAATCAAGGTGAACCTAGGCCTAAACCTTGCAACCATCACCTGATAATACCTAAAAATCAGTGCCTCGACATTAGTCACTTAAATGCGTATTCAAAACTACTACTGATGTTGTGTTTCTTGAGAGTGTGATTAACGCATTTAAGTTACTACACAAGCTAGAAGTTGCTATGATTCCGCTCAGAAAACATTTTCTTCTGTTCTTCCAATCTTTTTGACCTCTCCCTCCCTCCCTCTCTCTCTCTCTCTCTCTCTCTCTCTCTCTCTCTATCTCTCTCTCTCTCTCTCTGTGAATAGTAGTATGTTCCTGGTCATCTTGCCTTCCAACCCAAGCTTTTGTGGTTTAGAGGCAGCTTCTTCAGATGTTTGCTCAGTCCCATTCTGAAGATGAGCTGGCTGTGAAGTTAGCCCTTTCATATTCTCAAAACTTGAATGGACTTGTGTAGGCTGTGATATCTAAACTGGTGCAGGCTGCAATATTTGAACTGGTTCGGGCTACAATCTCTGAATTTGTGCACTAACAGTTGATGAAACAAGATCATCAGTTTTTTTCAAGTTCTTGGTGAATTGAAGAGTGATATCAGGTATGGAAGAAGTTTGGAATGATGCTCTTGGATCTGCTACATGTATTACAAAAGGAAATAGTGGGTGAATTGGATAACATGTCAACACGAGTTCAAATTGAAACGTGGCATCTTTTTAGTATGGGTAGAAAAGACTGCAACCTTATTTTGGATCTATAAGAGTAGCGGATGATACGTTGTTCTAATGTTCAATGATCAAAGCCGGTTAGGTATCTTTTACTCAAGTTTCTCATAAAGTCGTAAGTAAATTAAAAGTGTGACTGATAGAATATGCAGGAGTATGATAACGAGTCAAAATGAGCCATTTTCTATAGAAAGGTCAAACATGCCCAGTGTTAGTTAGTTTCAGATAATTTGGATTACTTTGTTAGTCCACCCACACAATCCCAAGAGCTTATAAGAAAACCAAAGTTGACACATTTGTGTCCATCTGGTCCCATCGAAAGTGCCCACAACCTACATTTCACAGGTCTTCATTTGTATTACTACTACTTTATGTAGTGCTTTATCACAATTAAATAGATTGATTCCTAAAAGTTTGTGCTTTGGTTCCTGCTACTTGGAGGAAGAAATTTAAATGAATAAAAGGCATGATAAAGGGGTGGTGACCAAGGATACAGTGAAGATGGTATGATGTAAGTACGCGATTCTGAGTAACAACAAGGTGGTGGTAAATCAGATTTTTTAACCGATTTGATTTTAAGTTTTGTAATGGTTCTTGATCATGATACAAGTTGCTTCAGTCATGACCGTGTGGAATCAAATGCAGCCTTAGTTTGGAGATTCAAAATGGGATGAGGAAGCAGTGTGGGTCCTATCTAAAGCGGAATCGACAATAGCATTAGCCATGTTGTTACAGAAATACAATGTGGAGCTTGAAGGATCTCTAGACTCGGTGGAACTTGTCACAGTTGCAACAATTCATACAAAGAATGTACTTTTTTCAAACTAATGAAAAGATCAAACATTCATTAAATTATATAAGAGGGCCATTTCATTTTATGTGGAAAACAAACACCTCAGACTCTTATCTCTAACATGTCTTTGCTGCTCAAATTACAGGTAATGCAGATGATTGATGTTTATACAAAGTTTGCGTATGAAGAAACTGCAATGTCTGTTATATCAGGTCGAAAATCATTGGTATAAGCATTTGCTCAGTATCTGACACATTCTTTTGCAAATTCTGTTTTTGTTTATGTATTTTCCTTCTGTGAGTGTGTATAGGTTGTTAAAATTGAAACAGAAAAGATGCTTATTCAAATGGTGGAAGCTGAGCTAGAGATCGGAAAAAAACATGGTAAATATAAGAAGGAATTCAAAGGACATCCTCACTTTTTTGTATGGACTAAAACGGACGGGTCAAACACTTTATGTTGGTTGTATAGCTGCAAAACAGTTCCAGATTAGGGTTAAGATAATCAATGAAGGTACCGGATATTCACTTGAAATCGTGGTATCACTTTCCAATAGAAACTATTCGACCCTATGCCTGGGTTACACGAATATCTCTATGGGATAAGACCAAGTGAAGTTCTTGTTTTAGGCACAAATCAAGAACTAGATGCGTATTTAGTGTTTAGGGTTTGTATCCTTCTTTTTTATGCAAATCAGTTATGACCTCTATTTATAATAGAGTTTACTCAAACCCTAGCCCATGGAATTATGTATAATTAACGGCCCATTAATTATATCATAATAATTTCCATAATTATAGGATCAGTGGTTATCAGTGGAAACATTATCACTAGCAGTGGTAATGTTAACACTAGCAGTGGTAACAACAACCCTTGCAGTGGAAACAATAACCCTTGCAGTGGTAACGTTAACTCATCAGTGGAAACACACTAGTAGCTGAATCAACTAGCAGCAGATTCACAACATAACCACTATTGAGCCAGGGGATTCAGTGACCAAATGGGTGTATACTCCATACCTCCAAACCCATTACCAGGTGTGAATTGATCCCTCAAGTGCACTAAATTTTCCAACAATCCTCCCCAAATTTAGTTCACTACCTTTGCATGAAAAATCAAACACAAACCAAAACAAGTGCATAAATGAAAATATCCTGAGGATTGAATTTCCACATTAGTACATATACTTTCAAATATTCGAGAATCAGGGTGTTTTAAGAATTGAACCCTTCAACCCATTTGAATACCTGATGATAAATACACACAAGTTTTTAAACACTAAAATACTCCTGACACTATACAAGCCATGTGTCCATATCCAATTCATAAATGTTGTAAAAGCTAAAAGTCCAAAGCTTCCTGAAGCGGCAAAACTTCAACATTTACATAGGTGGTTCATCTTTAATTCATGCTCCTGCTCAGCACTTTTTCAAAGAAAATTAACCATTAAGAAGTGAAGACTTCATCCTCCTTTCAGCAGGTAACAAGCACAACCTTGGGATGTTTGTGATACATGTGCTTCAGTCCACCAAATGATCAGCTTTCCACATTGAACTCAGCTTCCAAGTTTCCTTAGAAGGGAGTTGGGTATCCTTGCATTCAGTGACTAGTTGGACTTAAACCCATCCCTTTAGCAGACTTCAAAACCAAGTCTCTAGCCAAACCCTTCGTCAAGTGATCAGCTAAGTTTTGTTGAGATTTAACAAACACTATAGATACCACCCCATTCATGATAAGCTCACGAATCATGCTATGCCTGACACCTAAGTGTCTAGACTTCCCATTGTACATCTGGCTATAAGCCTTTGCCAATGTAGCAGCACTATCACAACGGATAGAAATAGGTGCTATAGGTTTAGACCACAATGGAATCTCAAGAAGCAAGTTTTTCAACCATTCAGCTTCTTTGCCAGCAGCAGCTAAAGCCACAAATTCAGATTCCATGGTTGAACTGGTAATGCAAGTTTGCTTCTTGGATGCCCAAGAAATTGCACCTCCACCAAGTAGGAATACCCAGCCACTAGTAGACGAATTTTCTTCAGTGTTACTGATCCAACTTGCATCAGTATATCCTTCTAATACTGAAGGATAACCAGTATATGAGAGACTATAATCCATAGTTCTCTTCAAATACTTAAAGACCCTCTGAATTGCTTGCCAATGATGAGCACTAGGATTACTAGTATACCTGCTCAGTTTACCCACAGCAAAAGCAATATCAGGTCTTGTACAAGTCATGGCATACATCAAGCAGCCAATCACCCTAGAATACTCAAGTTGAGATACAGCTTTGCCAGTATTAGACATTAGCTTCTCACTTGTATCCATAGGAGTACTCACTGGAGTACAATCAAAGTAATTAAATTTCTTTAACACCTTCTCAATGTAATGAGACTGAGATATAGAAATTTTATTACTTTCATGTTTAATCCTTATGCCAAGGATAACATCTGCCTCCCCCATATCCTTCATGGAGAACTTTGATGACAAAAATTCTTTTGTAAGATCAACTTGATTTTGGTCAGTGCCAAAGATCAACATGTCATCAACATATAGACAAATGATGACTCCTTTACCAGATTCATCAAATTTGCTATATACACATTTGTCAGCTTGATTAAGTAAATAACCACTAGACAAAACCACTTCATCAAACTTTTGATGCCATTGCTTAGGTGCCTGTTTTAGTCCATAAAGAGACTTAATCAGTTTACACACCTTGTTTTCATTGCCAGGCATGATAAAGCCCTGAGGTTGGTTCATGTAAACCTCCTCATCTAAATCACCATTCAAGAAAGCTGTCTTCACATCCATCTGATGAATAATCAGATTGTGAATTGATGCCAAAGCAATTAGCAATCTTATGGTACTGATACGTGCCACTGGAGCATAAGTATCAAAGTAGTCTATTCCTGACTTTTGTTTAAAGCCTTGAATAACTAATCTTGCCTTGAACTTTTCAACAGTTCCATCTACCTTCATTTTCTTTTTGAAAATCCATTTGCTACCTAAAGGTTTGCAACCAGGTGGTAGATCAGTCAACACATAAGTGTTATTGCCCATTATGGAGTCCATCTCATCATTAATTGCTTCTTTCCAGAAAGCAACATCCTGGGACTTCATTGCTTCTTCAAATGTTTTGGGATCATCCTCCACAATGAAGCAATAGGAGTATTGGTCAGAGACCTCACTCCTTGTACCTTCAATTAAGTATAATTGAAACTCAGGTCCAAATGACTTTGGAGTCCTCACCCTATTGCTCCTTCTGAGCTCAGGTTCAGGTTGTTGTTCCACAACCTCAGCAGGAACCTCATTAGCAGGAACCTCATCAGCAGGAACCTCATCAGCAGGAACCTCTGAAACACCATTGTCATTGGTTCCATTTGGAATCCTTTGATTTGGTCTAGGGATAGATGAGAATCTGTTCTCATCAAATAGTGCATCCCTTGATTCAATTATTGAGTTAATTGAAACAGACTCATTAGGTTCTATAACATAAAACCTATATGCCTTGGAATGCTCAGCATATCCAACAAAGATGCATTCAATGCCTCTTTCACCCAAAGTTTTCTGCTTTGGATCAGGGAGTCTTACAACAGCCCTACAACCCATTATCCTAAGATAATTAAGGTTAGGTTTCTTTTTAGTCCAAAGTTCATAAGGGGTAACTTTGTTCCTTTTGTTGGGAACTCTATTTAATAAATAGCAAGCTGTTAACATAGCTTCACCCCAGAACCCTTGACTCAGCCCAGAATAGGACAACATGGAATTAACCATCTCCTTCAGCACCCTGTTTTTCCTTTCAGAAATACCATTTTTCTGAGGAGTATAAGGGGCAGTCGTTTCATGGATTATACCAACAGACTGAAAATACAGAGTATCCATGTACTCTCCTCCCCTATCAGTCCTTAATCTTTTGATCAGGGAACTTTGTTGCAATTCAACTTCAGTTTTAAATACTTTAAATTTATCTAATGCTTCATCTTTAGAATGTAATAAATAAACATGACAAAACCTAGAAGCATCATCAATAAAAGTCACAAAGTATTTCTTATTACCCAAAGAGGGAGTTGCATGTAAATCACAAAGGTCACTGTGAATTAACTCCAAAACTTTAGTTTCACGTTTTACTCCTTGAAAAGGTTTCTTAGTTATTTTGTTCAACATACAAGTTTTACACTTTTCAGTGTTCACATCAAAGGCTGGAATTAACCCATCCTTAGACATATCTTGCATTCTTTTAAAATGTACATGGCCAAGTCTTGCATGCCAAAGGTTTGAATCATAAAGTTTAGATGTAGATATAAAAGCAGAATCAATATTATCATGAACAATATTAAGTCTGAACATTTGATTACATAAATAACCAAAACCAATAAACACACCATTTTTAGATAAAACAAACTTATCAGATTCAATAACCTGTTTATAACCACAATTATTTAAAACACTACTAGAAACCAAATTCTTTCTAATATCAGGAACATGTAAAACATTAAATAAAGAAACAATCTTTCCAGAACTAAACTTCAACTCAACACATCCTTTTCCATGCACCAGGGCAGTTGACTCATTTCCCATGTGAAGAATAGAACCATCATTCATTGACTTGTAGGTCTTGAACCAGCTTCTATCTTTACACACATGAATTGTAGCTCCAGAGTCAACCCACCAAGCAACATCATCATCCTGCACAAAGTAAATATCAGATATATATGTAACATAATAAATCTTAAAAGACTTATTAACCACATTCTGACCTTTCAGAGAATTGGTGTTACCATTCCCTCCACTTGTGCCTGATCCATTGGATTTGTTTCCAACTTTACCACCCTTGCAATCTTTCCTGAAGTGTCCAGGTTTCCCACACTTCCAACAAGTCACCTTAGGTTTCTTGTTAAGATCAGATTTGGTGTTATCTTGATGCTTACGCTTGCCCTTGTTGTCATTGTACTTGGTGGAGTTGTTATGCTCTACCATATTGACAACTGATGGACCAGTAGCAGTGCTACTCTTTGGCTTGTCAATGTCTTGAGCTTTGAGTGAATCCTCAATGCGCAAGTGACTGCCCAACTCAACAAGAGTTAACTCCTCCTTCTTATGCTTAAGCATATGTTTGAATTCTTTCCAAGAAGGAGGTAGTTTATCGATGATACAAGAGACTGAAATAGCCTCATCCATGTTCATCTTGTGTTGTGTGAATCGACCAAGTATACTAAGAAGTTCATTGTATTGTTCCATGACAGGTCTAGAATCAACCATTTTGTAATTGTTAAAATTACTTACAAGGAACTTCTTACTTGATGCATCCTCAACCATATATTTGGCTTCCAAGGAATCCCATAGTTCTTGAGAAGTTTCAACATTCTGATAAATATCAAAAAGAGAATCAGACATACCATTGAGAATTAAACCTCTGCATATGTAGTCATCATTCTCCCACTTGCTCCTTGCCCTCATCTGATCCATAGTAGCATCATCTCCATGATCTTCTGGAATCTCAGTCGTGAGAACATACACCACATTCATACTTGACAACAAGAAGTGCATCTTCTTTTGCCATCTTCTGAAATCAACACCTTCAAACTTTTCCAACTTGGAAAAGTTAGCAGCCATTTGTCTCATAGCAGCAGCCATTGATTATCACTAATAGTTTCTATTGATTGTTGGTTGTATAGCTGCAAAACAGTTCCAGATTAGGGTTAAGATAATCAATGAAGGTACCGGATATTCACTTGAAATCGTGGTATCACTTTCCAATAGAAACTATTCGACCCTATGCCTGGGTTACACGAATATCTCTATGGGATAAGACCAAGTGAAGTTCTTGTTTTAGGCACAAATCAAGAACTAGATGCGTATTTAGTGTTTAGGGTTTGTATCCTTCTTTTTTATGCAAATCAGTTATGACCTCTATTTATAATAGAGTTTACTCAAACCCTAGCCCATGGAATTATGTATAATTAATGGCCCATTAATTATATCATAATAATTTCCATAATTATAGGATCAGTGGTTATCAGTGGAAACATTATCACTAGCAGTGGTAATGTTAACACTAGCAGTGGTAACAACAACCCTTGCAGTGGAAACAATAACCCTTGCAGTGGTAACGTTAACTCATCAGTGGAAACACACTAGTAGCTGAATCAACTAGCAGCAGATTCACAACATAACCACTATTGAGCCAGGGGATTCAGTGACCAAATGGGTGTATACTCCATACCTCCAAACCCATTACCAGGTGTGAATTGATCCCTCAAGTGCACTAAATTTTCCAACACTTTACACAATTCCAAATACAATCGACTGTAAGAATCAAGATGGGCATAACATCATTCAATTAGCTGTGATAAATCGTTCATAGAGAGTATACAATCTTTTCTATCCAATCATTAAGCGCGTCGAGTATTATGGCACAATGACCGATTCTTGCATGAATAATCTGGTGCATTTGGCGGAAGATTGGCACCGTCATTTGTACTCGGTCATGCCACAGGTGCAACACTACAATTACAACGTGAGCTCCAATGGCGTGAGGTACCTCTCATATATGTTATGAACCAACATATATATATGTTCTTTTGCTATTTAGTATGATGGGACTAAATTAAAAATGTTTGATAGTTTGTTCCTTTTTAAATAGTGCGAAATGTACACTGTGATCGTCGACAATAAACAAGCAGCCACTTTTGGTTTAATAAGAATAATGACTGTTGTCTGTGTCATGGTAGACAGGAAACATGTCATTGGATTAGCTTATACCGGTGGCTAGATCAAAGAGCTTGGAAGAAAAACTACAAAGGGTATCTGTTTGTTTACACCTGATCATCTGAAACTAATTACTAAATATCACGTGATTTTAGTTCCCAACATCAGAATACAACTAAAATTATTTATAAATTGGATTTTCCTACGGTAGACTAATTTCTCTTTCATTTATTTTTGTTGCAGCTTTTACTTTAGTATGGTAATAGTACTTCAGAAAATTGATCAGATGACCATGTTATAATATCTGCAAAGTGCCGGCTATGTAATGAGCGCAATAGGAGCAGAAGTTCATACACGCACCGTACTTATGAAGAAATGGGCATCGAAGGCATGATCATAGCCGAAGGTATGATGGCAGGGTTCACTTTGCCTTCGAGTTAAAAAATTCAAAATTCAAAAAATTGGTATCTAACAGCTGATGTAGGTGGAAACACAAACTTACAATCAAACATACTATGTCGATAAACCGGGTACACACAGACGATTACATTTATGTTTTACATATGTGTATTTCATAGGCAAGAGCACATGGACTTCAACCATGACAAACTACTATATGTTGATATGTCTCAAGCAAGGTTTGGGGATAAAGAGGTAAGGTCACGGAGAGTGGAATCAAATTTTAAAAAATGGAAGAAGCAATGCAGATACGAAAACAGCCTTAGCTTAGAAAGCTCATTGGAACTGTAAGGCTTACCTCATCTTTGATTTAAAATGTATATGAAGTTTGTGGTTTAAGTTTGATTTTAATGTTTTTTGTTAACGACTAATTGGTATTTGGGATTTAATATTGTACTCATTGATGTAGTGTGGAAAAGTGCATGTGGCTGTGGTTCCAAAGTCGTTCTGAAGAAGCTGAAGGCGACGAAGGACGTTGATGGGGACAGAGAGCCGAGTAATTCTTGTCCTTAGCTTGGAAGCTTTTATGAGTTTTTCTCCCTTTCACATTAAACTCATCATACTCAATGTAAGACTAACAATATGGATAATTTGAATTGATGTTTTTATCATGCATACTGAAATTTGAAATGGTGTTAATTATAGGTTTAATTCTGCATACAGTTAGTTGATTAGGGAGAATCCACTATGATTCAAGCTGAAAGGTGCGAGGTTGATCTTATTTATTAAATCGTTTTTCTTATATTTAACTCTTGGAAACACACTTATTTGACATGCAACACATTTAAGATGCACATTTGACTTTTTAGGTCAAACATATACACTTTTAGCTTTCTCATATAATCAGTTATTGGTTCTCCTTATTAAATTTAGTAACTGCAACAAACATCTATAATGTAAATAATTGTTGCTATTTCTTAAGCTTCAAGAAAATGCACCAGAATGCCTTCATGGCCATATAAAAAGTAGTATGTGCTTACCTTTGACAATTAAAATTTCTATAATTCAGAAAAAGTGGATTTTAAGCGCATTCTCAGTTTCTTTTTGAACTTCTTCTATTACCACTGTAAAAACACATATTCAAGACTCAAACCTAAGCTCTTGATGCTTTCCATTTTTGTGTGTTCCTACTGTGTTTTGTCGTTACTAGCCAGTTGTAAAGCTCCATAGTATCTTGGTTTCTTGGCTGGTTTTTAAGTGTTCAATCAACTTGGTTTTTCTGTGTATGTAAGACTTACTCTTGAAACAAAATGGCTTCTCTACACCACCCTGACTTCCTCTTGAAATACTGGCCAACAGTTTTGGCTGACTAATATAATTAGTTTATAGGCCTAGCGTCCTTATCAACGAAATATGTTCTTCTTTACGCAAGCATGTGTGGACTGCACAATGGCCCAAAACATGTAAATCTAAGTAACATGCCTGTTACTGTAGCATTTTGAAACAATTTCATTGGCGCGATATATTAACAAAGGTTTAGGTGATAATAACTTTTTTCAGCGTCATGTTCTTACATTTATCAATTGAAAATCAGAAAACAATTTCGGCAATACTCGTGCAACCAGTAGCCAAAGACTGATTACAATTGAATGTAAATAAATTTATTATTCATATTCATTGCTTTGATGCATTGTGGGTATATTATACATGCTGTCAGTTACCATTGCACAAGACGTTACAGGAAAAAAAAAAAAAAAGATAACAGTGTTTGGATTTTCATTATGAAACGGTTATCTAAATAAGGTGTGTTTGGATTAGGATACTGCATAAATAGGGAATGTTTGGATCAGGTTAGAAAAGGAATGGAAAATGCTTATAACGGGTGACATGTGGTGTTTGGACGTGGTCTTTAGGTAAATGGGTTGTTTTTTGCTATTGGGCATCAGTTTGCAACTAAGTTTTTGGATAAGTAATTGATCTGGATGGGTATGTTCTCACTAAACCAGGGAGTACGGTTACGAGTGTGAAGGGAGTGTTCTTGCTGTTGGTGATGTTCTAGATAATAAGTATAGGCAAGATGTTACTGTTGCGTTCTGTTGCTGAGTAGAGTTATCACCCTTCGGGTTTTCCTCCTTTTGTGGCTGCGGGTTTTACATGACTGGAGCACGAGATGGATGCCTTTCAGTCAAATCTCCTTGACGATCCACAAGACCATTCGGATTCTGTGGCTGTCAATTTTGCATGATTGGACCTCGAGATGACTGCCTTTCAGTAAACTCTCCTTGCCGATCCACAAGCCCATTAGGATTTTTCGGTTGTCGGTTAAGCATGACCAGAGCTCGAGATGGATGCACTTCAATAAACTCTCCTTGCCCATCCACAAGCCCATTGGGATTCTATAGCTATCGGATTTGCAGGACGGGAGCTCGAGATGGATGCCCTTCAGCAAAATCTCCTTGCGGTTGCATTAATTACTGATCACTTGACATAAAATCCACATCCCATTACCTCTCATAGTATTTATTATCTGATTTTCAATAGGGTTTAGTAGATAAGACGGAAAAAATTTAGTCCCACACAAAAAAAATGATGAATAATAAACTTTAAGTCATATATTGTTCAAGAGTCCTTTATTATGGAATGGTAGAATTTACCTGAGGCTAATGTACCCACTTGCTATCGGAATTTCGATGAGGTTGAGAATATGAATTGATTATACCTTAAACCAACCCATGACTCACATTAACTTGATTTAAAGAGGCCAAAACTTCATCTACACTATATTATGTATGCATCTGTCTTCATGAGATATGATGCAGATATAACTTTTGTCCTAAACACAAAAATATCAATGGTATATACAGATGTCCAAAAGTTTGTGATATAATGCGCCAAAAGTAATAATAGAATGCCATGCGAAAGAAGAAAGATACCCTCCATGGGCTCATGGTCGTGGTATGTTGTATCTAATGACATGGTGAAGGCAATCAACAAAAAACACAAAAAGGAGACTTGAAGGTATGTGTTCATAAATGTAAAATCTCAATTACACTGTATTAAAAGTCCTTTGAGTACCTATTATACAGTTTTTAATGAAGTTCCTATCACAAATTTCCTATATGAATTCATGAATCTATTAGTGTTACAGATGTTTAAGCTAGAAGACGTAGCAATGGGTATCCGGATTGCAGATCTGAAAAAACGGTTTAGAAATAACGTATGAGCGGGAAGAAAGAGTCTGTAGTTAGAAAAAAGCATTGCGCTAAAGTTTAACCGTACCAAATTCCCTGTTGCAGTGTCTTTACCAATTAGTTATTAATATAAGTCCACGTACAAAATTGTAAAATTGTTTATTATAAGTTGTTTTTATTTTAAAGGCCTATAATTAGAACTTATATTGCTAAATATAAAAGTTTACATAAACTCATAATATGATACAGAAGTAGTTTCTCAGTATTTCACAAAAGTTTGTATATTATAAAGAATCGAAATTGCTTTAGTTAAGGAGGTGTTTGGATTGGCTTATAATTCTGATGTGATAATGTTGTTAAAAGGAAGTGATTTTAGTCTGACTGAATATTTGGTTTCTTTTTAGGTACTGATATCAGCAAAGGAAGAACCTGTTGTTCCTTTCCCTCCTGCATGACTGGAATTCACAGGCCTGTAATACATATAGTATGTTTGAATGTATACCCATTAAATTGGTATATAAGTTCAATGTATGCACACGAATTGCTCCCTTAAACTACAACATGGAATATATGGATGCAATTTTATGTATGAAACAACATCACCCTTATAATAATACTTATACCAACATTAATCATCAGAGTAATTTATTACTCCATATAATACTATACTACTAATATTGCTATTCCCCTTGGAGCTCCAACTGCCAGGCAAGAAAGTAGTAAATGCAGCTCCATTTTGGAACGTTTTTAGAGGTCAAAAGCTAAAAAAGTTGAAGTTGTAGAAGCAATGACTCTAAAACCAAAGGTACGTCTTAAGAATTTGGCACTCCCTAATTGACAAACCAAGGTTCTCTGTCTCACTTATGTTTTAACACTCCAATTTCAAATAGTCTTTGTAAATTTTATCTTTCTAGAACAAGTACTGAAGTAGAAGTTGTATAGAAATTCAACCACTACCAACAAATAACTTTGAAGCAAACATTTAGTTACAACTGCAGGACTTGGTGCAATACTTGCCTTAACCCATGGTTTGACCTAGCCAATGAGCAATTAGTAGAAAAACCTAGATTTAATGTCAATCAAACACACAGTTGGTAAACATGAGTGGAAAACACTGTATGGAATAATGGTTATGCATGTAAATATTTAACGTTAGTTAACTTAGGGGCAGAGTGCGTGGCCGGATCAACATTAAAGGTTATCAAATTTCCGAAAGAGATATGCCTGAGGGCTGGCCACAAAATGAGGTATGCCCTGAGGAGAGTGCCTGACCATGTGTGCGAAGATACACATCTTCTTCGATTGTTAAGCTTTTGGTGGCTCATGGTTACACTGTTCATGCAACTGTCAGAGCACTTTGTCAGTCTATTTTCACTTTTATACTCTATTTCAAAGTCAACTTATAAAACTTTCTATTTTTAATTTAGCTTTTCAGATATTGATCAAATTGTTTATCCCAAGTATGACCAGATTATTGATGTAGTTGAAAGCTAATAATCCAAAACATATGATTCTTGAGTTTAATTGACCAACTCCTAAATTTATAAGTGATCCCTTACCTAATCAATACTTTCATTCACTTATATCAGGGCAAATAAAATTAAAGATACTGTATCTCCTTATGGTGGTGCACCTTAAGTGGAGTACACTTAAACATTTTAGACTTTATGAACATTTTAGATTAAACTCATTTTAGAACACTTAAATTTGATCAGTGGAGTTTATGAACTTAAGACCTCGCACATTTTAGAGTGATAGTCACAAAGCCCTTTTACCACTAGCTCGCCCTTAAGTGGTTTTAGACTCATTCGAGTGATGGATATACCTATATCTTTTTTTTTTTGTTAACGTAAATTTTTTGTTAACTTAAGCTTTATATTTTCTCTCATATTCGATAAACGAAAATTTCTTTTCGTTTTTAATCTATACAATATATAATTTAGTATGTTTAACGGAACATAGATGAACTAAAATATCAGATAATTGGCATCATTAATATATTCTTCGCAATCGTGTTCTATACTTGCTTTACATAATATAGACCAAATAACAGTAATGCAGAACCTTATCAGATTCTAATTAAAAATACTAGAAGTAATCACATATGTTCAAACGAATGTGTAACTATGCCTCTAAATACATTACTAATGTAGAATCCAACATGTGGATAGCCTGCCCAGCATAACATGCATTCAACGCACAATATGGACCACCTACCAGACAATAACCAACATGAGGAGGATAGCGTGGAAGTGAAGATCTATTAACTTACCAAGTCTCTTAGCTTTGTTTTTTTGCCATGGTGTAATCCCTAAACTTCAATTTATACTCTCAGAATTATTGCGGAAAAGTTAACAAAAGATGTAGTAATAGAATAAACATGCAAAAAGAGTTCAAGGGTTAAGCTGCCAAAAAGTTGGGAGTTAAACATATAATCTGACCCATTAGTCGTTAAACATATATAAGGTACAAAGTAATTTAGTAATTTAAATTTCTTCTTGACCAACCCTCTTTCAATATAGAAAAATATGTCAACGATAATTATAAGACATGCCCGCACATTCGCAGGTATAAGTGTTTTAATATGTGAGCTATTTGCACGATTATATTGGTTTAGATTATATCATGTTTGTGTCAACTGATACTTATTAGAAAGAAACGGTGACTTCAGGTTATATTGGTATGTTTATAACTTATTTGCGTCAACTTAAGTTTTTTTTAACGATATTCATAAGGCTTGCTCGCCCATCAACCGGGTTATGCTTTGAAACTTTTTCCTACGTACCGCTTTGAAACTTTGTTCCTGCGTACCACTTTGAAACTTTTTCACCTCTCATATTTGATAACCGTTTATTTCTTTTTGTTCTTAATGCATTGAATAAAAAATTAGTACGTGTATAGCTTATATTTCTTTAACTTATTTTTTTCAACGATATTGATAAGTCTGTTGCTCCTTTAAAAACCACATATGTTTTAAAATGTAATTTTACTAATTAAATAATGTTGAATTGCTTAAATTCATATTAAAGTTCATTTGATTATTACCTCCGGATTATGTTTTAAAATGTAATTTTACTTCCTTCTTTCACTATAGAAAAATATTCCAATGATATTTATAAGTCATGCCCGCCCATTGGGCGGGCTTCGAAAACTAGTATATATATATATATATATATATATATATATATATATATATATATATATATATATATATATATATATATATATATATATATATTTTCCTTTATTTTATGTTTCGTAAAGTGTTTTAATATGTTTTAATGTAATTATATTTTTTTATGAAATGAATTTTGTTTATTTGATAATTTGAATAAAAAAAAACAAAGTTGTAAGTTGATGTGTTTTAGTTCGTATAGGAATAATTAGGTTCGTTATAAGTTGATGTGTTTTAGTTCGTATTGTATTTTTTTTTAGTATCGTACGTTTTTTTAAATATCGTATGTTTTTTTTAGTTCGTATCACATGTTTTTTATTTGGATGAAATAAAATTAGTATATTGTATTATTTTCTATAATTAGTGAAATGTTTAATGAAAAAAATAAAAAAATAAAGTTGTAAGTGGTGGGGCCCAAATGAAGAAGTTGATGTTAATTGTTTAGTGAATAGAGAGTTAGTTGTGAAGAGGTGTTGGGTGATGTGGCAAACATAAGACCCGAATGAAAAGGAAGAGCTCTTCATCTACACCTAATGCTCTAACCAAACGATCAACACCCCTGTGTACAATTTTCTCTATTGGATCAAGAATTAACAAATGAAAATCTTTATAAACATTGGGCTAATAAAAGGTTTGGGCTGATGGTTACTTCTCTCAAAGCCCACAATCACAACACCCAAAAACTAAATCGTAGCCCTAAATACTCATTCATACAGATCAAGTACGTTTCTTTTTTTTATAAATCATTTAGATCCAATAATACTGTGCTTACTTTTTGTTACAGGTGGATATAAATGTATTATTATTATTATTATTATTATTATTATTATTATTATTATTATTATTATTATTATTTTATATATAGTTAGGTTTTAAAATGATGCTTTTTCAGGTTTTTTATGTTATAATTTTTGAAAAAAAATTATGGGTTTTGCTAAAAATCACATTTTTAACAAAACCCATGTTTTAAAATTTATATAATCAAACTTTATAAAAAAAAAATTATGGATTTTGCTAAAAAGTACATTTTTAACAAAACCCAGGTTTTATTTTATGAAAAATCATACAAAAACATGGGTTTTGCTAAAAATCACATTTTTAACAAAACCAATGTTTTAGTTTTTAGATTTTATATTTTTTTTAACAAAACCCATGTTCGAAATGTGGCGAAAGGAGGGAACTTAGGATTGATTATGTATACGATGTGCGTGTTAGCAGTTTAAGATTGGAAGGTTAAGTACCCGATTTAAAGATAGTTAAGGTTG
This sequence comes from Artemisia argyi, assembly GCA_030686995.1. Taxonomy (NCBI): domain Eukaryota; kingdom Viridiplantae; phylum Streptophyta; class Magnoliopsida; order Asterales; family Asteraceae; genus Artemisia; species Artemisia argyi. The sequence goes on along the minus strand of CM060684.1, from coordinate 209,570,015 downwards.
AAAAGTAAGGTTTTTAGGCTTTGGTTTATGGTTATAGGTCGAAATGTTGCGAAATGGAGGAAAGTTTTGGAGTGATTATGTATACGATGAGCGTGTTAGTAGTTTAAGATTGAGAGAATAAGCATTAGCCGTTAGTCGAAAACCAATTTAATAAGTTAGTTAGGTTTCAAATAGAGGTTTTTAGGTTTTGTTTTAGGGTTAGAGGTCGAAATGTTGCGAAAGGATGGAACTTTAGGACTGATTCTGTCTTGGATGAGTGCGTTAGCAGTTTAAGATTGGAAAGGTTAAGTAGTTGTTGTAACAAAAACGGATGTGATAACTTTAGGATTGATCTTGTATGCGATGTGCGCTAGTGGTTTAAATTTGGAAGAATAAGTTGTAGTCTGTAATGAAAACTTTGCATATTAGTTTAAGGTTTGAAAATTATTGTTAGAGGTCGAAGTGTGGCGAAAGGGGGGAATTGTAGGATTGTTTATGTATGCGATGTGTGTTAGTGGTTTAAAGGGGTGTTTGTTTAAGCTTATTTGTGGGCGTATAAGCTTATCTGATTTATATTTAAAATTCATAAGCTCGAATGTTTTGATTTGTTATGCGATTTTTGGGTTTATATAAGTTTATCATAATATCATGTCATGATAAGTTTATGTAAACTCGTTTGAGCGTTTGAAATATAAACCGAAATCAGATAAGCTCATTAGCCCACAAATAAGCTTAAACAAACACCCTTTAAATTAGAAGCATAAGTAGTGAAGGTTTGAAAATGAAGTTTTTTATAGTTAGAGCTCAAAATGTAAGCGAAAGAAGGAAAGTTTTGAACTGATTTTGTATATGATGAACGTTAACGGTTTAAGTTTGGAAGGAAAACCGATTTGATGACTTAATATTTTCAACTTTGAGTGAGTGCCTACAAGATATTTTGGAATATAAAGCTGTGTGTTTTAGAAATTGATATGGATGTGTTTAGATGTTAGCTCAGGGTTATATCTCGCTGTATAAGATATTTATTTATGATATGTGTATTAGTTAATGAGAGAAATCGAGTGATTTTGTATACAATGACAACGAGAAATATTTATACATTGAAGGATATGTTTTTTAGAATGTCTTTTATAAGATAATAATGCTTAAGATCTTAAAACTTATTTAGTTTTTTGGGTAAAGGGCCTTCCGCCTGGTAAAACTTAATTAGTTACCTAACAAATGCATATGGTCTATATAATTACATTTAAAGTTGTGTTCTTTATTATATGACTGGGTCGTTACATATCTTATCTGATGGTAAGCTATTGTTACCACTTTCTCGTCATGTATTGATAGCAAATTGTTCTTGTTTTTTTCAGGGTGTAACATCCTTCAAGCAGTTGGATTCGTTCAATCTACATCCTCTCTATGGCGGTACGTTAAACACTCAAACTTCATAACCCACTGAGTTCTAGTTAATTATTTGCCTCTTGCTTCTTTTTACGTTTTCCTAATTTAACTTTTGGTGTGTCTCAGGTTGAAAGACTTTTTAAAGATGAAGCTACCGAAGAGAAGGGTGAACGTGCTAGAATGGTGAGTCTTCTTATCTCGCGTACGACATATGCTTGGCTACGAGTTTTATGCCCTGTTTCAATAAAATTGCATCGAACTTTCTAATCATGTCGTTTATATCACTACTTCCTGCTTTTGTTTGATTCTAACATTATTCATTTTAATTCAGGCATCCTTTGTTGGAGCTATGGCGATAGCTGACTTGGTGAAGACGACCTTAGGGCCCAAAGGAATGGTTAGTGTTTTTATCATATAATTTTGTTGCATAAAGATAGCGATTTATGGACTTATTTACATGCTAATCATCTAAAAAACTATAAACTTGCAGGATAAAATATTGCAGTCAGGTAGAGGACACAGTCGACAGGTAGAGGACACAGTGTCACAGTGACGAATGATGGTGCAACTATCGTAAAGTCTCTTCATATCGATAACCCTGCCGCTAAAGTCCTTATTGGTATCCTTATAACAGTCCTTTTTGCTTTTAGCTCAGTGCTATTAAATTCGTTGCGTTATTATTGAGGCTAATGATAGATTCCTTATTTTTATGATTAGATATGTCGAAAGTTCAAGACTGTGAGGTGGGTGATTGTGACAACCGGCAGTTTAGGGAGCTATTTTAAAAACCCGCATTTCAATTTAAGTTCGTTTATAATTTTCATTTGAAATTTTCATTTCACAACGAACTTGTAAGACCTATTTTATGGATATTTTTATTTAATGACGTTACGGAATTCGTGGATTATGTTCATAATTCATTTTGATTATATGATCGGTGAGGTATATTTAAATTTTCACTTAGTACTACGTTGACTTTGGCACTAGGATTACCTAACGACAATTTTATGATTCGTCTTAACGAGTCCGATATATATTTTTATTTATTTATTCACGAGAGGTTCTCGAGTAATGTTGAAATTTTAAAGTGAGTTCGGGTTCGGGCCACGTGTTTTTACAATAACCCGCGTTACCCGCTCAACCGTGAAAATATTATTATTATTACTATTATTATTATTATTATTATTATTATTAACTTTATTAAAAGGGTGTGTTGGTTCGGTTTTACCCACACACACAACACAACACTCACTCACTCATTTCTCTCTCTCCCATCTATCTCATCATCTCTTCCCCAACCCTAAAGTTAGCCGCCGCCGCCCTCTTTGGCCGGCCACCACCGTCACACCGCCACTCCCACACCAAAAATAACACCACCACTTTAACCATCTCGTCGAGATCTTTCTTTTAAGCTATAACACACGCCCTAACTCCCACATTAACACCAAATCCGAATCCAATAATCACAAGTTCATCACCACTTTCTTGTTATTTCTTGAGTACTCTTCGATTTAGGATTGTTTTGGAAGGTAGGTCGAGTTTTAACTCGATTCATGGGTTCGAATCGTGACCAAGGGTCACGAGTTGATGAGAATCAAGTGGGTTTGCATTTAAAAATGTAACATGTTTATGGGTTTTGGTTGAAAATACGTTTTCTACAAGGTTTGGTATCCGGGTTTCATGGTTGGGTCGTGGTTGACTCGGAACCGAGAGCAAAGCTCTCGGCTTATTTTCTTTTTGTTGGTTCGAAGCCTTGTGTGGCTATGGTCTTTGTAGATGATTGATTGATTTGTTTGGTTGTCGAGGGTGTGGTGAACCTCGATTCGATGCTAGCCGAGACCATGTGGTCTCGGGGTTCTCTTGTGCTCTTTAGCCATACCGAGACCCTCAAGGGGTTCTCGTTGAAGTGTGGTTCGAGCCTATTGGCTCGTATGATTTTGTGGTTCGACTCTTTGAGTCGCGGCTTTTAGCCGAGTACCATTCTTGTTGCCGAATTGACCATTTGGGTCGAATGGTTTATATGATTTCTTGGTTTGGCTCTAGTGAGCTATATGATACTTGTGTTTGGTTCGAGTCTAAATGACTCGCGGTTCGGAGCCGAGACTCAAGTGAGTCGAGGGCTCGGGTCGGCTTGGTAAACCGACTAACACATTAACTTTGTTAATGTCATTAATTGTATAATTGTAAACTTGTTTTATTTGTTGTTGTGGTAATTATTTCTCGGCCGTATACATATGGTCGAATTGGTTATGGTGTTGATATTGTGAAGTTGTTGTCGATTGGTAAGTGATTGGGGACCGATTGTGAGACGGTCGTTAGATTGACGGAGATAGGTTAGTCGGGTACCGTAGTCGGACCCTATTGTTGTAGCCCGTGGTTTGAGATTGTGATTGGACGGAGATTTGGTTATTTATGACTTTTGCTTATTATTGGACTTGGACAATGAGCCGAGAGTCATGACTCGGACATATGACCATTTCGTATAACTCAATAACTATTGAAATTGAAACGAGAATAATAAAACTCGTAATAATAATTATTGATAATATGAACGTTTATACGAAAGTATATACGTGAGTAACGTATATATTACTATATAAACGCGTATATTAATAATAATAATAATCACGAGTCGTATTATAAATAATACGATTAGATATATATTAGGCTACGAAAGTGGCGTAATATTATTAAACGTATTATTATTATAAAAATTGTGTTATAAAACGGGAAATTCCCGACAATTATGAAACGTTTAATAAAATGTCATTTCGGATATATAACGAATAAATTTATTGAGTTAGGCAAAATTGTTGTCACTCGGGTCCAGGTAAGTTATTATTTGCGATGTTCGTGTTGTCACGGATATATGACGACTAATATAGACGTTTTCTATAAGTAAATAACCACTTAACCGTAAGGTTGAGCCGGGTTATTTGGTTATATGAAACGAACATATTAGTGGGCATCGTATCCTACGACGCCCATAGGTTGTAGTATATGTAAAGTGTAATAGATTGCGAGTGTATATATCGGGAAATCTGGCCAATTTTACGATATATACGAGGAATTTATTAAACTATGATATATACTATATAGTAATTATGTGCTATGTGCCTTATATGTGCTTTAGATTGGGTGTAATCTTGGAACGGTATATTATGGAAATAAATATGAGGATTATCAAATCGACGGATTTGGTAAACTTTGGCGATTTATTTAAATGATATATTGGGCTAATATTAGATCTATAGTTTATTTTATCTTTCTATATGTGATCTTTTTGGTTTGTTTTGAGTCGACCCACCACCCGTATGGATACCAAACGCAAATAAACCAAACTAATACGAAATGGATTTTCGGAAATAAAACGGATTCTCGTCCGGGTTTGGGAATATTATATATTTGAGGAAATGATTTCTGAAAGAGTTAATATTGTTAGGTCGTGCCAAGTCCGTAGTTGCTGTTTCGTGAGTTATCATACATCTTATTTCTACCTACCTCGTCTTGCTATTTTCTGGACATGAGGTGAGTCATAGCCCCACTTTTTACTCTTGAACTATGTTTTCAACGATTGGGGTGAGAAACGTGCAAATCATTTTACGTGGACTATTATCGCTTTTATATTATTTCTAAACTTGCTATGCATATGGACTAGGATGTATAGTCAGCTTTAGTCACTTCTTATGTGTACTATTCAAGGTTGGCTTATTTGTTATTGTCAGCTTTAGTCACACGGTTCGTGTGTACTATTCAAGGTTGGCTTATTTAGATACTGTAGCGTGCACCTATAGGTTATTAATACTTCGGAGGTTATCCGAGTATTTATTGGTATTGCGGGGGTTACCCGAATATCTATGTTTTTATGGAAGGGTATCCGTGTATTTTGGTTATTGCGGAAGGGTATCCGTGTGTATTGTTGAGAGCGGAGGGTATCCGCAGGCTTTTAGCGAATCCTTAGTCTAGCTAGCAAGCGTTTTGCATATGTGTCCAGTATATTATTAGTTGAATGTAAACCTATGATCTCACCAGCGAAAGCAGACTTTTAGCACGTTTTCTCAGGTAATTAAGTGTTGAGATGCATGCTTGGATTGGAAGGCTCGGCTAAGGCACACGGTTCATGGATCTATTTTTTCTAAACTCTGATAATTAAATTTGGACCTATTGTTATTTTATTTTGGGCCTGACTCTGAATGATGTTGGGATAAATGTAAACCTTAAAACCCCGTTGTGGTTGTGTATTTACTATGTTTACTTTATCTCGTTCTATATTGTCTTGTGTTAGATACCAATCCCCGTAGCACCCCGAAAGCTTGTTGAGTCTTCCGCTGTATCAAATTTTGGGGGTGTTACAGATTGGTATCAGAGCCAAGGTTATAGAGAACTAGGTAAATAAACGCCTAAACTATAACCGTATTTTTATAGAAAATGATCCTTGATTACCGCCCGCCAGCCCGCCAAGCCGAAGCATCTTCTATTATTTGAGGTATTATGTGATATTTGAGATAATTTGAGGTTTATGGATTTTAGTAATAAGATGGCGTTCTCGAGGATTTATATGGTCTATATGTTTTATAAACATTTTTAGGAATGCGGTGTTTGAAATTCTTTTATTAAGAATATATATGGAATTATTTGATGTGTATATTTGGTACGATTTTATGAGTTGTGATTTAAGTTGTTTTGAAACACTTACACCTACCCTACGCCGTTGTCACAGACTATGGCCTCCCATATGTCTGATGTTGTCGAGGACATCCTTACTGCACCAGTTTTACCTGCACAGTTCACTATGGCATCTGATGACCCTTACCAGATGGCCATGTCTTCAGCTATTGTGTCACAGGCAGCTTCTACTTCAGCACTACCTGCTGCATCTATGCAGGGACCCTTATCTTCTCTAGGGCTCCCTGGTACATCGAGGCAGCTTACTCTTCATCAGGCTTTGGCTCGTGTGGCACCACGCTTTGCCCACCGAGCTACGGCACGCATGTCGGTACGCCCTACTCCATCACCTTTACAGATTGATGCTCATTCTCTTCTGTCTGAGGCGCCACCCACATCATTGCGTCATCGTCCTAGATCACCTACTACATCTTCACATGGTTCACCTAGTAGGAGACGACGAGTGATGAGGTACTCTTCCGATGAGGAGGAGGAGTACGAGGGTGAGGATGAGGCTGATGACCCTGAGCGGGAGGATGACCCTCAGGAGGCTGAGCATGGTGATGATGATGACCCTGAGGAGGAAGATGACCCTCAGGAGGATGAGATGCCTGATGATGATGATGATGAGTTAGCACCACCAGCTCAGGCTGAGGAGCCTGATTCACATGTACACCCGATTGAGCCCGATTCACCTGATCATCCGTTCTTGTTTGAGTTGCCACCTGGTAGACCCGTTGAGTCGGATGCATCTTCTGAGGTTTCTGCTGAGCATGCAGAGTTGGGTGAGGTTGGCAGGTTGTGGGCTCGGATTACTGAGCTTAGTGACAGAGTTGCACGTGTATCTGATCGACTTGAGAGAGTTATTGGAGAGTTTTTAGCGGATTTGAGAGTTGATTTGACTGTCGCTGTGGGCAGGGCTACTGAGCTGAGGAGAGTTATGATGGATGTCCATGAGCATATCGATAGTTTGCAGCGAGGATTCGTTACTGCTCGTGAGGCCGACCGCAAGCTTTGGCAAAGGAATGCCGAGCTAGAGAAGGAGGTGGCTGACCTCAAGAGAGACCGAGATACCCATAGCGTGGAGTTAGGATCGTTACGGAGGGATCTTGATGGCTTGAGGCAGGAGTTGAGGATTCTCCGTCAGCCACGTGGCTAGTTGTTTGAGTTATATTATCTTGTTGCTTTCTTAGCCGAGGAGTGTTCGGTTAGAAGAGCTAGTTATCATATTTTGATGTATGTTGTTCGGTATTCGTCTCTTTTGGAACGATTAGTATGTTTTGTGTTATCCGTTAGTTGGAACGATATAGATCGCTATTGTATGGTTGATGGTTATTAGTATATGGTATTATGTGATTTGCACAAAATTTTCTTTTAAATCATATAACACATTCAATGAACATTAATTAAACTTTAAAATTACCATGTTTAAATTGATATTTGATGTTAATTAACTTAAACCTTACAGAGTTAAATATGTACCCAGTAGGAACATATAAGCAAAACCTTTCATAATTTCATCTTTCTTTTTGTAAACCATGCAGAATAACCTGATTTATCTCAAACACAACAAGCAAGACAAAACTAGTAGATGATGCTATGAATCACATAATCCTCCAACGAAAAGTAAAGATCACACAAGCATTTTGGATTGTCAAGTGAAATGATTAAATATCACGTTTTCTTATTTTCAAAAATTGTATGAATTTGAAAATCCCGGTGTTAAAGGCAATTTCTTTTTAAAGCATAAAGATTCCGCTTGACATAAACAAATGAGAAACAAAGAACACATAAACTAATTAGAAATTAAGAATAATATTTAGCAAACTAGCTATTTCATTGTGATGATCTTCGGTCTACGTACTTTTTTTTTGGGTGTTATGGAAATTGAGTCCTTATTCGCTTAGTGTTACGTGGCGTGTTGTTGCTATTCTTTCTATAACTTGATTTCGTTGAGATGTTTTGTTGAGCATGTCGATAAGTTCTATTGAAGACTCATGAACTTGTGTGATGTTACAGATCAATGGCACCCCGTCGAAACCCTGTTAGGTCTACCAGGACTGGTCCTGCTGTGACTACTCCTGCTCGTCGAGGTCGTCGACCTACTCGAAATGTTGAAACCCCTACTCCTGACAACCTGGACACCACTAACCGTAACAACAGGAATCAAAATGTTGATGTTCAGGGAGACAATGGTCATGTTCCGCTTAATGCACCTACTGTGGATCAAGCAATGATCAACCAACTCGTGGAGCAAAGAGTTGCTGAACTACTCGCTGAGTCAAATCATTCCAACAATTCTGCTGGAACTTTTCCACCTGTTCGTGCTAATGGATGTCAATACAAGGAATTCAAGATTTGTGGACCCATCGAGTTTGGTGGAAAAGAAGGAGTGGTTTACTTAGTCAGATGGATTGAGAAGACTGAGTCAGTGTTTAATGTCAGTGGTTGTGCGGAGAATGCGAAGGTAAAGTTTGCTTCTTTTACTTTCAAGGATGAAGCTTTGACTTGGTGGAACAACTACCGAAATGCAGTTGGGAGTGATGTAGCATATGCTATGACTTGGGAGCAATTTAAGTCCTTGCTGATTCAGACTTATTGCCCAAGGAATGAGGTCAAGAAGCTAAAGATTGAGTTTTGGAACCACAAGGTGAAAGGTAATGATATGGCGACTTACAATCGTCGTTACCAGGAGTTAGCCTTGCTGTGCCCAGATATGGTGAAAACTGAGACTCAAAAGATCGAGAGGTATACTGATGGTTTGCCTGTAGCTACGAGGAATGATGTAATTTCTGCTAGGCCTGCAAACATCCATGAGGCAATTACAATTGCTCAACAACTTATGGATTCGTTGGAATTAGAAGAAGCTGATAAGGAGAAGAATGGAAAGAGAAAGAGAGACCGTCACTCAAAGAGTAGTGATCACCGAAGCAAGAGACAAGCTAAGGCTTATGCTATTGGGAATGGAGATAAGAAGGGTCAGAACGGTGACGCACACAAGTGTGATCGTTGCCATCAGCATCACACTGGATGGTGTAGTGTGAAATGCCAGAATTGCTCAAAGAAAGGACATACAGCTAGGGACTGTAGAGCTCGACCTCTTGCAATGGTTCAAGCTGCTCCTGAGATGAGAAACAAGGCAGATGTTACCTGTTATAGGTGTGGAAAGAAGGGACACTATAGGAATGAATGTAGAGAATCGCGGAACCGTGGAAATCAAGGCTCGGGTGGTAATGGGTACAATTATGGAAATCGTGGAAGACAAGACAATGGGGACCAATGTGTGGAAGCTGGAGCTGCTCAGGGAAGAGTGTATGCCCTCGGGAACGAGAGAGGAGAAGATCCAAACGTCGTTACGGGTACGTTCCTTCTCAATAATCGTTATGCTTCCATACTGTTTGATACTGGTTCCGATAGGAGTTTTGTGTCCACTACATTTGCACCCTTACTAGAGAAACCCCCGATGGCCTTAGGAATTGGATATGATATTGAGTTAGCTAATGGAAACATAGAAAGGATTAATACCATCATTCGCGGTTGTACGTTAAATTTCTTGAACCACCCTTTCAACATAGATCTTCTACCCGTCACGTTAGGAAGTTTTGACGTAATCATTGGTATGGATTGGTTGTCGAAGTATCGCGCTCACATACTTTGCGACGAGAAGATCGTGCGTGTACCATACGGAAAGGAGGTCCTAAATATATTAGGAGACCGAAAGGATTCTAGGAGCCCATCCCGATTGGCAGTGATTTCGTGCACTAAGTTACCAAAGCTAATGGAGAAGGGATGTTATCTTTTCTTAGCTCAAATTGCTGAGAAGGGAGAGACGAAGAAAAAGGAAAGGTGCATGGGAGATGTGCCTATAGTTCGTGATTTTCCTGATGTGTTTCCCGATGATTTGCCGGGAATCCCACCGACTAGATAAGTGGAGTTTCAGATTGAGTTGATACCTGGTGCTGCACCTGTAGCACGAGCACCTTATCGTCTTGCACCTACCGAACTGGAAGAGTTGTCGAAACAATTGGCGGAGTTAGCCGAAAAGGGATTCATAAGACCAAGTTCTTCACCTTGGGGAGCCCCAGTCTTATTTGTGAAGAAGAAGGATGGATCGTTTCGTATGTGTATTGATTATAGGGAGTTGAATAAGTTAACGGTGAAGAATCGATACCCGTTACCTAGGATCGATGACTTGTTCGATCAACTTCAAGGATCGAGTGTGTATTCGAAGATCGATTTGAGATCGGGATATCATCAACTACGAGTTCGCGAGGAGGATATTCCGAAAACGGCTTTCAGAACCCGTTACGGGCATTACGAGTTTCAGGTGATGCCGTTTGGGTTGACTAACGCACCAGCAATATTCATGGATCTCATGAATCGTGTGTGTAAGCCATACTTGGATAAGTTCGTGATTGTATTCATCGATGACATTCTGATTTATTCAAAGAGTGAGAAAGAGCATGAGGAGCATTTAAGACTCATTTTGGAATTGCTCAGGAAGGAGAAACTCTATGCCAAGTTTTCGAAATGCGAATTTTGGATTCCGACTGTACAATTTTTGGGTCATGTGATTGATAGACAAGGAGTCCACGTGGATCCTGTAAAAATTGAGGCGATAAAAGATTGGGCTGCACCTACAACCCCAACCGAAGTTCGTCAATTTTTGGGTTTAGCTGGTTATTACCGAAGATTCATCGAGGGGTTTTCGAAGATAGCTAAACCATTGACCAAATTGACTCAAAAGAGTGTTACGTATGAATGGGGAGATAAAGAAGAGGAAGCGTTTCAATTGCTTAAGAAAATGTTGTGTAGTGCTCCTATCTTAGCGTTACCAGAAGGTAACGAGGATTTCGTCGTCTATTGTGACGCCTCACATAAAGGTTTAGGAGCCGTGTTAATGCAACGAGAGAAAGTGATAGCTTATGCTTCCCGACAGCTCAAAAAGCATGAGAAAAACTACACTACCCATGATTTGGAGCTCGGTGCTGTGGTTTTTGCTTTAAGAATATGGAGACATTACTTGTACGGAACCAAGTGTGTTGTATTTACTGACCATAAAAGTTTACAACACATCTTGAATCAAAAAGAGCTCAACATGAGACAACGACGTTGGATCGAGTTGCTAAGCGATTATGATTGTGAAATTCGCTACCACCCTGGTAAAGCGAACGTTGTTGCCGATGCTCTTAGTCGAAAGGAAAGAGTACCACCATTACGAGTTAGGTCATTGGGAATGACTATCGTATCGCCATTACCATCTCAGATACTCGAAGCTCAAACGGAAGCGTTGAAAGCAGAAAATAGATCTGCCGAGAATATATTTGGGATGGCAGATAATGAGAAAGGATTTGTTAAGCGTTCTGATGGACTATTATGTTTAGGAGATCGGATTTGGGTACCTTTATATGGAGAAATTCGAGAATTGATTATGCATGAGTCGCATAAGTCAAAGTACTCCATCCATCCTGGTTCCGATAAAATGTACCAGGATCTTAAGAAGTTCTATTGGTGGCCAAACATGAAGGCAGATATAGCATCGTACGTTAGTAAGTGCTTGACATGCGCCAAGGTTAAGGCTGAACACCAGAGACCGTCAGGACTACTAACGCAACCAGAACTTCCAGTCTGGAAATGGGAGCGGATCACTATGGACTTCATTACCAAATTACCGAGGACAGCTAGCGGTTGTGACGCTATCTGGGTAATTGTGGATCGTCTGACAAAGTCTGCCCATTTCTTAGCTATTAGTGAAGATGATAGTGTGGATAAGCTTGCGAGGTTATATGTGAAGGAAATTATTTCGCGTCATGGAGTCCCGATATCTATTATTTCGGATCGTGATAGTCGTTTTACGTCAGATTTATGGCGATCACTTCAAACGGCTTTGGGGACGAGGCTTGATATGAGTACTGCATATCATCCCCAAACCGATGGTCAAAGTGAGAGGACCATTCAGACGTTAGAGGATATGCTTCGTGCATGCATCATAGACTTTGGTAAAGGCTGGGAGAAGTATTTACCCCTTGCGGAATTCTCCTATAATAACAGCTACCACACAAGTCTTAAGGCTGCACCATTCGAAGCTTTGTATGGCAGAAAGTGTCGTTCGCCTATTGGTTGGGCAGAAGTTAGAGATAGTCAACTTACAGGCCCTGAGCTTATTTTGGAAACTACCGAGAAAGTAACTCAGATTCGTGATCGGTTGCAAGCAGCTAGAGATAGGCAGAAGAGCTACGCCGATCAGAGACGTAAACCTTAGAGTTCCAGGTTGGAGACAAAGTAATGCTGAAAGTCTCGCCTTGGAAAGGTGTAATACGTTTCGAGAAACGTGGTAAACTCAACCCACGCTACATCGGACCATTCTTGATCTTAGAAAGAATTGGGCCCGTGGCTTATAGGTTGGAATTACCGTCCGAACTGAGCAAAGTTCACGACGTGTTTCACGTGAGTAATTTAAAGAAATGTCTTTCTGATGAAATGCCCGTCATTCCAATGAGGGACATTCGTTTTGATGAGAAACTGAATTTCGTGGAGGAACCGATTGAGATTTTAGATCGTGAAGTTAAACGACTCAAGATGAGTCATATTCCGCTCGTCAAGGTTCGTTGGAATTCCCGACATGGACCAGAATTTACGTGGGAACGTGAGGACGAGTTCAGGAAGAGATATCCGAAGCTTTTCACTTCTTAGATGAAAATTTTTCCGAGTGAAACCCGGGACGGGTTTCCTTCTGAGACGGGGAGGATGTGACAACCGGCAGTTTAGGGAGCTATTTTAAAAACCCGCATTTCAATTTAAGTTCGTTTATAATTTTCATTTGAAATTTTCATTTCACAACGAACTTGTAAGACCTATTTTATGGATATTTTTATTTAATGACGTTACGGAATTCGTGGATTATGTTCATAATTCATTTTGATTATATGATCGGTGAGGTATATTTAAATTTTCACTTAGTACTACGTTGACTTTGGCACTAGGATTACCTAACGACAATTTTATGATTCGTCTTAACGAGTCTGATATATATTTTTATTTATTTATTCACGAGAGGTTCTCGAGTAATGTTGAAATTTTAAAGTGAGTTCGGGTTCGGGCCACGTGTTTTCACAATAACCCGCGTTACCCGCTCAACCGTGATAATATTATTATTATTACTATTATTATTATTATTAACTTTATTAAAAGGGTGTGTTGGTTCGGTTTTACCAACACACACAACACAACACTCACTCACTCATTTCTCTCTCTCCCATCTATCTCATCATCTCTTCCCCAACCCTAAAGTTAGCCGCCGCCGCCCTCTTTGGCCGGCCACCACCGTCACACCGCCACTCCCACACCAAAAATAACACCACCACTTTAACCATCTCGTTGAGATCTTTCTTTTAAGCTATAACACGCGCCCTAACTCCCACATTAACACCAAATCCGAATCCAATAATCACAAGTTCATCACCACTTTCTTGTTATTTCTTGAGTACTCTTCGATTTAGGATTGTTTTGGAAGGTAGGTCGAGTTTTAACTCGATTCATGGGTTCGAATCGTGACCAAGGGTCACGAGTTGATGAGAATCAAGTGGGTTTGCATTTAAAAACGTATCATGTTTATGGGTTTTGGTTGAAAATACGTTTTCTACAAGGTTTGGTATCCGGGTTTCATGGTTGGGTCGTGGTTGACTCGGAACCGAGAGCAAAGCTCTCGGCTTATTTTCTTTTTGTTGGTTCGAAGCCTTGTGTGGCTATGGTCTTTGTAGATGATTGATTGATTTGTTTGGTTGTCGAGGGTGTGGTGAACCTCGATTCGATGCTAGCCGAGACCATGTGGTCTCGGGGTTCTCTTGTGCTCTTTAGCCATACCGAGACCCTCAAGGGGTTCTCGTTGAAGTGTGGTTCGAGCCTATTGGCTCGTATGATTTTGTGGTTCGACTCTTTGAGTCGCGGCTTTTAGCCGAGTACCATTCTTGTTGCCGAATTGACCATTTGGGTCGAATGGTTTATATGATTTCTTGGTTTGGCTCTAGTGAGCTATATGATACTTGTGTTTGGTTCGAGTCTAAATGACTCGCGGTTCGGAGCCGAGACTCAAGTGAGTCGAGGGCTCGGGTCGGCTTGGTAAACCGACCCACACATTAACTTTGTTAATGTCATTAATTGTATAATTGTAAACTTGTTTTATTTGTTGTTGTGGTAATTATTTCTCGGCCGTATACATATGGTCGAATTGGTTATGGTGTTGATATTGTGAAGTTGTTGTCGATTGGTAAGTGATTGGGGACCGATTGTGAGACGGTCGTTAGATTGACGGAGATAGGTTAGTCGGGTACCGTAGTCGGACCCTATTGTTGTAGCCCGTGGTTTGAGATTGTGATTGGACGGAGATTTGGTTATTTATGACTTTTGCTTATTATTGGACTTGGACAATGAGCCGAGAGTCATGACTCGGACATATGACCATTTCGTATAACTCAATAACTATTGAAATTGAAACGAGAATAATAAAACTCGTAATAATAATTATTGATAATATGAACGTTTATACGAAAGTATATACGTGAGTAACGTATATATTACTATATAAACGCGTATATTAATAATAATAATAATCACGAGTCGTATTATAAATAATACGATTAGATATATATTAGGCTACGAAAGTGGCGTAATATTATTAAACGTATTATTATTATAAAAATTGTGTTATAAAACGGGAAATTCCCGACAATTATGAAACGTTTAATAAAATGTCATTTCGGATATATAACGAATAAATTTATTGAGTTAGGCGAAATTGTTGTCACTCGGGTCCAGGTAAGTTATTATTTGCGACGTTCGTGTTGTCACGGATATATGACGACTAATATAGACGTTTTCTATAAGTAAATAACCACTTAACCGTAAGGTTGAGCCGGGTTATTTGGTTATATGAAACGAACATATTAGTGGGCATCATATCCTACGACGCCCATAGGTTGTAGTATATGTAAAGTGTAATAGATTGCGAGTGTATATATCGGGAAATCTGGCCAATTTGACGATATATACGAGGAATTTATTAAACTATGATATATACTATATAGTAATTATGTGCTATGTGCCTTATATGTGCTTTAGATTGGGTGTAATCTTGGAACGGTATATTACGTAAATAAATATGAGGATTATCAAATCGACGGATTTGGTAAACTTTGGCGATTTATTTAAATGATATATTGGGCTAATATTAGATCTATAGTTTATTTTATCTTTCTATATGTGATCTTTTTGGTTCTGTTTTGAGTCGACCCACCACCCGTATGGATACCAAACGCAAATACACCAAACTAATACGAAATGGATTTTCGGAAATAAAACGGATTCTCGTCCGGGTTTGGGAATATTATATATTTGAGGAAATGATTTCTGAAAGATTTAATATTGTTAGGTCGTGCCAAGTCCGTAGTTGCTGTTTCGTGAGTTATCATACATCTTATTTCTACCTACCTCGTCTTGCTATTTTCTGGACTTGAGGTGAGTCATAGCCCCACTTTTTACTCTTGAACTATGTTTTCAACGATTGGGGTGAGAAACGTGCAAATCATTTTACGTGGACTATTATCGCTTTTATATTATTTCTAAACTTGCTATGCATATGGACTAGGATGTATAGTCAGCTTTAGTCACTTCTTATGTGTACTATTCAAGGTTGGCTTATTTGTTATTGTCAGCTTTAGTCACACGGTTCGTGTGTACTTATTCAAGGTTGGCTTATTTAGATACTGTAGCGTGCACCTATAGGTTATTAATACTTCGGAGGTTATCCGAGTATTTATTGGTATTGCGTGGGTTACCCGAATATCTATGTTTTTACGGAAGGGTATCCGTGTATTTTGGTTATTGCGGAAGGGTATCCGTGTGTATTGTTGAGAGCGGAGGGTATCCGCAGGCTTTTAGCGAATCCTTAGTCTAGCTAGCAAGCGTTTTGCGTATGTGTCCACTATATTATTAGTTGAATTTAAACCTATGATCTCACCAGCGAAAGCTGACTTTTAGCACGTTTTCTCAGGTAATTAAGTGTTGAGATGCATGCTTGGATTGGAAGGCTCGGCTAACTCTGATAATTAAATTTGAACCTATTGTTATTTTATTTTGGGCTGATGTTGGGATAAATGTAAACCTTAAAACCCCGTTGTGGTTGTGTATTTACTATGTTTACTTTATCTCGTTCTATATTGTCTTGTGTTGGATACCAATCCCCGTAGCACCCCGAAAGCTTGTTGAGTCTTCCGCTGTATCAAATTTTGGGGGTGTTACAGTGATGGGACTGCCTCTGTGGTAGTTTTGGCTCGGGAACTTTTAAGGGAGGTTGAGAAGTTGGTGTCCAGTTTGTAGAAGTGGCAATCATAACCTGTTTCAATAAAAAATGGTTCGTATGGGTCACGTTTTTAGTGATTTTGGGTCAGCTTGGTTCACCATCATTTGTGTAGAGCAGGTCAAGTGGTTCAATTATAGATTTGAGTGAATTTACGAATGGGTTGTAATGGGTTATCTCAGGTCCAGCATAGGTCTATTTTCTGAGTAGTTACCGATTTAGAAAAGTATGATTTTCTTTTTCTTGAATCAAGAGGCTATGAACAAGTTTTGCCACCATTGGTGCAGAGTGAATTAGTTGGCTATTTGAGTTTATACGTGCTCACATAAATTTAACTTATTTTGATTTGTTTAGATGACTTATTACCCGTTTGACAAATAATATAAAAAGTTTGAAATATTGGTGGGTTGACCCGACCTGAACTGTTTGACATGTAACATGTTTGACCCAAGACCCGAACCAACCCGACCTGACCCAATTGTCACCTCAACCGCTTTGGGTCATTTTTTGACTCATTTTGTTCCTTGCTAAGTTTTCTAAGCTTAACCTTGACTTGTTAATTATAAAAACAAAGGCAGCCAAGTTTTAAGTTAATGAGCATCATAACTGAAACGATGGGAATGAATAAGCGAGTACCCTTCAGAAGACTCACTCGTTCATGATTATATGAATCCCACTCGAGTCATCTCGAACATCTTGAAGTAAAGGCCTGGGGCTAAGCTGACACTAGCAGTAAAGGCCTCAGTCGCGAAAACCGCGAAAGTATTCGACAAAAACTGTGGAAACGAATTATAATATTGAAGAGATAACAATTACGTGGAAACTGTGCCCAACCCATAGGATGGGTTAGAAAGTTTTTCCACAAAGACTTGGTATTGACTGTCGTTTACTCTTTGCCATTGACTTGAAATATTAGAAGCTTTTGTATATGCATATATACATGATCATTACCAAAAATGTATCATATGATTAACCTTAAGTACTCACTTTTGTATTTTGACGATCAAACAAGCAATAACAATGTGTTCTACTTCCTCCAAAAATCTTACTGTTCATATGCACAATTTCACTTATGTGCTTATGATGCTCATTTTCGTGTTAGCAAACACCAGTGCTAATAATTTCAACAAATCAAGAGAAGCAAAAGCTATGCTTGCAACTAATTGGTGGGGAGATAGAAATGCTTCTTCAGATCATTGTACCTGGCATGATATTAGATGCAATAAAGAAGGAAGTGTCATTTGGATATACTATGACTGTGATGATAATGAAGGTCTAGGTGATCTGAGAAGCCTCGACTTCGCTTCATTTCCAAACATTGAGAGGCTTTATATTCCTAACTGCAAGCTTGAAGGGAGCATCCCAGAGCAGATTAGCTTGCTATCCAACTTAACATATCTTTCACTTAATAGGAATCATCTCTCAGGTACATTACCTGCCTCGTTTACCAATCTCACCCGCTTGGAATTCCTTAATCTTTCTTATAACAATCTCACAGGTAAAATACCTGTCTCGTGGTCCAATCTCACCCGTTTGAAATACCTTAAACTTTCTAATAACAATCTCACACGTAACTTACCTGTCTCATTTGCCAATCTCACCCGTTTGGAATACCTTGATCTTTCTAATAACTATCTCTCAGGTAAATTACCTGTCATGTTGGCCAATCTCACCTGTTTGGAATCCCTTGATCTTTCTAATAACAATCTCACAGGTAAAATGCCTGTCTCGTTGACCAATCTCACCCGTTTGAAATACCTTTATCTTTCTAATAACTATATAACAGGTGTTTCATTTGCCACTCTCACCGGTTTGGAAAACCTCGATCTTTCTAATAACTATCTCACAGGTAAAATACCTGTCTCGTTAGCCAATCTCACCCGTTTGAAATACCTTGATCTTTCTAATAACACTTTAACTGGCATTCTCCCAGCTCAGATTGCGGGTTTGAGAAATTTATATCATCTGGATCTTAGTCATAACAACCTTACGGGTTTCATCCCATCATCTTTACGATATATGGTTAATCTCAAAGTTCTCGACTTGAGCAAAAATCAACTGAATGCATCCATCCCACATGAAATAAGTAACTTGAAGAATCTAGAAACGCTGAACCTGAGCGACAACAATCTTGATGGTCCAATTCCGTCAAGTTTTGGCAATCTAAGAGAACTGCAATTTTTAAACCTTGCCATGAATTCTATCAGCGGCCCCATTCCACTAGATATAGCAAATTTGGTGAACTTAGGACATTTAGACCTTCATCATAATCCTCTTGTGGGTGCTGTTCATCCAGAATTTGGGAAGCTCTCATATCCGTCTTATTACCTTGATTTATCATCTAATCAGTTGTCAGGTAACGTGTCACTAGCTAATCCCTGTTCTCTTTTATATCTAAACCTTTCTTGGAATCTGATGACGGGCGATATCACTAGTGTGCGTAGTTGCAGAAACTTAGAATACTTGGACATTAGTGGTAATCATTTGGTTGGAAAAGCACTTAATTATTACGACTTCCCAAATATAGTGTTTTTATATCAGTCTCAGAATCTGACAAGTGGACTATCAGAAACCAATGAACATAAGCATAGAAAACAGCACGTACCCCGTTTGCCCCTTTTTCTTCCCATTATCGTTGGACTTTGCTTCTTAGTGGTTGCGTATTTCTTTTACAGTCGTAAAAAGGCTACCACAGAGAAAATACAGCCTGAAATCACAAAACATGAAGATGTGTGCTCGATATTGAATTATGATGGAACAATTGCATATGAAGACTTCATCACAGCTACAGAAGATTTTGACCTCAAATACTGCATTGGAACTGGTGGCTATGGTAGTGTTTATGTAGCAAAACTACCTAGCGGTCAAACATTTGCTTTGAAAAAACTTCACCAGTATGAAGCTAAGCAACCCGCATTCGACCAGAGCTTCAAGAATGAAGTCCAAGTGTTAACCAGCCTAAGACACAAAAGCATTGTGAAACTCTATGGGTTTTGTTTGCATAACAAATGCAACTTCCTTGTATATGAATACATGGAAAAAGGGAGCCTATTTTGTGCATTAAGTGACGATGAATTGGCTGTTGAAGTGGATTGGATGAAGAGGGTGAACATAATCAAAGATGTAGCCCATGCTTTAGCTTACATGCATCACGATTGCAATCCGCCTATCATTCATAGAGACATATCAAGCAACAACATTCTTCTTAACTCGGAAATGGAAGGATTTGTTGCTGACTTTGGAGCAGCCAGATTGCTTGACCCTGATTCATCCAACCAAACAGTCATCGCAGGAACTTTCGGATACATTGCTCCAGGTAGTTACTTCTACACACTCCTACGCTTCTTAAGTTTAATTACGTCTAGCTAGTAGCAGCTAAACATTGCTAACATTCTTTTTTCTATGTGATCATTTAGAACTTGGATATAGCATGATTGTGAACGAAAAATGTGACGTGTATAGCTTTGGAGTGGTGGCACTTGAAACAATTGGAGGGAAACATCCCGGAGAGCTTCTTTCATACTTCAACTCTTCTACCAGTCATGGTACAATGTTGGAAAATATATTGGACCAGCGTCTCTCTTACCCAACAGACAGGCTGATTGAAAAGGAAATTCTGCGTGTTTGTCATGTGGCATTGGCATGTATCCTCACTGATCCAAAGGCCAGACCAACCATGAGAGAAGTTTCACAGGAACTATCGCATTGAGGGTATTATGCATTCAATCTCAAAGCTTCATCATATCCTGACCAACCGCACTTTTGAAGTTCTGCATATTCGTAAAATAATTTGTCAGTAGTGTAGTTATATTCAAACATTCTTACAATGTTTATCTAATTTCATAATGAGCAAAATATTGGTCCTAGTTATTTGTATGTGATTTGAAAAATGACTATGACATCTCTTTGCATTGATTCTATATTAAACAAACAACTAAAAAAAATACACACTGAATTGGTATGAAGTATGAACAACCAAATACTATTGTTGGCAATAAGCAGTCTAGCTAACTAAGTAAATGGTCTGTATGTAAAGTTCTGCATACTATATCTTGAAAATCATATATGATTATGATATGCTCTAAACTAATCTCATCATCAGCATCATCAAAACCATGGGAATCTCACTAAAGTCATCTCGAACTTATTGAGTTTTTTTTTTCACTTGCATACTCTCATAATAATGAGTAGTACCAATAAGGTCAACAAGCAATGTGAGTCCTGTTACTAATTAATGGAATATATCGCTTTAAGCCACTTTGACTTTCTCTGTTATATCAGTTTTTGCAACTTCAAATCATTCTTAAACTTATTTATAAAATCATCAGCCCTTGAATCAACTTGCACGTCAACATCATCCTCCACCATCCACTAACACAGATTATGATCCTCACCGTCTTCTTCACCCTCACAGTCTCCGGCCGGCGAGCCTCCACCGCCGCCACGTCATTAGTATCATAATCTTCCTTAAACCCTACTTTCAAACTCTTTGACTTCTTCATCTTCGTTGACTTTTTACTGTCCACAAGCTTACTGTACACGTCATCCATGGTCTGAAACTCATCTTCTACACCATTATCACCCAATATCTCTTCATGGGTCGGTTCATAATCCAAAAGGGTATCCTCAGTTTCAAAAGCTTGAACCTCGCCGGAAAACTTGCCGGAAAAGTCGTCGGCGCCGGAGACCACCTCGCCGGAATATTTAGCATTGAAATCATAATGGGTAGTTATGTTTTCACTTGGTTCATCTAAATCAAAGTGTTGGTAATGCATAGGTTGGTTAAACACATATTGTGTAGCAGCTAGTTCTATAGGCTGTGCATGGTGGTTAAACTCATCATCATCATCATGGTGGTTGTGTTCAAAGGTGAAGGATTTGAGTCTAGTAAGGATAGAGGGTTGCTTTTGTTTTTGAGTCTCTTTTTGTTTATCATCATCATTATTATTATCTTGTTGTTGTTGTGGTTGTTGGGTGTTTTGTGGTAAGTTGGAAGTGAAAAGAATGGTGGCAATCATGAGGTTAAGGAGGATGAAGAAGACAGTGGAAGTGAAGACCAAAGAGATGGTGATGGTAGAGAAGAAGTTGCAGGCACTTCCATTGTTTGTGGAAAGAGAGAAGATGGAAAGTGTGTGGAATGAGAGAGTGTTTGTGTGTGTGTTTTAAGTGTGTGTGATTGAGATGGAATTGAGGCAGATGAGTTGGGTGGGATATTTTTGTGTAGTTGGATTAGTTTGTTTTTATCATTGAATCATTGATGCATAAATTCCAACCAAATGAAAGTTAAGCAACTTATATTAGTTGCCCATTTTATAGTGTGTGCATTAGTTGTGAGAATAGCTTGCTTAACTTTAAAAATTCTAGAGAAAACCAATATGTTCTATATTCAATAGGGTAGTGATTTTTGCACGACATGAAACACGGTTTGAGTTCGACATGAAGATAAACATGTTTGAATTAAGAATAAACATGTTTAGGTCTTAACATGTTAGCTCGTACAACCTATTTAATAAACGAACCAGGTTCAGATTTGATGATGTTAACCGTTTAACTTTTTAAGCTTTTAAAAATAAAAACATAAATGTTGAAAACTGAAAATGATAATTGGACTTGTGTTTTAATTTGGAATATTATTGTGGTTTATATAAAGTTTACGTATATATTTATTAGTTTTCTTAATAATATAATTTATAATTTTGGGACATAAAATGGTTAACTTTAATTTAGTAGTATATAATTTTGAAACATAAACTAGTTAACATTAAACTATTAATCTATCAAGCTCTTTGACATATTTAGTTAAATGAGTTACGCGAGTTATAACGGGTTATACATGTCACATGAATTCGGGTTAAAATTGAGATTTTTAACACGATTTATAAACGAGTTGTGTTTGAGTTGAGGTGATACTGACATGACAATGCGAACGCAACTCGATTGTCACCTCTGTATTTGATGACATGCATGACAAGTAATATCCAAGCTTTTTATCTTGCACAATTATACGAGTTACCCATCACATGCATTTTGAATTATTAAAGTAGGACGAATAATCTCATACAGTTGTATATCACAAAATTACAACAAGAAAGCAAATTTGTAAAAAAATATTAAAAGTTATGGTAGTGCTAGTCATCAAGGTTGTTAGATATGGTTTCATTCTACACTCTATTAAAACCTTAGTTGACCAAGGATATTCTCGTGCCAATCTGTAAGAGGAAAATCCAACTTATTCATATCAGCAAAAAACAGGATCAGATCGAAAACCGATTTAGCCTAAAACACTGGACTGAGGACCGGACTGAAATGTTTAGTCCAGGTCTGAGTCGGTCTGGTCCGGTTCGTCGGTTTGGTCCGGTCCAACAATGTATGATGGCCGGTTTTGTGTAACACCGATCCAGACCGGACCGAGCCAAGGACCGAATATGAAAAAGTAGACCGAGGACCGGACAAAAATACGTTCGGTCCAGTCCAGTCGGTCTGATTCGGTCCGATTTCACAGTGCAATCTGATCCGCGATCTTTTATGCTCGGCCCACTGTGACATTACTAACTAATCGATCTATTCCAAGCAAGGATTTCTAATGATTTAATTAGTTACCTCATTGCCTCAGCCCTCATGGTGGGATTTCAAATGCCAAAATATTAAAATCGCACATTTGATCATAATAAAACACATCTTGAAACTCGATAATAAAACTCAAAGTCAAACTCTTCAAACTCATATCATTATTAACTAAGCCATAGACCATAACATACTTGTCCAACAGTAATTTCCAAATTTTGATAGGTAGAATAGCTTCCAATTTCAAAGTTGTATACAATTTGAGGTCAAATACTTGGTGGGATCACAACCGACATGGATGACAATCGCCATGTGGTAGGAGTTTGTCATTACAATATTTCAAACTTTGCTTAGTCTAATTACTAGCCTCAAGGCCCGCCCGATGGGCGGCTAGCTTCAAAAATTATTACGTTAATAGAGAATAGAAAACAATTGATACGTCTTAAATAAAAGAAACATAGTTGAATGAAAAACTACTAAGAAATAAGGAAAGAAAAAAGTTATAACGGGTCGAATGTGTAAAACACTTAAAAACATGTGATATACTTCTTTATAGACAATGTCGTTTGTGGAGTTATCATAGTGGCCTGATTAGGCAGTTTTATCCATGAACTTGTTTGTGTTTGAATAAATACGTTATATTTATATGATAGTAAAAAAAAAAAAAAAAAAAAAAAAAAAAAAAAAAAAACCTTTGAAACACTCCACATTTTACGTGAATGTAACATACAGCTTAATGAAGAAAATCAAAATATGCAAAAACTTGTAAACTTTTGTCAATGATGTAGAACTAAGAGAGTTCATGAATAATTGTTGCACCTATGCCTCTTTTCTTTATCACCATATGCTTCAAATCCCAAATAAGTAAAAAAAAAAAAAAAAAAAAAAAAAAACACACAATTATTCAAATACCATATGACTAAAAAAGCCTAATGATTTTAATCCTTATCATCCAAAGTCACAAAGTTGGCCAAAACGCTACTTCACGGTCAATTTGCCCTACAGGAAACACAACAAAATCAAAATCAAAGATTTAGTAAAACAAAATAAAATCATAATCATATATATCATACACTACTAATAATATATCTATGATGACATGTATATTATAAAATTATCAAATGCATATACCATAGGGTGAAAACACAGCACAAGCCTTGCTACATATGCTATCAGGATTCCTAAAGAATACTAAACCAAAAATTCTTATGATCATTAAATTGTTGTATGTCCCAACTCTATGTCCTTGAAATAATATTTGTATACACACATATATGATAGTAAAAATAGATATGAATGTTCGACATTAGACATGTGTATTTGTACTTCAGCTTGAATATGCACAATGTGCATCGGATTAAACAACTATTGTCGACTAACACTAACAATAACTCAGTTCATGAATAATCTTTTTCAGGGGTTTCAAGACAAATTGCTTGGGTGTTAGGTAAACATATTAAGCAGTCATAATTTGTTTGATACGCAAACTACTCAACTACCTAAATGTTAAGAAACGTGCTTACAATGGTGGAGTTAGCTCAGCATTAGCTTCTGGTATACTCCGTATTTAATTGATATGCATAACCATATATACATCCGGATAAGACATCAGTTATAAAGTATCTCTCACATCCATCTATATAAACTAAATGACATATGTGGAAATTATCTTCCATGTGATCAACTTGTTACTTATTGTGTGTTAATGATATATAGCAAACTCAAATTGTGGAATAGTGAAGATTACACCAAGTTGTTCAATAGTATATGCATTCACACCCGTGTCCCTTGGCGCATTTAGAGAGCCTTTACGATCATTCATTTAGATTTTCCAAGATTTTATAATTAAAATATTACCATGTAATTTCTATAAGTTATTTGCTACACAGTTGATTGGTTTATTTAATAAACATGATCGTAGTTAGTTTACTTTTTGGATGACTTTGCGGTCACTTATTTAAGTTGTTGTTGACTTATTTTTTTGAGTAAATAAGCATTTTTGAGCGTTTGGATCATCTGTTTATGTGACTACTTTAGAGTAAATAGGCAATTAAGAGTAAGTAGTTTGGTAAGTGCTTATCTTTTTATGACGACAGTTAATCTAATATAAGCAACTTAGAGTCCTCAAGGGGGTGTTTGGGATTGCTTCAAGCATTTAATAATAAGCAGGTTGTGATAAACAATTTAAAGTAAGCAAAAGGTAGTGGTTGATTGTTGTACCTGAAGGGTTCCAAGGTCGAAAAGAGTAATTCCAATGTTGTGGTGAGTAGTGTATGTGATACCAACAGTCACTCACGAACTTGAGTCCTGTACCCCAACCAGCAACACCAACACCAACACCATATGCTGAGAAGTTTCGAAGAACTTATAATTCATCAATAGTCTATGAAATGACGTGTTCTACTATTAGTCTATTACGGTTGTCATCATTTAAGGGTGTTTAAAACTAATTGTTGTACTGCATTATTTCATACAGCTTATCTCAGTTACAAAAATAAAATATGCGGTTTAGTTATTCAATACCAAACACCCTTGTTAAGTAGCACTATACCAACACATTCATTTTTCTTGAAGTCCAGATCTTTAACGGACCAATATTATTATGCTTGATAATCACATATTAATAATATTAAGATGTGATACAACGCTTCCTTACTACAGTAAGCAAACTAAGCACCACATGTAACAAACTGAACTTTAAATACACTTGATGTGTGTCCTTTGAAGGTAAAAAAATCAACTATACGCAATAAATTTTAATATAAAATACCTGAAACTCTGGTTCACTTGAACGTTCTCGTAAGCAAAGAGTTGGCCTGTTCTATAGAGAAGAATCGCGCATTCTTGGGGCACTAATGGTTTCCTTATGTCGTGCACTTAACTATAAAGAACATAAGCAACATTATAACACATATTGATAAATCAAATATATGACTATGCTTAATAAGTAGTTATATTTGAAAGTGAAATAATACCCCAAACGATTGCCAAATCATCATCTTGCGTTCATAAAGAGTTGTGGAGCCACAAACATTTAAATTGACCGAGTTCCCATAAGATGTACTTCTAGAGCGTTTAGATATTCGGTGATTTTTTGGCTTCGTATTTGCATATGCTTCCAGAATGTTGTTTGGGTTCTTTATGACTTACAAAACAAATACATAAATCTTCATTAGAGTAGTTGAATTTCATCACAAGTTCATAGCTTTCTGTTTCGCGGAATTCTTGGCACTTTTGATTGGATTTTCCGGAAAAATACCGATATACTTATTTCACCTCCACTTTGAAAAGCTTCTCATGAGACTCGCGTTGTTTTATCTTAAAATCCCTATACACCCAATTTCACAAATGATGATCTAATTAAAGGTGAAAGATTAAAGGTAGTAATACACATTTTGTATAAATTATCAATTACAATATAGATAAACAAAAAAGTACAAAATGAATGCATGTTACCTTCATTTCATTCACAGACCACTTCCGTGATTGATTTAAGGACCATTTAAATGTATCACCTGAGAATTTTCAAACCAAGTATCACCTGAGAATGTTCAAGCGGAGTATCACATGAGAATGGTACTATAAGATTATAATGAAATGCAACAACATATAATTAGTGCATATAAACTGGCAGTTTCTATATCTCTTGTAAAATAAAATACAAAACAAATGAAAACCGGTCATTCCAAATAAAGTCCCATCAATATCATTTTTTAGTGTTACCTCTCGTTGGAAATTGCCTTATCCTTTTCTGCTATATCATCATCACTTATATCATTTTCGCATAAAACATCAGGTCATCTACTTTTACTCAAACTTAACGAATTCCAATAAATTCTAAAAACTTCTCTCTAAGAGAAATTTCATCAAACACTTAAGAACCTAATATTTCTCTCAACATATTGCAAATCAAAATCATGCGAATTGAAAACCTAATTCAATCAATACAAATTCTTAACTAATTCACGTGTAAATTGAAACTAAAAAGTAATATTAACAGATACTGAAAATGTCGTCAATGAAATTAACTCGCTTATTCAATTGTTCAGCAAACTTTGAATATGAAATCAAAGTTTAATAGTTAATTTATAATTTTAGGAATTAGGGTTTGTATGATTCTTATAAGAAATTAATGAATTTTGAAGATTAACAATAATTGGTTGTGATTAATAACAAAAAAAACATACCTTTGATATAAAAAAACGTACGATAAAAGTCGAATTGCGCATCCAATTTCTTTCTTTTTTTTCTGAATCGTTGGATGTGTTTATTTGGGATTATCATCAATTGTTTTTCGCTAATTTATTCATCAGCAATCGTTATGAAGACTGTTTCTAGTTGCAGATTAAATTTATTCATCATCAATATGATAATGGGCGATGTTAGGTTTGTTTCTGATGGTTTTGGGGGAGGTTTTGTTGAACGGTTATTGTTGGGAGGTTTTTGGGGTGTTTGTGTTGACCGGTTCTAGCTGGAATGGAAAATTGGTTTTGATTTTCGTTTAGGGTTTACAAAAGGGGATCTTGAGAGAGAAATGTATGTGTTTATTTGGGATGAATTGTATCAAATGAAAGAATAGTCATAGATGCCGAACTTTTTTTTTTCCAGTGAATGCTTTGAAGACGAAATTGATCTATGGCCGTTGGATCAAAATTAATTTACAGGTGGCAAGTTTTAAAGTATTTTGAGAGGCAGATTAGATTTCAAAACCCTGTTTTATTAGTATAGTAGATACGATAATGGGTTTTAATTTAGTCTCTATCATCATATTATGAGGTAAAATATTTTAGGTAACCATGATTTTTTACCGACTAGTTCACAGGTTTGAGTTTACCACTCCACATAAGTAAAGTCTTTCATTTTATGAGATTAGCGTGATAACTTTAAATTTCTTTTGCTTAAGCAAGGTTTGAACTTTTCTCACACATTTTTGTAATAATAGTTATAAGTCTATTTACCAACTCGCTCCAACTTTTATGGCACATTATCATGTCCACTTAGATGGAGTAACATGTTCTTTTAAATTCTGAAAGAGTTAATAACATGTGATAACAACGTACTTTTTCATTTATTCACATATTAAATATGAACCCAAAAAAGTACCATAATACCCATCCAAATTTCAAATTTAGTTTCATTATCATACGTTTTAGAGTCATCTCTTTGTACTGCTAGTCCTTTTAACTAACGACCGTTTGTAATTAACTCATAAATATGTTTTCTTTTTCTTTTCTAATTATTTTTAAAATTTTCTTTTTAATTAACGTTTTTCGATTTTCTATAAACTTTTTTATTCCTATTTATATACTCTCTTATATGTTTCTAAAAACGACTTTATACGTTTATATATATATATATATATATATATATATATATATACATACACGTTTTTATACACATTTTTATTTCCATTTTTATGTACGTTTTAATACGTTCTTATATAAAAACGTATACATATGTATATTAACACGTATATACGCTTTTATATATATATCATTTTATGCACGTTTTATCCGTTTTTATATTCGTGTTTATATACATTTGTATCCGTTTTATATAAGAACATATAAAACGTGTATAAATATGTCTATAAAATAAATATAAATAATATATAAAACAATAAGGTCGTTTTAAAAAACGTATAGAAGAGTATATAACAACAAATAATAATGGTTATAGAAAATTGAAAAACTTAAAATAAAAAGAAATTTAAAAAAATAATAGAAAAGAAAAAGAAAACATATTTTGAGTTAGTTACAAACAGTCGTTAGTCAAAAGGACTAATGGTGCAAAGAGATGATTATAAAATGTATAATAATGAAATAAAATTTGAAAGTTGGATGGATATTGTGGTATTTTTTTGAATTCGTATCTGATAAATGAACAAATGAGAAAATATGTTACTGTTACATGTTATTAACTTGCTCTGAAAAAGAAAAATGAGCGCCAAGAAGGTTTGAATATTGGTATGAACCCCATTTGATATATGTTTTTTCAGTTCACAAGGAACGATGTATAGGGTTTTACTCATTGTCATTAAGTATAATTTTGTAAGACTATGAAATGATGATTAAAGAAGTAGAAAAAATCATTATGCTACACATGAAATGCATATGACTATGTTTTCAAAACTAGGGTCGACCCGGCCGGGTTAACCGGTTAGACCCGCGCAGGTTTTAAGTGACTTGAGTCACCCCGGTTCTCGAAACCCGGCCGCGTTTTTTTAAATAGAAAATCTGGTTGACCCTTTTTAAAAAATAGTTTTTCTTTAATAGAAAACTGAGTTGACTCTGCGATCGAATCGATAAAAACGGTAACCAAGTGATCCCGGTGACTCGACCAAGTGGATTAAAAAACTTGTTTTCAAAACATTCATTACGGAAGTTCTAGTATAGTCGATAGAATAAATTCAAACCTTGGACCTAACAAACAGATTTGCCGACCATGGAAGCTTTGGGATATATGTGTTTAATAAAATATAATATTACTACTATTAAAAATAGTATAATTTTGCTAACAACATCGTAATTCTTGACTGTTATATGAATGGTAATTAAAAAGCAAAAACATAGTAACATTTTGCATTTATATTGGCATACAAATTGGATCGCAAAGTACAGTCTATTTATGTCTCCTTTTAATATAAAGCAAAATGTCACTTAATCTAATACCGAGTAAAAGTACAATCGGATCACGTTAATTATATTGGCATACATCATTTATTCATCAAACAACACTATTTTGTTTGTCAGCATGTTTTTTATGTTTATTATATGGTACATTTCGAAACAAGTTACTAAGTTAATCCTTTATGGAAGATAGATTGTTGTAAATACTCCGTAATACCTAATTACATCGGCTTATACTTTGAGTTCAATTTCATTAAATTCAGACATTACTCTTTTAAAGTATTTTCTAAACTTTTGTCACGTTAGTATTTTACGAAAGATTAAGATCAACGGGAAAACTTTGACGTCGTACACTCTTTTCGGATGACCTTGTACGCACATCTTTTTTCGATGGCAACTGATCCTTCTCTAAAAACCTAGCCCAAGAGGCCGAGCCAGTGCACCTGTTAAGTTAATCTAGAATTTGCTTTTGTGTAACTCTAGTTTATGTACATAAAGCCAAAAGTTTATATCCAAACAACAACTTTAGCAACTTTTATTTGAAAGTTATTGTTGACTAATAGGAACGAATATGAAAGACCAAATTAAAGCAAATAATGACCGGATGGGCAACAATAATTGTGATTTATGGGCCACACAATCACTTTTAGTATTTTGATTCTCTATTGAATCAAGCATGTTCTAGATTTGATCCTGTTTTTTTTTTTATTTTCTTTGTATTTCTTTATTGCTTCAAGTATATTTCAATATACGTGTAGGCAAATATAGTCGTTAAAAGTTTCAACTGATCACTTTATTTAATGTGCATGGGGGTAATGTATGATCTTTAGTGACCATATATTGGATCATGAAGCAAGAAGAACTTAATAGCATACTTAATTAATTTTCACACTTAAGAAAAGTAATAGCCTTACTTAATTTTCACATCATGAGGGCATGCAGGCTACTTGAAACCTTGTTATAGTGAGTAATTTTTTATTTGGATTATAATGCAAGAGCACTCAATGTACATCAGTACATGCTACAAAAGCCCATTATGGCATGATACATTGATACACACATTTCATGTAGAATTTCATATGATCATATCTCATTTGTTTATTATTTATTAATTTATTACATTAAAAAATATATAATTTCTTTTTACTTGCTTTATGGTAAATTATTTCTTTTGGCCAAGCGTCAAAACATACTATTTTAACCAAAGACCTCTTGGCCTAGCGGTATATGAGTGACCCATCAACATAAAGGTTGTGGGTTTAAGTCTTGTTGAAAACATGTGAGATAGAATTTGTGAGATAGGTGTTGTAGGTACTTACTATTAATCAAATTATTCTTCAAGCAAGGAGACTATATTTATCATCCAACTAAGACGATAAAGAAAGGTGAGACTTTATCTCCAAAATTTAATGCAAGTTGTGTAAAAACAAATGGGTCAAAACAAATAATTATTACTAGTATAAGTCAAAAATTCAGATGAGCATAAAGAAAATTGAAAATAAAATCCATGCACGTAGCATCAATAACGTACCATGCATTTTCTTTATCATGACCAAACTGCAAGAAAAGACACCACTCGAAGCCTAGCATTGCATCTCATTTTTTTGCTTATAAAATCAGCAGCAAATAAGTCGACCAAATGGAATCAATTAAGTATCTCTTCAATGACTAACATGCGGTTTCTGTTAGGGTTATAAGATGGGGAGATAATCATGCCTATATATACCGACCCCCAAAGGAATGGTTATTAAATATTGGCTTCGTGTCCGGTTTGAGTCATTTTTTTGACCCATTTTGTTTCGAGCTAAGTTTTCAAGAGGTTGGAGTTAGTTTTGAGGAAACGCGAGTTCTTACTAATTGTTGGCATGTATATGCCTATGACTCCGATAGAAAGAATTGTGGAAATGGCAATGAAATATGATCTTTCTGTGATCCAATAAAAGTTAGTTACTAATATTGTAAAGCCTAACTCGTGACTAGTGTTTACTTGGACATGTGCTTATTGCCTTGGGCTTTGTCCTTATTGAATGGTAGTCGGCACCCAAAAGGGGCGCACACACTTTGTGGAACAAATGCATAACTCAAATCGACATATTTTACTGTAAATGGGGATATTGTTGGAACCATTTATAGATAGTGAAAACAAAGGCCCTATAATATTGATTACAAATGGCAGTTTGCTAAAAGAAAGAGAAAAAACAGTTATATAAAATATACTCTAGATGGATCACAGCCTCAAACACCGACATGGTGTGTTTGTGTGTACCTTTTTATTAGAGTAAAAAGTTTAGAAATTACTGGATAGTATTCCAGTTGCTTACATCTTAAAATGACAATGTTTCTTTCAGTGAATTTACGAAGAAAGAGTCGAAAGAGTTTGACAGAAATTGTGTGGACACCAATTGAAATTCTATCAAGTTGAAGAGATAACGAGTATGTGGAAGCTATGCCCATTGCCCAACCCATAGGATGGGTTAGCATTTTTCGACAAAGACTTAGTATTAACTATCGTTTACTCATTGCCATTGACTTGCAAAAGTAGAAGGTTTTGTTTATGCATATATACATGATCGTTACCAATTATATATCATATGATTAATCTTGAGTACTTACCATTAACAATGTGTCCTACTTCCTCCAAAATTCTTACTGTTTATATGCACAATTCAACTTATGTGTTTATGATACTCGTTTTGGTGTTATGTAAAGCGTCTGCTAATAATTTTAACAAATCATTAGAAGGAAAAGCTTTGCGTGCAACGAATTGGTGGGGAGATGTACATGTTTCTTTAGATAATTGTTATTGGCCTCATATTAGTTGCAATGAAGTAGGAAGTGTCATTTCGATATACTTTTACAGTGATTATAATGATGGTCTAGGTGATCTAGGAAACCTCGACTTCGCTTCATTTCCAAACCTCGAGAAGCTTTATATTCTTAACTGCAAGCTTGAAGGAAGCATCCCGGAGCAGATTGGTTTGCTATCGAATTTAGCATACCTTTATCTTCCTGGTAATCAACTCACAGGTAAATTACCTGTCTCGTTTTCTAATCTCACCCGTTTGGAATACCTTGATCTTTCAAATAACCATCTAACAGGTAAATTACCGGTTTCGTTTGCCAATCTCACCAGTTTGAAATACCTTCATCTTTCTAATAACAATTTAACTAGCATTCTCCCAGCTCAGATTGCGGGTTTGAGAAATTTATATAATCTGGATCTTAGTCGAAACAACTTTATTGGTCAAATTCCTTCATCGTTTGGTTCCATGGTTAATCTCACCAACCTGGACCTAAGGGCAAATCAACTGTATGGATCAATCCCACCTGCACTTATAACTAACTTGCATAAGCTTGAATCGTTGGACCTGAGTAATAACAATCTTCATGGTCCAATTCCCTCAAGAGCGAGTTTACATGTTCCCTCCACATGTTTAAGATACCTCAATCTTTCTCATAATAATTTCAATGTTTTTGTTCCATCTCAACTAGTGAAGTTGAGGAATTTGGTTACGGTCGATTTTAGTCAAAACCAGTTAATGGGTTCGATCCCATCATATCTTGATTCCATGGCCAATCTCACCAATCTAACCTATCTTTCATTTAGTTGGAATCTACTCACAGGTAAGTTACCAGTTTCGCTAACCAATCTTACACAATTAGAAAACCTTGATCTTAGTGGAAACAGGTTTACGGGTTTCATCCCACCAGCTTTAGGATCCCTGGCCAATCTCATCGTTCTCGACTTGAGCGACAACAATCTTGATGGTCCAATTCCATCAAGTTTTGGTAATTTAAACCAACTGAAGTTTTTAAACCTTGCCATGAATTCTATCAGTGGAACCATTCCACTAGATATAGCATATATGATGAATTTTGGACATTTAGACCTTCATCATAATCGTCTTGTGGGTGCTATTCATCCAGAATTTTGGAAGCTCTTCAGTCCTTCTTACCTTGATTTATCATCAAATCAGTTGTCAGGAAGCATGTCGTTTGGTAGTCCCTGTTTTCTTGTGCATCTAAACCTTTCTCGGAATCTGATGACGGGTGCTATCACAAGTGTGCATGGTTGCAGAAACTTAGAATACTTGGACATTAGTGGTAAGCATTTTGTTGGAGAAGGACTTAATCACAGCGACTTCCCATATTTATTGCTCTTAAATCAGTCACAGAATCATCTTACTGGAGAAATGGTCTGGTCATCCAATAATTTGAGGAGTGAAAAATCAGCTGACAATGAACATAAGCGAAGAAAACAGCACATACCCCGTTTGACGCTTTTTCCCCTTTTTCTTCCCATTATCGTTGGAATTTGCTTCTTAGTGGTTGCGTATTTCTTTTACAGTCGTAAAAAGCCAACCACAAAGAAATTACAGCCTGAAATCACAAAACATGGAGATGTGTGCACGATAATGAATTATGATGGAACAATTGCATATGAAGACTTCATCACAGCTACAGAGGATTTTGACCTCAAATACTGCATTGGAACTGGTGGCTATGGTAGTGTTTATGAAGCAAAACTGCCTAACGGTCAAACATTTGCATTGAAAAAACTTCATCGGTATGAAGCTAAGCAACCAGCATTCGACCAGAGCTTCAAGAATGAGGTCCAAGTGTTAACTAACCTGAGGCACAAAAACATTGTGAGACTTTACGGCTTTTGTTTGCATAACAAAGGCAACTTCCTTGTATATGAATACATGGAAAAAGGGAGCCTATTTTGTGCATTGAGTGACGATGAGTTGGCTTTTGAAGTGGATTGGATGAAGAGGGTGAAGATTATCAAAGATGTAGCCCATGCTTTAGCTTACATGCATCACGATTGCAATCCACCTATCGTTCATAGAGACATATCAAGCAACAACATTCTGTTAAACTCGGAAATGGAAGGATTTGTTGCTGACTTTGGAGCAGCCAGATTGCTTGACCCCGATTCATCTAACCAAACAGTCATCGCAGGAACTTTGGGATACATTGCTCCAGGTAGTTACTTCTACACACTCTTACGCTTCTTAATTTAATTACGTCTAGCCAGTAGCAGCTAAACTTTGCTAACATTCTTTTTTGTATGTGATTATTTAGAACTTGCATATAGCATGATTGTGAATGAAAAATGTGACGTGTATAGCTTTGGAGTGGTAGCACTTGAAACAATTGGAGGGAAACATCCTGGAGAGCTTCTTTCATACTTTAACTCTTCTACCAGTCATGGTACAATGTTGAAAAATATATTGGACCAGCGTCTCTCTTACCCAACAGACAGACTAATCGAAAAGGAAATTCTGCGTGTTTGTCATGTGGCATTGGCATGCATCCTCACAGATCCAAAGGCCAGACCAACCATGAGAGAAGTTTCACAGGAACTATCGCGTTGAGGGTATTATTCAGTGTATCTCAGAGCTTCATCGTATCCCAAGCAACCGCAATATGTACTTTTCCTGGCCGATCTGCATATTGTTACAATAATTTGTCAGGAGTATTGTTATATATAAACATTCTTACGATGTTTATCTCATTTCAAATTCAATAAAATATTGGTCTTAATTATATGAATGATCTGATTCATGACTTTATGATATCTCCTTAACTGCATTGATTCTAT
Organism: Artemisia argyi; assembly: GCA_030686995.1. Taxonomy (NCBI): domain Eukaryota; kingdom Viridiplantae; phylum Streptophyta; class Magnoliopsida; order Asterales; family Asteraceae; genus Artemisia; species Artemisia argyi. The sequence continues at coordinate 209,534,824 of CM060684.1, read as the reverse complement.
ATTGAACAAACAACTAAGCAGGTTGTTACAATAATTTGTGAGGAGTATTGTTATATATAAACATTCTCACACTTGATTGGTCTAACACCAAATGAATGTTGGATAGTTTCCATTCCAAGTATGAGAAGCATAATATTAGACAACTATTTCATGATTAATTGATTATTTGGCATGAAAATGTCCAATTTCTCAAACATCTGCATAGTTTAATGCTTTTGAGTTATATGAGATTTTATAAAGCTTTAAGAGGTTTACAACAAGATATATGAGTTGGTCACAGAACTCAATTATATACCTTTTTAAAAGTGTGCTGTAATGGATGTCCTAAGCATAAATGAAAAAAAAATGATGATATATGGTTGCTACTTATGGAACTTTTTTTTCTCTTCCAAATACAAATTGTGACTTTGTTACACGATATTGTTGATCTCATCTCTAAATTTATCTTATGCAAATGGACTTTCGTGAAGCAAATGAAAATGCGTCTAGTCACATTATAGCTAAGTGGGCATTAGGTGCTACTCTTTCTTTAATACTGACAGCCTTATATGTGCAAGTTCTCGTGCACTTGATACTTTAATAAAACACCTACATCATTTAACTTATTGGACCAAGACTTGACAATTGAAAATCTTTAAAATTTGGGCTATCAAACACGTTTGAGCGATGGGTTACTTCTCATAAAGCCCATCACCACAACAACTATAAAGTGAATCGTAACCCTAAAAACTAAAAACTAACTCATGCACAAAAACACGCATATTCACTAATCGAACAATCATCAAGTAGGTATTTTCACTTTATCAGATCGATGAATGTTGTGTGTGTACGTGTTGATCTTGCTGATTTGGAATTGTTTTTTAATACATGTTGTTGTTTTCATGAATATGTTATGCGCAATTAGTACAATGTTATTTTTCGGTATTATAAGCGTAGTAATTATAAAATGACAAGACAGATTAATGTTTTAGATTATATATGCGTACGCATTAGATTCTTTTACCTAGCAGTATGTCGTTAGCTATCAGCCTAGAAGTTGTGGTATGTGAGGTTTACGTGAGATAGTAGTTGGTTTAACGATTTAAGTGCTTGAATAATTAGTCGTTTAAAAAAGAAAGTTAAATCGAATGCTATACTATACATTCACATCATTAGTTTAAAGTAAGAACTAAGGTAAATAAGCATTTCTGATAGTAAGTTTTGCATTCATACTCAGGGCATAACATTCCTCGAGCAACCGGATTCAATAAATCTACATCTACATCCTCAATATGGCGGTATATGTTAAACCTCTTTAACTCAGTTATAGGTAGTCATTCCTCTTTTTTCTTAAATTTAACTTTTGGTTCATCTTAGGGTACAATACCTATTGAAATTGAAGCAAAAGAAGACGAGGACGCAAGAGTGGTAAGTGTTCATTGATAATTATGACATGAAAAATATTTGTGTGTCAATTTTTATGCTATCTTTTTGGTTCAGGAATCTATTCAGCAAGGATGGGCTTATATAGCTAAGATTCTCTCGGAGCCCAACGGGAGGGAAGTTCTGGCCGAGGAACTTAAAAAGGCGGTCAAGGAGATTCTGTTGTCAAGGTCAAGGCTAGGGACTAAAGGGAAGGGCAAATTTTAAAGGAATAAGGATGCATGTCGACTAGTGTTAATATCTCATTCTTCACCTTTATATTACAGTCGATGATTCCTTCATCAAATATTTGGTGTAGAGTAATTAGATTTAAAAATATCATTTTGATAGTTCTTTTAGGTGCCCTGGTACAAGTTTTTGTGATTTGTGTTTGTTAACAGTTTAAATTGAGTTCAATCGTTGGATTAATAAATTTGGTTATTACTATATGATTATTATAGTTTTGTACATGATTCATGCTAATGCAATATGTAGAAACAGTAAGAGGTTTAAAAAATGTAAACCATAATGAACATGCATTTCAAGCTTGTGTGGCATAAAGAAGTCTGTTTAATCTTTTCCTAATTAAACGCACTTGAATTATATGAGAGTTCATAAAACTTAAAAATTGGTTTATATACATGTTTATAAAGCAAAAAAGGTTTATAATTTTATCTCATAACACAACTATAAACCTTTAAAAAGTTTATCATAGTTGATGGCATGAGCTTATGCTAGTAATTCGTATGATAAAAGCCTAAAAGAATATTATTAAATGTGATTTTTTTTTTCACATTGTTATAATTCGCTTATTTATAAATTAGATGGCAATTTTTACTAACTTAGACGCACCAAAAAGTCATTCGATTATTCTTACAAAGTTACAATTATAGATATTTTGTTGTAAGAGGTTGTAATTCTTTTTGTGAAGTTGTTTTCTATTAAATGAACTTTTTGAAAGGCTGAATACTATGGTCCTTAAATTCGTTACTTTCACACAAATGTCACATCACAATTCAGTACACCACCAAACACACTATTTTTTAGGTGCGCGCTATCGTTACCGCCAACCCCACCACAAAAATTAATGCCCTACTTTATATCCCACAAGCACATACGCATACACATGCACACACACGCGCGCATACACACACACACAAAAGACATTGGAACCACTGAACGAGTGCAAAAAAAGAGTCTTGGCTCGCGCTTGGGGATCTTTTATATTGGTTTCATGCGTGAAAATGCATGATGGTAGTGGTAGACCACCCACCAACGATTCTAGACCAATTATGCTAAAATTAAGATCCTACTACGATTCCGCTCGCTTTGAATATGTGGATCGTACGATCCTACAATCACAAATACACAAAACAAAGTAAAACATTATATTTTTAGGAGACTAATTAAATAAAAACTCCTACATTGGGGTGTTCACAAATCAGGTAATACCCACATGAACTGAAAACTGAAACCAAACGGAATCGAATAAAAATGAACCAAATTTGTTACCGGCCAAATTAATATTCGATTTTCGATTTGAATATGGTTTTAGCAAAATGAAAACCGAACTGAACCTAAAACATAATCTTATCTTAATTATTTATAATAGAGAAATGGTCAAAGTGGAAATGTGGAAAACTTAATTTTCGGTCAATCCTAATTTTACCCCTGCAAATGTCAACCGAAAAATCTGGTGAATTAATGTCAACCGAAAGATGGAAAGTAATAAATACTAAACTGATAAGTGAATATGGAATGTCTCAATTTCACCAAAGGGAATTAATGGAATTCGTTAGTCAAAACTCGAAACATGTATTCAGAAAGTATTGTAGGAAATGTCAAAACCTATTGCAGGAAACTATTAAAAGTATGAAATTGAACATGGCAAGGGTCCGGCTTTTTTTTTTTTAACTGAATACATAGTCTATGGCAACTTTGGAAGCTGTATTCCATTACACGGCTAGTCTTGAGATATGGCAACTCTGGAAGCTGTATTCCAATACACGACTGTCGACTGGTCTATACAAACCAACACACCTCCACCTTCTTTTATCTTTATAACTTGCCTACACACACACTATCTCTCTCTTTTTTATGCTATTTACAGATCCACACTACTAACCCTTTGCTGCCACCACCTTCCGAAATTGCTACCACAACCACCATCACTGATAGTATTTAAGGTTTGTGGTTTACGTGGTTTTGGTTAGTGGGTTTAAGTGGTATTTTCGGCTGGTGGTGTTGTTTGGTTGGTGGCTTATGGTTGTTAATATGTTGTGGTAGCAACAGGCTTTGTCGCCACTATTAAACACAATACACAATAAAAACATTGCCGCCACCAACAGGCTTTGTCGTCGACACAAACACCGCCACCACGATCAACTGGATCCGCCACCAATACCACCTAAAACTGGTTATGTTTCACTGGTCTCGGTGGTCTTTTGTGGTTGTGGTGGTGGTCTTTTGTGGTTGTGGTGATGTTGTAAGTTTGTTTTTTGTGGTGTTTCACCAGATCTCGCAACGGTTTTTTGGTTTGGTTTGTATGTTTGTTGGTCACGATGTATCTTAAGATTTATCTCATACCAGATGTTTTTTATGTGGTTCGTGGTCAATTAAAATTTGTTAATAATGTGCTTGAAAATTGTATAGTTGGTCGGTTAACCAAGCCGATGGTGTTCTTAGATCTAAATGATTTCACAATATGGTTTAGATTTGTTGTGGGTTCGAGTATGCGAATGTTTGTTGTGGCATATACTTGTGTGTTTCATCCTGTTTCTCATATATAGCCTGATTGTGTGGCTTTGGATTCGTTTTGAAGTTTATTTTTATTTTTTTAGCAATGATGATAGATCTTGGCTTAACAAAATTTGAAGATAGATGATTTTGGTGATCTTTTTGCCAAATCGCAACCCAAGCTTTGTTATGACTGCCTTTTGTTAACAAACAATCTTGGCTAAACATATTCTGAGCCTATTTTTGTTTTGTTTGGCGAGTCAATGAATTTTTATTCTTTCATTTGGATGGTTACAAAAGATATGGTTCATTTATATTGTTTCATTTGTTAACTTTTTTTTGGCCTTTCGTTCATGTATCTTTTGAGATCGCTTGTGATATTTTTTGTTATGTACAATGCTAGATTTGCTTATTTTTTATGTTTAATGTTGGATCTTTTTGAGTTAGTAGTATACAAAGATTTATTAGTAGGCCGTGTTTGTCTAAGTCAAATATGTTTTGAGGCAATTGTAAATTTACATTTTCTAATGGGATACAGATGGAACCAGTTTGATGATTCGTGAGTCTATGTAAGATTGGTAAAAGAATTATGATGCTTGAAATAGCTTAACTTGGTAAAATAAGAATTATGAGGCTTAAAATAGCTTAGCTTCGAAAAATCAGAAATACTATATTGTTGAGTTCTTTTATTTACCTTTTGACATGGGTTGATGCGGGTCACTCTAAACCCTACGGGTCTAACCGGTTTATCGAAAATATAAACACCGGTTTAATTTTACTCATTAGTTTCTTTAATTACGAGCTTAAATCTCCAAAGTTTTAATTGAGGCGTTGAGAAACTTACAACTTTGCCTTAAGTGCTTCGTAGTTATCATGGTTGTTGGGTGAAACTAAATTTGAAGCACAGGCGAGCCCAGAACCAAGGTTGTCCGAAGATCCTAAAAAACCCAGTTCCAATTATACCCACTTTATAGTTTGTCAAAATTAGCTTCACCGTCCAACCACTTAATACAGTCGCGATCAATCAATTAAAAGTTCAAGATTTTTTCAAGCTCAAAACAAGATTTCACCACTATTAAGTCTGGTTTATAATTTTATTATAAATTACCCTTGTTGTAATAATCATGTCATAACATATAAAACATACAGTAATTAAATAAAATAAATAAACAACTCAAATAATGGACATGCAAAATTAAATCAATTAAAACACACAATTGATTAATTACATGATTTTATAGGGTCTTTCCTAATTTCATAATTAATTAATTTTTGTAATATTTATATGTCATAATATTTACTAAAAAACATATTAATTATAATAAATTGCATGTTAAACGCATGAAATCTACATAATACGTAACCATTATTATAAAATCACCATAATCCATGACAACAAATGCATGGTTTGTCATGGATGCCCACATTGCACATATTAAAACCATATAATCTTGTCAAGGAACGCATAACCAAAATGGCATATCACAAATATCTATTAAATACACATAAAGATTTACATGCAACCTAGGGTTTCTACAAGTTTTATAACAAAATTCAAAACCCTAATTTTCTTTTAAAAAAAAAAGTCGACATAAATAAAAAAAATTCTAGGGTTTATAAAAATTAAAAAAAATATAAGAACACCAAGCATGTAATAATCATAACGATTCAATTTTATGTGTTTCGATAATTAATTACAGTGTATTAACGGCTCTTGATGCCACTGTTGGAATATGTGAATCATAACAAAGTATATAAACATAAAACACCATCAGACATGCAGCGGAAATAGATCAAATATATGTAATTGAAATTAACCGAATATAAAATAAATGCGTACCTCTTTTGTGATTTCTAGCAAGAACAAGAAATCAACTGTACAAGAACTATATAAACCCTAATTAGGGTTTATGGTGATCGACTATGGTGTTAGTCGAATAGGGCAACACAACGTTAGCAAAAGTATTCCAAGACTTCGTTCTCGAACACACGTACTATTAGCGTTTCAATTAGAAAAGCTAGGTTCTTAATCCACGAGCAAGCACTACTATGTTGAGCCTTAGTTGATCGAATAGGAACCATAGCAGGGTGTATTGGATCGCCTATAGCTCAAAGAAAGAGAGGAGAAGGAGATTTGGCTTGCTAGTAAACCAAGGAATGATTTGAATGAATACATGAGGGCATGTATTTATACTAATCAAGTACCTTAGAGCAAAAGACACAATCCCCTCAACTATGGGTTGCAAGCAAGTCCAAGTGCTCTCTTCGGCAATTTAGGACTATGTTGTTTCTTTTGTTTTATTGTAATCAATATGCTTCAAGCATATTGAATGTTGTAATGATAATCATTTCTATGATCATTTCATATATGTTTGAATGAATCTAGTTTTATTTGCATAATTGTTGCTTTGCATATATATTTCTTGTTCTCCTCACATATTTTTTTGTAGCCAAGCTTTCCATAGCTCGTTTCCTTTGTGCTCTCAAATTAGGGGGAGCATACATCAAGGGGGAGCTCTCTACCCGTTTAACTTCTTTTATGAAGCTTAATCGGTCTAACCTTTTTGATTTTACAAAAAGGGGAAGAAGAGAATATTAAACTATAAAATACTTGTCTAAAAATTAATTTTTAGACCAAGTGAGTTTAAAGTTTTGTAATCATCAAAAAGGGAGAGATTGTTGACATAAATAATGCCTAAAAACATTGTTAACATATTAACAATATCTCTATGTTTTGATAATTACAAAGCATAAACTCATTAAACAAAAACTTATGACGTAAACAAGTAGTTAGAGTTAAATATTTCATTTGGCATCCAAATCACTTAAGGTATGAATAAACAAAGTGTTTATTGCATTCTATGATCAAAGGAAATTTTTTCTAATCACTAGAATTTTTATAAAATGTCTTAAACATTTTATATCTTTTACAAATTACTTTTGGAATAAAAGAATATGTTTAATTCATTATAAATATATGATTTCAAATTTCCAACCTAAAATGGCAAATTTTATTCAGAAAAACCTTCCCCACTAAAGGACAAGCAACTCCAACGTTCTGGAGGAGGCGACCCCCTTAATTCATAAGGCGGCCCACTTAATTATTAAGGGGACTCGCCCCTAATTAAGGGGACCGGCCACGCTCGAGAACAGTATTTTGCTCCCCTATAAATACTGGTTCATTCCACAGATTTTTCTCACCTTTTGCACTCTTAAACTTTCTGTTCTAGATCTCCATTTCTATTATCTTAATCCTTTGATCATATATTCATAAATCTTTGTTTGAAAGTGATCAAAACATCAACCTCCCAAGTGCAAGAGAAGAATACTTCTATCCTCCAAGACAAGAAGTATTACAACTTGTTGTGACCTCCACATCCAAGTTGTTAGAGCATCATTCATTACACATATTTCTTTGTGTTATTTGTTGTGAATATTTGGTAGAAGATAGATTAGCTTAGTATGTAGATATATTGATTGTTTAGAAAATTGTTGTGAAGTAGATAGTTGGAGAGTAGATAGTTGTGAAGATAATAGGTGTGAAGAAGATTGTTGGGAAGTAGATAGTTGTGAAGAAGATTGGTGTGAAGTAGATAGATGTGAAGATAGATAGGTGTGAAGTAGTTGTGAATAAGGTGTGATTTAGTTGTGACGAAGTTGTGGTGTGTACATTAGTGTGTAAGGTTTTCTCCGCCATAAGGGAGCTTGTTGACATAGTGAGGAAAACTCTCGAGTTAGGTGCTCGGGGAGTGGAGTAGGGCAAGGAAGGTGTCCTTGTAGCCGAACCACTATAAATCTCTTGTCTCGAGGTTCGATCTTTCCATCTCTCATTTATTTCTTTACTTACATTATTATTGCTATATCGTACATATTTATTATTGTTCATATTGTGCAAAACTTGAGATCACATATTATCGAATCTAAATTTTTGAATATAAAGAAAACACTCAAACATTCTTTTATAACAAATTAAAAAGACGTAAAACTATTCAATCATCCTTCTAGTTTTTCACATTTTTTACACGTTTTTGCACATATTTTTATACATGTTTTTATACACATTTTTAGACATGTTTATACACGCGTTTTTATGCGTATTTTTATATGGATTTTTATACACACAGTTGTATACACGTTTTTATGCACGTTTTTATATACACGTTTTTTATACACATGTTTTTATGCACGGTTTTACACACATTTTTATATACGTTTTTATGCAGGTTTTTATACACACTTTTAATTTAACTTTTTTTTACACTTCTAATTTAACCTCTCACCTAGAAGCGGTTAAGCGTATCTTCTGATATACCATCGTCTATGCGGATTCAGATCATGCGGGAGACTACGTAGATAGAAAGAGCACTAGCGGTATTTGCACTTTTATGGGATGTTGTCTAACATCTTGGTTTTCAAAGAAGCAAACCGCTCTTGCTATTTCTACCACCGAAGCCGAATATGTAAGGTCTGGAAAGGCATGTCAACAAGCACTATGGATGAAACAAGCTCTCATAGACTATGGCATTAGGTTAGAAAATGTTCCTATTATGTGCGATAACAAAGGTGCGATAGATTTAAGCAAAAATACGGTTCAACACTCTAGGACTAAACATATAGAAATACGCCACCACTTCCTTAGGGATAATGTACAAAAAAGAAACATATCTATAGAAAAGGTTGCATCGGAAGATAACATTGCGGATATATTCACTAAACCCCTTAAGCGTGAATTATTCAACCACTTGCGTTTAGGATTAGGAATGATGAAACAAGTTGATTAAATTCTATTGCATTTACACAAATTTTTACTTGCATAAAATTTACTTTTCTTCCACTTCTCCATTTCTGAGTCTAGGAATCTATTTCACACTAAATTAAAGATTGGGAAACCTTATTTTCATTGCATATACTCTCTTGTAAAACCCAATTAAAATTTCTTGAAAACTATTCTCACATCTAGGAATTACATGAAAATAATTTTTCTTGCATTGTTGACAAATGCTAAAAACCTTTTTTCCTAAATCATGCATAAACTCTCACATAAATTGTCAAAGTATATAATCTAATATATATCATTGACATTCATTAATCGAGCTAAAATTGAATAAAGGAGATTTTGGATTGTTTCTTAGGAAGTTTATTTTTCTTTGCATTTAGGAGTCGAAACAATCACAACTCCACATTTGTTGCATATAGGCACACACTAGGACCAAATCACTCATAATGTTGTCACCTTGTTCCATCACTAGTTTTTTACTCACTAGTTACCTTTGCCTTTGATCTAAGATAGTTGCTCTAGGAAGATTAGGTGCCTTTGCCTTTGCTTATCTCTTCTAGATTTTTATTAATTACTTATTTGCTCTTTTACTTAAGTGTTTTTGCATGCATGCTATATTATGATTAGATTAGATGCTATATTGCCTCAAAGAGTTGAACTAGCTTGAATCCAAACCGAAAAACACAACCTTTCTGCAAATATTCTGCTAAAAACCCAATTCTGTCAATCTGGAAATCACCAGATGGGCGGCACCCTTAATTATGTAAGGCAACCCCCTTAATCATTAAGGGGACCGCCCCCTAATTAAGGGGACCGGCCATCTGATGGTCGGGTTTACAAAATCTTTTCTGCTTTTTAGCCCATTTCAACCTACATTTCCCAATTTTCACCAACACATTTTGTCCTAATCTCCCAAACAAACTTTATCCATCCATAAACACACAAATCTTACACTATAAATATCCCCAATCTTCAAAACTCTCCATTCATCCCTTCATGACCTCTCCAAACAAACCAAAACCAAAAGCCTCAAGGCTAGCAAGGATGACGGAAAAACCCGTTTGGCGAAGAAAAAGCCCTCGGAACAAATCCATCACAACCAATGAAGTTGGAAATCACTCAACACCTCCAACTACTTACTTCCCAAACTTTACACCAAACCCACAAGGACATTTATTTGATCCTCTTTACAAACCATACAACATTGGCCAAACATCTTCTTTCATACCAAACTACACATCTCAACCTCCATCAACTTTTAAAGATCTATACAAGTTTGATCAACCATCAAACTACACTTCCAACAATTTCAATTCCAACTACACAAGTCCAATTCATCCATATCAACACAATGATTCTCTCCACATTATCAAGGAAAAGCAAAAGTTCCGTGATGAAATAAACCAAATCCATGATCTTAGTGATCTCCTTGCTATGCATCTTGCACAACGCAACAAAGGGCAACCTCCATCATCACCCTATGCAAATTGCCTTCCTCACTCTCTCAACTTGGATCAAGTTACAAACCACACTCACTTTTGCCCTTGTTGTATCTTCCTTAAAAAACAAATACTCTACTTGAGTGAAGATATTTCTTGGATTGAATATCTTCTCACTCGTCCTCATCCTATACCACCCTTAACAAGATACAACATCGTGAGATCCACCTCTTCTGCTCCATACCCCACTCCATATCCCTCTCCATCAAACAACTAAGCTCTATGCTTATGTTCACCTCAAGCTAATAAAACACTCAACCATGGGTTGCAAGCAAGTCCAAGTGCTCTCTTCGGCAATTTAGGACTATGTTGTTTCTTTTGTTTTATTGTAATCAATATGCTTCAAGCATATTGAATGTTGTAATGATGATCATTGCTATGATCATTTCATATATGCTTGAATGAATCTAGTTTTATTTGCATAATTGTTGCTTTGCATATATATTTCTTGTTCTCTTCACTTATTTTTTTGCAGCCAAGCTTTCCATAGCTCGTTTCCTTGGTGCTCTCGAATGAGGGGGAGCATACATCAAGGGGGAGCTCTCTACCCGTTTAACTTCTTTTATGAAGCTTAATCGGTCTAACCTTTTTGATTTTACAAAAAGGGGGAGAAGAGAATATTAAACTATAAAATACTTGTCTAAAAATTAATTTTTAGACCTAGTGAGTTTAAAGTTTTGTAATCATCAAAAAGGGGGAGATTGTTGACATGAATAATGCCTAAAAACATTGTTAACATATTAACAATATCTCTATGTTTTGATAATTACAAAGCATAAACTCATTAAACAAAAACTTATGACGTAAACAAGTATTTAGAGTTAAATATTTCATTTTGCATCCAAATCACTTAAGGTATGAATAAAGAAAGTGTTTATTGCATTCTATGATCAAAGGAAATTTTTCTAATCACTAGAATTTTTATAAAATATCTTAAACATTTTATATCTTTTACAAAATTACTTTTGGAATTAAAAGAATATGTTTAATTCATTATAAATATATGATTTCAAATTTCCAACCTAAAATGGCAAATTTTATCCAGAAAAACCTTCCCCACTAAAGGACAAGCAACTCTAACGTTCTGGAGGGGGCGGCCCCCTTAATTCATAAGGCGGCCCCCTTAATCATTAAGGGGACCGGCCCCTAATTAAGGGGACCGACCACGCTCCAGAACAGTATTTTGCTCCCCTATAGAAACTGGTTCATTCCACAGATTTTTCTCACCTTTTGCACTCCTAAACTTTCTGTTCTAGATCTCCATTTCTATTCTCTTAATCCTTTGATCATACATTCATAAATCTTTGTTTAAAGTGATCCAAACATCCACCACCCAAGTGCAAGAGAAGAATACTTCTATCCTCCAAGACAAAAGTATTACAACTTGTTGTGACCTCCACATCCAAGTTGTTAGAGCATCATTCATTTCACATATTTCTTTGTGTTATTTGATGTGAATATTTGGTAGAAGATAGATTAGCTTAGTGTGTAGATATATTGATTGTTAAGAAAATTGTTGTGAAGTAGATAGTTGGAGAGTAGATAGTTGTGAAGATAATAGGTCTGAAGAAGATTGTTGGAAAGTAGATAGTTGTGAAGAAGATTGGTATGAAGTAGATAGGTGTGAAGATATATAGGTGTGAAGTAGTTGTGAATAAGGTGTGATCTAGTTGTGACGAAGTTGTGGTGTGTACATTGGTGTGTAAGGTTTTCTCTGCCATAAGGGAGCTTGTTGACATGTGAAGAAAACTCTCGAGTTAGGTGCTCAGGGAGTGGAGTAGGGCAAGGAAGGTGTCCTTGTAGCCGAACCACTATAAATCTCTTGTCTAGCGGTTCGATCTTTCCATCTCTCATTTATTTCTTTACTTACATTATTATTGCTATATCGTACATATCTATTATTGTTCATATTGTGCAAGACTTGAGATCACATATTATCGAATCTAAATTTTTGAAAATAAAGAAAACACTCAAAAAATCTTTTATAACAAATTAAAAATACGTAAAACTATTCAACCCCTTTCTTGTTTTCCACATTTTTTACAAGGTTTTGCACATATTTTTATACACGTTTTTATACACATTTTTATACACGTTTATACACGCGTTTTTATGCATGTTTTTATACGGATTTTTATACACACAGTTGTATACACGTTTTTATGCACGTGTTTATATACACATTTTTTATACACATGTTTTTATACACGGTTTTACATACATTTTTATATACGTTTTTATGCACACGTTTTTATGCACGTTTTTATACACAATTTTAATTTAACTTTTTTTACACTTCTAATTTAACCTTTTTACACTTGAAGGAATGGTTACAACCCTTAAAGGAATGGTTACAGCGAAAAAAGAACATGCCATCAAAGTTGGATAAAGGCCTGAGCTTTGCATTGGGGATACATCCGCCTAGTGCAAACCCTTCTACGAATTGATTGAATAATAATGCCCCCAGCAAGGGTCTAACTTTGCACGAGCATCTGGATACGTCAAATGAAAGGCCTACCATGACTAAATGTGACAGGATTCCTAGTTCTATCAAATGTAGAATTAGTAAAAAGGGTTAAAAAAACACGAGTAATCCGTTTTTCTTTGCAAACTACCTGCCATTGTTTATGAAAATCCAATAACAATGCTATAGCTTGATAAAGTACAACATACTTGTTCATTTGTCTCGTGTTAGTCATCATGCTTTGTGTCCAATTTGGGTCATTTTACCCATATATTTTGTTTCTAATTAAGTTTTCAAAGCTTATCCGTTAGACTTGTAAATTATAAAGCACAATTCAACCAATTTTTAAGTTATTGACTTGTATTCAAGCTCTACTATATGGCCAAATTTGCTTAGTCTTACACACTGTCATGTTTCTTTAATTAGCAGCAGAAGAATCACTCCTTCATGATTCTGTGAATCCCACTTGAGTCATCTCGAACATCTTGAATTTGCTTCATTTGTTTACTCTCATATTACTGAGTAATATGAAGTCAACAAGCAATGTGGTCAAAGCATGTGAACGAATCCTGGGGCTCAGATGAAACCAGCAGTAAGGGCCTCAGTGACTAAGAAGAGGTTGGAGTCAGTTTTGCAGAAATGCCAGTTCTTACTAATTATTGGCATGAATATGACTATGATTTCGGTAGAAAGATTAGTGGAAATGGCAACGAATTTTAGGATGAAAGCGATTTTTATCGTGATATTAGTCAAAGTCGGGGTGAGTCATTGCTACTAGTTTTTGACATGGTATCAGAAAAGTTACTAAGATAAAATCGTTTTGGAATCCAACAAGAGTTGGTTACTAATATTGTATACCATAACTAAAATCAACCTGATTACCATAAATGGGTCGAAATTGTTAGAACCCCTTTTACATAGTGAAAACTAAAGCCAAATAAGATTGATTACAAATGGCAGATTCCTGAAACTAATTAAACTCACTAAAAGAAAGAAAAAACCTGTCATTTATTGTGTGTTTTGTCTGTTATTTTATTAGATTAAAAATTTTAGAAATGAATGGATAGTATTCCAATTGCATACATTTTGTAGAATGGAATGATGTTTGTGTAACAAAAATGTCGACATAATTCAGAAATGACAATGTTTATTTCTGTGAATTTACGAAGAAAGAGTTGAAAGAGTTTGACAGAAATTGTGTGGACACCATTTATAATTCTATCAAGTTGAAGAGATAATGATTATGTGGAAGCTATGGCCAACCCATAGAATGTGTTAGAATTTTTCGACAAAGACTTGGTATTGACTATCGTTTAGTCTTTGCCATTGACTTGGAAAAGTAGAAGGTTTTGTTTATGCATATATACATGATAATTACCAATTATATATCATATGGTTAATCTTGAATACTTACTTTTAAATTTTGACGATCAAACGAACAATAACAATGTGTCCTACTTCCTCCAAAAATCTTACTGTTCATATGCACAATTTCACTTATGTGCTTATGATGCTCATTTTTGTATTAGCAAAAACCAGTGCTAATGATTTCAACAAATCAAGCGAAGCAAAAGCTTTGCTTGCGACGAATTGGTGGTGGTATGAAACTTCTTCAGATCATTGTTATTGGTCAGATATCACTTGCAACAAAGCAGGTAGTGTCATTTCGATATCCTTTTACTGTTATAGTTTTCAAGGTCCATTCAATATGGGAAGTCTTGACTTCGCTTCATTTCCAAACCTTGAGAAACTTTCTTTTCCTAACTGCAAGCTTGAGGGAGGCATCCCAGAGCAGATTGGTTTGCTATCCAACTTAACACATCTTTCGCTTTATAGTAATCATCTCACAGGTAAAATACCTGTTTCGTTGGCCAATCTCAACTGTTTGGAAGACCTTGATCTTTCTAATAACACTTTGACTGGCATTCTCCCAGCTCAGATTGCGGATTTCAAGAATTTATATAATCTTGATCTTAGTCAAAATAACTTTATTGGTCAAATTCCTTCATCATTTGGTTCCATGGTTAATCTTGCTAACCTGGACCTGAGCGCAAATCAACTGAATGGATCAATCCCACCTGCACTTATAACTAACTTGCATAAGCTTGAAACATTGGACCTGAGTAATAACAATCTTGATGGTCCAATACCCTCAAGAGCTAATTTACATATTTCCTCCACAAGTTTAAGATACCTCAATCTTTCTCATAATAATTTCAATGTTTTTATTCCATCTCAGCTAGTGAGGTTGAGAAATTTGGCTGTAGTGGATTTTAGTCAAAACCAGTTAACGGGTTCGATCCCATCATATCTTGATTCCATGGCTAATCTCACCAACCTGACCTATCTTTCATTTCGTGGGAATCTACTCACAGGTAAGTTACCAGTTTGGCTAACCAATCTCACACAATTAGTAAAACTTGATCTTAGTCGAAACAACTTTACGGATCTCATCCCGTCATCTTTTGGATCCATGGTCAATCTCAATGTTCTCGACTTGAGCGAAAACAATCTTGATGGTCCAATTCCATCAAGTTTTGGTAATCTACGCCAACTGCAATCTTTAAACCTTTCCACGAATTCTATCAGTGGGCCTATTCCCCTAGATATAGCAAATTTGATGAATTTCAGTTTGGGACATTTAGACCTTCATCATAATCATCTTGTGGGTGCTATTCATCCAGAACTTGAGAAGCTTTCAAGTCTTTATTACCTTGATTTGTCATCAAACCAGTTGTCAGGAAACATATCACTTGCTAGTCCCTGTTTTCTTTCGTATCTAAATCTTTCCATGAATCTGATGATGGGAGCTATCACAAATGTACGTGATTGCAGAGACTTAGAATTCTTGGACATTAGTGGTAATCATTTTGTTGGAGAAGCACTTAATCACTGCGACTTCCCATCTTTATTGCTCTTAAATCAGTCTCAGAATAATCTTACTGGAGAAATGGTCTGGTCAACCAATAATGTGTGGAGTTCAAAAACAGCACGTACCCCGTTTGACCGTTTTTCTTCCCATTATCATTGGACTTTGCTTCTTAGTGGTTGCGTATTTCTTTTACAGTCGTAAAAAGGCTACCACAAAGAAAATGCATCCTGAAATCATAAAACATGGAGATGTGTGCACGATAATGAATTATGATGGAAACCTTGCATATGAAGACTTCATCAAAGCTACAAAGGATTTTGACCTCAAATACCGCATTAGAACTGGTGGCTATGGTAGTGTTTATGTAGCAAAACTACATAATGGTAAAACATTTGCTTTAAAAAAACTCCATAGGTTTGAACTAGAGCAACCAGCAATCGACCAGAGTTTCATGAATGAAGTCCAAGTGTTAACCAGCCTAAGACACAAAAGCATTGTGAAACTCTATGGGTTTTGTTTGCATAACAAATGCAACTTCCTTGTATATGAATACATGGAAAATGGGAGCCTATTTTGTGCATTGAGTGATGATGAATTGGCTGTTGAAATCGATTGGATGAAGAGGGTGAACATAATCAAAGATGTAGCCCATGCTTTAGCTTACATGCATCACGATTGCAATCCGCCTATCGTTCATAGAGACATATCAAGCAAAAACATTCTTCTAAACTCGGAAATGGAAGGATTTGTTGCTGACTTTGGAGCAGCCAGGCTGCTTGACCCCGATTCATCCAACCAAACAGTCATCGCAGGAACTTTGGGATACATTGCTCCAGGTAGTTCCTTCTACACTCCGTTATGCTTCTTAAGTTTAATTACGTCTGGCTAGTAGCAACTAAACCTTGCAAACATTTTTTTTTTTTTTTTTTTTTTTTTTTTTTTTTGTGTTTGTGATCATTTAGAACTTGCATATAGCATGATTGTGAATGAAAAATGTGATGTGTATAGCTTTGGAGTGATGGCACTTGAAACAATTGGAGGGAAACATCCCGGAGAGCTTCTTTCATACTTCAACTCTTCTAGCAGCCAAGGTACAATGTTGGAAAGTATATTGGACCAGCGTCTCTCTTACCCAACAGACAGGATGATAGAAAAGGAAATTTTGCGTGTTTGTCATGTGGTACTAGCATGCATACTCACAGATCCAAAGGCTCGGCCAACAATGAGAGAAGTTTCACAGGAACTATCACGTTGAGGGTATTATTCAGTCAATCTCAAAGCTTCATCATATCCTGAAGTAGACCTGAACTGCTACACTTTTGAAGTTCGCATATTGGTAAAATAATTTGTCAGTGGTGTAGTTATATTTAAACATTCTTACAATGTTTATCTAATTTCATAATAAGCAAGATATTGGTCGTAGTTATATGTATGTGATTTAAAAAAAAATGACTTTATGACATCTCTTTGCATTGATTCTATATTAAACAAACTAAATAAAATACACACTGAATTGGTATGAACAACCGAATACTATTGTTGGAATGAAACTGCTTTTTTGAGAGATAAGCAGATCGATGAATATACGTAAACATCACTGAATTGGTATGAACAACCAAATACTTTTGTAATCATATTTATCACATGGTTGTATGAGATTGTTCAATATAAAGTCGCTAAAAATAATTTCCCGTTACTTTAAGGAAAAGCAGTTTTGTCCAGGCACGTAAGTAGATAAGCACCAAACAACCTGTAAATATTACTAGTATAAAATCTGTTTTGTAACCCATTCTAACCCGTAACCCAGCCCACCGACCCATCAATTTTGAGGCATCTACTTTATTTGATAACATAACATTATCGCAAGAGAGAATGAAGGCACAACAGCTTTTGCAACAGACATTGTTTCCACAACAATAAAAAACCTTGTTGGTGGGCTTTCGTTTCGACGGTCGTGATTCTGTGGTGGTTTGGTGAGGCCCAGCGGTGGAGGGGCCGGTGGTCGTGGGTTTCTGTGGGGGTGGGAGTTGTGGTGGTAGGGACGACAGATGTGTGTGTTTTGTATAAGTTTTTTTTTTTTTTTTTTTTTTTTTTTTTTTTTTTTTTTTGTTGCAATAGGTGAACATATTTTATTAAAACACATGGAAACAAATACAACCAAAATACAGAGCTTTAGACATGCCTAAACTCTTTAATCCAAATACAAACAGAAAACATACTGAATTGAAACTATCATATTCAGTACAATGTATCACTGCTATTTACAAAACTAGCAGCCAATGCCTCATAACAGCTTGCAGACAACTAACTCCAGTTGTAGACATACTGCAGCATTCCAATTCACCTTAATGCACCAAATACCATCTAGCATACATTTCCATTACATCTAAACCATAAAGGTCATTCAACCTGCCACCACAATAACCAAGACAGTTAAGATGAATGGCATCACTAGGAACCCATTACCCCTCCAAATCAAGGGCTATACCAAACTGTGCTACATTTCCATCTACTACAATGGCATCACACAGATGGGAACACACACCTTGAGTGAGGACCAACCAAGCCTCCTATGGGTAATGTATAGTATGGACCAAGTAGGTTCATCTTTCACTCCTCACTATTCTATACTTCATACACTACCCCACCTAACTCACATACCCTTCAGAATAGGAAACCTACTTTATGAAAAATATCACTGCATTATCATATTAGCCTCAAACTGTTTATACATTCCCCCCCAAGGCCAAATGATAAAACAGAAAGAGCTAACATGACAAGACAGGATATATTCCAAGTTACAAGGCCATCTATTCAAGTGAGTTTAAAAACTCTTCATTCTGCCAACACAACAGACATGAAGAAACAGGTAATAACCATATGTTTTTGCAGACCATCAAATCACATTCTGCATGAGCCTAAATTGGCAATTCAGAATAAGCCAATCAGATAAAAGCTAAAAGCATTCTCTGATACATCATGGACCATACAGCCCATAATCACACTCAGCAGGCAAATACTTTATGGGGAGACCATACTAATCCAAACACTATCCTTTAGAATCTGTCCTCACCACCAAGCAGACTAAAAGACAAGTGCAAACTAGAAAGCATCCCCAAAATACTAGCACTCTGCTATATAAACCTTTATCAAAAACCCAAAACTTCTAAGAAACCAATATTATGTAGCTCTCAACAAGCTGTTAGCCCATACTAAATCCCATTTTTTAGCAACAAGCACAACAGTTCTAGATCTTTTCACCTTGATTGTCATGAGATTATACCTGATACTGTCTTTAATAATTCTACAAAGCACTTCCACACTTCTTTTCTCATTCTTGAACATTCTCAGGTTTCTTTCTTGCCAAAGATAATAAACTGAAGCAGCCACAATTAATTTGTCTAAAACACTTCCAATGCTATTCTTATCATTATTAGCTGCAATCTCAGACACAACAGTATCCAAATTATTAAGAGCACCCAGCCTAACTGACATATTCCTCATAATCTTCCACAGTTCCTCTGTATATTTGCACTTAAAGAACAAATGTTGGTGAGAATCACTTTCAACCATACAATAACTGCACACTAACCTGCCAATATTATTCCACTTCTCCATTTTATCTTGAGTTAAAAGTTTACTTTGAATTGCTAACCATAAAATGAATCCATGCCTTGGAATAAACTGCTTGAACCATACATGTTTCCATGATACAGAAGGCCACTCATCCCTTAAATCAATCCAAGCTTGTTTTGTATAAGTTAATTACTAGCAGGTCCCCGCGCGATGCAGCTGCGGGGACCCTGTAATTTAATTTTTCGGCTAATAATTTATTTTATTTGTACGTTAATTAGTTTTTTGTGGCAAAAGTTGATTTTGCTTAGTTTCTATTATTTTATTTATTATTTATTTTATTATTTTTTTTAGTAGTTTGCTTGGTTTGTACAATATGTGAACATATTTTAGTTTATTATGTTCTTTTTGACAATAAATTTACGGATATCAAAAATTTCGTTTAGCTCGTGTCCGTTCTGGCTTGAGCCCGTTTGACCCGTGCCCGTTTGGGCTCGAACCCATTTGGCCCATTGCCCGTTCGGGCTTGAATATTTGTATAATATGTTTTATTATTTATATTAGTGACATTTAATGCAGGATTGTGTTTAAGTTGGTTGTACAATATGCTTGATTATTTGTATTTCTTATATAAGGGTGTTTAATAAGTGCATTAATTGTATTTATTGACCAGTTAATTAATTGTATTTAATGTACATAATAATTTATTTATTATAGTATTAATTGTATGTTAAATATGCAATAACAATGCTATTGCTTGCATAAATGAACAACATACATGTTCATTTGTCTCGTTTTAGTCATCATACTTCATGTCTGGTTTGGGTCATTTTTGACCCATTTTGTTTCTAGCTAAGTTTTCAAAGCTTATCCGTTAGATTTGTTAAATATAAAGCACAATTCAACCAATTTTTATGTTAGTGAGTTGTAAATCAAGCTCTACTATATGACCAAATTTGCTTAATCATACACAATGTAGTGTTTCTTTGGCAGCAAATTAAAAGGCTGTATAAAAAATCGTCATGCGAGACAACAAGATGCCGAATACCACTCGATCCCATTATCATAATCACTGAAACCATGGGAATAAATAAGTGAGTACCCTTCTGAAGACTCACTCGTTCATGTTTATGTGAATCCCACTCCAGTCATCTCGAACATCTTGAATTTGCTTCATTTGTTTACTCTCATAGTCTCACATACTGAGTAATATTGAAGTCAACAAACAATCTGGCTAAACATGTTAACTAATCCTGTGGCTAAGATGACACTAGCAGTAAATTAAGGCCTCAGTGGCGAAAGTATTTGACAAAGACTGTGTGGACACGATTTAAAATTCTATCAAGTTGAAGAGATAACGAATATGTGGAAGCTATGCCCAACCCATAAGATGGGTTAGAAAGTTTTTCGACAAAGACTTTTGGTACTGACTATCGTTTACTCTTTGCCATTGACTTGAAATATTAGAAGGTTTTTGTGACAACTGGCAAATTAGGGAGTTATTTTGAAAACCCGCATTACTTTAAAATTTATAATTTCGGAATATTTGAAAAGTTTATTGTGACGAGATTTTGTGAACGTTGGAACGTGATTTTTAAATCGTACGATATTTATGAGAGTTGGTTATTTATTTATGGTTTGGATTGACTCGGTCGTGATGATTTATTGTGAGATCGTTATTTTTGGCACTACATTGACTCCGGCACTAGGTTAACCTAACAATTTTAATTATATCTTATGGTTGGATCGGATATTATTATTTTTGAAACGGATTCGGTTTGAAAGACATTTGGTTATTTAAGTTTCGGGTTTGGTCTGTGTATTGACACCGGGCTACTAAATCCCTACACCCATTATTATTATTATTATTAAAAAGTTTATTTCTTTTTTTTAATAAGAGTAAAGCATGAATCGTCCTTTGTGATAACCTGGAAAACACAACACATAAACCAACACCAACACCCACTCTCTCTCTCATATTCATCTTCATCATCTCTACACCAACCCTAGCCGCCACCCACTCCGGCAGCCACCACCGTCACACCGCCGGCCCTACAACAAAAATAACACCATCACATTAACCTCCTCATCGAGATCTATCTTTTGGTATAGGTCACGCGCGAAATAAACACCTCTAACACCACGAATCCACCATAAATTCGTCCTATTTTTCTTGTTTTTTTGAAGTTTCTTTATGATTTGATCTTGGTAATCAAAGGTGAGACGAGTGTAACTCGTATTTTGGTGAAATTCGTGACTAAGGGTCACGAATCTTATTGATATCTTTCGGGTAATGGTTAAAAACATTAAGATTCAAGTGGGTTTTGAATAAAATATGATCTAAAACGAGTTTGGTATCCGGGTTTGATGTTTTCTTGTTGGGTCGAAGTGAAACCGAGAGCAATGGCTCTCGGCTTGATGTTATTTATTTAAGCTTATGAGGTTTTGAGGCTGATTTATGGAAGTTGGTATAACCGTGACCCATGAGGTCCGCTTGGTTTTGTTTGATGGCTCGACATGGACCAGCCGTGACCCAAGGGGTCTCTTGGCTGTGTTTGTGGCTCGACATGAGTGAGCCGAGACCCATAAGGGTTCGGTAGCAGCTTGTGTTAATGTTTCTTTGATGTCATACTTGATTAATATTTGATGTTAATTGTTGAGAGATTACTATTATGGAGGTTATTGAGATTACGGGACCAGGTGGTCCATTTGTTTTGGTTCGAGCTCGGCTGAGCTAGCCGAGACCCTAGAGGTCTCGGGTGGGACCAACGCGATTCGTGGTGATGTCTTGACTCGGGTTCGACTTGGTAAGTTGACCCGGATTGCATGATATACTTGATGTTCTTATTGGTTTCATGATATTCTTTTTGTTGCTATTATTGTTGTTGTTGTGGTATATTGTTATTGATACTTTGGGCATTGGTTACATCATTATTGTTGCTTGGGAATCGAGAAGAAAGGTAAGATGATTTTCATTGTGGAGTTGTGTTGACGAGTATGGATTTGGGGACCGATTGTGAGACGGTCACTTAAAATGACGGAGATAGGTTAGTTGGGTGCCGTAGTCGGACCCTCATGTTGTAGCACGTGATATTGGGATTGATTTGGACGGAGTTGATTTATTTATTTTGACTTGGTTATTATTTTTGGACTTGGACTATGAGCCGAGAGTGATGACTCGGACATGTGACCAAATTCTTATGACTCGATAAATATTAAAAATCAAACGCTTATAATAAAACTCGTTATAATATTATTAGTAATATAATCGTTTATATAGGTATATAGACGTGATAAACGTATATATATTATTATAAATGCGTATATTAATAATAAAACGGTCACGAGTGAACGTTATAATAATATAACGATATTTATTATACTATGTGAATAGTGCAATAAATGTCAGAGTATTATTATAAATAATAACTATAGATAATGTCGAGAACTAATACGTCGGGTAAGTAATAAATAAAAACATGATAGACTTTTATAATTTTGGAAAACTTATCGAGTTATACGAGTTGTGGTTACTTAAGTCCAAGTGGGCTTTATTATGTGACTTTTGTGTCGTCACGGATATATGACGATTAATATATCTATTTTCTATAACTACGTAACTTATTTAATCGACGGGTTAAATAGGGTTTATTTAGCTATAGAAAATGAGCATATTAATGGGCATCGTATCCTACGACGCCCATAGGTTGTGGTATGTGTACGAGAATAATAAATTACTAAGTATCTCGTGAGGTTGCCAAATTGACGAATTTGATAAGCTTAACGGCATAATTAGAAAATTTATGTGCTATGTGCTTTAGGTTGGGTGTAATCTTGGAACGGTAAGTTACGTAAATAAATATGAGGATATCAAATCGACGGATTTGATAAACTTCGGCGATTTATTTAAATGATATATTGGGCTAATATTAGATCCATAGTTTATTTTATTATTCTTTGTAAGACCTTTGGATTTGTTTTGTGTCGACCTACCACCCGTATGGATACCAAACGTAAATACACCAAACTAATACGAAATGGATTTTCGGAAATAAAACGGATTCTCGTCCGGGTTTGGGAATATTTTTGAATTTGAGGAAATGATTTCTGAACGAGTTAATATTGTTAGGTCGTGCCGAGTCCGTAGTTGTTGTTTCGTGAGTTACTATACATCTTATTTCTACCGACTTCTTCTTACTATTTTCTGGACTTGAGGTGAGTCATAGCCCCACTTTTTAATCTTGAACTATGTTTTCAATACTTGGGGTGAGAAACGTGCAAATTATTTTATGTGGACTATTATCGCTTCTATGTTCTTTCTAAAACTTGCTATGCGTATGGACTAGGATGTATTGTCAGCTTTAGTCACACATTGTTGTGTTTACTATTCAAGGTTGGCTTATTTGGTTATTGGTGGATTGTCAGCTTTAGTCACATATTTTGTGTGTACTATTCAAGGTTGGCTTATTTGGTTATTGGTGGATTGTCAGCTTTAGTCACATATATGTTGTGTGTACTATTCAAGGTTGGCTTATTTGGTTATTTGGAATTGTCAGCTTTAGTCACACGGTTTCGTGTGTACTATTCAAGATTGGCTTGTTTAGATATTATAGTGTGCACCTATAGGTTATTAATACTTCGGAGGTTATCCGAGTATTTATGGTATTGCGGGGGTTACCCGAATATCTATGTTAGAACGGAGGGTATCCGTGTGTTAGGTTGGAGCGGAGGGTATCCGCAGGCTTTTAGCGAATCCTTAGTCTAGCTAGCAAGCGTTTTGCGTATATGTCCACTATATTGTTAGATGAATTTAAACCTATGATCTCACCAGCGAAAGCTGACTTTTAGCACGTTTTCTCAGGAAATTAAGTGATGCTCTATGGATGCTTGGATTGGAAGCTTGGCAATGGCACCGGTTATGGATCTACTTTTCTAAAACTCTGATAAACTATTGTGGACCTATGTTTATTTCTTTTGGGCCTGACTCTGAATGAATGTTGGGATAAATGTAAACTTTAAAAGCCCGTTTTGGTTGTGTTTTTCTTGTGTTTACTTTATCTCATTCTTTCATGACTTTGAATGGATACCAATCCCCGTAGCACCCCGAAAACTTGTTGAGTCTTCCGCTGTATCGAATTTTGGTGGTGTTACAGATTGGTATCAGAGCAAGGTTATAGAGAACTAGGTAAATAGACACCTAAACTATAACCGATTTTTATAGAAAACGATCCTCGACCATTGCCCGCCAGCCCGCCAAGCCGAAGCATCATTATTATTATTGAAGTATATTGAGATGATTATTAGATTTGGGATTCTTGAGATGATTTGAGGATTTGAGGTTTATTGATTTAGTGATGTGATGACGTTTTGAGGAATTATATGCGTTTTGAGGAATTATATGGCTTGATTGCTTTACGAATGATTTTAGTAATGCGGTATTTTAAATCTTTCTGGATATATATGATTTGGAATTATATGATGATTTTTGATGCGATATTTTGAGTTCGCGCTTTAGTTGTTTTGAAACACTTACACCTACCCTACGCCGTTGTCACAAATCATAGCCTCCTTTGCACGTGTTGTTGTTAAGAACTGTTATTGCTAGTACGCGTCGCCTATCGTAGATCACTATGGCCCCTCATGACCCATACGTGATGGTCATGCGTTCAGCCACTACTACTTTATCGTCCCATTGTCGCCCTAAGTCGCCGACTTTATCGTCTCGTGGTTCGCCTGCTCGGAGATGACGAGTGATGGAGTACCCCTTCGACGAGGAGTACGCGGGTGAGCAGAATGATAACCCTCAAGATGATGAAGAGAATGATGACCCTCAGGATTGGGAAGAGGATGATCCTCAGGAGGAGGATATGCCTGATGATGATGGGGCTAGCACATTCAGTTCATTCTGCGAAGCCCGATTCCCCGATACATCCGTTAGAGCCGGTTTCACCTGATCATCCGTTTTTGTTTGATTCACCACCTGGTAGTCCCGTGGCGTCAGATGCGTCATCTGAGATATCTGCTGAGCCTGCCGATTTGGGTGAGACTGGTAGGATGTGGACTCGGATTACTGCACAGGGCGAGAGGATCTCGCGGATGTTTGACCGACTTGAGATGGTTATTGCTGAGTTTATTGCTGGGTTTGTTGCGGAGTTGAGGAGTCTACGCCAGCTTCATGGCTAGATCGATTTGGATTTGTGTTGCTTCCTAAGCCAGGGAGTACTTGGTTAAGAAAGATGGTTATTCTATCCCTTAAGTCATGTTATTCGAATTGTATGTTCATTTCGTATGGAACGATTAGTATTTATTATGTCTTATGGTATATTGGAGCGAAGTATCGACCGCTACTTGTATGGACGATGGTAATTTCGTATGATATTCTACGGTTTTTGGCATACATGGAGAATTGCGTTCGTATTTGCGTGGCTGATATTGTATTGGTATTACGTTCGTATTTCGACTTTCACCAATCGGATTCTTGTTAGACGTTATGGTACGTGTTAGTGGAGACTTACGAACCTTGTATTGTGACTTATATTAATTGCCCCACGACGAAACCCTGTTAGAGCTACCAGAACTGGCCCTGCAACGACTACCCCTAGTCATCGAGGACGCCGTCCTACTCGAAATGTCGAAACCCCTACCCCTGACAACCTGGACACTACTAACCGCAACAACAGGAATCAAAATGTTGATATTCAGGGAGACGATGATCATGATCCACTTAATGTACCTACTGTGGATCAAGCAATGATCAATCAACTTGTGGAGCAACGAGTTGCTGAGCTACTAGCTGAGTCAAATCATTCCAACAATTCTGCTGGAACATTTCCACCTGTTCGTGCTAATGGATGTAACTACAAGGAGTTTAAAATTTGTGGACCCATTGAGTTTGGTGGAACTGAAGGAGTGGTCTGCTTGGTCAGGTGGATAGAGAAGACTGAGTCAGTGTTTAATGACAGTGGTTGTGCGGAGAATGCTAAGGTAAAGTTTGCTTCTTTTACTTTCAAGGATGAAGCTTTAACTTGGTGGAACAATTAGCAAAATTCGGTTGGGAGTGATGTGGCTTATGCTATGACTTGGGAGCAATTTAAGTCTTTGCTGATTCAGACTTATTGCCCAAGAAATGAGGTTAAGAAGCTGGAGATTGAGTTTTGGAATCACAAAGTGAAGGGTACTGATATGGCGACTTACAATCGTCGTTACCAGGAGTTGGCCTTGCTTTGCCCAGATATGGTTAGAACTGAGACTCAAAAGATTGAGCGGTATACCGATGGTTTGCCGGTAGCTACAAGGAACGATGTGATTTCTGCTAAGCTTGCAAACATTCATGAGGGCATCACAATTGCTCAACAATTAATGGATTCGTTGGAATTGGAAGGGGCTGATAAGGAGAAGAATGGGAAGAGAAAGAGAGACCATCACTCTAAGGGTAATGATCACCGAAACAAGCGACAAGCTAAGGCTTATGCCATTGGGAATGGAGATAAAAGGAACCAAAATGGTGATGCACCCAAGTGTGGTCGTTGCCACCAGAATCATTCTGGAGGGTGTAGTGTAATATGTCAGAACTGCTCCAAGAAGGGACACACATCTAAGGATTGTAGGACTCGACCTCTTACTATGATTCAAGCTACTCCTGAAGTGAGAAGTAAGGCGGATGTTACTTGTTTTGGGTGTGGAGAGAAAGGACACTATAGGAGTGAGTGTAGAGGATCGTGGAACCGAGGAAATCAAGGATCGGGTGGTAATGGATACAATCATGGAAACCGTGGAGCTAGAGGAAACCGTGGACGACAAGATAATGGGGACCAACGTGTGGAAGCTAGAGCTGCTCATGGGAGAGTGTATGCACTCGGGACCGAGAGAGGAGAAGATCCGAACGTCGTTACTGGTACGTTCCTTCTTAATAATCGTTATGCTTCCATACTATTTGATACTGGTGCCGATAGAAGTTTTGTGTCCACTACGTTTGCACCCTTACTAGAGAAACCCTCGATGGCCTTAGGAATTGAGTATATAGAGTTAGCTAACGGGAACATAGAAAGGATTAGGACTACCATTCGTGGTTGCACGTTAAACTTCCAAAATCGTCCTGTCAACATAGATCTTCTACCCGTCACGTTAGGGAGTTTCGATGTCATCATTGGTAAGGATTGGTTGTCGAAGTATCGTGCTCACATACTTTGCGATGAGAAGATCGTGCGTGTACCTTACAGAAGGAAATTCTAAATATACTAGGAGATCAAAAGCGTTCGAGGAGCCCATCCCGGTTAGCAGTCATTTCTTGCACCAAGTTACCAAAACTAATGGAAAAAGGATGTTGCCTTTTCTTAGCTCAAATCTCTGAGAACGAAGGGAAGGAGAAGAAGGAAAGGTGCATTGGAGATGTGCCTATAGTTCGTGACTTTCCTAAAGTGTTTCCCGATGATTTTCCTGGAATCCCGCCTACTAGACAAGTAGAGTTTCAGATTGAGTTGATACCTGGTGCTGCACCCGTGGCACGAGCGCCTTATCGTCTTGCACCTACTGAATTGGAAGAGTTGTCGAAGCAATTAGCAGAGTTAGCCGAAAAAGGATTTATAAGACCAAGTTTTTCGCCTTGGGGAGCCCCGATCTTATTTGTGAAGAAGAAGGATAGATCGTTTCGTATGTGTATTGATTTTCGAGATTTGAACAAATTAACGGTGAAGAATAGATACCCGTTACCGAGGATCGACTATTTGTTCGATCAGCTTTAAGGATCGAGTGTGTATTCGAAGATCGATTTGAGATCGGGATATCATCAGCTTCGAGTTCGCGAGAAAGATATTTCGAAAACGGCTTCCAGAACCCGTTACGGGCATTACGAGTGTCAGGTGATGCCGTTTGGGTTGACTAACGCACCGGCGGTATTCATGGACCTCATGAATCGGGTGTGTAAGCCTTACTTAGATAAGTTTGTGATTGTGTTCATCGATGACATTCTAAATCTATTCGAAGAGTGAGAAGGAGCATGAGGAGCATCTAAGACTTATCTTAGAATTCCTCAGGAAAGAGAAACTGTATGCCAAGTTTTCTAAATGTGAATGTTGGATTTCGACGGTACAATTTCTGGGTCATGTGATTGATTGACAAGGAGTTCATGTAGATCCTGCTAAGGTTGAAGCGATTAAAGATTGGGCTGTACCAATGACCCCAACAGAAGTTCGTCAATTTTTGGGATTAACCGGTTATCACCGAAGATTCATTGAGGGATTTTCGAAGACAGCAAAACCGTTGACCAAATTGATTCAAAAGAGTGTTAAGTACGAATGGGGAGATAAGGAAGAGGAAGCATTTCAGTTACTTAAGGAGATGTTGTGTAGTGCTCCTATCCTAGCGTTACCTGGAGGTAACGACGACTTCGTCGTCTATTGTGACGCTTCTCATAAAGGTTTGGGAGCCGTGTTAATGCAACGAGAGAAAGTGATAGCTTATGCTTCCCGACAGCTCAAGAAGCACGAGAAGAACTACACCACCCATGATTAGGAGTTAGGTGTTGTGGTTTTTGCTTTAAGGATATGGATACATTATTTGTATGGAACCAAGTGTGTAGTGGTTACTGACCACAAAAGTCAACAATACATTTTGAATAAAAAAGAGCTTAACATGAGACAGCGAAGTTGGATTGAGTTGCTAAGCGATTACGATTGTGAAGTTCGCTACCATCCTGGTAAAGCAAACGTCGTTGCTGATGCTCTTAGTCGAAAGGAGAGAATTTCACCGTTACGAGTTAGGTCATTAGGAATGACTATCGTATCGCCATTACCGTCTCAAATATTAGAAGCTCAAATGGAAGCGTTGAAAGCAGAAAATTGACCTGCTGAGAACATATTTGGGATGGCAGAAAATGAGAAAGGATTTGTTAAGCGTTCTGATGGAGTATTATGTTTTGGAGATCAGATTTGGGTACCATTGTAGGGAGGAATCCGAGTGTTGATTATGCATGAGTCGCATAAGTCAAGGTACTCTATTCATCCTGGGTCTGACAAGATGTACCAGGATTTGAAGAAGTTATATTAGTGGCCAAACATGAAGGCAGATATAGCGTGTATGTTAGTAAGTGCTTGACATGCTCTAAGGTTAAAGCCGAACATCAAAGACCGTCAGGATTATTGACGCAGCCAGAACTCCCGGTTTGGAAATGGGAGCGGATCATAATGGACTTTATTACCAAATTACCAAAGACAGCTAGCGGTGGTGACGCTATCTGGGTAATTGTGGATCAGTTGACTAAGTCTGCTCATTTCCTGGCGATTAGTGAAGATGATAGTGTAGACAAACTTGTGAGGTTGTATGTGAAGGAGATTGGTTCTCGTCATGGAGTTCCGATATTGATTATTTCTGATCGCAACAGTCGCTTTACGTCAGCATTGTGGCGATCACTTCAAACCGCTTTGGGGACGAGACTTGATATGAGTACTGCATATCATCCCCAAACCGATGGTCAAAGTGAGAGAACTATTCAGACTTTGAAGGATATGCTTCGTGCATGCATAATAGACTTTGGTAAAGGCTGGGAGAAGTATCTACCCCCTTGCGGAGTTTTCTTACAATAATAGATACCACACAAGTCTTAAAGCTGCACCGTTTGAAGCTTTATATGGCCGAAAATGTCGTTCGCCTATTGGTTGGGCTGAAGTTGGAGATAGCCAACTCACAGGCCCTGAGCTTATTTTGGAGACTACTGAGAAAGTGACTCAAATTCGTGATCGATTACAAGCAGCTAGAGATAGACAGAAAAGTTATGCCGATCAGAGACGTAAACCCCTAGAGTTCCAGGTTGGAGACAAAGTGATGCTGAAAGTCTCGCCTTGGAAAGGTGTGATACGTTTCAGGGAACGTGGGAAACTCAACCCCCGCTACATTGGACCATTTCTTAATTTGGAAAAAATTGGGCTCGTGGCTTATCGGTTGGAATTACCACATGAACTGAGTAAAGTTCACGATGTGTTTCACGTTAGTAATTTGAAGAAATGTCTTTCTGATGAGACGCCGGTTATCCCGGTGAAAGATATGCGAGTTGATGAGAAATTGAACTTCGTGGAAGAGCCGATCGAGATATTGGATCGTGAGTTTAAACAACTCAAGCGAAGTCGCATACCACTCGTCAAGGTTCGTTGCAATTCCCGACATGGACCGGAATTTACGTGGGAACGTGAGGACGAGTTCCAAAAGAGATATCCGAAGCTTTTCACTTCCTTGATGGATTGTTCCGAGAGAAACCCGGGACGGGTTTCTTCTGAGGCTGGGAGGATGTGACAATTGGAAAATTAGGGAGTTATTTTGAAAACCCGCATTACTTTAAAATTTATAATTTCGGAATATTTGAAAAGTTTATTGTGACGAGATTTTGTGAACGTTGGAACGTGATTTTTAAATCTTACGATATTTATGAGAGTTGGTTATTTATTTATGGTTTGGATTGACTCGGTCGTGATGATTTATTGTGAGATCGTTATTTTTGGCACTACATTGACTCCGGCACTAGGTTAACCTAACAATTTTAATTATATCTTATGGTTGGATCGGATATTATTATTTTTGAAACGGATTCGGTTTGAAAGACATTTGGTTATTTAAGTTTCGGGTTTGGTCCGTGTATTGACACCGGGCTACTAAATCCCTACACCCACTATTATTATTATTATTAAAAAGTTTATTTCTTTTTTTTTTAATAAGAGTAAAGCATGAATCGTCCTTTGTGATAACCTGGAAAACACAACACATAAACCAACACCAACACCCACTCTCTCAAATTCATCTTCATCATCTCTACACCAACCCTAGCCGCCACCCACTCCGGCAGCCACCACCGTCACACCGCCGGCCCTACAACAAAAATAACACCATCACATTAACCTCCTCATCGAGATCTATCTTTTGGTATAGGTCACGCGCGAAATAAACACCTCTAACACCACGAATCCACCATAAATTCGTCCTATTTTTCTTGTTTTTTTGAAGTTTCTTTATGATTTGATCTTGGTAATCAAAGGTGAGGCGAGTGTAACTCGTATTTTGGTGAAATTCGTGACTAAGGGTCACGAATCTTATTGATATCTTTCGGGTAATGGTTAAAAACATTAAGATTCAAGTGGGTTTGAATAAAATATGATCTAAAACGAGTTTGGTATCCGGGTTTGATGTTTTCTTGTTGGGTCGAAGTGAAACCGAGAGCAATGGCTCTCGGCTTGATGTTATTTATTTAAGCTTATGAGGCTTTGAGGCTGATTTATGGAAGTTGGTATAACCGTGACCCATGAGGTCCGCTTGGTTTTGTTTGATGGCTCGACATGGACCAGCCGTGACCCAAGGGGTCTCTTGGCTGTGTTTGTGGCTCGACATGAGTGAGCCGAGACCCATAAGGGTTCGGTAGCAGCTTGTGTTAATGTTTCTTTGATGTCATACTTGGTTAATATTTGATGTTAATTGTTGAGAGGTTACTGTTATGGAGGTTATTGAGATTACGGGACCAGGTGGTCCATTTGTTTTGGTTCGAGCTCGGCTGAGCTAGCCGAGACCCTAGAGGTCTCGGGTGGGACCAACACGATTCGTGGTGATGTCTTGACTCGGGTTCGACTTGGTAAGTTGACCCGGATTGCATGATATACTTGATGTTCTTATTGGTTTCATGATATTCTTTTTGTTGCTATTATTGTTGTTGTTGTGGTATATTGTTATTGATACTTTGGGCATTGGTTACATCATTATTGTTGCTTGGGAATCGAGAAGAAAGGTAAGATGATTTTCATTGTGGAGTTGTGTTGACAAGTATGGATTTGGGGACCGATTGTGAGACGGTCACTTAGAATGACGGAGATAGGTTAGTTGGGTGCCGTAGTCGGACCCTCATGTTGTAGCACGTGATATTGGGATTGATTTGGACGGAGTTGATTTATTTATTTTGACTTGGTTATTATTTTTGGACTTGGACTATGAGCCGAGAGTGATGACTCGGACATGTGACCAAATTCTTATGACTCGATAAATATTAAAAATCAAACGCTTATAATAAAACTCGTTATAATATTATTAGTAATATAATCGTTTATATAGGTATATAGACGTGATAAACGTATATATATTATTATAAATGCGTATATTAATAATAAAACGGTCACGAGTGAACGTTATAATAATATAACGATATTTATTATACTATGTGAATAGTGCAATAAATGTCAGAGTATTATTATAAATAATAACTATAGATAATGTCGAGAACTAATACGTCGGGTAAGTAATAAATAAAAACATGATAGACTTTTATAATTTTGGAAAACTTATCGAGTTATACGAGTTGTGGTTACTTAAGTCCAAGTGGGCTTTATTATGTGACTTTTGTGTCGTCACGGATATATGACGATTAATATATCTATTTTCTATAACTACGTAACTTATTTAATCGACGGGTTAAATAGGGTTTATTTAGCTATAGAAAATGAGCATATTAATGGGCATCGTATCCTACGACGCCCATAGGTTGTGGTATGTGTACGAGAATAATAAATTACTAAGTATCTCGTGAGGTTGCCAAATTGACGAATTTGGCAAGCTTAACGGCATAATTAGAAAATTTATTAAACTATGATATGTACCATATAGTATTTATGTGCTATGTGCTTTAGGTTGGGTGTAATCTTGGAACGGTATGTTACGTAAATAAATATGAGGATTATCAAATCGACGGATTTGATAAACTTCGGCGATTTATTTAAATGATATATTGGGCTAATATTAGATCCATAGTTTATTTTATTATTCTTTGTGTGACCTTTGGGTTTGTTTTGTGTCGACCCACCACCTGTATGGATACCAAACGTAAATACACCAAACTAATACGAAATGGATTTTCGGAAATAAAACGGATACTCGTCCGGGTTTGGGAATATTTTTGAATTTGAGGAAATGATTTCTGAACGAGTTAATATTGTTAGGTCGTGCCGAGTCCGTAGTTGCTGTTTCGTTAGTTACTATACATCTTATTTCTACCGACTTCTTCTTACTATTTTCTGGACTTGAGGTGAGTCATAGCCCCACTTTTTAATCTTGAACTATGTTTTCAATACTTGGGGTGAGAAACGTGCAAATTATTTTATGTGGACTATTATCGCTTCTATGTTCTTTCTAAAACTTGCTATGCGTATGGACTAGGATGTATTGTCAGCTTTAGTCACACATTGTTGTGTGTACTATTCAAGGTTGGCTTATTTGGTTATTGGTGGATTGTCAGCTTTAGTCACATATTTTGTGTGTACTATTCAAGGTTGGCTTATTTGGTTATTCGTGGATTGTCAGCTTTAGTCACATAGATGTTGTGTGTACTATTCAAGGTTGGCTTATTTGGTTATTTGGAATTGTCAGCTTTAGTCACACGGTTTCATGTGTACTATTCAAGGTTGGCTTGTTTAGATACTATAGTGTGCACCTATAGGTTATTAATACTTCGGAGGTTATCCGAGTATTTATGGTATTGCGGGGGTTACCTGAATATCTATGTTAGAACGGAGGGTATCCGTGTGTTAGGTTGGAGCGGAGGGTATCCGCAGGCTTTTAGCGAATCCTTAGTCTAGCTAGCAAGTGTTTTGCATATATGTCCACTATATTGTTAGATGAATTTAAACCTATGATCTCACCAGCGAAAGCTGACTTTTAGCACGTTTTCTCAGGAAATTAAGTGATGCTCTATGGATGCTTGGATTGGAAGCTTGGCAATGGCACCGGTTATGGATCTACTTTTCTAAAACTCTGATAAACTATTGTGGACCTACGTTTATTTCTTTTGGGCCTGACTCTGAATGAATGTTGGGATAAATGTAAACTTTAAAAACCCGTTTTGGTTGTGTTTTTCATATGTTTACTTTATCTCGTTCTTTTATGACTTTGAATGGATACCAATCCCCGTAGCACCCCAAAAACTTGTTGAGTCTTCCGTTGTATCGAATTTTGGGGGTGTTACAGTTTTATGTATGTTCCTTGATGGGATTTTATCTCATGGTTATGTGGGTTTGAAGGAGAGATGGTTTCTATTGGATCTATGCTTCGGTTATGGGGTCTGATCGGTTACTTATTTGGGTTTGTGTATCCTTGGATGTGTTTGTATCATCAGTTATGATGTTATTGGTCTTGATGATGACATGCTGTTGGTACGCGTATTAGGACCTGGTGTTGATCATTATGTTTGCATGTTAGTGTGAAAGTCATGTTTCTTGTGGTTTTCTTACTACCATGGTTTCGACTGCATTGTGGTACTGTAGTGTCCTTTGGGACTGAGGTGAGGGATTTCACCCTCATCCTATGTACTTCAACGGTTCGTGCTGCTGGGTGGATGTGGGATGTTCGCATCTCAAGTTTTGTCTTGTTATTATACCTAGTTTGATACTTTGTAATTAACTAGGTTTGGTTTGTGTTTATGGCATGTCATAAACACTTGTTTATCAAGCGCCTGTGCTTGAGGTTAATGTGGTACTTTAGCCACATTCCATTGCACTTAAACGTTTTTTGGATAATATATTTACCGGGTCGTTGACCTTTTACCCAAAAAATATATACATGATCGTTACCAAGAATATATCATATGATTAACCTTGAGTACTTACTTTTGAATTTTGACGATCAAACGAGCATCAACAATGTGTCCAACTTCCTCCAAAAATCTTACTGTTCATAAAAATTTCACTTATGTGTTTGTAATGCTCGTTTTCGTGTTATGTAAAGTGTCTGCTAATGATTTCGAGAAATCATTAGAAAGAAAAGCTTTGCTTTCAACGAATTGGTTTAAGGATATAAATGCTTCTTCAGATCATTGTACTTGGCATGTAATCACTTGCAAAGCGGGAAGTGTTATTTCAATATACTTTCCCTGTGGTGATAATGAAGATCTAGGCGATCTGGGAAGTCTTGACTTAGCTTCATTGCCAAACCTTGAGGAGCTTTATATTCATAACTGCAAGCTTAAAGGAAGCATTCCGGAGCAGATTGGTTTGCTATCAAATTTAACACAGCTTTCGCTCTATAGTAATCATCTCACAGGTACATTACCTGCCTCGTTTACCAATCTCACCCGTTTGGAAAACCTTGATCTTTCTAATAACTATATCACAGGTGTTTCATTTGCCAATCTCACCTGTTTGGGAGACCTCAATCTTTCTAATAACTATCTCACAGGAGTTTCGTTTGCCAATCTCACCGGTTTATACAACCTTGATCTTTCTAATAACTATATCACTTATACAACCTTGATCTTTCTAATAACTATATCACAGGTGTTTCGTTTGACAATCTCACCAGTTTGTACAACCTTGATCTTTCTAATAACTATATCACAGGTGTTTCGTTTGCCAATCTCACCCGTTTGGAAAACCTTGATCTTTCTAATAACAATCTCACAGGTATATTACCTTTTTCGTTTGCCGATCTCACCCGTTTGGAATACCTTGATCTTTCTAATAACAATATCACAGGTGTTTCATTTGCCAATCTCACCCATTTGGGAGGCCTCAATCTTTCTAATAACTATCTCACAGGTGTTTCGTTTGCCAATCTCACTGGTTTGTACAACCTTGATCTTTCTAATAACTATATCACAGATGTTTCGTTTGCCAATCTCACCCATTTGGAAAACCTTGATCTTTCTAATAACAATTTAACTGGCATTCTCCCAGCTCAGATTGCGGGTTTGAAAATTTTATATAATCTAGATCTTAGTCGAAATAACTTTATTGGTCAAATTCCATCATTGTTTGGTTCCATGGTTTATCTCACCAACCTGGACCTGAGCGCAAATAGACTGAATGGATCAATCCCACCTGCACTTATAACTAACTTGTCTTACCTCAGAATGTTGGACCTGAGTAATAACAATCTTGATGGTCCAATATCCTCAAGAGCTAATTTACATGTTTCCTCCACAATTTTAAGAGACCTCAATCTTTCTCATAATAATTTCAATGTTATTATTCCATCTCAGCTAGTGAAGTTGAGAAATTTGACTACTGTGGACCTTAGTCGAAACCAATTCATGGGTCTGATCCCTTCATATCTTGATTCCATGGCCAATTTCAGCTACTTGTCCTATCTTTCATTTCGTGGGAATCTACTCACTGGTAAGTTACCAGTTTCGTTAACAAATCTTACACAATTAGAAAACCTTGATCTTAGTCGAAACAACTTTACGGGTTTCATCCCACCATCTTTTGAATCCATGGCCAATCTCAATGTTCTTGACTTGAGCGACAACAATCTTGATGGTCCAATTCCGTCGAGTTTTGGTAATCTAAGCCGACTGCAATTTTTAAACCTTGCCATGAATTCTATGAGTGGGCCTATTCCCCTAGATTTAGCATATTTGTGGAAGTTGGGACATTTAGACCTTCATCATAATCGTCTTGTGGGTGCTATCCATCCAGAATTTTGGAAGCTCTCAAGTGTTTCTTTCCTTGATTTATCATCAAATAAGTTATCAGGAAACATGTCGTTTAGTGATCCCTGTTCTCTTTTATATCTAAACCTTTCTCGGAATCGGATGGGGGGCGTTATCACAAGTGTGCGTGGTTGCAGAAACTTAGAATCATTGGACATTAGTGGTAATCATTTTGTTGGAGAAGCACTTAATCACTGCGACTTCCCATCTTTATTGCTCTTAAATCAGTCTCAGAATAATCTTACTGGAGAAATAGTCTGGTCAACTAATAATGTGTGGAGTGCAAAATCAGCTTGCAAAAGAAAACAACACGTACCCCGTTTGACCGTTTTTCTTCTGATTATCATTGGACTTTGCTTCTTAGTGGTTGCGTATTTCTTTTACAGTCGTTAAAAGGCTACCACAAAGAATATACAACCTGAAATCACGAAACATGGGGATGTGTGCACGATAATGAATTATGATGGAACAATTGCATATTGTGACAACTGGCAATTTAGGGAGTTATTTTGAAAACCCGCATTACGTTAAAGTTCGTTTATAATTTTTATTTAGAAATTTAATTTCACAACGAACTTGTAAGACCTATTTTATGGATAATTATGTTTTTATGATGTTATGGAATTCGTGAATTATTTTCATAATTCATTTTGATGTTATGCTCAGTGATGTATTCTTAAATTCTCACTGGTACTACGTTGACTCTGGCACTAGGTTTACCTAACGGAAAATTTTATGACTCGATTTTACGAGTCCGACTATATTTAATTATTTACGAGATGTTTCGTGAGATATTAAAAGTTTGAAATGAGTTCGGGTTTCGGGCCACATGTTTTACATTTACCCACTTTACCCACTCTTACTACTAGTAATATTATTATTACTTTTATTATTCTTATTATCATTATTATTATTAATTGAAAAACAAATATATATATATATATATATATATATATATATATATATATATATATATATATATATATATATATATATATATATATATATATATATATAAACTACATATTGGTCCTTGGGGGGCCGGTTCACACAAACCACACCAACACTCTCACATTCACATCTCTCTCTCTCATTATCCTCCCCACCTCAAACCCTAGCCGCCGGCCACATTTTCCGGCCACCACCACTTCACCGCCGATCTCTACTACGAACCACCACTATTTTCTTAATCCCCACTATCGAATTTCTTAGATCTATTACTCCACGTGCCCTATAACACTATTTTTCCTCACGAATTATCACCATTTTCACCACCATTCGTTGTTTTTGGAAAGGTTATCACGGTTTTGAGTTGTAGTTCGAAGGTGAGATGAGTTTTACTCGTATTTTTGATAAAAACGTGACCCTTGGTCACGACATGTTTAGATCCGGATGGGTTTTATATTAAAAATGGGATTAATATTTGTGGGTTTGTATTGGAAACTCGTTTTCTTGAAATGGTTTGGTATCCGGGTTATTTCTTGTGGGTTTTGATTCGAACCATGAGTCGTAGACTCACGACTCGTGTGTAAATCCGAGCCATGGTGCTCGATTATTTGTTTTCTTTTGAGCCTTGATTGTGGCTCATGATACTTGCTCGAGTTGGATTGTTTGGTTTCTTGGTTCGAGCATAACCGAGACCCTTGAGGTCTCGGGGTCGCTTTTGGTTGCTCGTATAACCAGGCCGAGACCCAGATGGGGCTCTCGTTTGGTTGTGACTCGAGCCTTAGGCTCGTTATTGCTTTGGTTCGACTCTTGTGAGTCGCGGCACTTAGCCGTATTATTATTGTTGTTGCCGAGACTTTGGTGAGTCGAATGGTTATTTTGGAGTGCTCATTGGAGCCTATTTTGGTGACCTTTGTTATTTGGTTCGAGCCCTCTTGGCTCGTGATAATTACCACGACTCGGTCGAGTCATGTGGACTTTGGTGTGGCTTGGTAAACCCACCCGAGTAGGACTTGATAACTTTGTTCTTGAATTATAATTTGGTTTGGAATAATTGTTATTGATTGGTTGTTTACTTATTCTTTGGCCGAATACTTGTGGGTCGAGACCACGTTTGGTCTCGACAATGGATATTTGGTATTGTGAAGTTGTTGACGAATTGTGATATTGGGGACCGATTGTGAGACGGTCACTTAGATTGACGGAGATAGGTTAGTCGGGTGCCGTAGTCGGACCCTATTGTTGTAGCACGTGGATTGGGATTGTGTTGGACAGAGATACTTTTGTATTTATGACATTTGCTTATTACTTTGGACTTGGACAATGAGCCGAGAGTCATGACTCGGACATGTGACCATTTCATATGACTCGATAACTATTTACAATTAAAACGTAAATAATAAAACTCGTAATAATAATTATTGGTAATATAAACGTTTATATGAATATATAGACGTGAATAACGGATATATAATTATATAGGCGCGTATATTAATAATAATAATAATCACGAGTCATATTATAAATAATACGACTAGATATATATATATATTAAGCTATGAAAGTGGCGTAATATTATTGAACGTATTATTATTATAAAAAGGTGTTATAAAACGAGGAACTCTCGACAATTATTAAACATTTAATAAAAATGTCATTTTATATATATATAACGGGTAAACTTATCGAGTTATGCGGAGTCGTTGTCACTCGAGTCCAGGTAAGTTTCTATTTGTGGCTTTCGTGTTGTCACGGATATATGACGATTAATATAAACGTTTTATATAACTAAATAACCACTTAACCGTAGGGTTGAACCGGGTTATTTGGCTATATGAAATGAATATATTAATGGGCATCGTATCCTACGACGCCCATAGGTTGTGGTATATGTAAAGTGTAATAAATTGCGAATATATATATCGGGAAATCTGGCCAATTTGACGATGTATATGAGGAATTTATTAAACTACGATATATACCATATAGTAATTATGTGCTATGTGCTTTAGGATTGGGTGTAATCTTGGAACGGTATGTTACGTAAATAAATACGAGGATTATTAAATCGACGGAATTAATAAACTTCGGTGATTTATTTAAATAATATATTGGGCTAATATTAGATCTATAGTTCATTTTATTATTCTTTGTGTGACCTTTTTGGTTTGTTTTGTGTCGACCCACTACCCGTAAGGATACCAAACGTAAATACACCAAACTAATACGAAATGGAATTTCGGTAATAAAACGGATTTTCGTCCGGGTTTGGGAATATTTTGAAATTGAGGAAATGATTTCTGAACGAGTTGATATTGTTAGGTCGTGCCAAGTCCGTAGTTGCTGTTTCGTGAGTTACTATACATCTTATTTCTACCGACTTCTTCTTGATATTTTCTGGACTTGAGGTGAGTCATAGCCCCACTTTTTACTCTTGAACTATGTTTTCAATACTTGGGGTGAGAAACGTGAAAATTATTTTATGTGGACTATTTATCGCTTTTATATTCTTTCTAAACTTGCTATGCGTATGGACTAGGATGTATTGTCAGCTTTAGTCACATTTTTGTGTGTACTATTCAAGGTTGGCTTATTTGGGATTGTCAGCTTTAGTCACACGGTTTCGTGTGTACTATTCAAGGTTGGCTTATTTAGATACTGTAGTGTGCACCTATAGGTTATTAATACTTCGGAGGTTATCCGAGTATTTATGATATTGCGGGGGTTACCCGAATATCTATGTTAGAGCGGAGGGTATCCGTGTGTTAGGATTAGAGCGGAGGGTATCCGCAGGCTTTTAGTGAATCCTTAGTCTAGCTAGCAAGCGTTTTGCATATATGTCCACTATATTGTTAGTTGAATTTAAACCTATGATCTCACCAGCGAAAGCTGACTTTTAGCACGTTTTCTCAGGTAATTAAGTGATGATATGGATGCTTGGAATGGAAGGCTTGGTTAAGGCTCATGGTTCATGGATCTATTTTTCTAAACTCTGATAATTAATTTTAGACCTACTGTTATGTTATTTTGGGCCTGACTCTGAATGATGCTGGGATAAATGTAAACGTTAAAACCCCGTTTTGGTTGCGTTTTTATTATGTTTACTTTATCTCGTTCTATATTGTCTTGTGTTGGATACCAATCCCCGTAGCACCCCGAAAGCTTGTTGAGTCTTCCGCTGTATCAAATTTTGGGGGTGTTACAGATTGGTATCAGAGCCAAGGTTATAGAGAACTAGGTAAATAAACGCCTAAACTATAACCGAATTTTTATAGAAAATGATCCTTGACCACTGCCCGCCATCCCGCCAAGCCGAAGCATCTTCTATTATTTGAGGTATTATGAGATATTTGAGATGATTGTTAGATTTGGAATTTCTTGAGATGATTTGAGGTTTATGGATTTTAGTAATAAGATGGCGTTTCGAGGAATTATATGGTCTACATCTTTTATAAACATTTTAGTAATGCGGTGTTTGAAATTCTTTTTATTGAAATTATATGTTTGAATTATTTGATGAGGATTATTGGTATGGTACTATGAGTTGTGATTTAGTTGTTTTGAAACACTTACACCTACCCTACGCCGTTGTCACAGACCATGGCCTCCCATATGCCCGATGTTGTCGAGGATATTCTTACTGCACCGGTTTTACCTGCACAGTTCACTATGGCATCTGATGATCCTTACCAGATGGCCATGCTTTCAGCTACTGTGCCACAGACAGCTTCTACTTCAGCACTACCTGCTGCATCTACGCATGGACCCTCATCTTCTCTAGGGCTCCCTGGTACATCGAGGCAGCTTACTCTTCATCAGGCTTTGGCTCGTGTGGCCCCACGCTTTGCCCACCGAGCTACGGCACGCATGTCGGTACGCCATACTCCATCACCTTTACAGATTGATGCTCACTCTCTTCTGTCTGAGGCGCCACCCACATCATTGCGTCGTCGTCCTAGATCACATACCACATCTCCACATGGTTCACCTGGTAGGAGACGATGATTGATGAGGTACTCTTCCAAGGAGGAGGAGGAGTACGAGGGTGAGGATGAGGCTGATGACCCTGAGGAGGAGGATGACCCTCAGGAGGCTGAGCAGGGTGATGATGATGACCCTGAGGAGGAGGATGACCCTCAGGAGGATGAGATGCCTGATGATGATGATGTGTTAGTACCACCAGCTCAGGCTGAGGAGCCTGATTCACCTGTACATCCGATTGAGCCTGATTCACCTTGATCATCCGTTTATGGTTGAGTTGCCACCTGGTAGTCCCGATGGGTCGGATGCATCTTCTGAGGTTTCTGCTGAGCATGCAGAGTTAGGTGAGATTGACATGTTATGGGCTCGGATTACTGAGCTTAGTGAGAGAGTTGCACGTGTATCTGATCGACTTGAGAGAGTTATTAGAGAGTTCATAGCGGATCTGAGAGTTGATATGACTGTGGTTGTGGGCAGGACTACTGAGATGAGGAGAGTTTTGATGGAGGTCCACGAGCATATCGATAGTTTACAGCAAAGTTTTGTTACTGCTCAAGAGGCTGACCAAAAGTTATGGCAAAGGAATGCCGAGCTAGAGAAGGAGGTGGCTGACCTCAAGAGAGACCGAGACACCCATAGCGTGGAGCTAGGATCGTTATGGAGGGATCTTGATGGCTTGAGGAAGGAGTTGAGGAGCCTCCGCCAGCAGCGTGGCTATTTGATTGGGTTATGTTGTCTTGTTGCTTTCTTAACCGAGGAGTGTTCGGTTAGAAAAGCTAGTTACCATATTTTGATGTATTTTGTTCAGTATTCGTCTCTTTTGGAACGATTAGTACGTTTTGTGTTATCCGGTAGTTGGAACGATGTTAGATCTCTATTGTATGGTTGATGGTTATTAGTATATGATATTATGTGATTTTGGGTGTTATGGAAACTGAGTCCCTATCCGTTTTATTGATGTTTTCATGGTGTATTGTTGCTATTCTTTCCATGACTTCTTCGTTGAATTTCGTTTGTTGAGCATATTGATAAGTTCTATTGGAGACTCATGAACTTGTATGATGTTACAGATCAATGGCACCACGACGAAACCCTGTTAGAGCTACCAGAACTGGTCCTGCAGTAACTACTCCTGGTCGCCGAGGACGCCGACCTACTCGAAATGTTGAAACCCCTACTCCTGACAACCTGGACACTACTAACCGCAACAACAGGAATCAAAATGTTGATGTTCAGGGAGACAATGATCATGTTCCACTTAATGCACCTACTGTGGATCAAGCAATGATCAATCAACTTGTGGAGCAAAGAGTGGCTGAACTACTAGCTGAGTCGAATCATTCCAACAATTCTGCTGGAACTTTTCCACCTGTTCGTGCTAATGGATGTCTATACAAGGAGTTCAAGATTTTTGGACCCATTGAGTTTGGTGGAACTGAAGGAGTGGTTTACTTAGTCAGATGGATTGAGAAGACTGAGTCAGTGTTCAATGTCAGTGGTTGTGCGGAGAATGCGAAAGTAAAGTTTGCTTCTTTTACTTTCAAGGATGAAGCTTTAACTTGGTGGAACAATTACCGAAATTCAGTTGGGAGTGATGTAGCTTATGCCATGACTTGGGAGCAATTTAAGTCTCTGCTGATTCAGACTTATTGCCCAAGGAATGAGGTCAAGAAGCTAGAGATTGAGTTTTGGAACCACAAGGTGAAAGGTAATGATATGACGACTTACAATCGTCGTTATCAGGAATTAGCCTTGCTTTGCCCAGATATGGTGAAAACCGAGACTCAAAAGATAGAGAGGTATACTGATGGGTTGCCTGTAGTTACAAGGAATGATGTGATTTCTGCTAGGCCTGCAAACATCCATGAGGAAATCACAATTGCTCAACAACTTATGACTCGTTGGAATTGGAAGGAGCTGATAAGGAGAAGAATGAAAAGAGAAAGAGAGACCATCACTCTAAGGATAATGATCACCGAAGCAAGAGACAAGCTAAGGCTTATGCTATTGGGAATGGAGATAAGAAGAATCAGAACGGTGATGCACCCAAGTGTGGTTGTTGCCACCAACATCATACTGGATGGTGTAGTGTGAAATGCCAGAACTGCTCAAAGAAAGGACACACAGCTAGGGACTGTAGGGCTCGACCTCTTGCTATGGTTCAGGCTGCTCCTGAGATGAGAAACAAGGTAGATGTTACTTGTTATGGGTGTGGAAATAAGGGACACTATAGGAATGAGTGTAGAGAATCGTGGAACAGTGGAAATAAAGGCTCGGGTGGTAATGGGTACAATCATGGAAACCGTGGAGCTGGAGGAAACCGTGGACGAAAAGATAATGGGGACCAACGTGTGGAAGCTGGAGCTGCTCAGGGAAGAGTGTATGCACTCGGAACGAGAGAGGAGAAGATCCGAACATCGTTACTGGTACGTTCCTTCTCAATAATTGTTATGCTTCCATACTATTTGAT
This sequence comes from Artemisia argyi, assembly GCA_030686995.1. Taxonomy (NCBI): domain Eukaryota; kingdom Viridiplantae; phylum Streptophyta; class Magnoliopsida; order Asterales; family Asteraceae; genus Artemisia; species Artemisia argyi. Next base: position 209,490,660 of record CM060684.1, on the reverse strand, counting down.
ACTGGTGCCGACAGGAGTTTTGTGTCCACTACGTTTGCACCCTTACTAGAGAAACCCCCGATGGCCTTAGGAATTGGATATGATATTGAGTTAGAAAATGGGAATATAGTAAGGATTAATACCATCATTCGCGGTTGCACGCTAAATTTCTTGAACCACCCTTTCAACATAGATCTTCTACCCGTCACATTAGGAAGTTTTGATGTCATCATTGGTATGGATTGGTTGTCGAAGTAGAAGATCGTGCGTGTACCTTACAGAAAGGAGATCCTAAATATATTAGGAGATCGAAAGGATTCGAGGAGCCAATCCCGATTAGCAGTCTTTTCTTGCACTAAGTTACCAAAGTTAACGGAGAAAGGATGTTACCTTTTCTTAGCTCAAATTTCTGAGAAAGGAGGGACGAGGAAAAAGGAAATGTGCATTGGAGATGTGCCTTTAGTTCGTGATTTTCCTGATGTGTTTCCCGATGATTTGCCGGGAATCCCGCCGACTAGACAAGTAGAGTTTCAGATTGAGTTGATACCTGGTGCTGCACCTGTAGCACGAGCGCCTTATCGTCTTGCACATACCGAGCTAGAAGAATTGTCAAAACAATTGGCGGAGTTAGCCGAAAAAGGATTCATAAGACCAAGTTCTTCACCTTGGGGAGCCTCAGTCTTATTTGTGAAGAAGAAGGATGGATCGTTCCGTATGTGCATTGATTACCGGGAGTTGAACAAGTTAACGGTGAAGAATAGATACCCGTTACCTAGGATCGACGACTTGTTCGATCAACTCCAAGGATCGAGTGTGTATTCGAAGATCGATTTGAGATCGGGATATCATCAACTTCGAGTTCGCGAGGAAGATATTCCGAAAACGGCTTTCAGAACCCGTTACGGGCATTACGAGTTTCAGGTGATGCCGTTTGGGTTGACTAACGCACCGGCAATATTCATGGATCTCATGAATCGGTTGTGTAAGCCTTACTTAGATAAGTTCGTGATTGTGTTCATCGATGACATTTTGATTTATTCGAAGAGTGAGAAGGAGCATGAGGAGCATCTAAGACTTATCTTAGAATTGCTCAGGAAGGAGAAACTCTATGCCAAGTTTTTGAAATGCGAATTTTGGATTCCGACGGTACAATTTTTGGGTCATGTGATTGATAGACAAGGAGTCCATGTGGATCCTGCTAAGATTGAGGCAATAAAAGATTGGGCTGCACCTACAACCCCAACCGAAGTTCGTCAATTTTTGGGTTTAGCTGGTTATTACCGAAGATTCATTGAGGGATTTTCGAAGATAGCTAAACCATTAACCAAATTGACTCAAAAGAGTGTTACGTATGAATGGGGAGATAAAGAAGAGGAAGCATTTCAATTGCTTAAGAAGATGTTGTGTAGTGCTCCTATCTTAGCATTACCGGAAGGTAACGAGGATTTCGTCGTCTATTGTGACGCCTCACATAAAGGATTTGGAGCCGTGTTAATGCAACGAGAGAAGGTGATAGCTTATGCTTCCCGACAGCTCAAAAAGCTTGAGAAAAACTACACCACCCATGATTTGGAGTTAGGTGCTGTGGTTTTTGCCTTAAGGATATAGAGACATTACTTGTGTGGGACAAAGTGTGTTGTGTACACTGACCATAAAAGTCTACAATACATCTTGAATCAAAAAGAGCTCAATATGAGACAGCGACGTTGGATTGAGTTGCTAAGCGATTATGATTGTGAAATTCGCTACCATCCTGGTAAAGCAAACGTTGTTGCTGATGCTCTTAGTCGAAAGGAAAGAATACCACCTTTACGAGTTAGGTCATTGGGAATGACTATCGTATCGCCATTACCATCTCAAATACTTGAAGCTCAAACGGAAGCGTTGAAAGCAGAAAACAGATCTACTGAGAATATATTTGGGATGGCTGAGAATGAGAAAGGATTTGTTAAGCATTCTGATGGATTGCTATGTTTTGGAGATCGAATTTGGGTACCTTTATATAGAGGAAGTCGGGAGTTAATTATGCATGAGTCGCATAAGTCAAGGTACTCTATTCATCCTGGGTCTGATAAGATGTACCAGGATCTTAAGAAGTTCTATTGGTGGCCAAACATGAAGGCAGATATAGCATCGTATGTTAGTAAGTGCTTGACATGTTCTAAGGTTAAAGCCGAACATCAAAGACCGTCAGGATTATTGACGCAACCAGAACTCCCAGTTTGGAAATGGGAGCGGATTACGATGGACTTCATTACCAAATTACCAAGGACAGCTAGCGGTTGTGACGCTATCTGGGTAATTGTGGATCGTCTGACAAAGTCTGTTCATTTCTTAGCAATTAGTGAAGATGACAACGTGGATAAACTTGCGAGATTGTATGTGAAGGAAATTATTTCTCGTCATGCAGTCCCGATATCGATTATTTCTGATCGCGATAGCCGCTTTACGTCAGCTTTGTGGCAATCACTTCAAACGGCTTTGGGGACGAGACTTGATATGAGTACTGCGTATCATCCCCAAACCGATGGTCAAAGTGAGAGGACCATTCAGACTTTAGAGGATATGCTTCGTGCATGCATCATAGACTTTGGTAAAGGCTGGGAGAAGTACTTGCCCCTTGCGGAGTTCTCCTATAATAATAGCTACCACACAAGTCTTAAAGCTGCACCATTCGAAGCTTTGTATGGCAGAAAGTGTCGTTCGCCTATTGGTTGGGCAGAAGTTGGAGATAGCTAACTCACAGGCCCTGAGCTGATCTTGGAAACTACAGAGAAAGTAGCTCAGATTCGTGATCGGTTGCAAGCAGCCAGAGATAGGCAGAAAAGTTACGCCGATCAGAGACGTAAACCCTTAGAGTTCCAGGTTGGAGACAAAGTGATGCTGAAAGTCTCGCCTTGGAGGGTGTGATACGTTTCGGGAAACGTGGTAAACTCAACCCACGCTACATTGGACCATTTCTCATCTTAGAAAGGATTGGGCCCGTGGCTTATAGGTTGGAATTACCACATGAACTGAGTAAAGTTCACGACGTGTTTCACGTTAGTAATTTAAAGAAATGTCTTTCTGATGAGATGCCTATTATTCCAATGAAGGATATTCGTGTCGATGAGAAATTGAATTTCGTGGAAGAGCCAATTGAGATTTTAGATCATGAAGTTAAACGACTCAAGCGAAGTCGCATTCCGCTCGTCAAGGTTCGTTGGAATTCCCGACATGGACCAGAATTTACGTGGGAACGTGAGGACGAGTTCCGGAAGAGATATCCGAAGCTTTTCACTTCGTAGATGAATTTTTTTCCGAGTGAAACCCGGGACGGGTTTCTTCTGAGACTGGGAGGATGTGACAACTGGCAATTTAGGGAGTTATTTTGAAAACCCGCATTACGTTAAAGTTTGTTTATAATTTTTATTTGGAAATTTTATTTCACAACGAACTTGTAAGACCTATTTTATAGATAATTATGTTTTATGATGTTATGGAATTCGTGAATTATTTTCATAATTCATTTTGATGTTATACTCGGTGATGTATTCTTAAATTCTCACTGGTACTACGTTGACTATGGCACTAGGTTTACCTAACGGAAAATTTCATGACTCGATTTTACGAGTCCGACTATATTTAATTATTTACGAAATGTTTCGTGAGATATTAAAAGTTTGAAATGACTTCGGGTTTCGGGCCACATGTTTTACATTTACCCACTCTTACTACTAGTAATATTATTATTACTTTTATTATTCTTATTATCATTATTATCATTAATTGAAAAAAAAATATATAAAACCTACATATTGGTCCTTGGGGGGCCGGTTCACACAAACCACACCAACACTCTCACATTCACATCTCTCTCTCTCATTATCCTCCCCACCTCAAACCCTAGCCGCCGGCCACATTTTCCGGCCACCACCACTTCACCGCCGATCTCTACTACGAACCACCACTATTTTCTTAATCCCCACTATCGAATTTCTTAGATCTATTACTCCACGCGCCCTATAACACTATTTTTCCTCACGAATCATCACCATTTTCACCACCATTTGTTGTTTTTGGAAAGGTTATCACGGTTTTGAGTTGTAGTTCGAAGGTGAGACGAGTTTTACTCGTATTTTTGATAAAAACGTGACCCTTGGTCACGACATGTTTAGATCCGGATGGGTTTTATATTAAAAACGGGATTAATATTTATGGGTTTGTATTGGAAACTCGTTTTCTTGATATGGTTTGGTATCCGGGTTATTTCTTGTGGGTTTTGGTTCGAACCATGAGTCGTAGACTCACGACTCGTGTGTAAATCCGAGCCATGGTGCTCGATTATTTGTTTTCTTTTGAGCCTTGATTGTGGCTCATGATACTTGCTCGAGTTGGATTGTTTGGTTTCTTGGTTCGAGCATAACCGAGACCCTTGAGGTCTCGGGGTCGCTTTACGCTATGGTAGTGTTTATAAAGCAAAACTGCCTAGCGGTCAAACATTTGCTTTGAAAAAACTTCACCGGTATGAAGCTAAGCAACCAGCATTCGACCAGAGCTTCAAGAATGAAGTCCAAGTGTTAACCAGCCTAAGACACAAAAGCATTGTGAAACTCTATGGGTTTTGTTTGCATAACAAATGCAACTTCCTTGTATATGAATACATGGAAAAAGGGAGCCTATTTTGTGCATTGAGTGACGATGAATTAGCTTTTGAAGTGGATTGGATGAAGAGGGTGAAGATTATCAAAGATGTAGCCCATGCTTTAGCTTACATGCATCACGATTGCAATCCGCCCATCATTCATAGAGACATATCAAGCAACAACATTCTTCTTAACTCGGAAATGGAAGGATTTGTTGCTGACTTTGGAGCAGCCAGATTGCTTGACCCCGATTCATCCAACCAAACAGTCATCGCAGAAACTTTGGGATATATTGCTCCAGGTAGTTACTTCTACACATTGTTACGCTTCTCAAGTATAATTACATCTTGCTAGTAGGAGCTAAACTTTGCTAACATTCTTTTCTGTATGTGACCATTTAGAACTTGCATATAGCATGACTGTGAACGAAAAGTGTGACGTGTATAGCTTTGGAGTGGTGGCACTTGAAACAATTGGAGGGAAACATCCCGGAGATCTTCTTTCATACTTCAACTCTTCTACCAGTCATGGTATAATGTTGGAAAATATATTGGACCAGCGTCTCTCTTACCCAAGAGACAGGCTAATCGAAAAGAAAATTCTGTGTGTTTGTCATGTGGCATTGGCTTGCATTCTCACAGATCCAAAGGCTAGGCCGACCATGAAAAACGTGTCACAGGAATTATCGCGTTGAGGATATCATGATTCAGTTCAGTCTCTCTAGCTCTCTCTCACGGCTTTACTATATGGAGAGCAACCTCTATACTTCTCCGTATCTCGTTTTCAGCATAAGTGTAAGTCCCAACTGTATGTATATGATAAAAAAATAAAGTTTCATATTCATATTCAGCCTGCAGTGTTTTTCTGTGGAATTAGATGTGTTCTGTATGAGATTATGCAAAAATGGTGAGTGTTCTGTTGATTCTCTTAGTTGGAATGATTTTAAGGAATCATGTATCGACTGAATGGAAGTCATGCAAAAAGATTTATGAAAAAACTGATGATATATGGTTACAAATTATGTAACTTTTTTTCTTCCAAAGTCATTGCACTTGTTATTTTAATAACACTAGCAAAGAAAGTCACTAAATTGTCTATAACAAATGTTATAAATTCTGTGTTTATGTCATTCGATCTTAATCCTTTAATTCAAATACCTCACAAATGTCACTAACAAAACTTGTACCCACAACCTCTTCGTTGACACATTGCATTTGCATTCACGTTTCACATTTTAGTCCATGTTTACATAACTGTTCCTAAATACTAGGCTAGTGGTAGTCTATGTATTTCAAGTATTTATATGTAGTTTGTTTCGAGAATGATAGGAAAGGAATGAAAAATGAATGATAAAGAAACTTAGTTTCAAGTCTTGTCTCTCTATATTTCTTGGAGTCTTGCCCGCTCTAAGGGCCTTATCAAATTCGTCTCTTAAATCCAATTCTTGGAGATTGACTGCCTCAAGTAGTCCTTATCATATCATATTCTCACAGATCCAAAGGCTAAGCCGACCATGAGAAACATTTCACATGAATTATCACGTTGAGGATATCATTATTGAGTTCAGCCTGTCTCACAGCTTTATTATATGGAGAGCAACCTCTATACTTCTCTGTATCTCGTTTTCAGCATAAGTGTAGGTCCCAACTGTATGTATATGAAAAAAATAAATAAATAAATAAATAAATAAATAAAAAAAAAAAAGTTTCAGATACATATTCAGCCTGCAGTAGTGTTTTTTTGTAGAATTAGAAGTGTTTTGTATAAAGATTAGGGTGGTGGCTATGGTCACTACAAAAAAAAAAAAAAAAAAAAAAAAAAAAAAAAAAAAAAAAAAAAAAACCCTCCCAACCCACCAATAATATCATTACACCTCACTCACACTTTTTCCATACCTCCCACCCTTATTTTAGTGGCAATGGTCACTTTTTTCATACCTTCCAAACCTCCAACTTTTTATTTTTTTATTTTTTATTTTCATAAATAAATAATTTAATAAAAACATAATATTTTATTAATAATTAAAATAAAAATACATAATACTTGGAAAAAAAAACATAATTAATAGAAAATTACATAATACGTAAAAAAAAAGAAAATAAATAACTAGTCATTTAGGTATGCTAAGTTTTGAGCCTCAACGTGCTCCGTAAGATCATATTAGAGACGATAATGGATTTGTTCGTCGAGTAACTCCGGTAGTACACTATCGTCATAAACTGGCGCGATCGGCGGATCCATTATATGAACCGGTGATATTGCCTCCTCGTCGTCTTTTAAAATCATATTGCACAATATGATACACGTATTAACGATTTGCCGAATCTTGTCGACCGTCATAGAACGGAGAGGACGACTGAGAATCATCCATTTGGCCTTAAGACGACCAAAAGCTCGCTCGATATCTTTTCTTGCAGACTCTTGTAACGTCTTGAATCTCTTTTCCTTCGGCTCAGTGGGATACTTATATGCTTTAACAAACGTAGAATATGTAGGATAGATTCCATCGGTAAGATAATATCCACGTTTGTAATTACGTCCATTTACAGAAAATGAACTGTTTGGCGCCGTTTCATTTCGCTCCGTAAGATACAACGGTGACTGATTCAAAACATTTATATCGTTGTTAGCACCAGGAGGACCAAAAAACGAATGCCAAATCCACAAATCGTATGAAGCGACGGATTCAAGCATAATAGTCGGGTATTGGTGATCGCCACGCTTATATTGGCCTTTCAAATATCTAGGACAATTTCGCCAAACAAAATGTGTACAATCAATGCTACCAAGCATTCCAGGAATGTGATGTTGTTCTTCATGTGCCTCGTATAAGCGTGCAATGTCATGGGATGTCGGCCTACGTAAGAACTCTCGACCATATAATTCAATAACTGCATTGCAAAAATAATCAAGGCATTCACCTATAAAAAATAATAACGACAACATTATTAAAAAAAAATAATAACGACAACAAAAAAAAATTAATAATAACGACAAAAAAAATAATAACGACAACCTTATTATAAAAAATAATAACGACAACAAAAAAAAATAATAACAACAACATTATTAAAAAAAAATAATACCTGACGTTCTTCGTGCCATGTTTAAATAGTCATCAAATCTATCGGGAGGTTCGCCCGTTGCGAGTTGCCGAATGGCCGATGTGCATTTATGTAATGCCGTGAAACTTTATTTCCCCCTCGCATCATATCCCTCTTGAAACCATTCGAATCTCGCTTCAATATCACCAGCAATTCTTAAAAACAACCTTTTATTCATACGAAACCTATCTCGAAAAATATGGTGGGCAAACTTCGGTCGTTCAACGAAATAGTCATTCTTTAGATTTTGTAAAGCTTTTTCATGAAAACGGGTGACAGACTCCCATGTTTCGGTAGAGGTTGCCGTGTCCTCAATCGAATCATACACGGCTAAAAAGGTTGATAGAGTACTACCCGTGGAAACATTTTGACCGAAACGTTGGGGGGGGGGGGGGGGGGAAATATAAATCATCGGATGACGAAGATGATGACAACATTGTGTGAAATATTTAGTAGTAATTTGTAATGTGTGTGGGATATTTGAATATGTGTAGTTTTGTGTAGTATTTATAGGAATTTTTTTTTTTTGTTAACCATTGCCCAACGTTCCATTTTTTTTTTTTTTTACATGCTCCAACGTTCCAATTAACGGCTACTTTTCTCCCAAACCGCGTAGGTGATCTTCCCCGCTGACCCTCACCGTTGGGGTGGCGGCGGTGTTCCCCGGCGGTTTGGGGGCAAACCGCTGGCCACCCCGCAACCATTGCCAGTACCCTTATGCAAAAAGGGTGATTGTTCTGTTTATTTTAAGGAATCATGTATTGACTGATGAATGTCATGCAAAAAGTCAATGACCATTGTTCTTTTTACTAATTTTCTTAGATCGATTATGGCATGCTCACTAAACGATTTTCTTGTGCAGTGACTGTTTATGATCTTGATTGGAAGTGATATAGTCATAGTGAATTGATAGCTTTGTGTATGCATGGTAGAATTTGTTGTGTGGTGTTACAAGACAAAAGTTGAAAGAGCTGAACTGTCACAGTCCTAGAGTTGAAGGACCAGAAGTGTAAATGTTTGGCTGGTCGTTACTAGGTGCCAAAGTCGGTTATTTTCTCTTTTTACAGCCTATATAATTTTCTTTCCTATTCTATCATTTTAGCTGAGAATTGAATTGTATTTTCTCTCTCAAATCCTATCAATAACATTCGGTTTAGAATCTTGTTTCTAATTCCATAGATTCCTAATCGTTTGTTGCCACTGAGATTGTGTCCTTTTCAGAAGGAAAATAAATAAATAAATAAATAATCTCGCCCACATAGTATCCATACAGACATCACCTAGTGGTATGGTCTTAGTACATGTAATGCTAACACATTTCTACCCTTATTTTTAATATTATTATTATGCTGGAAGTTCATCATATTTGGACTTTTATGTTTTTCCCCAGTTTATATTTCAGTATATTTTTTTGTTTCTATTTATAAAAAAAAAAAAAAAAAAAAAAAAAAAAAAAAAGCAAAATCCAAAGCTAAATAAATTTGCAATCATTGAGGCTGTCATCTTCTTCAAGAATCTGAACAACAATTAAGTCTTCGGTAAAGGCCATCTACGATCTGTCGATCTCCATTGTTGAGAAAATGTAGAAACCTCGAGCCAATAATTTGCAAGACTACATTATTTGGAAAAAAAAACTTGTCAAGAAAATATCTTTATTTTATGTTCCTTTTTTTCTCATACATGGAGGCACTAATTGTTTTTAAGTTATTTATATAACAATGTATGGTTCACAATAAAAGATTAAGTGCAAAGGCATGAAAATTATATGAAACAACTTATTTTGAGTACTTGCTTGATGCAACATGACAGCTGGAAATATAGCATTAATTATGGAGAAAGCAACTTATTGGCATGTCGACGCCTATGATTCTGGTAAAAAGAATGGTGATAATGGCCATGAATTTGAGGATGAAAGCGATTTTATCATCGTCACATTAGTCAAAGTTGGGGGTGAGTCATTGCCGCTAGGTTTTTTATATGTTGTCAGAAATGTTACTGAGATAAAATTCTTTTGGAATCCAACAAGAGTTGGTTACTAATATTGTAAATCCCAAATCGACTTGATTACCGTTAATGGGTCGAAATTGTTAGAACCATTTTTACATTGTGAAAACTAAAGCCAAATAAGACTGATTAATTACAAATGGCAGAATACTGAAACAAATTAAACTCGCTATAAAAGAAAGAAAAAACAGTCATGTAAATATATACTCGAGATAGATCACAACCTAAGACATGGTGTGTTTTTGTGTGTACTTTTTTGTTAGAGTAAAAAGTTTAGAAATTACTGGATAGTATTCCAGTTGCTTACATTTTGTTTGTTTCAGTGAATATATGAAGAAATGTCGACATAATTCTATCACGTTGAAGAGATAACAATTATGTGGAATTATATACAGTCCATAATATTCTAAACCACACATACTTGGTGAGTTGGAGTCAATGTTTAGTGTGAAAACAATATATGGTTTGTAATGAATTCTCAAATAGCAACTTATTTTGACTATCGTTTAGTCTTTGCCATTTACTTGGAAAAGTAGAAGGTTTTGTGTATGCATATATACATGATCATTACCAATTATATATCATATGATTAACCTTGATTACTCACTTTTAAATTTTGACGATCAAAAAAGCAATTACATTTGGTTTAGAATCTTGTTTCTAATTCCATAGATTCTTAACCGTTTGTTGCCACTGAGATTGTGTCCTTTTCAGAAGGAAAAAATAAATAAATATATAAAATAAATAAAAAATCTCGCCCACAGGATTCTTAGTAGTATCCATACAGATATCACCTAGTGGTATGGTCTTAGTACATGTAATGCTAACACATTTCAACCTTTATTTTTAATATTATTATTATGGTGGAAGTTCATCATATTTGGACTTTTATTTTTTTCCCCAGTTTATATTTCAGTATATTTTTTTGTTTCTATTTAAAAAAATAATAATAAAAATCAAAATCCAAAGCTAAATAAATTTGCAATCAATGAGGCTGTCATCTTCTTCAAGAATCTGAACAACAATTAAGTCTTCGGTAAAGGCCATCTACAATCTCCATTGTTGAGAAAATGTACAAACCTCGAGCCAATAATTTGCAAGACTACATTATTTGGACAACAGAACTCGTCAAGAAAATATCTTTTATACATTTTCCTTTTTCTTATACTTGGAGCCAATAATTGTTTTTATGATATTTAAATAACAATGTGTGGTTTTGATAAAAGCTTAAGTGCAAAGGCATGAAAATTATACTAAACAACTTATTTTGAGTACTTATTTGATGCAGCATGACAGTTGGAAAAATAACATTAATTTTTGAGAAAGCGACTTATTGGCAATTTCTATGATTCTGCTAAAAGGAATGGTGGCAATGGCCATGAATTTGAGGATGGAAGCGTTTAATCATCGTGACATTAGTCAAAGTCGGGGGTGGGTCAATGCTACTAGTTTTTGACATGGTAACAGAAAGATTACTGAGATAAAAATCCATTTGGAATCCAACAAGAGTTGGTTACTAATATTGTATATCATAACTCAAGTCGACCCGATTACCGTAAATGAGTCGAAATTGTTAGAACCACTTTTATACATTGAGAAAACTAAAGCCAAATAAGATTGATTACAAATGGCAGATTCCTGAAACTAATTAAACTCACTATAAAAGAAAGAAAAAACCAGTCATTTATTGTGTGTTTATCTGTTATTAATTTAAAAGTTTAGAAATGAATGGATATTATTCCAGTTGCTTACATTTTGTAAAATGGAATGATGTTTGTGTAATAAAAATGTCGACATAATTCAGAAATGACAATGTTTGTTTCTGTGAATTTACGAAGAAAGAGTTGAAAAAGTTTGACAGAAATTGTGTGGAAGCTATGCCCAACCCATAGGATGGGTTAGAAATTTTTTCGAAAAAGACTTGGTATTGACTACCGTTTACTCTTTGCCATTGACTTGAAATATTAGAAGGTTTTCTTTATGCATATATACATGATCAGTACAAATTACTCTTATTCTCTTTACTTTAATAACACTTAAAGAAAGTCACTAAATCGTCTGTAACAAATGTTATAAATGTTATGTTTATGTCATTCAATCTTAATCCTTTAATTTAAATACCTCACATCCTCTTCGTTGAAATAGAAGTTAATCCCTTGGTTTTGTAACTTTGTGTGGATATTTGGGTCTTTTTTCGTAAATCACTTAGTCCTTTTGTTGTGCTTAACTTATTCTAGGCACACGGTAGAAAAATTCTCCTAATCTACCTAATTAGAATTAAATTTACCTAATCTATATCTATATCTATATTACATATAAAGAGTGTATGGTCAAAGTGGAATTATTGAATTGTTGAAAGTTGAAAATTAGTCAAATGTGAGAGAAATGTATAGTGTAATTAACATTTTTATTAAAACATCACATTACTTAAAAGTACAATGATGTATTTATATTGTTACAACCAATTAAAACATCCCTTACTAAAAATTACAATAAAATTTTCACAATGTACAATTAAAACACCCCTTGTCGAATCAGACCAACGGGTTCAACCGGAAACCGGTGTAGCCACCGGTTAGGCTAAACAATAAAAGCCATCCGAAAACAAACCAAAGATGACCCGTTGAAACAGATACAAACTGGTGAATCAGGCCTCATCGAGATCTATTTCTCCGGTACCTACCGCCGAAACACGCGGGTACCCTGCTATACTATGTATAAAAGAAAAACCAAAAAGTGAAAAGTGAAAAATTGAAACTAAAAAAGAAAATGTTGAAAACATATATTTCAAAAAGAAACTATTAATACACATCGAAAACCGGGTTGAACCGGGGCGCTTCAAACCCGGCGGGTTGACCCGGTTTAATTTGACCCATTTTCGACCCAACCAGTCAGGTTGACCCGGTTTAAATCGACCCATTTTTTGACCGGAATTGTTCAACCAGTTGAACCACCTGGGTCCAACCGTGTTTCAAAACATTATGTTTAATCCTCAAATATTTAAACTTTTATTGTTTTTCATTTATAACCCGTAAACTTTTTTTTATCACTAAACGATCTGTTGCTATAAAATCCCGTTGCTATACATGGGTACTCGTCTAGTTAGAATTATAGAGAATAAGATATTTTACAATAACAAAAGCCTCTCAACTTTTAACTACCACTCTTTATAAATCAAACCACCTGCCTTTAGTCCTTTACACACACGACACACAAACAACCCGAGAAAATGGCAGCATCTTTGCAAATAACAGTGTTAGTTACCCTTTTATTGGTGGCGATGACAGTATCGACAGCACGGGCACAGGCTCAGACGTGTGCGTCTAAGCTTGTCCCGTGTGCCAACTACCTCAACGCCACCACAAAACCACCAAACTCATGTTGTGATCCCATCAAGGAAGCAGTTGCTAATGATCTACAATGTTTGTGTAACTTGTACGAGAATCCTTCGTTCTTGTCTAACCTAGGAATCAATGTCACACAAGCATTGAATCTTCCTAAGTTGTGTGGGATCTCATCTGATGATAGTGCCTGTAGAACTGGTTAGTTATTATTATTGTTATTTTTTTAATATTTTCTTGTTTATTGTTTGATAATATAATTATATAATTATTGATTATTGTTGATGCAGCAGCTCAAGCTCCATGTGGAACTAGCACTGAACCTCCTCCAGGTAATATTATGAACATGATTTATTTACTTAATTACTTTATGTTTTACTCCTACCAAATAAATTCCTTTGGTATATTTACTATATTAAGATTTACGCATTAATGGTGTGTAGTTGGGTTTAGTTAATTCATTCATAATCAACTTTACTATTTCATTTTTTAAGATCGATGATGAATGTTGTGTGTGTACGTGTTGATCTTGTTTTTTCAATAGCTGTTGTCTTTTTACGAATATGAATATGTTACGCATGTTAAGCAATTGGTTCATTATTATTTTTCGGTATTATAAGTGTAGCGATCATAACATGACGAGACATAGGTTTTATGTTTTAGGTTATATATGCATACACATTAGCTTCTTTGTACGAAATCAAATAGGCGTCTTAGTAAATATGTTAAATCGAGCCAAAGGATCTTTGGCCTAGCAATATGTGATTCTCTATTAGCTTAGAAGTTGTGACTTCAAGTCTTGTTATAAACATATGTAGGTTTATGTGAGAATTGAGATAGTAGTTGGTTGAACAGTTTAAGTGCTTGAATAATTAGCCTTTTATAAAGAAAGTCAAATTGAATGCTTAGTCAACAATGCGTAGAGGAAAAAAATGTACTTGCATATTGTGTCCATACCAATGTTTTAAAACCCGGGTTTAGTTGACCCGGTCGACTCACCGGTTCACCGGGTCACCGGTTCAACCGGTTGAACCGCCGGGTCAACCCGGTTTTACGCCAAAGAGAGAAGTACGTTTAGTCAAAGTTTTTACAAAGAAAATTGCTACACCTTAGTTTCTAAGATTAGAAAAAATAATATTAAACCTATTACAAAGATTTATACTCTGTATTTATATAAAAAATCATATGCTACTCACCTTTAGTTTCTAAAACAAAGACAATCGTGTAAATTACTTGTATATTTATATAAAAAATCATTTCTATTAGCTTACTACTGTATCAAAGACTTTATAGTATACTCTATATTTGTTACAGAAATGGTCATATCACACCACATGACATGTGCTATTACATCATCTATCACCATTTTCACCCTCAACCAAGTTTTCAATATTTCTTTTTTTCATTCTTATTCCTCCATTGTTGTAACCAAAGAAAAGGTCACAAAACCCAAACACTTTCACACACACCCCTCTCAACATTTTCACTTTTTCAAGTCACCACCACTAAAACATATCCTCTTCGCCACGGACATACAATAAACTGGAGCCACAGGCGATCAATCTCTATATGGTTCATTTACATGGCCAACATGTGCTATTACATCATCTAGTTACATCATTCTTGTTCTTTTTCTTTCATATATACTGAACGTCTGGTTTCCGGTCAGGCGGTTCGACCCGGGTTGACCAAAACCGGCGGTTCAATCCAGTTCAAACCGCAGCTAAAACCCGGCTTACAACGGACCGGTCAACACTCCAGTTTGCAGTACAACCGGCCGGGTCGAACCAGGTTTTAAAACATTGGTCCATACGTCAAACACATATATTTAGCGGATATAGAAAAATTAAACATGAGACAACTCGTATGAAAAGCAATTTGAATATTTAAAGTAATATCGGTAAAGGCATTGTAATTATTTTCAGTACAAAAAATTTGTCATTTCTACACATTTGTTTTCTTCACACTTTATAAAGTGTGAGCTTTTTTACTAAAAATATTCACACTTAAGAGTGTGAATAATTGTTTACAAATCCTCACACTTAAAAAGTGTAAAGAATTTCAATCTCACACTTAAAATATAATTGATTCACACATATACTAGTGTGAGTTTTTTGATTCTTCACACTTTAAAGTGTATCTAATAAGTATGAGTATATTACTATTTTGTAGTAGTGTTTGTCAAAATTATAACTTATGATAAATCACGAAACAAATTATATTACTCGTAAAATAAATTTAATAAAATAAACAAATTATTTTGTCTTCATGAGAGGCCCACGTTATAAAAATCAGTAAATTTTTAGTAGTACTCTAAGCTTTTTGGTAACCACTTTGCCTTTATGAGATAATGTTTTCACCATCCACTTTGAGTCTGATAAAATCCTTCTCGAATCCAACAAGAGCTGGTTACTAATATTGTAAATCATAACTCAAATCGACCCGATTACCATAAATGGGTCGAAATTGTTAGAACCACTTTTACATAGTGAAAACTAAAGACAAATAAGATTCATTACACATGGCGTATTCTTGAAACTAATTAAACTCACTATAAAAGAAAGAAAAAACCAGTCATTTACTGTGTGTTTGTCTGTTATTTTATTAGATTAAAAAGTTTAGAAATGAATGGATAGTATTCCAGTTGCTTACATTTTGTAAAATGGAATGATGTTTGTGTAATAAAAATGTCGACATAATTCAGGAATGACAATGTTTCTGTGAATTTACGAAGAAAGAGTTGAAAATTGACAGAAATTGTAATTCTATCAAGTTGAAGAGATAACGATTATGTGGAAGTTATGCCCAACCCATAGGATGGGTTAGAAAATTTTTCGACAAAGACTTGGTATTGACTATCGTTTACTCTTTGCCATTGACTTGGAAAAAAAAAGTAGAAGGTTTTGTGTATGCATATATACATGGTCGTTACCAAAAATATATCATATGATTACCTTGATTACTCACTTTTAAATTTTGACGATCAAACAAGCATTAACAATGTGCCCTACTTCCTCCAAAATTCTTACTGTTCTTAACAATTTCACTTATGTCCTTATGATGCTCATTTTCGTGTTAGCAAAAACCAGCGCTAATAATTTCAACAAATCGAGAGAAGCAAAAGCTTTGCTTGCAACTAATTGGTGGGGAGATAGAAATGCTTCTTCAGATCATTGTACCTGGCCTTATATTAGTTGCAATGAAGAAGGAAGTGTCATTATGATATACCCTTACTGTGATAATAATGAAGGTCTAGGTGATCTGAGAAGCCTTGACTTAGCTTCATTTCCAAACCTTGAGGATCTTTCTATTAATAATAACTGCAAGTTTGAAGGGAGCATCCCAGAGCAGATTGGTTTGCTATCAAACTTAAGATACCTTTCGCTTTATAGTAATCAACTCACAGGTAAATTACCTTTCTCGTTTGCCAATCTCACCCATTTGGAAATACTTGATCTTTCTAATAACTATCTCACAGGTGTTTCGTTTGCCAATCTAGCTCACCAGTTTGAAATACCTTTTTCTTTCCAATAACAATCTCACATGTAAATTAACTGTCTCGTTTGCCAATCTCACCTATTTAGAAAACCTTGTTCTTTCAAATAACTATCTCACAGGTGTTTCGTTTGCCAATCTCAGCAGTTTGAAATACCTTCATCTTTCTAATAACAATCTCACAGGTAAATTAACTGTCTCGTTTGCCAATCTCACCCGTTTGGAAAACCTTGTTCTTTCTAATAACTATATCACAGGTGTTTCGTTTGCCAATCTCACCCATTTGGAATACCTTGATCTTTCTCATAACTATCTCACAGTTGTTTCTTTTTCCAATCTCACCCGTTTGGAATACCTTGATCTTTCTCATAACTATCTCACAGTTGTTTCTTTTTCCAGTCTCACCCGTTTGGAATACCTTGATCTTTCAAATAACAATTTCACTGGTATTCTCCCAAATCAGGTTGTGAGTTTGAAGAATGTATATTATCTAGATCTTAGTCGTAACAACTTTATTGGTCAAATCCCTTCATCTTTGGGTTCCATGGTTAATCTCACCAACCTGGACCTGAGCGCAAATCAACTGAATGGATCAATCCCACCTGCACTTACAACTAACTTGCATAAGCTTGAAACATTGGACCTGAGTAATAACAATCTTGTTGGTCCAATTCCCTTAAGTTTTGGTAATTTAAGCCAAATGAAATCGTTAGACCTCAGCAACAACAATCTTGATGGTCCAATTCCCTTAAGTTTTGGTAATTTAAGCCAAATGAAATCGTTAGACCTCGGCAACAACAATCTTGATGGTCCAATTCCCTCAAATCTTGGTAATTCAAGCCAACTGCAATTTTTAAACCTTGCCATGAATTCCATCAGTGGCCCCATTCCACTAGATCTAGCAAATTTGAGGAACTTAGGACATATAGAGCTGAATCATAATAGTCTTGTGGGTCCGATTCACCCTGAATTTGGAAAGCTTCCAAATCTTACTTACCTTGACTTTTCATCAAATCGATTGTCGGGGAATGTGTTGTTTTATCGTCCATGTAATTTGCAGCGTCTAAACATCTCTGCGAATCTTTTGACTGGAACTATCCCTAGTCTAATTATATGCAACGAAATCAAATACTTGGACCTCAGTAGCAATAATTGTGTTGGAGAAGCATATAATGATTCCAACTTTCCATATTTGATCTACATAATGTTGGAGTAATAGAACATATTATTGTTCTTATTTTATTATATCTTCAAGAGCATTACAAGACCATACTTATAGCCTATCAAAGCATAACCTAAACACTCTTGATATTCTTATTTATTACTAAACAACCCTTAAGATTACTTGGGTTACATAAAGGACAATAAATATGACATTTACTTTGAATCATTCAACACTTCCCCTTGATTCAAACTCACACACTCCCAACTGAGACATAAAAAACTGGTGTTTAGCAAGAGGAAGAGACTTTGTAAAGATATCAGCCGTTTGCTCACTTGTACCGCAAAACTTCAGCTCAATTCTGTTATCAGCAACTAGATGGCGAATAAAGTGATGTTGCACATCTATGTGCTTCGTTCTTCCATGAAAAGCTGGATTTTTTGCCATTGCAATTGCAGACCTGTTGTCACAGAATATCTTTGTAGCACCCTTTTGTTCACAGTTGAAATCAACAAGAAGTTTCCTCAACCATAGAGCTTGTCGAGCTGCAGAAGTTACTGCTGCATACTCTGCTTCAGATGACGACAAGGCAAGTGTCTCTTGCTTCTTTGAGCTCCAAGTTACTGCACCAGAACCAAGGCTAAACATATTTCCAGAAGTGCTCTTACGTGTATCCAAACAACCTGCCCAATCACTGTCTGTAAATCCAGTCAACTTGAAATCTGGAACATTAGTGTACCAAATACCAAAATTCTTTGTTCCAGCAATGTAATGAAGTATTCTTTTTGCTGCTCCAAGATGTTGCTTTGTGGGACTGTGCATGTATCTTGAAACATAACTAACAGGAAAGGCAATGTCAGGCCTTGTATGTGTCAAATAGTTTAATCCACCCACCAAGCTTCTAAAGAATCTTCCATCCGCTTTTCTAGTTCCATCTTTAAGCTGCAACTTCTCATTGGTGTGGCTTCTACTTCACAATTAGACATATGGAACCTTTTCAAAAGATCAGCAGCATACTTCTTTTGACACACGAATATTCCATCTTCTTTCTGCAACACTTCAAGGCCCAAAAAATATTGCAACAACCCCAAATCAGACATCTCAAATTTGTTCATCATACAAGACTTGAACTCATCAATTAAGGCTCTTGAAGAACCCATGTAAATCATGTCATCAACATAAAGGCAAACCATCAGAAAGTCATTTTTTCCTTCTCTCTTCACAAAAACAGTAGGCTCGTTTTCACTTTTTACAAACCCGTTTTCCTGGAAAAAAGAATCAATTTTGCTATACCATGCACGTGGTGCCTGCTTTAAACCGTAAAGTGCCTTCTTTAGTTTGTAGACTTTGTTTTTAGTGTCACCAATAACAAAGCCTTGAGGTTGCGAAACGTACACCTCTTCATCAAGATCACCATTCAGGAAAGCGGACTTCACATCAAACTGGTATACGGGTAATTTAAGTTGTGCAGCTAAAGCAAGAAATATTCTCACTGTTTCAAACCGAGCAACGGGAGAGAACGTCTCCTCATAGTCTATCCCCTGTTCTTGTGAGTACCCCTTCGCTACAAGGCGAGCTTTATGTTTCTGAACACTCGCATCAGCATTGTACTTTGTTCGAAACACCCACTTGAGACCTACAATATTCTTATCAACAGGAGCATCGACCAATTCCCATGTCGAATTCTTCTCAATTGCCTCAATCTCTTTGAGCATAGCATCTTTCCATACTTGAATTTTTGCTGCTTCATCATAATCAGTGGGGTCTGAAACATACAAAGCGAATTGACATGAATCATAAATATCTTTTAAGTCACGAAACCTTGGAGGAGGAGAATCAGATGATGAGGCATCACTACTACTCGAGGAACCTGAAGATGGACTTCTGTTATGAGCAGGTGATGTTGGCTCTAATATTGGTTCAGTATCAACCGTAGGAGTTTCATCATCACACGGAATAAGTACTGTCTTGCCATCTTTGTTGATACTCCAAGGCCATGTAGCAGCTTCATTAAACGTTACATCCCGACTTATGATTATTTTGCCACTAACGGGATTGTATAACCGATACGCTTTGGATTGCAAACTGTACCCAATAAAGATACATTTTTCTGATTTTTTATCAAGCTTTTGATGAGATGCTTTTATCAAAGCATAGGCTACACAACCAAACACTTTCAAATGGCTTACGCTTGGCTTCACTCCTCTCCATGCTTCAAAAGGTGTCATGTTTAGAACAGCTTTTGTAGGGGACAAATTCAAAAGATACACAGCAGTAGCAACCGCTTCTGCCCAAAGATTATCCGGAAGCCTTTTCTCCTTCAACATGCTTCGAGCCATCTCCACCACTGTTCGGTTTTTCCGTTCAGCGATTCCATTTTGCTCCGGTGTATAAGGTGATGTGAGCTCCCTATGAATCCCCTGCTGCTCACAAAAAGTATCAAACTCTTTCGAGCAAAATTCACCTCCATTGTCAGTGCGTAACACCTTAATAGAACAATCACTTTGTTTCTCTACAAAAGCTTTGAATCTCTTGAAAGTTTCAAATGCATCAGATTTTGATTTCAAAAAATAAACCCATGACATTCTGCTGTAATCATCAATTAACAGAAAAAAATAACGATTACCACTCAATGACTCGGTATTCATTGGGCCACATAGGTCGGCATGGACTAGCTCAAGATGGCGAGAGGCTCTCCAAGAATTTCCAACAGGAAATGACTTTCGACTTTGTTTTCCTAAAACGCAGCCTTCACAAAACTCAATATCATCGATATTTGGTAAACCCATAACCATGTCTTTGCTCTTCAATAGTTTCAGCCCATTCAAATGCAAGTGACCATAACGTAGGTGCCAAATATCAGAATCTTTCCAAGCTTTAACAACCATAGCCTTTTCTTTTACTGTCGAAATATCGAGTGGAAACATTCTGTTTTTAGTCATGGGAGCTTTGGCAATCGTTTGTCCAGATCGCTTTTCTTGAATATAACAATACCCGTCATCAAAGACAATAACCATCCCACTAATCATCAATTGCCCAGTGCTTAACAGATTGTGAGCAAGCTTTGGTACAAATAAAACATCATGCAACAATTTCTTTTTACCAGTAGTCGTATCAATAGCAATTGTACCTTTGCCTTCGACTTGTACTTGTTTGTCATCTCCGAGTAGAACGGTCGATTTCTTCGATGTATCCAGATCCACAAACAGAGAACGTGATCTACACATGTGACTGGAGCAGCCACTATCAATAAACCAAAAATCACTAGGAACCGAACTATCATGAATATGCGTCATGAATAACGTCTCTTCATTCTTTTTCTCCGCAAAACTTGCATGTTGGTCATCTTTTGGCTTAAACCAGCATGCACTTTCTTTGTGTCCAACTTTCTTGCAAATTTGACACTGAATGGGATTTCTCGGAGTGAATGGCTTCTGCTCATTAAATTGTTTATGTTCAGAATATTGTCTATGATCAGAAAAGTGACCATGACCTCTACCTCTGCCACGGCCTCGTCCATTAAATCCTCCTCTTCCTCGTCCTCTACCTCGACCTCCAAAATCAGATCTTTCTTTCACAGGAGAATCTACTTTTACTTGAAGAGCTTTTTCAACACTCTTTTCATGAGACCTGCTAATTCGATCTTCATGGGCTAACAAGGAACTCATAAGTTCATCAAAAGAATAAACTGAAAGGTCTTTCGACTCTTCAATTGCAGCAACAACATGATCAAAGTTTGAACTTAGGCTTCTGAGAACTTTGCTTACAATAATTTCATCTGTTACATTTTCACCATAGGATTTCATTTGATTCACAATTGCAGAAACCCTCGATAGATAATCTTGCACCGACTCTTTATCTTTCATTTTTAACATTTCAAATTCTCGACGAAGAGTTTGCAATTTGACAGTGATTACCTTCCTATCACCCAAAAATTCTTGCTTAAGAATCTCCCATGCTTGATTAGAGGTGTTGGCTGATGCAATACGAGGAAAAATATCATCATCCAATGCTGATTGAATGAAAAATAATGCCTTGGCATCTTTCTTGCGATTATCCCGTAACGCTTGATCCGGCTCGGCTGGTTTTGTTAGAGTTTGACAATCAAATACACGTATTGCGGAAGCTAGGATCAAGTATAACACATAAATATTAACTAAAACATAAATAGTAAACGTACCCGATGCACTTCAATAAACCTTGATTCTTGGACAATTAGATCAATGATAAACCCCTTACCGTTTTGTTTATCGATCTCTTGATAATTACTAAAGTAAGTAATTACCTCGTTCTTGTACACACAAACTACCAACGAATAAAGGTTTGTTGCAAGTAAACAAAACACTTAATATTTTGTACTTGGAAAAATCGAACCAAGAACCCTTGAGGAGGGGGGATCCGATCGGCCAAGAAAAGAAGAAAGAAAACAAGATTTTTAGGGTTAGAGTGTGTGCACAAAAGATGTGTAGGTTTAACCCTTGGCCTTGTATTTATACTAGGTGATATCTTGGAGCACAAGGAAGGCATGGGTCGACCCCATGGAGTGGGCTTCGACCGGCCATAGAACCCCAAGGGGGTTTCTAGAATCTCCTTGACTCCCAAGTTACACTCTAGTCCTTATCTTTCTTATTTAACGATAGTTAGTCCATACGGTTAACAACTAACGACCGTTTAGTCCATTAAGTGTTATAAATATATATATTTCATACATTTAATAAATATATATATTTATTTACATTATTCTTGTTTGTAAAGTGTGCAATCCCGAGGTCTCGGGTTCGATCCTAGACATTTACCTATTAATGTTTATACGTAACATTTAACAGCTCCCACTCGTATATTCATTAATAGTAAAATGACATTGGTTAGCGTCTTGCAACACTCCAATGCCCCTAGTCCAATCCGAGCTAGGTTTCCTGGAAAAACCTTTAATGATTCATCATTATAATTATCCTTTCATTACTAATACCGCATTAATAAAGATGTGAGTTCCTTTATTAAAATTTTGTTTCTCGTTTCTTTATGATTGAACAAAATTACCAAAACATCTGAACGTATTCCAGATAGACTTTGGGCATGGCCATGCAAACATTTTGTCAACCCTACGAGGGGCCCAGCAGTATTAAACTTCTAAACAAATCAGAAGGAATAAATTCTTTCTTGACTACAAGAATAACCCATGAACTTTGCAACACTTCTGAAAACAATCCTTATGACTCCCTGTTACGGTGAGCGGTAGACTGCTTCACAAAAATGCACTACATCCATGACACTTATCTGGTATCTCAAGTCTGAGGATAACTTTAAATATGATTCTCACATTAAACATTAAATCATATTGTTGGGATAAGTCCAATATTCAATTCATCGAATATCATGTGAAATTGGTATGACTACGCATCAATATACTTTCAAGTATATTCTAAACCAATACTCAAATTTGTCTTAGTTTAATGATATTCCCATATCATTAATCGACAATGGACATTTAGAATAATAAATTATTCATGGATCTTAAACATGCAAATATAGGATATATTATTAAGACAATGATAAATAAACATAAAACTTATTTTATTCCATTAAAATAATAATTGTACATTACATCCTTTATCCAAACACTAATCACAAATGGGCATGAAACTTTCAGCTAATCTAAGTCCTACACCTTCAGCATGCTTGTAAAGCTTAGTGCCAGGTAGAGGCTTTGTTAATTGATCCGCCAAGTTATCATCTGTGTGAACTTTGAGCATTTCGATTTCGCCTATTTCGACTTGTTCTCGAACATAGTGATGCTTAATCGGGAAATGGCTGGTGCCTTTCATGATTCCAGGCTCATTGGCAAATGTGATTGCAGCAGAATTGTCACAATACATTTTAATAGGTCTTTGAATCGAAGGCATGACACCAAGCCCTGAGACAAACTTCCTAATCCAAACAGCTTCCATTGCAGCTTCTGAAGCAGCTATATACTCACTCTCTGTAGCAGACATCGCTAGTACACTCTGCTTTCTGCTCCTCCAATCCACTGCTCCTCCATTAATGACAAAGACATAACCCGTCTGAGACTTCGTATCATCCTTATCACCTTTCTAAGAAGCATCGCAGTAACCTGTAACATCAAGTTCTGCCGATGGATTTCCCCCATAAACCAAAAACATATCCTTAGTTGCCCTAAGGTACTTAAGAATGTTTTAACAGCAGTCCAGTGAGCTACACCTGGATTTTGCTGATATCGACTGGTTAAATTCTGAGCAAACGCCACATCAGGTCTTGTACTTTTCACCGCATACATTATAGATCCCACAGCCGAAGCATAAGGGACTCTTTTCATGCGTTGCACCTCTGCAGGTGTTGAAGCACAAACCTTGTTGCTCAAGCCATGTTGCTCTTGCATCGGCAAATATCCTTTCTTGGAATTTTGCATATTGAATCTCTTCAATATTTTATCAATGTAAGCACTTTGGCTTAATCTAATTAATCGCTGAGATCTATCTCTATATATCTTGATTCCCAGAATAAATGCAGCTTCCCCTAAATCTTTCATAGAAAAACAACTTCCAAGATATTCCTTAACCTTTTGTAAACTTGGAATGTCGTTCCCCATGATCAATATGTCATCGACATATAATATAAGGAAAATTACATTACTCCCACTAACTTTGTGATATACACATGGCTCATCAAGATTTTTAGTGAATCCATACTTTTTAATCTCACCATCAAATCTTTTATTCCATTGTCGTGACGCTTGCTTTAATCCATAAATGGATCTTTTAAGCTTGCATACACGATTTGGAAATTCTGGATTTACATACCCCTCAGGCTGCGCCATATAGATGTCCTCATCCAGGCGACCATTTAAGAAGTCGGTTTTAACATCCATTTGCCAAATCTCATAGTCATAGTAAGCGGCTATGGCTATAAGAATCCTAATTGCCCTTATGTCAGCTACAGGAGAAAAGGTCTCCTCATAGTCAACACCAAAAGTTTGTGTATAGCCTTTAGCTACACAACGGGCCTTATAGGTGTGTACAACGCCATCCATGTCAGTCTTTTTCTTGTAGAGCCATTTACTCCCAACTAGTTTGGCACCCGGAGGTAGGTCTACTTCTTCCCAGACATCATTGTCTTCCATGGATTGCATTTCCCCATCCATAGCTTCTTTCCATTTGGCCTTTTCAGGACCATTCATGGCAGCTTCATAACTTGTAGGCTCATCAAGATCACCCAGTATATGCTCATCACTCTCTACATTAAGACATAGACGAGTAGGAGCTTTTACTGGTCTTGTTGACCTACGAATGGGAATCACTTCAACTTCAGGTGGAGGACCTAAGCTTTCAGGTTCTACCGGAAGTTGGTTAGTGTTTTCAGAAGGTTCTACATCTTCATGACCGTCTTCCAGGTCATATACTCTCCCACTGAATTCTTGAGATATGAGCTCTCTTTCAAGAAAGTCTCCATACCTTGCAACAAATACTTTGTTTTCAGGTGGGTAATAAAAGTAGTATCCCATAGTCTCCTTAGGGTATCCTACGAAGATGCACTTCACAGATCTTTGTTGGAGTTTGTCTGCTGAGTCACGTTTAACATACGCCTCACAACCCCAGACCTTTAGATAAGACAGGTTAGGAGCTTTTCCAGTCCATACCTCATATGGTGTCTTATCAACCTTCTTTGTTGGAACCATATTTAGAATGCGAACCGCAGATTCTAAGGCATAATCCCAAAACGAGAAAGAAAGAGTTGTTAGATTAAACATAGATCGTATCATGTCTTGCAATGTACGATTCCTTCTCTCAGATACACCATTTTGTTGTGGAGTATATGGAGAAGTAAGGTGCTGGACAATTCCCTCCTTTGCTAGATAATCTATGAACTCCTGACTCATGTATTCACCACCTCTATCGGATCGAAGAGCTTTAATCTTCTTTCCAAGTTGCAACTCTACTTCTGCTTTAAACACTTTGAATATTTCAAACATCTCATGTTTATGTTTAAGTAAATAAACATAACCATAACGGCTGTAATCATCCGTAAATGTTAAGAAGTAGCTAGCACCCCTCCTTGACACATGTCTAAGTGGTCCACACACATCTGTGTGAATAAGACCAAGTAGATCATTAGCCCTTTCAATCCTATTTTTAAAGGGTTTCTTAGTCATCTTCCCAGCAATGCAAGATTCGCATTTATCAAATGATTCATCATTGATCTTATCTAAAAGCCCATCATGTTGCAGCTTTTTCATGCGATCTTTGCCAATGTGAGCAAGTCGACAATGCCAAAGATAAGATGAATCCAGACCTTTCTTGATTCTCTTATTGTTGATGCTATACATTGAATTATTTGTAACAAAAGCATTATCATTATCATTCATATCAATTTCAAATACACCATTCACAGCAATAGCATTAAAATAAAAAACATTATTTAAAGAAACCGAAATTCCATTGCTTGAAATAGTATGATGAAAACCTTGGTTCAACAAACATGAAAATGAAATTACACCTCTAACAATTGACGGTGCATAATGACAATTATTTAAAGATAGTACTAGGCCCGAAGGCAACACTAAATTAAATACTCCTATAGCTTCAACTCCTGCATGCGCTCCGTTACCAACGTGCAAGAATTGTTGTCCATAGGCCAGCTTTCTCTCAACTCTAAACCCCTGCATGGTATTGCAGATATGAATGCCACATCCAGTATCATATACCCATGAATTCAATTTAGGAGTAAGAGTGAATAATTCAATTATAAAGAACGCACCTGATGTGCTGGGGTTACCAGCATCATTCCCCTGCTTCTTGAGTCGCAAGTCATGAATGTAGAGAGGGCAATTGCGCTTCCAATGGCCCTTTTCATGACAATGGTGACAAGCCTGATCCTTCTTGTTTGGCGGATTCACCTTGTTCTGCTTAGGCTGATGTTGTTTCATCTTGGGTTGAGGTTGATAGGCCATGACCTGCTTGCCTTTATCACCTTTACCTTTGCCTTTGTTCACATGCGATTTCTTCTGGATTCTCCCCCCATGAATTGCCAACACTTGCGGGGTGGGATTCTTGACCTTGGCTGGTAGACTTTTCTCATAATCAACAAGCAATGCGAGTAATTCTGAGACTGTCTTCCCCGAGCAATGCATGTTGAAGTTCTGCACAAAACCAGCAAAATCCTTGTTAAGGGATCTGTTGATCAAGTGCACTTGCACATTCTCGGGGTAACCAAAACCAATTCTGTGAAGTTGATCAAAGGAGTCCTTCATCTCATCCACATAATCGGCTACTGGTTTACCATCACCATGCTTGCAGTTGTGTAGCTTGTCAAGTTCATCATACAATTCAACTGCAGGTGACTTCTCATAAGATTGCCTGAGGTTATCAAGCATATTCTTAGGAGATGCATACTCATACTTCTTTTGTAATTGAGCATTCATGCTAGTGAGCATTAGACAAGCAACCTCATTGTACTTAGCATTAGTCACCTTCCATTCTGCCTTTGCTTCAGGTGTTGCCGTAGCAGCAGGTTCAGCAGGGCATTCCTCGGTCACATAATCCATCTTACCAGACGCCCTCAAGACAATTCTGAGCGAACGGTACCAGTCATTGAAATTCTTTCCAGTGAGTTTCTCTCTCTCAAGATGACTCTTGAAAGCATTAATCACAGTTTGGTTATCGGGTTGAGCCATATCTACAGATAAAGTTCAAATATTAGTATTTTCGATAATCAATATCTTCAAGAAAATAAAATACCCAAGGCTATATTCATATAACCAACTAATTTTCTTGAAAACCTAGGATCTATCTTTACATAGTTTCACCACATCAGTTGATCTGCTAGTGGTAAAAGTACAAAAGATAGTAATCTGTCGAACAATAATTGGCAAACAAGATTTCCAATTCCTAGATCATTATGGGATTTACATCAAATTGATTCATCAATTTGCCTTTGTAAGCATGTTTCATCCCATCTCATGCCTTAAGTTCTAGGTCTCACGCACAACTTAATTAAGTCATCTACCTTAGAAACTGTAAAATTACAATTATGGTCTCACGCGTTAAAAGAATTTTACCTTGTTATAGTAATTTAGCCTAGGTCTCACGTTTACTAAATTAAAATTCCAAGTGTTTCTTATAGGTAGATGGCACGTAACTTAAATTATAAGGGTATTAATTTTTGATATGTCAATCAAAATTATGTACAAAGATGCATGCACTCATCTTTATAACATAAGTTTTCATAAAAACTTTTTATGTCCGATTCCTGAAATTAATACACAAAGTTTTACTTGAGGTTTATGCCAAAACCCTAAGATGACTTTCTACAACATATAATTTTAAAAGTAATTCGTTTAAGATATATTCAAGATTGTGATAACCAAGGCAGACTCTAAGGCTCTTTTCTAAGCCTTCAAATCACGGTTATGAATATCATCTTAAAAGACTTAATTTTAAAAGTATATTTGCACAAAACATCATTCAAGCAAAAGTTTATGGATTCAATCTCAAAACAGTAATAAAGTTTGAATAATGCTAGTCTCGACTGGGAGCTGATTACCGTGCGAATCGGACCACGATTGTCATAAGACCATTGCAAGATTCTTACTTTATCACTTTAGGGTTTCACAATTATTAGTCCGTTTTAATTTTCTTTATGAAAACACCCTTTTATTGCTTACATCAAGTCCAACTAAAAAACAATAAAACAAGTTGCAAAGAAAATCAAACAAACAATAATAAATAAGTGAAACAATTAGCCACATGCAAACCGTTTTAGAAAAGATCCTAATAAAATCAATTCTAGGTATAATAACGCATGTAATCAACTAAGGCCTTCACCTCTTAATGGAGGTGAGCCACATACATTGACGAATCAATTGCGTAGGCCAAAGCTAAAAACACACCACATAGCATATAAAATTGATTTTAATATATATTGGAGTCTACCCCAATTTAAGATCTATCTAAATATGTGACAACAAAACAAGATCCATGACAAACATGCATGTAAGTCACGGATTAAAACCTAACAGTTAGCAATTAGGTCACAAGATACGTTCAATTAACCGGTTAATGACCTAGGGTTTCTAGTGATTACACATAATCAAGAAAACCACAAAACCCTAATTAGGGTTTCATGGAGAAAATCGACCCCCCCCCCAAAATTAGGGTTAGGGTTTCGAAATTTTTTAGAAAAAAAAATAGGAAAAACCCTAGATCAAAAAAAACATGTATCTAAAACAATTAAAGATCCGGTTTTTATTACGTTTTAGTAATCAATTACATGTTATACATGGCTCGTGATGCCACTGTTAGAGTTTGACAATCAAATACACGTATTGCGGAAGCTAGGATCAAGTATAACACATAAATATTAACTAAAACATAAATAGTAAACGTACCCGATGCACTTCAATAAACCTTGATTCTTGGACAATTAGATCAATGATAAACCCCTTACCGTTTTGTTTATCGATCTCTTGATAATTACTAAAGTAAGTAATTACCTCGTTCTTGTACACACAAACTACCAACGAATAAAGGTTTGTTGCAAGTAAACAAAACACTTAATATTTTGTACTTGGAAAAATCGAACCAAGAACCCTTGAGGAGGGGGGATCCGATCGGCCAAGAAAAGAAGAAAGAAAACAAGATTTTTAGGGTTAGAGTGTGTGCACAAAAGATGTGTAGGTTTAACCCTTGGCCTTGTATTTATACTAGGTGATATCTTGGAGCACAAGGAAGGCATGGGTCGACCCCATGGAGTGGGCTTCGACCGGCCATAGAACCCCAAGGGGGTTTCTAGAATCTCCTTGACTCCCAAGTTACACTCTAGTCCTTATCTTTCTTATTTAACGATAGTTAGTCCATACGGTTAACAACTAACGACCGTTTAGTCCATTAAGTGTTATAAATATATATATTTCATACATTTAATAAATATATATATTTATTTACATTATTCTTGTTTGTAAAGTGTGCAATCCCGAGGTCTCGGGTTCGATCCTAGACATTTACCTATTAATGTTTATACGTAACATTTAACAGGTTTTGGGTCATCAAACCCGTTCTCCACCAACTCCCACAACTCTTGAGACTTAAACAGAGTTGACATCTTCAAACTCCAAAGATGATACTTCTCACCTTTGAAAATAGGGATTAAGGCCTGGGTTAAATTAGAGGTATTATGGTTGGACATTTTGTGTTTTTGTTTTGTTTTCTCCTGCGTGTGGAGATGAACAAATTAAGAATCGTAACCTGGTATTTCTTTTCTCTCTGATACCACAATGTTGGAGTAATAGAACATATTATTGTTCTTATTTTATTATATCTTCAAGAGCATTACAAGACCATACTTATAGCCTATCAAAGCATAACCTAAACACTCTTGATATTCTTATTTATTACTAAACAACCCTTAAGATTACTTGGGTTACATAAAGGACAATAAATATGACATTTACTTTGAATCATTCAACACATAAATCTATCTCACAATCATCTTACCAGTAATTCTTCAGGTAATGACTTGACCGGACAATCAACCTGCAACGCACACCAGCAAAGAAACAAAATCACCGTCTATTTGGTCATTATTTTACCCATCACCTTTGGATTTTGCTTCTTAGTGGTTTCGTATTTCTTTTACAGTCGTAAAAAGGCTACCACAAAGAAAATACAGCCTGAAATCACAAAACATGGAGACGTATGCTCGATATTGAATTATGATGGAACAATTGCATATGAAGACTTCATCACAGCTACCGAGGATTTTGACCTCAAATACTGCATTGGAACCGGTGGCTATGGTAGTGTTTATGAAGCAAAACTGCCTAGCGGTCAAACTTTTGCTTTGAAAAAACTTCACCGGTATGAAGCTAAGCAACCGGCATTCGACCAGAGCTTCAAGAATGAGGTCCAAGTGTTAACCAGCCTAAGGCACAAAAGCATTGTGAAACTCTATGGGTTTTGTTTGCACAGCAAATGCAACTTCCTTGTATATGAATACATGGAAAAAGGGAGCCTATTTTGTGCATTGAGTGACGATGAATTAGCTGTTGAAGTGGATTGGATGAAGAGAGTGAACATAATCAAAGATGTAGCCCATGCTTTATCTTACATGCATCACGATTGCAATCCGCCTATCGTTCATAGAGACATATCAAGCAACAACATTCTTCTAAACTCGGAAATGGAAGGATTTGTTGCTGACTTTGGAGCAGCCAGATTGCTTGACCCCGATTCATCCAACCAAACAGTCATCGCAGGAACTTTGGGATACATTGCTCCAGGTAGTACTTCTACACATTCTTATGCTTCTTAAGTATAATTACGTCTAGCTAGCAGCAGCTAAACTTTGCTAACATTCTTTTTTGTATGTGATCATTTAGAACTTGCATATAGCATGATTGTGAACGAAAAATGTGACGTGTATAGCTTTGGAGTGGTGGCACTTGAAACAATTGGAGGGAAACATCCCGGAGAGCTTCTTTCATACTTCAACTCTTCTGCCAGTCAAGGTACAATGTTGGAAAATATTTTGGACCAGCGTCTCTCTTACCCAACAGACAGGCTAATCGAAAAGGAACTTCTCCGTGTCTGTCATGTAGCACTAGCATGTATTCTCACAGATCCAAAGGCCAGACCAACCATGAGAAACATGTCACAGGAATTATCGCGTTGAGGATATCATGATTCAGTTCAGTCCAAACTGTATGTATATGATAGAAAAATAAAGTTTCATATTCATATTCAGCCAGCAGTACGTGTTTTTCTGTGGAATTAGAAGTGTACTGTATAAATGACTAAATGAGATTATGCAAAAATGGTGATTGTTCTGTTTATTTTCTTAGTTGTAATGATTTTAAGGAATCATGTATTGACTGATGAATATCATGCAAAAAGTCAATGACCATTGCTCACTAAACGATTTTCTTGTGCAGTGACTGTTTATGATCTTGATTGGAAGTGATATAGTCATAGTGAATTGATATATAGCTTTGTGTATGCATGGTAGAATTTGTTGTTTAGTGTTACAAGACAAAAGTTGAAAGAGCTGAATTGTCACAGTCCTAGAGTTGAAGGACCAGAAGTGTAAATGTTTGACTGGTCGTTACTAGGTGCCAAAGTCGGTTATTTTCCCTTTTTACAGCTATATAAAGCATTTCTTTCCTATTCTATCATTTTAGCTAAGAATTGAATTGTATTTTCTGAAATTCCCTCCCTTTTGTAATGATTCTATTCATACAAATCCTATCAATAACATTCGGTTTAGAATCTTGTTAATTCCACTGAGATAATGAAAAAAAAAAAAAAAAAATCTCGCCCACAGGATTCTTAGCAGTATCCATACAGACATCACCTAGTGGTATGGTCTTAATACATGTAATGCTAACGCATTTCAACCTTTATTTTTAATATTTTATTATTATGCTGGAAGTTTATCATATTTGGACTTTTATTTTTTTTTCCCCAGTTTATATTTTGAGTATATATATATATATATATATATATATATATATATATATATATATATATATATATATATATATATATATATATTTCTATTTAAAAAAAGCAAAATCCAAAGCTAAATAAATTTGCAATCAATGAGGCTATCATCTTCGTCAAGAACGTGAACATTGATCAAGTCCGTCTATGATCTCCATTGTTGAGAAAATGTACAAACCTGGAGCCAATAATTTGCAAGACTACATTATTTGGACAAAAAAACTCATCAAGAAAATATCTTTAATTTATGTTCATTTTTTCTCATACTTGGAGCCAATAATTGTTTTTAAGATATTTATATAACAATGTATGGTTTGTAATAAAAGCTTAAGTGCAAAGGCATGAAAATTATATGAAACAACTTATTTGGAGTACTTATTTGATGAAGACATGATTAACAAGTTAGCTGAAGAATACATGAAACATATAGAGTTTCAAGAAGTCTCGGCGTGGGAAAACCTGAAGAATGCCTAGCTACGCCGTAGCTTAAATTCTAGTTACGCCGTAGTTCATTTTTTGCCAGTAGCTATTGAGTCGTGGCTACGCCGTAGTTATAAAACAACTACGCTGTAGTTGAGTCGAGGGCCAGTTTTTTTATTTTTATTTAAGTTTTGTGACGAATTTAGGTGACTTTTTCCCCAAGTTTGGTTTCCCTATAAATACAGGGCTTGGGTTATCAGTTTAGACATACGATTATCAATAAAATTCAAGTATTAAGTCTTTAAATCCTTTGTGATTTGTTTAAACCCTTGTTTGGGTTTGTTTTCACGCTTCCGTTCTACGTCAGTTGGCACTAGAGACAAGGTTGTTTCCAAGGTAGCACCGCCATCACCACCAATAGCATCACTAGTAGTGATATTAGCATCATCACTAGTGATATTTTCATTTAACGA
Source organism: Artemisia argyi (assembly GCA_030686995.1). Classification (NCBI taxonomy): domain Eukaryota; kingdom Viridiplantae; phylum Streptophyta; class Magnoliopsida; order Asterales; family Asteraceae; genus Artemisia; species Artemisia argyi. Next base: position 209,457,547 of record CM060684.1, on the reverse strand, counting down.
AGTAGTAATTGGACTACCAAACACCTCTGACAAACTAGGGAATGATCCATTCCCATTACTATTGGAAGTCGAAACATCAGTATTCGCATCTGTCGTCCCCTTATTCTTAATCTCCTTCTCTTTAACCCCTCTCCCGTTCAAAAAACCCTTCTCCATGTTACACACAACACGCCAAATTCAGCACAAATAAATCACATGAAGAAGCACCAACCAGAGAACACTACGAATAGAACAAGACCAGTAATATTAATATGCAATAAATGCTAACCGTCAATTGCAAAGCACATTAACAAACACAAATTAATTGTATAGTGGCAAAAAATTATTAAATAACCCTACAAGCACGATTGAAAAGCCCTTGATATCTTAGATAAATTAAATAATTGACCAATAGATTCAAGAGTTTACAAACGATTGAAAAAGGGTTGTTTCGATAGTCGCCGTTTTCGCCAAAGAAGGAGAGAGTTCGTAAGGTTTTTTTTTTTTTTTTTTTTTTTTTTTTTTTTATGTTTTAGGTTATATATGCGTACACATTAGCTTCTTCTTATGAAATCAATCCGGTGATGGAACAAAAAGAGAAATTTCTTTCTTATTTTTATTTTCTCTTCAATAAAAAAATGAACAAACAATATACGTGTCTTAGTAAATAAGTTAAATCGAGCCAAAGGGTCTTTGCCCTAGTGGTATGTGATTGGCTATCAGCCTAGAAGTTGTGGGTTAAAGTCTTGTCAGAAACATATGTTAGGTTTATGTGAGATAGTAGTCGGTTAGAGGTATGTTTGGCACTAGCAGGAGCTGGAGCGGATTGTTGGAGCTGATTGCTGGAGCATGTCGCTGGAGCCTTTTTCTACATGCTCCTTCAAGTAGCATTCCATTTAATAGCTTATTTTTTTTACATGCTCCTTCAAGCTATGTCAGCCAAACGAGACTTATTTTTAATGGTAGCTTATTTTCTAAAAAAAATAAGCTCATGCTATGATAAGCTCTGATAAGTTTGCACATCAAACATGCACTAAATGGCTTAACGGTTTAAGTGCTTGAATAATTAGCCATTTAAAAACGAAAGTTAAATCGAATGCTTAGGTCAACAATGCTATCATCGCGAGAATTGTCAAAAGACAATGAGTAAGGTTCCTAAATTATCTAATATATATAAACCCCATGAATGAGTTGGCAAAAAAACGCTCTCCAATTGGTTTGGTTACTGTTATTACAACTGTTCATGCTTTCTTTATTGTTGTTCCCCTCCGTTTTTCACTTGATATTTTCCCTATCTCCCACAACCTAGAACCTTCACACACAAATACTGACAATCCCTCTCTCTGATTAATCCCCCCACCCCACACACACACACACACACACATGTTCTTCCTGAATCTTCTTCCCACCAAAATATTCAACAAAACACACACGCTTTTCTGTGTGATGCAAGATTTTGATATCTTATGTTTGAAAATGAAGATCAAACCCACAAAAAATCATATAAAAAATGGAAAAAGTGACATAAGTGGAGGGTTTCTTAGATCTGATGGGAAGTGGAGGCGGCGTAGTTAGTGGCGATAGCGTACCAGCGCTTCCGGCGGCCCAAGAAAGGCGGTACAAATCTTAATAAAGCTGTTAATTATCTCTTCGGAAGGTTTAATTCTTTTATTTTATTATAAAGATCCAATTTTTTTTCAGGATTTATGTATAATATATTGTTACAGAAGTTGAGTCCCTACTCCAAATTATTAGGGGTTCTTTTTCATTATGGGTTTACTCTTTTGTAATAGGAAATATGAATGATTGGATTAGAAAAAGGAGTTGTTTTTATATTATGCAGGTATGGGTTTCTAAATTGGTTAAAGATTTGAATTTTATTGTAAATCAAGATTATAGTTTGATCCTGTTTGTGTTTTCCTGAATTGGTTACTTTGAAATTTATGTGGATTACGACAACTTATTTGTAGTGAAATTTAGGACTGATTGCAATAGCTTATTGTGTTTTTAAATTGTAATAAGCCAATAAGCTGCTTAATTAAATATGGTTGTAACAGACAAACTTGAATAGGTGTGTCTTTTTAATGACAACGATAGATTACAACCGTATATGATGTAATAAAGTTTCAACCTCCAATAGCTTATGGCATTGATAGATGTGACAACTGGCAAATTAGGGAGCCATTTTTAAAACCCGCATTACGTTAAAGTTCGTTTATAAATTATATTTAAATTTTTATTCGTAACGAACTTATAAAAACCAAAATTTTGGTTGATTATATTTAAAATTTTATGGAATCAATTTGGATTATCGATGTGATGAGAATTTATTTTGAGATTTTATTGGCACTACGTTGACTCCGGCACTAGAATAACCTAACTAAAATTTTATGTCTTGAGTTTACGGACTCGACTATATATATTTATTTATGGAACGTCTCTTGAGATATTAAATGTTTTGAAACGAGTTTCGGGTTTTGGTCCGTGTAAATTACACCTAGCCACCTTACCCAAATATTAATAATACCCTTAATAGTATTATTATTATTATTATTATTAATGTTAGATTAAAAGAAAGAAAAGAAAGTAATAAAAAGAGTATGGCTACAAAAATTCGTCCTTATGGTTTCCTGGTTTCACACCACACACAAACAAACACAACCTCTTCAACATCTTATCTCCCTCATCTCTCTCTTTTGCTAAACCTAGCCGCCACCTCCATTCCGGCCAAACCACAGCCTCACCGCCGACCATCAACACTCACGACCACCACCACTTTAATCCCCATCATCTATTCTCTTAGATCCACTACTACACGCACCCTTTAACCCCTTATTTTATCTCGTTTAAACACCACGAATCACCACCATCTTCTTGTTTTCGAAGTTTGACACGTATTGGGTTTTAAGGATCAAGGGTAAGACGAGTTTCACTCGTATTTTGGTAAAAACGTGACCCAAGGGTCATGAATTTAACGATATTCGTTTGGTTTATGGGTTAAAACACGAAATACTAATGGGTTTTGATAATATGGGTTAAATAAATCCGTTTGGTATCCGAGTGGTTGCTTGTTTTGTTGGGTCGATTCGTTACACGAGCCGTGGCTCACGGTCTCGTGTGGTTCAAGCCCTATGGCTTGATTTCCTTGTTGGGATTTGATCTCGTAGACCTGGTAGCGAGGGTCTTGATTTTGTGGAAGGATTGTTTCACTTGAGTCTTGATTTCTATATGGATACTTGTTGTGGTCCTTGTGATGCCGCGACCCTAAGGGTCTGTTTTGCTGTTTTGGTGTGCTCGGATGAGCCTAAGCCGAGACCAAAGTGGTCTTGGGTTTGAGTCACCTTGACTCGTGGTGTAGCCGAGACCCAAGTGGGTCTCTCGGCACGGGTTTGACTTGGTAAAATCGACTCGGAACACATATATATTTTGATGTTTTCTTGTTATTGTTCCATGTTATTGTTGTTGGTTTATCACTGTTGTTGTTTTGTGGTTGTGGACGTATGGAGTGAAAAGGAGGCCGAGACTCTAGTGGTCTCGGTATTGGTTTTGGATATTTATTTTGTTGAGTTGTGTTGACAAGTATGATATAGTATGGGGACCGATTGTGAGACGGTCAAATTAGATGACGGAGATAGGTTAGTCGGGTGCCGTAGTCGGACCCTATTGTTGTAGCACGTGTTATGGGTATTGTTGGACGGAGATTGATTACTTGATTGTGTTGTTTATTATTGTTTGGACTTGGACAATGAGCCGAGAGTGATGACTTGGACATGTGACCATCTCTTATGACTCGATAAATATTTATAATCAAATGCTAATAATAAAACTCGTAATAATATTATTGGTAATATAAACGTTTATATAAGTATATAGACGTGATAAACGTATATATAAATATATAAATGCGTATATTAAAAATAAAACGATCACGATTAATATTATAATAACATGACGATAAATACTATACTATGAAAGTAGTGTAATAGATGTCGGGAGCGTTATTATAATTAAATGACTATAAATAACGACGAAATCTTTTACGTGGTATAATTATTAAATAAAATATTTTTTTTATAAAATAAACGAGGAAACTATCAAGTTATACGGGATTGTGGTCACTTGAGTCCAAGTGGGCTTTACTACTTGTTTTATGACCTTTCGTGTTTGTCACGGATATGTGACGTTAATACGTCCATTTACTATAACTATGTAACTTATTTAATCGACGGATTAAATAGGGTCTATCTAGTTATATGAAATGAGCTTATTAATGGGTATTGTATCCTACGACGCCCATAGGTTGTGGTATGTGTACGAGAATAATGAATTACTAAATATCTCGCGAGGTTTGCCAAATTGACGAATTTGGTAAGCTTGACGATATATTTAGGGAATTTATTAAGCTTTGGTACTTACCATGTAGAACTTTACGTGCAATATGATTTAGGTTTAGGTATAATCTTAGAGTGATATATTACGTAAATAAATATGGGGAGATTATCGAATCAACGGATTTGATAAACTACGATGATTTATTTAAATAATATATTGGGCTAATACTAGACCTATAGATGGTTTTATTATTTATTTTCGTTGTGATTTCTTGGTTTGAGTTGTGCCGACTCACCACCCGCATGGATACCAAACGCCAAACTCCAAACTAATACGAGATTTATACGAGAAATGGATTTTCGGAAGTAAAATGGAATACGTTCGGGTTTGGGAATATTTGATTTTGAGGAAATGATTTCTGAAAGAGTTGACATTGTTAGGTCGTGCCAAGTCCGTAGTTGCCGTCTTTTGAGTTACTATACATCTTACTTCTACCGATTTCTTATTGCTGATTTCTGGACTTGAGGTGAGTCAGAGCCCCACTTTTACTCTTGAACTATGTTTTCAATACTTGAGGTGAGAAACGTGCAAATTATTTATGTGGACTATTATCGCTTCTATATTCTTTCTAAAACTTGCTATGCGTATGGACTAGGATGTATTGTCAACTTTAGTCACATATTTTTGTGTGTACTATTCAAGGTTGGCTTAGTTGGTTATTGGTGAATTGTCAGCTTTAGTCACATAGTTTTGTGTGTACTATTCAAGGTTGGCTTATTGATGCGTGGGAATCGCACCTTGCTTTACCTCTCGAGGGATCTCGCGAGGCTTACAACCCCCACCAGGCAGTGTACCTGATCGTTGTAGTATAGTATAGTGACAAGTACCGGGGGATTGATCGTTCAGCTTAAGAATAGTGTCGCTAGGATTAGAAAGCCTAATTAATAGTTCTAGAGATGAAAGATGATTATTTTTGTATTTTTATATTTTAATGAAAGCAAGTAAAATCTCGGGTTTTGAAAGAGTGGGCGGAATTAGTTGCTATTCAACTAACCCAAAACTATTATATAATTATATTAAACTAATGAAAATGAAATTAAACTAATTTAAACTAAGGTTGTGAGCAGTATTTGGAGAAATTGTGTTTATTTAGACTTCATTACTCCCTAGATATCTTTTACATGTCAATTACTTGTTACACTTGTATGGATGACGGATTGTATTCCTTAATACCATTCGTGGTGTGGCATACATAACTCCCCAACTCTATGAGCTCTTATCTCCTCCTACACCATGACCCAGCACAACTATAGGGATTGTAAACAGTGGCTCATGCATTAAATACAACCAATAAAGACCTAGTATGCCTCGGTTCATGTTTCTTAAGACGTTCAAGCATGTTACCATTTGGAGATCTGCCAGTTTTCTTAAGCCTAACATATAATATCATTCATCCAAAACAAGAATAGACAAGTAATCAACACATAATCAACATCTAGGTTTCATTAGATCTAAGCAAACACAAAGGAAATCTAGCCTAGCATAGTAGAATTAAGATAAGAACAAAAGATAAACAACCAACACATAGACATATTGATTGAATTAAGAGTATACTTATCTCAATTACAATGCAAGGTCTCAAGGGTTTGGAACCCTTGAAAAACCTGTAAAAGAGGCACCAAAATCGTCTTTAGGGTTTTACCAAAACTTCTCTCTCTCTTTTTTGAAAAAACTAGAAAACTATATATAGGAAAATCGTTCTGACGGCGTCAAGAGTTAAATCTGACGCCGTCACCTCGCCGCCATATACTTCCTCGGACGCCCTAGATCCACTTGTGACGGCCTATGTGACGCCATCACCACCTACGGTATTTTATTCTTGGCTACTTTGACGCCGTCACCTACACATCTGACGCCGTCACCAGCTACGGTAAATTATTCTTCATGTCTGACGCCGTCAAGAAGGAAGTCTTGACGCCGTCACCTTGTATCTTCAGCTTGGATTTTTGGTTCTTTGCCGTTTTCTTCACTTTATGCTCCAAAAACGTCCAAAATAGCCTCTTTTCCAGAATTCACTCTCCAAACACCTAAAATCACAAAAGGAACGATTTAGGGCAATATTTGATCAAATAAAGTCGGATTCGGGCTTAAATGACCCCCTAAAAACGGATCATTTTTCGCCTCATCACTTATTTAGATGCTATAGTGTGCACCTATAGGTTATTAATACTTCGGAGGTTTTCCGAGTATTTATGATATTGCGGGGGTTACCCGAATATCTATGTTAGAGCGGAGGGTATCCGTGTGTTATGTTGGAGCGGAGGGTATCCGCATGCTTTTAGTGGAATCCTTAGTCTAGCTAGCAAGCGTTTTGCGTATATTGAGTTATGAATTTAAACCTATGATCTCACCAGCGAAAGCTGACTTTTAGCACGTTTTCTCAGGAAATTAAGTGATGCTCTATGGATGCTTGGATTGGAGGCTTGGCAATGGCACCGATTATGGATCTATTTTTCTAAAACTCTGATAAACTATTGTGGGCCTATGTTTATTTCTTTTGGGCCTTACTTTGGATAATTCTTGGGATAAATGTAGACTTTAAAACCCTTTTTGGTTGTGTTTTTCTTATGTTTACTTTATCTCGTTCTTTCATGACTTTGAATGGATATCAATCCCCGTAGCACCCCGAAAGCTTGTTGAGTCTTCCGTTGTATCAAATTTTGGGAGTGTTACAAATTGGTATCAGAGCCAAGGTTATAGAGAACTAGGTAAATGGACACCTAAACTATAACCGATTTTTATAGAAAACGATCCTCGACCATTGCCCGCCAGCCCGTCAAGCCGAAGCATCATTGTTTATATAGAGGTATATTGAGATGATTATTGGATATGGGATTCTTGAGATGATTTGAGGATTTGAGATTTATTAATTTAGTGATATGATGGCGTTTTGAGGAATTATATGCGTTTTGAGAAATTATATGCGTTTTGAGGAATTATATGGCTTAATTATTTTATGAATGATTTTAGTAATGCGGTATTTTAAATCTTTCTTGATATATATGATTGGGAATTATATGATGATTTTGATAAGGTATTTTGAGTTCGCGGTTTAGTTGTTTTGAAACACTTACACCTACCCTACACCGTTGTCACAAACCATGACCTCCTATTCGTATGATGTTATTGAGGATGTTTATCCTGGTACGCGTCGCCCCTCGTAGATCACTATGGCCCCTGATGACCCATACGTGTTGGTCATGCGTTCGGTCACTACTTTATCGTCTCATTGACGCCCTAAGTCACCGATTTTATCGCCTCGTGGTTCACCTGCTCAGAGATGACGATTGATGGAGTACCCCTCCGACGAGGAGTATGAGGAGGAGTACGAGGGTGAGCATAATGATAACCCTCAAGATGAGGAAGAGAATGATGACCCTCAGGATGAGGAAGAGGATGATCCTCAGGAGGAGGAAATGCCTGATGATGATGGGTCGCTAGCACATTCAGTTCATTCTGCGAAGCCCGATTCCCCGATACATCCGTTAGAGCCGGTTTCACCTGATCATCCGTTTTTGTTTGATTCACCACCTGGTAGTCCTGTGGCGTCGGATGCACCTTCTGATGTTTCTGTTGAGCATGCAGAGTTAGGTGAGACTGGTAGGATGTGGACTTGGATTACTGTACAGGGCGAGAAGATCTCGTGGGTGTCTGACCGACTTGAGATGGTTATTATATCCCTTAAGTCATGTTATTCGGATTGTATGTTCGTTTCGTATGGAACGATTAGTATTTATTATGTCTTTTGGTATTTTGGAGCGAAGTATCGACCGCTACTTGTATGGACGATGGTGATTTCGTATGATATTCTACGGTTTTTGGCATACATGGAGAATTGTGTTCCTATTTGCGTGGCTGATATTGTATTGGTATTACGTTCGTATTTCGACTTTCACCAATCGGATTCTTGTTAGACGTTATGGTACGTGTTAGTGGAGACTTACGAACCTTGTATTGTGACTAATGTTAATTGCCTCACGACGAAACCCTGTTAGAGCTACCAGATATGGTCCTGCAACGACTACCCCTGGTCATTGAGGACGCCGTCCTACTCGAAATGTTGAGAGCCCTACTCCTGACAACCTGGACACTACCAACCGCAACAACAGGAATCAAAATGTTGATGTTCAGGGAGACAATGATCATGTTCCACTTAATGCACCTACTGTGGATCAAGCAATGATCAATCAACTTGTGGAGCAACGAGTTGCTGAGCTACTAGCTGAGTCAAATCATTCCAACAATTCGGCTGGAACATTTCCACCTGTTCGTGCTAATGGATGTAACTACAAGGAGTTTAAAATTTGTGGACCCATTGAGCTTGGTGGAACTGAAGGAGTGGTATACTTGGTCAGGTGGATAGAGAAGACTGAGTTAGTGTTTAATGTCAGTGGTTGTGCGGAGAATGCGAAGGTAAAGTTTGCTTCTTTTACTTTCAATGATGAAGCTTTAACTTGGTGGAACAATTACCGTAATTCGGTTGGAAGTGATGTGGCTTATGCTATGACTTGGGAGCAATTTAAGTCTTTGCTGATTCAAACTTACTGCCCAAGAAATGATGTTAAGAAGCTGGAGATTGAGTTTTGGAATCACAAAGTGAAGGGTACTGATATGGCGACTTACAATCGTCGTTACCAGGAGTTGGCCTTGCTTTGCCCTGATATGGTTAGAACTGAGACTCAAAAGATTGAGCGGTATACCGATGGGTTGCCTGTGGCTACAAGGAATGATGTGATTGCTGCTAGACCTGCAAATATCCATGAGGCCATCACAATCGCTCAACAATTAATGGATTCATTGGAATTGGAAGGAGCTGATAAGGATAAGAATGGAAAGAGAAAGAGAGACCATCACCCTAAGGGTAATGATCACCGAAACAAGCGACAAGCTGTTGCTAAGGCTTATGCTATTGGGAATGGAGATAAAAGGAACCAAAATGGTGATGCACCCAAGTGTGGTCGTTGCTACAAGAATCGTACAGGACAATGCACTGTGATTTGTCAGAGTTGCTCAAGGAGAGGACATGTAGCTATGGATTGTAGAGCACGACCCCTTGCTATGGTTCAAGCTACTCCTGAAACTATGAGTAAGGCAAATGTTACTTGTTATGGATGTGGAAAGAAGGGACATTATAGGAATGAGTGTAGAGAATCGTGGAACCGAGGAAATTAAGGATCGGGTGGTAATGGGTACAATAATGGAAACCGTGGAGCTGGAGGAAACCGTGGACGACAAGATAATAGGGACCAACGTGTGGAAGCTGGAGTTGCTCATGGAAGAGTGTATGCACTTGGGAACGAGAGAGGAGAAGATCCGAACATCGTTACTGGTACTTTCCTTCTCAATAATCGTTATGCTTCCATACTATTTGATACTGGTGCCGATAAGAGTTTTGTGTCCACTAAGTTTGCACCCTTACTAGAGAAACCCCCGATGGCCTTAGGAATCGGTTATGACGTAGAGTTAGCTAATGGGAACATAGAAAGGATTAGGACTATCATTCGCGGTTGCACATTAAACTTTCTGAATCGTCCATTCAACATAGATCTTCTACCAGTCACGTTAGGAAGTTTTGATGTCATTATTGGTATGGATTGGTTGTCGAAGTATCGTGCTCATATACTTTGCGATGAGAAGATCGCGCGTGTGCCTTACGGCAAGGAGATTCTGAACATACCAGGAAATAGAAAGGATTTGAGAGGCCCATCTAGATTAGCGGTCATATCTTGCACTAAATTGCCGAAGCTAATGGAAAAAGGATGTTATCTTTTCTTAGCTCAAATATCTGAGAAAGGAGGGAAGGAGAAGAAGGAAAGGTGCATTGGAGATGTACCTATAGTTCGTGATTTTTCGGATGTATTTCCTGATGAATTGCCGGGAATTCCGCCTACTAGACAAGTAGAGTTTCAGATTGAGTTGATACCTGGTGCTGCACCCGTGGCACGAGCTCCTTATCGTCTTGCACCTACTGAATTGGAAGTGTTGTCGAAGCAATTAGCGGAGTTAGCCGAAAAGGGATTTATAAGACCAAGTTCTTCACCTTGGGGAGCCCCGGTCTTATTTGTGAAGAAGAAGGATGGATCATTTCGCATGTATTGATTATCGAGAGCTGAACAAGTTAATGGTGAAGAATAGATACCCGTTACCAAGGATTGACGATTTGTTCGATCAACTTCAAGGATCGAGTGTGTATTCGAAGATCGATTTGAGATCAGGATATCATCAGCTTCGAGTTCGCGAGGAAGATATTCCGAAAACGGCTTTCAGAACCCGTTACGGGCATTACGAGTTTCAGGTAATGCCGTTTGGGTTGACCAACGCACCGGCGGTATTCATGGACCTCATGAATCGGATGTGTAAGCCTTACTCAGATAAGTTTGTGATTGTGCTCATCGATGACATTCTAATTTATTCGAAGAATGAGAAGGAGCATGAGGAGCATCTAAGACTTATCTTAGAATTTCTCAGGAAGGAGAAACTGTATGCTAAATTTTCTAAATGTGAATTTTGGATTCCGACGGTACAATTTCTGGGTCATGTGATTGATAGACAAGGAGTTCATGTAGATCCTGCTAAGATTGAAGCGATTAAAGATTGGGCTGCACCTACGACACCAACAGAAGTTCGTCAATTTTTGGGATTAGCCGGTTATTACCGAAGATTCATTGAGGGATTTTCGAAGATAGCAAAACCGTTGACCAAATTGACTCAAAAGAGTGTTAAGTACGAATGGGGAGATAAGGAAGAGGAAGCATTTCAGTTACTTAAGGAGATGTTGTGTAGTGCTCCTATCTTAGCGTTACCTGAAGGTAACGAGGACTTCGTCGTCTATTGTGACGCTTCTCATAAAGGGTTGGGAGTTGTGTTAATGCAACGAGAGAAAGTTATAGCTTATGCTTCCCGACAGCTCAAGAAGCACGAGAAGAACTACACCACCCATGATTTGGAGTTAGGTGCTGTGGTTTTTGCTTTAAGGATATGGAGACATTACTTGTATGGAACCAAGTGTGTAGTGTTTACTGACCACAAAAGTCTACAACACATTTTGAATCAAAAAGAGCTTAACATGAGACAGCGACGTTGGATTGAGTTGCTAATCGATTACGATTGTGAAATTCGCTACCATCCTGGTAAAGCAAACGTCGTTGCTGATGCTCTTAGTCGAAAGGAGAGAATTCCACCGTTACGAGTTAGGTCATTAGGAATGACTATCGTATCGCCATTACCGTCTCAAATATCAGAAGCTCAAACGGAAGCATTGAAAGCAGAAAATTGACCTGCTGAGAAAATATTTGGGATGGCAGAAAATGAGAAGGGATTTGTTAAGCGTTCTGATGGAGTATTATGTTTTAGAGAGCAAAATTGGTACCTTTGTATGGAGGAATTCGAGAGTTGATTATGCACGAGTCGCATAAGTCAAGAAACTCTATTCATCCTGGGTCTGACAAGATGTACCAGGATTTGAAGAAGTTATATTAGTGGCCAAACATGAAGGCAGATATAGCGTTGTATGTTAGTAAGTGCTGGACATGCTCTAAGGTTAAAGCTGAACATCAAAGACCGTCAGGATTATTGACGTGGCCAGAACTTCCGATTTGGAAATGAGAGCGGATTACAATGGACTTTATTACCAAATTACCGAGGACAGCTAGTGGTTGTGACGCTATCTGGGTAATTGTGGATCGATTGACTAAGTCTGCTCATTTCCTGGCGATTAGTGAAGATGATAGTGTCGACAAATTTGCGAGGTTGTATGTGAAAGAAATTATTTCTCGTCATGGAGTTCCGATATCGATAATTTCTGATCGCGACAGCCGCTTCACGTCAGCTTTGTGGCGATCACTTCAAACCGCTTTGGGGACGAGACTTGATATGAGTACTGCATATCACCCCCAAACCGATGGTCAAAGTGAGAGAACTATTCAGACTTTGGAGGATATGCTTCGTGCATGCATCATAGACTTTGGTAAAGGCTGGGAGAAATATCTACCCCTTGCAGAATACTCCTATAATAATAGCTACCACACAAGTCTTAAAGCTGCACCATTTGAAGCTTTATATGGTCGTAAATGTCGTTCGCCTATTGGTTGGGCTGAAGTTGAAGATAGTCAACTCACAGGCCCCGAATTTATATTGGAAACTACTGAGAAAGTGACTCAAATTTGTGATCGATTACAAGCAGCTAGAGATAGACAGAAAAGTTATGCCGATCAGAGACGTAAACCCCTAGAGTTCCAGGTTGGAGACAAAGTGATGCTGAAAGTCTCGCCTTGGAAAGGTGTGATACGTTTCGGGAAACGTGGGAAACTCAACCCCCGCTACATTGGACCATTTCTTATTTTGGAAAGAATTGGGCCCGTGGCTTATCGGTTGGAATTACCACATGAACTGAGTAAAGTTCACGATGTGTTTCACGTTAGTAATTTGAAGAAATGTCTTTCTGATGAGACGCCGGTTATCCCGATGAAAGATATTCGAGTTGATGAGAAATTGAACTTTGTGGAAGAGCCGATCGAGATATTGGATCGTGAGTTTAAACGACTCAAGCGAAGTCGCATTCCACTCGTCAAGGTTCGTTGGAATTCCCGACATGGACCGGACTTTACGTGGGAACATAAGGACGAGTTCCGAAAGAGATATCCGAAGCTTTTCACTTCGTAGATGGATTGTTCCGAGAGAAACCCGGGACGGGTTTCTTCTGAGGCTGGGAGGATGTGACAACTGGCAAATTAGGGAGCCATTTTTAAAACCCGCATTACGTTAAAGTTCGTTTATAAATTATATTTAAATTTTTATTCGTAACGAACTTATAAAAACCAAAATTTTGGTTGATTATATTTAAAATTTTATGGAATCAATTTGGATTATCGATGTGATGAGAATTTATTTCGAGATTTTATTGGCACTACGTTGACTCCGGCACTAGAATAACCTAACTAAAATTTTATGTCTTGAGTTTACGGACTCGACTATATATATTTATTTATGGAACGTCTCGTGAGATATTAAATGTTTTGAAACGAGTTTCCGGTTTTGGTCCGTGTAAATTACACCTAGCCACCTTACCCTAAATATTAATAATACCGTTAATAGTATTATTATTATTATTATTAATGTTAGATTAAAAGAAAGAAAAGAAAGTAATAAAAAGAGTATGTCTACAAAAATTCGTCCTTATGGTTTCCTGGTTTCACACCACACACAAACAAACACAACCTCTTCAACATCTCATCTCCCTCATCTCTCTCTTTTCCTAAACCTAGCTGCCACCTCCATTCCGGCCAAACCACAGCCTCACCGCCGACCATCAACACTCACGACCACCACCACTTTAATCCCCATCATCTATTATCTTAGATCCACTACTACACGCACCCTTTAACCCTTATTTTATCTCGTTTAAACACCACGAATCACCACCATCTTCTTGTTTTCGAAGTTTGACACGTATTGGGTTTTAAGGATCAAGGGTAAGACGAGTTTCACTCGTATTTTGGTAAAAACGTGACCCAAGGGTCATGAATTTAACGATATTCGTTTGGTTTATGGGTTAAAACACGAAATACTAATGGGTTTTGATAATATGGGTTAAATAAATCCGTTTGGTATCCGGGTGGTTGCTTGTTTTGTTGGGTCGATTCGTTACACGAGCCGTGGCTCACGGTCTCGTGTGGTTCGAGCCCTATGGCTTGATTTCCTTGTTGGGATTTGATCTCGTAGACCTGGTAGCGAGGGTCTTGATTTTGTGGAAGGATTGTTTCACTTGAGTCTTGATTTCTATATGGATACTTGTTGTGGTCCTTGTGATGCCGTGACCCTAAGGGTCTGTTTGGCCGTTTTGGTGTGCTCGGATGAGCCTAAGCCGAGACCAAAGTGGTCTTGGGTTTGAGTCACCTTGACTCGTGGTGTAGCTTAGACCCAAGTGGGTCTCTCGGCACGGGTTTGACTTGGTAAAATCGACCCGGAACACATATATATTTTGATGTTTTCTTGTTATTGTTCCATGTTATTGTTGTTAGTTTATCACTGTTGTTGTTTTGTGGTTGTGGACGTATGGAGTGAAAAGGAGGCCGAGACTCTAGTGGTCTCGGTATTGGTTTTGGATATTTATTTTGTTGAGTTATGTTGACAAGTATGATATAGTATGGGGACCGATTGTGAGACAGTCAAATTAGATGACGGAGATAGGTTAGTCGGGTGCCGTAGTCGGACCCTATTGTTATAGCACGTGTTATGGGTATTGTTGGACGGAGATTGATTACTTGATTGTGTTGTTTATTATTGTTTGGACTTGGACAATGAGCCGAGAGTGATGACTCGGACATGTGACCATCTCTTATAACTCGATAAATATTTATAAACAAACGCTAATAATAAAACTCATAATAATATAATTGGTAATATAAACGTTTATATAAGTATATAGACGTGATAAACGTATATATAAATATATAAATGCGTATATTAAAAATAAAACGATCACGAGTATTATTATAATAACATGACGATAAATACTATATTATGAAAGTAGTGTAATAGATGTCGGGAGCGTTATTATAATTAAACGACTATAAATAACGACGAAATCTTTTACGTTGGATAATTATTAAATAAAATACTTTTTTTTTAAATAAACGAGGAAACTATCGAGTTATACAGGATTGTGGTCACTTGAGTCCAAGTGGGCTTTACTACTTGTTTTATGACTTTTCGTGTTTGCCACGGATATGTGACGTTAATTGATGAGGTGAAAAATGAACCACTTTTAGGGGGTCATTTAAGCCGGAATTCGAATTTATTTGATCAAATATTTCCCTAAATCGTTTCTTTTGTGATTTTAGGTACTTTGGGAGAAAAATCTGGAAAAGGAAGCAATTCGGACGTTTTTGGAGCATAAAAGTGAAGAAAACGCCAAAGTCTTAATTTTCCTTGCTGGGAACAGTAGGTGACGGCGTCAAGAGTAACATCATGACGGCGTCAAGAGGAATTTCTATGACGATCCATTACAGATTTGACAGCGTCACAAGGAAGGGCGTCAAGAGGAAAAGTCATGACGGCCTGGAAATGCATAACACATGACGGCGTCAAAAGTAGATCAAGGCAGTCCGAGAATTATTTTGGCGGCGAGGTGACGGCGTCACCTATTTGGTCTTGACGCCATCAGACCCTATTTCCTATATATAGTTTTCTAATTTTCACATTAAAAAGAGAGAAGTTTTGGAGAAACCCTAAGTACAAACTTGGTGCGAATTTTACAGGTTTTTCAAGGGTTCCAAGCCCTTGATACCTTTCATATGTAATTAAGATAAGTGTTCTTTTAATTCAATCAATATGTCTATGTGTTGGTTTTCTATATCTTGTTCTTGTCTTAATTCCATCATGCTAGGCTAGATCTATCTTGTGTTTGCTTGGATCTAATGAAACCTAGATGTTAATTATATGTTGATTACTTGTTTATAATTTGTTTTGGATGAATGAATTTATATGTTAGGCTTAAGAAAACTGGCAGATCTCCAAATGGTAACATGCTTGAACGTCTTAGGAAACATGAACCGATTGCACTAAGGTCTTTATTGGTTGTATTTAATGCATGAGCCACTGTTTATAATCCCTATGGTTGTGATGGGCATGGTATAGGAGGAGATAAGAGCTCATAGAATTGGGGAGTTATGTGCGATACCCCATGAATGGTATTAAGGAATACAATCCGTCATCCATGCAACTATAACAAGTAATTAACATGTAAAAGATGTCTAGGGAGTAGTGAAATCTAAGTAAACACATTTTCTCCACTTATTGCTCACAACTTTAGTATAATTTAGTTTATTTTTATTTTTAGTATTTTATTTTGATTGCATCTTTAGTATTGGGTTAGTTGACTAGCAACTAATTCCGCCCAAATCCTTCAAAACCGAGATTTTTACTTGCTTTCTAAAAAATATAAAAATACAAAAAATAATCATCCCTCACCTTTAGAACTAGTATTTAGGTTTTCTAATCCTAGCGACACTATTCCTAGCTGAATGATCAATCCCCCGGTACTTGTCACTATACTATACTACAACGATCAGGTACACTGCCTGGTGGGGGTTGTAAGCTTCTCAAGATCCCTTGAGAGGTAAAGCCTGGTGCGATTCCCACGTATCAAGTTTTTGGCGCCGCAGCCTGGGGAATAGTTATTGTCTAGGTTAGAATCTCTTTTTATTAGGTCTACTTGCTAGATTCCTTTCTAGTAAGATTTTTTTTTTTAGGTTTTCTTTAGTCTATCTTTTTCTTTGTGCCTTTGTTAGTAAATTAAATTCATTGACTGTTCCGTTGACCATTATGGAAAACGCGAATCCACCCCTTTCCCCTAGTGAAGTGGCTTTGTTGCATGAACAAATTGAGAGTGAGATTAGGGAACTTAGGGAGCTTAATAGTTTGATTAAGGTTGAGCTCGAACATGCATTTAGTGACCTAGCGACCGCCTTGTATTCAAATGAGGACCTAGGGCCTAATGACTTTGTGAATGTTATTGAGGGACTTGAAGAGGGGGAAATAGATCTGAAGCTTAATGACTATTTTAATCTATACCCCACTAAGGAGGAGATTGCATATTATAATAATCTTATTGATAACCCGCGATCTCCTTTCACTATAATCGAACCTAAGATAAAGAGAGGCGATCCTAAGAATGCTAAGATACCATGTATGATTGGGTATAGGCACATTAACAACGCTTACATTGACTTTAAATCCCCAATCAACATTATGTCCTCAAATGTTTATAATGATATAGTGAAAACAAGACTTGAACCTAGAAAAGATCCCAAATACCCCGGTGGAGTTTGTAACTTTGTCGGGAGAATCAAAGGTCTACATGTCTTTGTTGGTAATTTCACTTTTGTCACCGACTTTATGATTGTGGAAGATCTTGCTAATGTTATTGATTGTCGATTATCCAATGTTGTGTTTGGCAAACCGTTTGTTGAGGAGTCTAAGTTGGAATATGAGGAGATAGAAGGAACGATCCGATTCGCAAGTAGCACCGATAGTATCACTTATAGGATGCCTAATAGGATGAAAGAATTTCGCTTTATATCCCGATTTGATAAGGATAACGTTGGTGCCTTTGAGGACATCAATGAAGAGGATAAGAAAAAGGGCATGGATTATGTATGGGAAAAAAGGAGACTTTATTACAAAGATTGCTTGGCCCTAGGACCAAGGTATAAAGTCGATAAAGAATTTGCCCAAATGATTATGGAGCGGTTGAGAAAAAGGTGATTGGTTTCTACAAAGAATATCTACAATCAGAGAGTGAAACCAATGATGAGGTCACGTAGTAACCCATGACCTTGAGTCTAGCTACAAGACTCGTAAATAAAGAAAAGCGCTTCTTGGGAGGCAACCCATGCTTTGTGTGATTTTATTTTTGTTTGTTTGTTATTTGCTTCCGTATGCATGCTTTGTTTTTATTGTTGGTAGATCATGTTTCTCAAGTAAATAGTGGAAATACTTTACTTTGTTGTGTTGACCTAGTCTTAACTCCACCTAAAAGTATTTTTGCAAAAGATAAGTGTAAGGGGAAACCCCAAATGTGTTTTTAAGAAACAAACCGATCATGATTCTCCACAATATTAAATGAACATGTGTATTCGTATTTGTTAGAGTCAAATGCTTGTATTGAGTCATAATGGAGTTTTGCAGGATTTTCCAGGAAGTAAGACCAAGTTTTTCCAGAAATTTTCCGGAAACTTAACATAAGAATTTCTGCAGGTCAATCCTGACGGCGTCAAGTGTAAAAATCTGGAAATTTTACCGGTTTTGTTTTTCTAACGGAGTCTTATGGTTTTTGTGAATTATTAAGTTTTATAATCTCCAGGAATCTGCAAACTTCATTCCACAAGCATTATATCTTATCTTGTTTTCTAGGATTTAGTAACTTATATAGGATGCCGCCGATTTTACGCGAGGTTGTCTTGTTTGTTTTCTCAGGATTTACAGGTTATGTATGACAAGAAGATGATTTATATTCTGGAAGGGAAGCTTTGATTGTTCATTTTCTTGGAGGAAGATTTAACCTGGCCACCTTATTATCCATACCGAGCATATCAGGGGAGTATTTGATTTCAATCTTTTTATTTTTTCACTTTTACATTCTTCACTTGAACATTGGGGACAATGTTCATCTTAAGTGTAAGGGGAGGGTAAAAAGATGATACCTTACATATGCACTTTCGCTTGAGTTTGTTTTGTTTAATGGTAGATGTGTAATAAAACTATGAGAAATACTTGTTAGTGCAATTTTAGTGCCAAATTTAAAATTTTTTACAACATTTAGGAGTGAAACTTTAGCCATAGCAAGCGTCTCATGGATAGGAGATTGTATGACTAGCACATAACCGTATATTCAGAAAAACTTTCCACCCAAATATGTGAGGTTCGCCTTTAGATTTGATAGGAAAAGCATTTACTATTAGTGCTTATGAGTGTACCGGTAGCATTTAGATTCTAGAACTTGCGTTAGTGATGCATCCCAAGACCGCTAGTGAGACTACATTCGTGTGGTAGGATTTACTACATGATAAGAGGCATTAGGATCACCCTTGTGTTAAACCCGTATCATAATTACTTGACCATTTAAGTCATATTACTTGGCTAGTTAAGTCAATTAATTTTTCCCACACCTTAGCGTTGTACTCATTTTTAGTACACGAAACCCCTAGTACACCCCTCCGAGCTTATCTTTTCGTTTCTAACTTTAAGCATCTTACTTAAAGGAAGAATTTGTTACACCCCACTTAAATGTACACCTAAATCGCCTTAGCCATCCGTGTATGCGCTCATTTTTAGTGCATTATTGTTATTTGTTAAACCCTAAGTTAATTATCTAATTGATTACATGGTTGCTAAGTCGAGTCATCTCCTTGTACATATTGTTTTGGGATGATTGGGACTCATGGGTAAAGTACTTATTTTATGGAGTAATGGGGAAGAACATCATATATTACCCCCATATGTACGTTAATCTTAAAAGTGCTCCAAGTGTTTTAATTTTCTTAATTCGAGTCATTAGTTTAGTTTATTGTAAAATATGTAAAGATTCAAGTGTAAGGGGAATTCCCATTCCCTATGATGTATTATTTTGGATGGTAGGGTAAGAGTGTATGCAAAAAAAAAAAAAAAAAAAAAACAAAAAAAAAAAAAAAAAAAGAAAAACATACGGACTACCATCCCTTTTCATTCTATGTTCATTTTATATTTTTGTTATTTTTCATTTATTAGCTTAAGTCGAGTCTAGTCTTGGCTTAGCAACGCCATATTGTACATGTAATTAACCAAGATTGTTAACTCGCCACCAGTAAAACTTCCTTTATCCAACAAAACCGTGTATCTCATATCCCTACACCTAACGTTACAACCCTTTAAAAGACCTCTTTGATAGTTTATCCTAGGTGCTTACGCCATGTGGTGGAGGTTTGATCCTTTCCCAAGTCTATAGTAATCTATTTTGCTATGACAGGTAGTGAGAGATATCTTCCGTTTCCATATTGTAATTTATACTTTATTACACCCGAGAGATGTGAGTATCTAAACACTATTTGTGAGGTGCTAGTGTATGACCTCCGTGCTTGTCTATTGGTCTTTAGTGGAACGATTATTTGTTGTAATTACTTTTATGTTAGTGTTAAATGACCCCTAACTTGTATTTTGAGTAGAATAAAAGCGCATTTGCTTGAGGACAAGCAAATCTCAAGTGTAAGGGTATATGATGAGGCGAAAAATGAACCACTTTTAGGGGGTCATTTAAGCCGGAATTCGAATTTATTTGATCAAATATTGCCCTAAATCGTTCCTTTTGTGATTTTAGGTACTTTGGGCGAGAAATCTGGAAAAGGAAGCAATTCGGACGTTTTTGGAGCATAAAAGTGAAGAAAACGGCAAAGTCTTAATTTTCCTTGCTGGGAACAGTAGGTGACGGCGTCAAGAGTAACATCATGACGGCATCAAGAGCAATTTCCATGACGATCCAGTACAGATTTGACGGCGTCACAAGGAAGGGCGTCAAGAGGAAAAGTCATGACGGCCTGGAAATGCATAACACATGACGGCGTCAGAAGTAGATCAAGGCAGTCCGAGAATTATTTTGGCGGCGAGGCGACGGCGTCACCTATTTGGTCTTGACGCCGTCAGACCCTATTTCCTATATATAGTTTTCTAATTTTCACATTAAAAAGAGAGAAGTTTTGGAGAAACCCTAAGTACGAACTTGGTGCGAATTTTACAGGTTTTTCAAGGGTTCCAAGCCCTTGATACCTTTCATATGTAATTAAGATAAGTGTTCTTTTAATTCAATCAATATGTCTATGTGTTGGTTGTCTATATCTTGTTCTTGTCTTAATTCCATCATGCTAGGCTAGATCTATCTTGTGTTTGCTTGGATCTAATGAAACCTAGATGTTAATTATATGTTGATTACTTGTTTATAGTTTGTTTTGGATGAATGAATTTATATGTTAGGCTTAAGAAAACTGGCAGATCTCCAAATGGTAACATGCTTGAACGTCTTAGGAAACATGAACCGATTGCACTAAGGTCTTTATTGGTTGTATTTAATGCATGAGCCACTGTTTATAATCCCTATGGTTGTGCTGGGCATGGTATAGGAGGAGATAAGAGCTCATAGAATTGGGGAGTTATGTGCAATACCCCATGAATGGTATTAAGGAATACAATCCGTCATCCATGCAACTATAACAAGTAATTAACGTGTAAAAGATGTCTAGGGAGTAGTGAAATCTAAGTAAACACATTTTCTCCACTTATTGCTCACAACTTTAGCATAATTTAGTTTATTTTTATTTTTAGTATTTTATTTTGATTGCATCTTTAGTATTGGGTTAGTTGACTAGCAACTAATTCCGCCCAAATCCTTCAAAACCGAGATTTTTACTTGCTTTCTAAAAAATATAAAAATACAAAAAATAATCATCCCTCACCTTTAGAACTAGTATTTAGGTTTTCTAATCCTAGCGACACTATTCCTAGTTGAACGATCAATCCCCCGGTACTTGTCACTATACTACACTACAACGATCAGGTACACTGCCTGGTGGGGGTTGTAAGCTTCTCAAGATCCCTTGAGAGGTAAAGCCTGGTGCGATTCCCACGTATCATTAATACGTCCATTTACTATAACTATGTAACTTATTTAATCGACAGATTAAATAGGGTCTATCTAGTTATATGAAATGAGCTTATTAATGGGTATTGTATCCTACGACGCCCATAGGTTGTGGTATATGTACGAGAATAATGAATTACTAAATATCTCGCGAGGTTTGCCAAATCGACGAATTTGGTAAGCTTGGCGATATATTTAGGGAATTTATTAAGCTTTGATACTTACCATGTAGAACTTTACGTGCAATATGATTTAGGTTTGGGTATAATCTTAGAGTGATATATTACGTAAATAAATATGGGGAGATTATCGAATCGACGGATTTGATAAACTACGATGATTTATTTAAATAATATATTGTGCTAATACTAGACCTATAGATGGTTTTATTATTTATTTTCGTTGTGATTTCTTGGTTTGAGTTGTGTCGACTCACCACCCACATGGATACCAAACGCCAAACCCCAAACTAAGACGAGATTTATACGAGAAATGGATTTTCGGAAGTAAAATGGAATACGTTCGGGTTTGGGAATATTTGATTTTGAGGAAATGATTTCTGAAAGAGTTGACATTGTTAGGTCGTGCCGAGTCTGTAGTTGCCATCTTTTGAGTTACTATACATCTTACTTCTACCGATTTCTTATTGCTGATTTCTGGACTTGAGGTGAGTCATAGCCCCACTTTTACTCTTGAACTATGTTTTCAATACTTGGGGTGAGAAACGTGCAAATTATTTATGTGGACTATTATCACTTCTATATTCTTTCTAAAACTGGCTATGCGTATGGACTAGGATGTATTGTCAACTTTAGTCACATATTTTTGTGTGTACTATTCAAGGTTGGCTTAGTTGGTTATTGGTGAATTGTCAGCTTTAGTCACATAGTTTCGTGTGTACTATTCAAGGTTGGCTTATTTAGATGCTATAGTGTGCACCTATAGGTTATTAATACTTCGGAGGTTATCCGAGTATTTATGATATTGCGGGGGTTACCCGAATATCTATGTTATAGCGGAGGGTATCCGTGTGTTATGTTGGAGCGGAGGGTATCCGCAGGCTTTTAGTGGAATCCTTAGTCTAGCTAGCAAGCGTTTTGCGTATATGTCCACTATATTGAGTTATGAATTTAAACCTATGATCTCACCAGCGAAAGCTGACTTTTAGCACGTTTTCTCAGGAAATTAAGTGATGCTCTATGGATGCTTGGATTGGAGGCTTGGCAATGACACCGATTATGGATCTATTTTTCTAAAACTCTGATAAACTATTGTGGACCTATGTTTATTTCTTTTGGGCCTTACTTTGGATAATTCTTGGGATAAATGTAGACTTTAAAACCCATTTTGGTTGTGTTTTTCTTATGTTTACTTTATCTCGTTCTTTCATGACTTTGAATGGATAACAATCCCCGTAGCACCCCGAAAGCTTGTTGAGTCTTCCGCTGTATCAAATTTTGGGAGTGTTACAATAGATTACAACCGTATCTGATGCATGAGAATCTTGAATAGGTGCTTTTTTCAAGTTAGGAGATAATGCGGATGATAAAAGATAATTAGACACTTGACGAGAACGTATGGTATATTTAAAACTTGAAGTTTAGACAATGATGGAATCACTTTATGAAGTATTTTAGTTATGGCTAACAAATATTGATTAAAGTTGTAGCTCTACATTACAAAGGCGGGTCAGAGGGTACACATGTGATCTTATTTAGAATATCCTTTTTTTAATTCGTAAATGTTTATACATCTTTTTTCCTTGCAAGATTGCCAGCTATATTTAAAGTGTAGGTGTGTCATCCCAATTGTTGATAAGAACATCGCTGCCCAAGTGATCATGTAAGAAGATCTAATATCAATCTTATATTCTTTGGTTATTTAAAATAGTGAAAATGAAATGCATGCCACTATTATGCGCCTTTTTCCTGTATGAAAAACAGGATATTGCAACTCTTGGTGTCGTCAATGTAAGGTATGTGTTGTTGTGAAAGTCGAGGAAAGAAAGGGTCACAATAAAGTTTCTCCATTGCCATACGGTCACCTTTTTTGTAACACCCCGAGAATTTGGAACACAGCGAAAGTCTTATTCGGGGTAATTACGTAATTGAATCACAGTCAAACTCATAGTAACATAGTTCAAAAGATAGATTTCATATAATTCAATGAAAACTCAAATATTCAGAGTTACAAAACATTTTCATAAAGAAAATGCTTCCAAAAAGGGTGGTGAGTTTGAAAAGAATGATAAGTTATTTAAAGAAAAAGGGAGGTCCCGTGCCCTTTTGCCAGCTCCATGCCATCATGCTACTAATTTCCTGAGATAAACATGCTAAAAAAGGTCAACACGAAGGTTGAGTGAATCCATAGTAGTTTAATTTAAGTAGTAGTTTGAACACAAGTCAACAGTATTGAAAACAACGTGCTCGTGGATTAGCTCGGAAATAAATATGTATAAAAATTAATCTATACATAGGATATTGCTCCTAAGGTTTCACGAAACGCAAGCTTTGAAAGTCGTGCACGTAATCACCTACACCACGAAGGATGTAGCTAACAAAGGGGCACTCAAGGGAAACTATGCTAGATTCCCCAAAAGTACGAATATAGCTCACCTCCTGACAACAATCTGAATTGCCTTAGGGGGGTTGCCGGTCCCAATGGATCTATTAACTATATTTCGCGCTCACTCGCAAGTGATTAAGGTTCGTGAAAGAGGGACTATTAGCATATGTAACTTATGCAATACCAAGAAAATAATCGCATACTAAAAATACTTGTGTTTGGTTTATCGCATATATCTCCCTTCGGGGTTTAGAAAACAGTTTAAAAAGTGGGACTATGATCTCACCTCGGTAATGTAGAATTCAACTAGTGCTCAAGTGAGAACTATAAACGGTTATGAATAGAAGAGAATAGCTTCCGACTCGCGACCTAAATTAATATGATATATATATATATATATATATATATATATAGGGGATCATTCATGTGAGAAATCTAATTTTTGTGAGAACGCGAGAACTAATCCTAACCACTCATTTTATCCTCCTTAAACTTTGATCTAATGGCTATTATTAGCTAACTATTTTTTTTGAAAAAATTCAAAAAAATTTCGAAAAAATTTCACAAATTTTCAAAAAAATTTCGAAATTTTTTTTGAAAAATTTTCAAAAAAATTTCGAAAATTTTTTTGAAAAATTTTCAAAAAATTTTCGAAATTCTTTTTTTCACATGTGATAGAAAAAAAATTTTACATGCGACGAAATTTTTTTTCACATGTGACAAAAAAAATTTCACACGTGACAAAACAAAATTCGTGAAAATTTCAAAGTTTTTTTCACATGTGGAATTTTTTTTTTCACATGTGATGGAATTTTTTTTTTTTCACATATGACGAATATTTTTTTCACACGTGACAAAAAATTTCGTGAAATTTTCCAAATTATTTTTCACATGTGACGGAATTTTTTTTCACATGTTACGAAAAAAAAATTTTACATGCGATGAAATTTTTTTTTCACATGCGACGAATTTTTTTTTTTCACACGTGACAAAAAATTTCGTGAAAATTTTCAATTTTTTTTTCACATGTGACGAAAAAAATTTCGGAAAAAATAATTTCAAAAATTTTTTTTTCGGAAAAAAATTAGGAAAATATTTTTTTTCGAAAAATTTTTTTTTCAAAAAACTTTTTTTTTCGAAAAAATTTTTTTTCAAAAAACTTTTTTTTTCGAAATTTTTTTTTTTCAAAAAACTTTTTTTTCAAAAAAATTTTTTTTGAAAAAAAAATTTTTGGAAAAAAAAATTTTCGAATTTTTTTTTTTCGAAAAAAACTTTTTTTCGAAAAAAATTTTTTTTCGAAAAATTTTTTTTCGAAAAATTTTTTTTTCGAAAATTTTTTTTTTCGAAATTTTTTTGAAAATTTTCGAAATTTTTTTTAAAATTTTTCAAAATTTTTTAAGAAATTTTCAAAAAGTTTATTAACTAATATTATCCATTAGATTAAAGTTAAAGGAGGATAAAATGAGTGGCTAAGATTGCTTCTCGCGTTCTCACAAAATTTAGGCTTCTCATTTGAACGCTTCACTATATATATATATATATATATATATATATATATATATATATATATATATATATATATATATATATATATATATATATATATAGTTTAAGGTTCTTTTTAGAACTAAAAGAAATGCGAGAACTGCGAGAACCAATCTGAGCCATCTATTTTTCAATCAATGGGTATTATTACTTGTGCCGTTAGTGTCATTAAAGAAAAGAGTAGGAAAACTATTGTTAATTAGTGAGGATCATTTAGGGTATTTCATATAAATCTCTTTCAATAACTGTCCCTTAGATTTAGGGTAAATTAAATATTATCTTAATCCCTCTTTTCAAATTATTCACACAATCAACTTCGCTAAGTTTTCTTCCGTCTTAGATGCGCCGCTCCATATCCTTTAATCTCTGTTTAGATCATTTTTCTTATATATTAATTATTATTTCATATTGTATTGTGTGGAAGGTCTGAATGGGATAAAGCGAAGATCTTCACAACTAGGTTTGATTTTTTAATTGGATTATATTATGTATTCTCGATTGTAATTTTATAAATGAATGTGAAATCTTAGTTTATTTCAATTCAGTTGTAGTTTTCTCATTTTAGTATGGTACTTTCATGGCAATTTTTATTATAATTTTAAATCATATTTTACTACAAATCCATCATAGTATTAGCTTTTTTTTATTTATTGTTTTTAAAAATTTTCTAGTGGATAATGGTTATGCCTTTAAAGTTTGTTTAACTTTTGTTGAATTGAATAACTCGATATTGCTTAAAAAAATGGTGTAACATTTATTTTTTTAAGGTTTCAGAGGCCATGGCTGTTCCTACATATTTGATTATTTGATTCGCTTAATTACGTTTAAAAAAAGTGTTGAAAGTGCATATATTGATATTGTAACACCCCGTGCCCGTTGACCAAAAATTTGAAACTTTATGCGAAAATGACTCAACTGTAACAAACACTACTACCATAGGTATTAGTCTAAAATGGACCCTCTTTGGTCTTATGATAGACCTATTTCTGCACACTTACATATTTTGACCCATGTACTGAAAAACGACTCATACCACATCCGTTTTACATCAAAACCTCCAGATTTGCTTATTACATTCATAAGCTCATTTTCATACAATATCATTTACCATTTGACCCTCAGAATAATATTTTACAAAACGACGG
This sequence comes from Artemisia argyi, assembly GCA_030686995.1. Lineage (NCBI taxonomy): Eukaryota > Viridiplantae > Streptophyta > Magnoliopsida > Asterales > Asteraceae > Artemisia > Artemisia argyi. Next base: position 209,430,754 of record CM060684.1, on the reverse strand, counting down.
GTTTTGTGCCAAAACCCGTTTTGACCCATTTCAAGACACAATATACATACAACTTCCACAACACCTCAAACTTAACCAAAATCATTAGCTTAACATATAAAACTTGTTCCATACATACATGACCCGTTAACTACCCAAAATGGGTAGAAACACGCTTATGCCAAACACTCCCTTAATGTTTACCATTCACATATAAAACGTACTTTGACACAACGGTTGACCACCAAAACGTTAGGACAACCTTGACATACTCTTTACACATCGTAGAAAGACTCTCGGGGGTACAACCATGACTTGAGCTCGGTATTCTTCCTAAGCTCCTAAATGCATACTACCTTAATCTTGCATCTCCAATTCCTTAATCACTATATCCAAGCCATCCATACAAGCATTCCAACCTACAAAAGGGTTAGGCAACTAAACCATAAGCACAAAGGCTTAGTAAGTAAAACGATCATAACATACATCATATTTCAATCCACATAATGCATCATATACATAAAACACTTACATCATGGCTCACTACTCAAAATCTCAACTAGCACATAACATCAACATATTCTATAATCCATGCCCTCGTGGCATATCATCAACATATTCTATAATCCATGCCCTCGTGGCATATCATCAACATATTCTATAGCATCATCTCATCACATAAGCCATAACCATGGCATCACATAAGCATAATCCAAGCTCATCTTCTCAACATAAACATACATAACCCATAATGATAGAAATTCATATAACATATGCTATCATCATTTTACTTACCTTAGCTCCAAGCTAAGCACATCAAGAACATCAACAACACAATGATCCATCATCATCAACCTTCATAAATAATCACAACCTAACAACATAATAATCAAATACATAACAAGGGTTAACAAAACCCATCAAAACATAATCATCTACCTTTCTACATCATCATATAATCATATCTTGATCATATGATGATTTCCCACTTTCCTCTTAATCCAAAGCTTCAATAACAACATGAACATAAAGACTTACTTGTTATGATCATAACAAAAGGAAGACTATAAACATCAAGACTTGATCATCTTCTTCATCTTAGGTCATCACCCAACTTTCCCTCTCTTTCTCCTTCTAAAACCAGACCACAAACACCCTCTACACAATAGATGAAAAGTGTGGAAGACTCTAGTATATACAAGCTAGTCACAAGTTTGGGTCCATGGCAAGAATGGCCCCTCAAGTCTCTTTCCTTCTTCTTTAGCCACAACTAACTTATAACATACTTACCACAATGGCAACTTAGGCCCCTTTAGTTATGCATCATATTATATAACTATATTAGTCATACTTTGACTATTAATTGGCTATCGAGTTTGACCATTACGCAACTTTCGTTGACTGGCCAATCACATAAATCTTTGTTCGCTTTCATCTAGGGTAGGGTCCCAACACCCAGGAAATGGGTCTAACAGATATGATGGGTTGTTTCAATTTCATAAGTAAATCTTCTTCTATGAGTTTTTCTTTAATTGTTTTGAAGAAAATCTTATATGACCTGATGGAAAACTAGGATTAAAAAATTAAATTATTGACGTTGCTAAATAAGAAACAAGGTGAACACATATTCAAACACTAGCGGTCCTCAATACAGTAGTAGTAGGTGTTTTCTTTTTACAAAAAAATATAGTTCTTGAAATGCATATATGTTTTATAGCCGATACAAAATCAATAAAAGAGCGTGCATATATGTTGTAAAGAGTGCATATGTGTTTTACACTTTCTGGTGAATTTGAAGCCTTCTGTGCATATGTGTTTTTATAGTTTTTGAGAGTGCAAATGTGTTTTACACTTTCTAGTGAGAGTGCATATGTGTTTTTACAGTTTTTGGTAAATTTGAAACCTTCTATGCATATGTGTTTTTACAGTTTCATGAACTTGTTCCTTTTGTGCATATGTGTTTTGTTAGTTGTTATAATTAAATAATTTGTCTATTATTTGTTTGTGGTTGCAGGTATGAGTATAATGAACAATATGAAGAGTGCACATACGTATTATAAGGGCATATAGACAACTCAAATGCACATATGCATACAAAGAGATCGAGATTGCCCAATGAGGAAAAATACATGTGCATATCCGGCAATATGTATATACAAAGATCATGAGAGTATCTTATTGCGTTAACTATTATTATTGCACACATGTATAATCAATATATTCTACTTCCATTTTCTTTTAGACATTTGTATAATGTTTATGTTATTGATTTTAAGTTTTGAATATTAAAGAATTGTACTCCAAAACACATTATTTTAGAAAAACACATGTGCATCTCACTTTTAGAAACCACAAATGTTGAATTAAAAAAAAAAGGCAATTCCGAAAAAAAAATGATTTAAGCGATTGAACACTAGATTATAAAAAAAACACATATGCATCTTAAATTCTCAAATCATGTATTCAAAAAAAAAAATAATAAAAAAAAAAATTAGGAAACAAAAAAGCCTTTTTTTTAATTAAAATATTAAAAAGAAAATACAAATATAATTTTACTATTTTGCCCTTTTGAATTAAATAATAAAAATAAATATCCAAAAAAATTTGATTGGTTGATGCTGGTTCTCGCAATTTATTGGTGAGGTTCTTTTCAGAACCAAATAAATTGCGAGAACCAACATCAACCAATCAGATTTTTTTTTAATATTTATTTTTATTATTTAATTCAAAAAGGTATAATAGTAAAATTATATTTTTGATTTTTTTTATAATAAACGTTTTTCATGTCCTAAATTTTAGGGATTTTTTTTTTTTTTTTTTTTTTTTTTTTTTTTTTTTTTTTTTTTTGTGAAATAATAATTTTTGTAGCATGCATTTTTTTTAATAATGGTAAGGTGCATATGTGTTCTTTTTATATAAGGTAAATTTACATATATTTTTATTGTTCAATTGCTTAAATCTCTAATGTGTTTTGGGAAAAAATATGTACACAAGTGCATTAAATAACAAACATAACTATTTTACATGTATCGTATACATTTCAAAAAAGAAAAAAACATTATACACAAAATTAAAATCTTGTCATATATAATTCAAATACAAAATTCTAAAAGTAAAAAATAAATGAATGTTTCGTTGATGTATAGCCGTGTCTACTAATCTTCTCGCAACTTCATGTACTTGTGTCTTTTCTCTTTACTTCCTAATCATAACTTTTTTCTCGCTAGATAGTATGTACAAAACACATGTGCACTCCTGACAATAGTATGTACAAAATACATATGCACTCTTGACATCACTCATCATACTCGTACCTGTAACCACAACTAATTAATGAATGAATTATTTAATCATAACATCTAACAAAACACATATGCACAATGTATTTAAGACTTGCACTCTTGACAATAGTATGTACAAAACACATGTGCACTTTTAACAATAGTATTTATAAAACACATGTGCACTCTTGACATCACTCATCATACTCGTATCTGTAACCACAACTAACTAATAAATGAATTATTTAATCATAACATCTAACAAAACACATATGCACAATGTATTTATAACTTGTTCATAAGAAACCATTTTGAAAAATTAGTACATCCTTAAAACACAAAACACAAGTGCACTCTTAAATCAGAACGAAAAAAAAAAAAAAAAAAAAAAAAAAAAAAAAAAAAAGAAAAACAACATCCTTATATCATAAATAAAAACATATATGCACTATATATTTAAACTCAAAAACTCATATGCACAAAAGGCATCAAATTCACGATAAACTTTAAAAACGCATATGCACTCTCAATAACACATATACACACTCCTATTAGGATCATGTTTTTTATAAACACAAATGCACTAAGACTTACACATTTAAACTAATAAAAATTCATTGAATAAATATGTGGTGCATCTAACTTTCTTGGATTTCTCGACAATATAAAACATCATATCTGTAACTACATGACTAATTTTTTTTTATGACGTAAGGGTAGTGGCAACCACAGCGGTTTGCCCAGCGGTTTGGCCATAACCGCCGGCGAACACCGCCGCCACCCCAGCGGTTATGCCCGACGGTTTGGTCCAGCGGCGTATTTCCCCTCCACGGTTTGAAGTTAATGTTGGAAAAATATGAACGTTGGGCACTAGAAACAAAATAGGGGTTGGGAGGTATGGGAAAAAGTATGGTTGCCACTAAAAAGGGGTTGAGAGGTATGAAAAAAATATGAATGAGGTGGAATGATATTATTGGTGGGTTGGGAGGTATAGGAAATTTTGGGAGGCATGATTGCCACCACCCTAAAACTTAGAAAATGATAAAAAGAAGTCAAACAAGTTAGGTGCTTTAAAATTATAAATGACTTTTAAAGATTTCATGCAAAGAACAAATCCATCATTCGTGTATTAACATGGAAATAATAGCTTTTCGGTTTTATAAACAAGACCTCGGGTTTCTCACAAAAATATGAACAAATTCTTAAAGACTACGAAAAGGCCATTCTCGATCTAACAAGTATTGGAACTAAAAAAATTAAACAACGAGATTCGAAATTAAGAGAACAAAATCTCGGATTCTTTTAAAAATGAGTTCAAAATAAACCTACTTGTGAATTTTTCAAACTAGAAAAATTACAAACAACAAACATGCAACTAAATTTTACATATGTAATATTGTTAACCGAGAGCAATTAGTCCGTCATTTTACAATTAAGAAAGATTCCAAACTTCGTTTTTCATGCGTGGAACAGTTAACAGAAATTCATACCCATTTTTATTTTCAATTTACACATTTGGTTGTCAAAATCGATTCCTTCAAGACTTCAAGGATTGTAACTTATGGGCATTGTACAACGGACTATTGCACAAAGGAAAAGTTGAAGTTTCAGAAGGTTTTTGTTATCAAAATCACATAGAGAAATATAAGATTTGCTTTGATGATCCAACGTTTATTCATAAAACAAAAATACATGTGTACATAAAAACAAGAACCAACCTCTAAAATTTTATTCCATTCTTTCTCTGAATCTTAAATGTCACACCGACGTGGCACACAGATCTTTCACGCATGTATAACACTGCAAAAATGGTCGAGGCGTGATGTAGATCGGAAAAAAAATCAGATTGGGTGGTTGGGCGGCCGACACCGCAAACGGATCCGACACCGGCTAGAGTTCCGGTGAGTGTGAGGCGCCATTTTTAGCAGAGAAAGACCCGAGATGTCAAGGTTTATATACAAGAATTAAAGAAAAGGCTGATTGGGTGGTTTATTATTTGATATTTTGCCAACCTTTAACTATACCAAAAGTTACACTTTTAACCCTTTAGTCAAAATAATTATGTTTTTAGTGCAAAATGGTACTTTTTCCCTTTTTACCCTATCTTTTATGAATTGGCAGTTTCTACCCCCAAGGTTTTATTAAAATCGAACTATTTTATTTTTAATCTGAAACTTTCACAGTTTTGACACTTTTAGTCCCTTAACGAAATTTTTTTGCAAATATAGTCCAAAGTTAGGTTTTGAAAAAGTTAACTTTTATTTTTATAAAAGTTATTATTTTTAACTTATGAAAAGTTACCAAAAATTCAGTTTTGGGATGAAAACGTTTTGATTTTCATGTTTTTCTGTTTCTCGAAATTTCGGTTTAGGAAAACAATCAAGGGCTCGTTAGCCTAATCAAGCCCAAGTTTAGTTTTTGAAAAATCATAGAAATGTTGCTCGACTGAGCTTTAGGTTTAGGTCGATACAAGCTATCGTGTAACATTATAATCCTTGCATGTTCATTCACGTTGGTTTACCTTAGTTCAAAGATGCAAGTGGTCGAATGATATATATACATTATACATAAAAATGAAAAGAAAACGAGAGGTTCCTAGGGGTGTCGCGTGTGTTATGATGTGATTAATTCTTTATGTATTTAAGTGTGTTAATCAATATGTGATGAAGTGTACGCATGTAACATGAAAAGTAAACAATGTAAGAAGGAAATATGGTCGAGTACACTTACAACACCAAGAGGTGGTGAAGAGGTCGAGTGAGAAAGTGAGGCATGGGACGAACTACCTGGAAAACCTTACGTATGTATCAATCCTTGATCAATGCTAACCCAAATTTCCTTACACGATTAAGAAATGCAATTGCTTTACTCCTTGAAGGCTCGACAGTGAACAAGTAGTAAGAAGTATGTGTTTATGATTTTGTGAGATAGAGTTTAGAGTGTGGTGAGGGTGAGGGTGAATAGTAAAAGTATTTATAGGAGGAGTTTGATGAGGTCCTTGTGGTTAACGAGAAAAATGTGCATGGCATGTCATTCAAATAGAGACAAAGTTGTCAAGGGGTTCTTGGTTTAGTCTTGTCGATTTGAGAAAGTCTTGGTAGCTATCATGATGCTTTTTGATTAGTTTAAGTGTAGGTCAAAATGGCTAAGGAAAAGCTAGTGTACTAGTCGAATATTTAAAAAGGAGGTGAAGGTTTCATGTGAACATTGGTTGGAGGTAAAAGGGACACAAGATCCATTGGTTAATGGTCTTTTTAGAAAGGTTTAGGATTAAGTATTTGTTTATGTGTAGGTTAGAAGGGTTTAGGGTGGCTTTGTGTTGGGTTTTGGTTGGTCTAACACGCAAAGAAAGAAAATGTTTGATGGTGTCGAGACTTGGGGTGACAAGAAAGGAATTGGGAGTCCTTGCGATGACAAATGGGAGTTTGTGGTGGCTTGATGTTGTTGTCGAGGGAGACAAAGAAGAAAGTAGAAAAGTTGTGTCAAGTTTCATGTGTGTGCTCATTGTGTGTCGAAGGTGACAACTGATAAACTTGATTACATATATAAATACACTTGTAAAAGACAAAAAACAAACTACGAGAATGTTACATAAATACTTGAACACTTTCATAGTGATATACATGGGTCCTCACTTATCACCACTCAGCAGAAACAAAACAAAATTTGATTGCATGTGCACAAACAAGATTTATCATTAAAATTGATTTTTTTAAAAACATTTGTAAACTCAATGCGTAGGTCTCATGAATTATAGAAGTTTTATTGTCATTCCGTACAACCAATCTAAAAGAAAGTTAGCAGATTCACAATTAATAAATATAGTTAATTATAGATTCTAATTCAACAATAAGACCTTAACTTTAAATCAATGACGATTAGTAAACGAAAGTTGATATGTACTACACATCATAACTTAATCCATAAATAACTAATAAATCAAACACTATACAACTTATCATCTTGATGTTTGACACAACACTCAATGATCTAACTATCTATATCTATATATATAATAAAAGAAGGTTTTTTTGAATTTTTGCCATGTCATTTAAGCCATGCTGGCAATCTCTCCACGTCATTAAAGCCACGTCAGTTATTCCACGACACACAATCACGTCTCTTTCCTTTTTGAAGTTTCACAGCCATTTTATTCAGTTGAGATCGACATTTTAAAGAAAAACTGAAAATCAGATCCGAAATTTAAGCACAGCACAATCAGAAATATAAACCAAATCCATGTAAATCGCAATGCACAAGTTTAGTTTTGAGCCCATCTTTTCACATTGTTTCCCAGTCATTATCAAATGACATTTATGGATCAAAAATACCTATTAGATCTAATTTTTAATCTTTAATTTGTAAGGTTTCTTCATCTCATAATTGTATAAGGTATGTAATGCTTTTATAATTCGTGTTTAATTGCTTTTGTTAACCGGATTCTTCAACATCTCATAAATTTGGATCGGATTCATGCTATCGATGGGGTACTAATTTAGGGTTTTACATGATGAATTATAATTTCGTAATCCAATATTAGGGTTTTAATTGATATGTCGTTCATTCGATTTCTAATATCAAATTTTTAAATTAATTTGATTGTTGCTTTTTTGAGTTTTTTCAAATTGATGTTAGGGTTCCCACACATTATCTATCAAATTCTTATCTCAACTTCTTAAATTGCTTCTACAAACTGAATATGAAATTTTGTGGGGGGGTTTTATTGATATATGATTCTACAAATTCAGATGACATTTTGTTTGGGTTATATAAATTGACCGCTTCTAAATTTTATGCATTATGTTTTGTGTTTTTTTTCTTCATAACTTAATGATTAATGTTTTTTTTGTATTTGAAAGCAGGCATGTGTACTACCAAAGAGGTTTAGTTTTTTATACATAAAGATGGGGCAATCGTAGTATAACCATATGCTAGCTATTCCTCTTCCAGGTTACCATCATTTACCTTGTGCGCAAATTTTCTTGCAACATGTTGTGTACTTATAGTGACCTTGTAATTTGTATCAACTTTTACATTGTTTTCTTTAACAAGATCAACCATTGTGAACAAATATGACCATGCTTCATAAATGAAACACCATTAATACTCTGCACACACAGCATATACAAAATGCCTTTATTAGCAGCTTGAGTTTTTATTTTTATAGTAAAGACACGGCTTTTGAATTTTGATGCACCATTAGTTTTGATTCAGCAAGGGTAATATTTGGTACTTATGATTGCCATCCTTGATTATTGGTAGGTTCCGTCAAGTGTATGGTTGATAACTGAAGATAATCTCAAAGTGTTGGCTAACTATGAAAGGTTAGTAAGTTTTTGCCATTTGGATCCACATTCATAGGAAACACATCCTATTTTCAAGTTTACTCTTACTACCTTAATTTGAACAGTCCAATGTAACACATATTTATTGGTCTAAAACCTTAAATCCAACACACGGTCGTTGCATGTACCAAGCTCTCTTCAAATGCAGATGACATTTGATGGTTTATATATAACATCGCGTCGAGCTTTCTTTTAAATTGAATTGTTGTTCGCTAAAATAAAACAAAATTATGAGCGTCCAAAAATTTTAGTGCTCTCATTATTTTTAAAACCTATGGAAATTCTTTATTTTATACTTTATTAATCCCAGGTTGCGGTTTAAAGCGGTGAATATGAACAAATTACTATGCTACTGGTTCATAAATTGTTTTATGCGGGCCTAACGAGATGCATGTCGACTAACCCACCCACTTTTAATATTAAATATGTTCTCAAAGCAACTTAATATTTGAAAAAACACATTCATGTCACTTCTTAATTTACACGGGTTTAAAGGTTATATACAATAACTGAAGTTTCTTCTTTTGAAATTTGAATACCTTTTACTCTTTTAGTCCACATGGTAAAAAGGGCACATCAATAAGTTATAATTGAATTCTTTGTTTATGGATCCTGTTAATATTATTCTTACTTGTCACTCGGTAACTTATGGTTTTGTTTCAATGATGTGCTTCATGTGTGCCTCAATAAATCTGTTGGAATCCCAGCACCTCCTAAGACCCTGTGAATGCCAATATTTTCTGAAGATTTGTGTATTAGTTTTCATTGCCTCTAATATAATAGATTTCTAACTTGGAGAAGGAGTGATTGTTTTGTGCAGATTGTTGGAACTCATATGGATAAGCAAGACATATCACAATTACTCAAGCTCTTCTTCAACAAGCATGAGTATGCAGTCGATGTTGTTCACATAACTGATTAGTTGTAAATTTATAAACTTTTATGTACTTGATTTGGTTGAATGCTTGGCTAATATCAAGATTTAGTTAAATTTGTGTAACATTAAATCTAGATAGTTATAGAAAAGGGTTTCACGTTAAAGGTCGATGAAAAAAAAGTGTAAAGTTACTGATTAGTTAGCAACTTATTATTAGTGATTTATCATGGGTCTGTAAGATGCACTACAAGGCAATTAGATAATTTTTTTGCAACTACACTACAATTGAAGTTTTATCTGCTACTGGCCTACTGCATACCCTGTTTCCACTATTACCTTGAATTTTTTTTAACACAATTGTGATATTGTATGACTAACATTATCTAATTGCTTATATTACAATTTTAATGTGACTGCCATGTTTCGAATAATGATTTATGGAACTACCTCTACATGTTTGTTTATTGATAGCATACCCTCATTCACATGATAGTTACATCTTAAACTGCTATAGATAGTGATATATGTTACTTGAAGCTCATTTGTTTGTGGCTTGTAGGGAATTCAGGGAACATGTAAAGGATCTTTCATGTATATCAACAAACTTTTGCAGAAAGTGTAAATGTTCACAACAATCCATTTAGTTTCTTATTACAACCAGTCAATGGAATACTGTATAATTTCTTGAACGATGTTCACAACAAAGTGCTCCAAAAATTTGATCCGACGGTCTAACCCAAACTATTTATTTTATGTTATTGGAGTTTTATATGTAAGGTCATTTTTCAATATTTGTTTAATCTTTTCACATGTTTTGCATATCCGTTGCGTCGCTAATTGTTTGGAAATTAACATTTGTCTCTAGATGTTTCACTTCCTTTTTAACTTTTTATAAGCCACCCGTGATTTATCACGGGTTTATAGGCTAGTAAAATATATAAAAGATTTTATACCCAAAAACATGTCTAGAACTTGTTGTTAAAAAAACCTACGATCCAAAAAGAATTTTCTATAAACAAAAAACAAAATACATTAAAAAAAATAACAACCTCCATTACAAGATCATACGAATTAAAAAAAAAAAAAAAAAAAAAAAAAAAAAAAAAAAAAAAAAAACGTGTCCATTAATTAAGTCAAATAAGAGAAAATTTCGTTATTACCTTTGAAGAAATAGAATTTCAATGGATCTACAATGGTTTTCTTGGATCTAAAATTGTTCGAGATAGGACTGACGGCTAGGGTTGAGATTGAGGAAGAAGATCGTGACTTTTATTACTCCACTGATTTGGAAAAAGATACGTAGTATTTGATAGTTTGTAACTGGTCCTACGTAGTTTAATTTTTTTTTGTTATTGAAATCCCTTAATTAGCCTTTCAGCTTTGCAAATATTATCCTAATCTTTTAATTAATTACATAAATGACACAATCAATTATAGCCATTGATCAAACAATCTAACGATTCAAAAAGAGTTCTCGTAGTTCTCGCACTTAACAGGATTCTGAAAATAAAATTACACTTTATATATATATATATATATATATATATATATATATATATATATATATATATATATATATATATATATATATATATTCCTGTTTCATAAGGAACGAGAACGATGTATAGGGTTTTTCTCGTATCTTTTATATAATAAAACAAAACCTCTAGTGGGGACTTTTACATTTAAAAAAAACTCAACCTTCCCTTATCAAGTAATAATTGAATTATTATTGTTTTTTATTTAAAAGATTCTAAATTAAAAATTCTTAAAATTTTCCATATTTGGCAAAAAGAAACTAGAAATTCATCTTTAAGCAAAAAATGAGTATAATAATACAGGGGTCAAAGGAAGCCATTCCTTATACACGAACAAAATAATTGAACAATCCAAAACCCAAATATCATATCCTTCTTCACAAAATCATCCAAAAAAATATTCTAATCGCTATTCTTCAACAGTTAAATCCACAATTATGATCCAGATTATCTAATTTATTTGCATACCTATGTATTAAATATGTGTATCTATGTAATTGCAATCAATTTTTGAATTTACACATGTAATCTACAACTGTTCATACATGTAGTCACATGTTTAAGAAAATATTGCCCTGCTTTTGACTTTTAGTCATACATATGTTATCCCATAATTATAAGACTAAAACTAAAATTGGGACGAATTGGTGGCTTTGTGGCTTTCATAAGAGGGGTACTTTAATCGTATTAGTTCTTGGTGTATGTGTATGAGTAACAGGAGTGTCTTGATTCACTTAATGCAAACTATATAAGCGTGTTTGGCTTTTTACTGCAATCAGATTATGATTTCACCTCATCTGGTTGTTAATATCTTAAGGGGCACCAAACACTCAGAAAAGTAAACAAGATGCCCAAAGGAAAAGAATACCAATATCAGTTAATTAACTTGGTCATAGCTTGGTCATAGCTTAGTCATATAGGTTTTGTTGAATTGCTAACCTAATACCATGTTGTGTAATTACGCTCCACCCGTATTTTGGAGGAAAAGATCGGATAAGAGAGGATTCGGGGAAAAACAATTATCTCAAAGTGCTTGCAGGTTTAACATGGAAATTAGCAAGCCCTTTAGTGATCGGGTTAGATAATCCATTATTTAATTCGGTGTTAAATTCGGCCATGGACACTCTTATTTCATATCTGGCTTATAACATTCCTATAAGAATAACCTTTATACGGGTTACATAATGCAACTACTAAGTTTTTTGTTGCCTTACTCTTGAATGTTAAATCTACGAAACAAAAAATATAACAAAAATATCATTTACTATTACTAATAATGTTAATGAAAATACATAAAAAGTAAAAAACTTGTGCGTTATATATAAATAAATTTAAATCATGTCTAAACAATAAAAATATATTATTAAAAATTTAGAAAAAATCCTGCGCGTGTGTGGGTATTATAACTAGTATTAGATATAATTTTACAAGACTACTGTTGTGGGTAAGCATTTTGAATATCAGCCAAAGAAGACTCCTACTGTACCCAAGAAAGTTAATGTTAGTAAGAAGAAGACTTCTGATGTGGCTAGTACGAGTGGAACAACGATCTCTACATCTAACCAATTTGATGCGCTTAATATGGATGATACGGATACGTTTGGTATTCCTACTTATGACACCAGTATGGATGTGGATGCTGGCAGTACAATGGAAGTTAATGTGGATGAGTCGGTTAAGACTGGTGCTACATCACAAGAACCGCTTGTGAGTGATTCAATGGGAACTAAGGAAGTTGGTTCTACTCCTTTAGTTGACAAAATTAGTAAGTTTGAAAAGCTTCTTATTGATGGGAAAGGTACTCTTGTGGATGATGATGGTCATCCTGTTCCGTCTGCCTCTGTCACTAAGAGGGCTAACCCATTTTCCAAGGTGCGTGAGGTTGTGGTTTCTGATAGTGAGGAGGAGGAGGTTCTTAACACGTTCGACGAATCTGTTAATCTTTTTGGTAGAGGTCAAGAGCGTGAAGATGAGTTTGATGACTATGATGATTACTCGAAGCAAATTCATGATCTTCCAGGGGAATTGGATGCTCTTAATGCCATTTATGGCTTTAATCGCCAAGGTCGTAGGAAGTAGTTTATATTTTTGTCCGAGTTTTTCAATATGATGTGGTAGTGGTTTTGTTTTCTTGTCTAGAAAATAGGAAGTATCTTGTTATGTAAGCTTTTCGCCTATGTAACGGGCTGGGATACGGGATTCACTCATATCCGTTGTTCTTAAATGTTTTTTGGAGTAATATATTTACCGGGTCGTTTGACCTTTTACCCAAAAATAATTTTACAAGACTATAAAATGATGATTAAAGAAGTATAAAGCATCATTATGATATACACATGAGACATGCTTATGAAGCTCTAGTATAGTCGAAAGAATAAATTCAAACCCTGGACCTAACAAATATATTTGCCGACCATGGAAGCTTTGAGATGTGTTTAATAAAATAAAATATTACTGTACTACTATTAATAATAGTAAAATTTTTCTAACAACATCGTAATTCTTGACTGTAAAATGAATCATACAAAACATACCATTTTTCATTTATAGTGGCATAAAAATTGGATCGCAAAGTACAGTCTATATTTATTTCTCCTTTTAGAGCACTGGGTATCGTGGTGTTGTCCCGCTGGTGCCGTTATGAAAAGTGCTGCCACATCAGCACCTTTTCCCATAACACCAGATTTCATCATAACACTAAAAACCCGCTCCCTCCTATAACACCAGTTTCTGGTTTTGTCATGCACCCTTGGACCCCACATATATATCTTTTACTTTTTTTTTCATTTATTTAAATAAATTAACACATTTAATTAAAATTAAAATTTCATTAATTAAAGAATTACATTAAAAAAAAAACATAGAATAAAAATAAATGATACATTAAAAATAACAATATATTAAAAAAGTACAATTTAGTGATTCAGGTTCCATAAATGTGATGATTGATTGTATTGACGTACCACATTTTTAGCTAAAAAAAAAAAAAAAAAAAAAAAAAAAAAAAAAGTGCCACAATGAATGCACTTCAATTTTGTTTCACGAAGCAAATGTTGTAGTATTAACCAAGTCACAACCACATTTCAAGGCCCATGTAATATTAACAAAGCCCATGGAGTATAATAATACTTTACCCTAATAAATGTTTTCATATAATTGCAGCCACGTGCTTTTTGCTTCTTCCTCACCTAACAAATATCAAGACAACACTTGGTTTCTTTACTTCCTGCTCGAACGAAGTCACAACCAGCGAAAAAAAAAAAAAAAAAAAAAAAAAAAAAAAAAAAAAAAAAAACATGAAAACACCATGAACATCTTTTATCAAACACCATGAACATCTTTTATTCTCAAACAAATTGAAAAAACGGGATAACGCCAAGAAAAAAAGGGGAAAACACGAGGCTCGGTATCGTGGTTGCGCCATCGTGTCGCGTTTTCCGGGATGATTTGAGCTGTTCGTGATGGCTCGGGACGCGAAAACGTGAGCCACGGTATGGAGATGGCGCCGTCCGGTCTCGTTTTACCGGAAAACACAAGCGTTGGCGCAGGGTACCCGGCCCTCTTAATATTAAGCAAAATGTCACTTAATCTAATAAAAGTACAACCGGATCATGAGTATTTACACCATCGTTATTCATCTAATAACAACACTATTTTGTTTTTCCAGCATGAGTTTCTTGTTTATTATATGGTTTGTTTCGAAACAATTTACAAAGTTAATCCTTTTTAATAAAATATAGATTGTTGTAGTCAAATTACATCAAAATGACTTATTCTTTGAGTCCAATTTCTTAGATTTAAACATTAATCTTTTAAAGTATTTTCTAATCTTTTGTCACGTTAGTATTTTACGAAAGATTAAGATTGATGTGAAAACTTTGACCTGGTACAGATGACCTCGTACGTACATCTTTTTTCGATGGCAACTGATCCTTCTCTAACAGCCTAGCCCAAGAGGCCGAGCCAGTGCACCTGTTAAGTTAATCTAGAATATGCTTTTGTGTAACTCTAGTTTATGTACATAAAGCCAAAAGTTTATATCCAAGCAACCACTTTAGCAACTTTATAGTTTTATTTGAAAGTAATTGTTGACTAATAGGAACGAATATGAAAGGCAAAATTAAAGCAAATAATGACCGGGATGGGCAACAATAATCGTGATTCATGTGCGACACAATCACTTTATTGAAACTGATCACTTTACCAACTTTTATAGTTTTTTCTTTTTTGCTTTAAGGATATTTCAATATATGTGGTGCCATATTATGTAGCGTAGACAAATATAGTCGCTAAAAGTTGAAACTGATCACTTTATTGAATGTGCATGTTGGTAATGTATGGTCTTTACTCTTTAGAGCATTAGGTGTCGTGCCATCTAGAGTTAAGCTTTAACTCTATGTCACGTCAGCTTTAATATTTCAACCTTAACTCCTAAATAACACCCTTTATCATAACTCAACTATAACACCACATTTTGGGCCCCACTTTTAAAACACCACAAAAGCAGCTCAATCAAACATAACGCTACGTTACCATGCAGGTCAAGCGTTAACTTAACGTGGGATGGCGGGGTGGTAACTAATCCTTAATGTAGGCCAAGTTAAGCCATAACTCACCTCTATAGTTACCATACCGAGTACTCTTAGTGATCATATTGGATCATGAAGCAAGAAAAACTTAATAGCATATACTTAATTTTCACTCTTCAGAAAAGTAATAGCCTATTTAACTTTCACATCATGAGGGCATGCAGGCTACTTATCCATTCTGGCATGATACATTGATGTACACATTTCATGTAGAATTTCATATGATCATATCTCATTTGTTTATTATTTATTACATTAAAAATATATAGATTCTTTTTTCTTGCTTTATGGCAAATTACTTCTTTCAACTAAAACTGTAAGATAAAGAAAGGTGAGACTTTAACTCCAAAATTTAATGCAAGTTGTGTAAAAACAAACGAGTCAAAATAAATAGTTATTACATGCATGTCAAAATCAGATGAACCATATTCGTGACATGATGAAATGAGAAATGCATATAGAAAATTGAAAATAAGATCTATGCACGTAGCATAAATAAGTCGACCAAATGGAATCAAGTATCTCTTCAATAACTAGCATGCGGTTTTGTGTTAGGGTTATAAGATGGGGAGATAATCATGCCTATATATACCGACCCCTAAAGAAATGGTAACTGCGAAAAAAGAACATGCCATAAACGTTGGATGCATGGACCGAGCTTTGCTTTGGAGATACATCCGCCAAGTGCAAACCCTTCTAGGAATTGATTGAATGATAATGACCCCAGCAAGGGTCTAACTTTGCACGAGCGTTTTGCTACGTCTAATGAAAGGCCAACCATGACTAAGGTGTTGTTGTTTATTAAATATGACACGATTCCTCTTTAACTCGGTTATAGGTAGTCATTCCTCTTTTTTCTTAAATTTAACTTTTGGTTCATCTCAGGGTACAATACCTATTGAAATTGAAGCAAAAGAAGACAAGGACGCAAGAGTGGTAAGTGTCCATTGATAATTATGACATGAACAATATTTGTCTGTCAATTTTATGCTATCTTTTTGGTTCAGGAATCTATTCAGCAAGGATGGGCTTATATAGCTAAGATTCTCTCGGAGCCCAACGGGAGGGAAGTTCTTGCCGAGGAACTTAAAAAGGCGGTCGAGGAGATTATGCTGTCAAGGTCAAGGCTAGGGACTAAAGGGAAGAGCAAACTATAAAGGAATAAGGATGCATGTCGACTAGTGTTAATATCTCATTCTTCACCTTTATATTACAGTCGATGATTCCTTCATCAAATATTTGGTGTAGAGTAATTAGTTTTAAAAATATCATTTTGATAGTTCTTTTAGGTGCCCTGGTACAAGTTTTGTGATTTGTGTTTGTTAACAGTTTGAATTGAGTTCAATCGTTAGATTAATAAATTTGGTTATTACTATTTGATTATTATAGTTTTGTACATGATTTATGCTACTGCAATATGTAGAAACAATATGAGTGCAACTAATATGGTGGTTTATGCTAAAGTTTATAAATGATGAAGAGGTTTAAAAAATGTAAAACCATAATGAACATTCATTTCAAGCTTGTGTGACATAAAGAAGTCTATTGAATATTTTCATAATTAAATGCACTTGAATTATATGAGAGTTCATAAAACTTAAAAATGGGATTATACAAAGTAGAGATAGGTTTATAGAGCAAAAAGGTTAAGTTAGTATAATTCACCATTTGCGCAAAAAAATAAAAAATAAAAATAAAAATAAAGCAAAAAGGTTTATAATTGAGTAAACTACACCGTTCGTCCTTGTGGTTTACGTTGACCGACGAGTTTCATACTTTGATCGAAAAAAATGCACCATCCGTCCCTAAATGCGAAACGTTATGTATCGTTGGTTCTTCACTTTAACTGCCCTCACTAACGATCGTTAAGTGTACACACATGAGGGTATCTTTGTCTTTTTAAATCCACACACGAGGATAAAATACTCATTCAACAATTATAACAAAAAACCAATTAAATAACTTTAAATATTACTCCCTCCATCGCAAAATTATTGTCCCCCGACAAAAAACATACAGTTTAAAAAAAGTACATTTATTACAGCTTTCTATTTCTTATTTTTTGACAGAATGACAATTTTGCTCTTAGATAATTAATTAAAGTCTTCTTAAGGTATGTAATAATAAATTTTAAACATGAGTAATATAGTAAACTTGGTTAAACTTTCCTGTCTATTTTTTGTAGTGGACAATTAAATTGGGACATCCCAAAAAGGAAACGTAGACAATAAAATTGGGACGGAGGGAGTAGTATTTGGGCCACCACTATCAATCTTCTTCATCTTTATTTATTCAATCCACCACCACTCCGACCTCCCACCACACAGCTTCCATCATTTCCGGCCACTTCACCGACCCCTAAATGAACACACGTAAACGCTTAATGAAAATCTAATCCTCACTTTTCATAAACATCAACACCCCATTTTCATAAAATCAAAACACAGAAACATTAAGCCATAAAAAACATCACTACCGGATCTATCAAGCATCAAAAACAGCTTTCTACAATTACAAATTTCCAATCATCTCATTTTCTTTTTCTTTTCTTTTTCTTGTCTGCACAAACACACTCTACATGTCTACAATAACAATGATCTATTTTATATTTTTCTCTCTTCCTCAAAAGTCTTCTTCATACTCTTCTTCCCCACCATGACCATAATAAACTGACGCACACCGCTTCATCTACACCAATGCCGTCACGAATCCACCCACTCTTTCACCGTTGCTGCACACAACCCTATCACCCACCCTTCAATCTTTTTACCACTATCAAACGAACGAACAAAATTTTCAACTCTAAAATCTATAGAACAATATTTCAACACCAAAATAAATAAATAAATAAATAAATAAAAATAAAAAAATAAAATAAAATAAAATTATAACCAAAGTCCTCTATCAGTCACACAATAAATCAATAAACATAATCTATAATCTGAAATTTTATAATCAACATCCTCTATACAAACATCATGTTTATAAATTCAGAAATAATACGTAAACAAAATCCCATAAAAAGTAGATCAGGTGAGACTCCATGTCCTGATGTGCCGGTCTACCTGGTTGGCAATATATGTAAGGGTGGCATGGTGGTGGCAGGCAGTGTTGTGGTGCGTTGACCGCCAACCCTTCATTTTAGGGATGAGAATGACGGTTAGTGTGATTATCAAAACCCATTCAACAAGGCAAACACCACCGTACACATCCACACACCGTCCAACCACCACCGCTTGTCGTCATCACCCACCACCGCTGGTCATTGTCACCCACCCTTGTTGTCGGTCACTGCTGCCATGTGTGCTTGAAGTCTTGAAGAAGAAATATATAGATAATGTTTTGTGGAAAAAGTAATGTTTTATTTGGGTTTTATTTGGAAATAGATTTTTGATTTATGAGAATAAAATAAAAGGGATCTAAACTTTGTGTTTGTGTTTGAAAATGGGGGAAGAAGGATTTGGGTAGACTATGAGATGGAGAGAGACAAACATAGAGGGTTATATTAGTAGAGAGGAGAAAAAGACTAAAATACCCTCATTTTGGTATCACATGTGGGCATTTAACGAACGTTAGTGAAGGTTGTTAGTGAGAGGGACTAATGATACATAACGTTTCGCATTTAAGGACGGATGGTGCATTTTTTTTTTGTCAAAGGACGAAACTTGTCGGTCAACGCACACCACAAGGACGAGTGGTTTAGTCTACTCTTTATAATTTAATCTCATAACACAACTATAAACTTTTAAAAAAGTTTATCATAATTGATGACCTGAGCTCATGCTAATAATTCGTCTGATAAAAGCCTAAAAGAATGTTAGTAAACGTGAAAAGTTTTGTTCACATTGTTATCATTCGCTTATTGATAAATTAGGTGGCAGTTTTTACTAACTTAGACAAATCAAAAAGTCGTTCGATTATTCTTACAATTATTGTTATTTTGTTCTGAGATGTTGTAATTCTTTTTGTGAAGTTGTTTTCCATTAAATGAACTTTTTGAAAGGCTGGATACTATGTTCCTTAAATTCTTTACTTTCACATTAATGTCACATCACCATTCAACACACCATCAAACACACTATCTTTTAGGTGCTATCGTCACCACCACAGAAAATAATGCCCCACTTTATACCCCACAACACACACACACATACATACACACAAGACATTGGAACCACCGAACGAGTGCAAAAAAAGAGTATTGTCTCATGGTTGGGGATCTTTTTATGGGGTTCACGCGTAAAAATGCATGATGTTGGTGGTAGACCAACCACCATAATGACCGACCTAAGTTCTTTAATCATTTACCTCAAAATTAGCAAATAAACAGAACCATTGGATAAAGTAAGCCAAAAATGTAAATAGGCTTGAGTTAGGCAAAAAAAACAACAAAAAGCGCGGCTTGTAGTAGGATCAAATCGTTTACAATCTAACGATTCTAGGCCAATTATGCTAAAATTAAGATCATACTACGAACCTGCTCGATTTCTATATGTGGATCGTACGATCCTACAATCACAAATACACAAAACAAAGTAAAACATTATATTTTCAGGGAACTAATTAAATAAAAACTCCTACATTGGGGTGTTCACAAATCAGGTAATACCCACATGAATTGAAAACTGAAACCAAACCGAATCGAATAAAACTGAACCAAATTTGTTAACCGAACCGAATTAATATTAAATTTTCGGTTTGAATATGGTTTTGACAAAATGAAAATTGAACTTAACCTAAAACAGAATTCACATAAATATATATTTTTTATCCATCATATAAAAATAAACCATTAAAACTTTTTCCTAATATAAATATAACCTTTTTGAAGTTTGATTTTATTTTAAGAAAATCTATATAATTAAATGGAAAAATAAATAAATAATGTAATTCGGGTTATTCGGGTCAACCCGAAAACTGAACCGCAATTAAAATTGGTTTCCGGTTCACTTTAATACAATTTGAATCCGGTTCAGTTTTATCTAAACTTTTTTTTAACCAAATCGAATAAACCAAATAACCCAACAACTATCAACACCCGTGTGTACAAATGTACAATGTTCCTTATTGGATCAAGAATTAACAAATGAAAATGTTTAGAAAAAGTGGGCTAAAAAACAGTTTGGGCTAATCGGTTACATCTCACAAAGCCCACAATCACAACAACACCCAAAAACTAAATCGTAGCCCTAAATACTCATTCATTCAACACACACACAGAGAGCTTGTTTCTAAAACACTCGTTTGAATCACACATACTTCTACACATATAGATTTAACAATCATCAAAGTACGTTTCTTTTATAAATCATTTAGATCCAATAACACTCTGCTTACTTTTTGTTACAGGTACATATAAATTTTGTATTTCTTTTTTATATATAGTTAGGTTTTAAAATGATAATTTTTTTAGTTTTTTTTTGTTATAATTTTTGTAAAAAAATTATGGGTTTTGCTTAAAATCACATTTTTAACAAAACCCATGTTTTTAAAATTTATATAATCAAACTTTATAAAAAAAAAAAAAAAAAATTATGGGTTTTGCTAAAAAGTACATTTTTAACAAAACCCAGGTTTTATTTTATAAAAAAATCATACAAAAACCCATTTTTTATTTTTAAAAATTTTTTTTTTTTTTTTTTAGCAAAACCCATGTTCGAAATGTGGCGAAAAGAGGGAACTTTAGGATTGATTATTTATACGATGTGATTATTTTGTATTGTGACTGATGTTAGTGTTAGGTGGATATGTGATTGTGGTTAATGTTATGATATAATAATAAGTTGTTTTTAGTTTTCTCGGTAGCTCGAAATGCGGCCGAAAGGGACATATATGAAATGACTCTGTATGTTATGAATGTCACAAGTATAAATTGGTTAGGTTTGAAAGGCGGTTTGGATTAGACTATTTTAGTGGCTTATTTGTAATTAGAAAAGATCATCAGCTTAAAGGGTGTTTGTTTCGGCTTATGTCTTATTTGGTTTTGGGCTTATGTTTCATAAGCTCTTTGTGCCTTATTTTTAAACTTATTGCCTTATATATTTATTATGTCATAATAAGCTTATATAAGCCGAAAAGTTTCAAAAATAAGCCACAAAAGTGAGCTTATGAAATATAAGCCCAAAACCAAATAAGACATAAGCCGGCTATATAAGCCGAAATAAACACCCCCTTATTTTTTGTGGCTTATGAGCTCATGAACATGAGCATATGACTTGTTTAAGGTCATAAACTTGATAAGCTTATAAACTTGAAAAACTGGCTTTTGAGCTGTACAAAGTTCAAATAAGTTTATAGGCCTCAAAAAATAAGCTAATCCAACACATAGTTTATATAATGGGCTTATGGTCTTTTTGAAACTAGGATAAGCTCATTTTTATGGCTTTTCAGCTTATCCAGCCGAGCTTAGGAACTTATATAAGCTCTGAACTCATGTTAGTTAGCTCCTTAGCCGATAACAATGAGCTTATTAAGATTCTAGTAAGCTTACAAGCCCATCAAATAAGTTATAGGGAATATTTTGAACAACAGTATCTGAAATATTAGCATAGGACTTATGAAACTGCTTTAAATGTGTTTAGCAATTAGTGCAATGCTATTTGATGTTATATAAGCTTGATGGACGAATAACCTAACGCTTTTGTGCTTTCGGAGTTTCGGTTATGATATGCTAACTGAAATTAGAGGTTATGCCTACATTTTCGAGGGCTTATATACTAGTGGTAAAAACCAACTTAATAACTTCTGAATACATGTTTATTTGTACTCTAAACTTGATTTGATTTGAGGTAAATTATTGATTTATCACTTTCTTCTTATGTATTAATAGTAAATTGAACTTGTTTTATTCAGGGCATAACACTCTTTGAGCAGTCGGTTTCGCTCTATCTACATCCTCTCCATGGCGGTATGTTAAACCTCATTACCATCTCAGTTCTCGTTAGTCATTTCTCTCTTTTCTTTTTACACTTTGTTGATAAAATTGTTGCGTTGTCTCAGGTTGAAAGACTTTTTAAAGATGAAGCTACCGAAGAGAAGGGTGAACGTGCTAGAATGGTGAATCATTTTAATAATTTTGCATTGAAGTTAAATATCCACATCGTTTATAACATTACTTCTTGTTTTTGCTCGGTTTTTACTTATATCGTTTTGGTTCAGGCATCCTTCGTTGGAGCTATGGTGATAGCTGACTTGGTGAAGACGACCTTAGGGCCTAAAGGAATGGTTAGTGTTTTTATCATATATTTCCATCGCTTAAAGATAATCGTCTACAAAATTATAAACTTGCAGGATAAAATATTGCAGTCGACAGGTAGAGGACACAGTGACAAATGACGGTGCTACTATCTTAAAGTCTCTTCATATCGATAACCCTGCCGCTAAGTCCTTATTGGTATCCTTATAATAAACCTTTTTGCTCAGTGCTATTAAATTCTCTGCGTTATTATTGAGGATAATGATAGATTCCTTATTTTTGTGATTAGACATCTTGAAAGTTCAAGACGATGAGGTGAGTGATGTGACTACCTCTGGTAGTTTTGGCTCGGGAACTTTTAAGGGAGGCTGAGAAGTTGGTGTCCGGTTTGTAGAAGTGGCAATCACAACCTGTTTCAACCAAAAATGGTTCGTATGGGTCACATTTTTTGTGATTTTCGGTCAGCTTGGTTCACCATCATTTGTATAGAGCAGGTCAAGCGGTTCAATTATAGATTTGAGTGAATTTATGAATGGGTTGTAATGGGTTAGCTTTGGTCCAGCATAGGTCTATCTTCTGAGTAGTTACCGATTTAGAAAAATATATATTATAAATCGGGTGAATTTGATTTTCTTTTTCTTGAATCAAGAGGCTATGAACAAGGTTTGCCACCACTGGTGCAGAGTGAATTAGTTGGCAGTTTTGAGTGTATAGGTACTTCACATTTTGTTTTACAACAAATTTTCTTGATTCTAATTGATATCACAGATGATTCATAAATTTAATTTATTTTGATTTGTTTAGATGACATATTACCCGTTGGACAAATAATCTAAAAAGTTTGAAATATTGGTGGGTCGACCTGACCAGAACTGTTTGACCCAATTTTAATATATGACCCGTTTGACCTATAACCTGTTTGACCTATGACCCAAACCAACGTGACCCGATCCAATTGCCACTTCTACCGGTTTGGGTCATTTTTGACTCGTTTTGTTCCTAGCTAAGTTTTCAAAGCTTATCCGTTAAGAATTCAGCCAATTTTTAAGTTAATGAGTTGCATATCAAGCTCTACTATATGTCCAAATTTTGTTTAATCATACACACTAGTGTTTCTTTGGCAGCAAATTAAAAGACAGATTATTAGGAAAATTAATCACATGTATAAAAAATCGTACATGCGAGAAAACAAAGATGCCAAATACGACTCTCATCATCATCATAACTGAAACCATGGGAATGAATAAGCAAGTACCCTTCAGCAGACTCATTTAATGTAATCGTTAATGATTATGTGAATCCCACTCAAGTCATCTCGAACATCTTGAATTTGCTTCATTTGTTTACTCTCATAATACTGAGTAATATAGAAGTCAAAGCATGTGAACTGATCCTGTGGCTAAAATGACACTAGCAGTAAAAGCCCTTGTAAGTATTCCACAAAAACTGTGTGGACACGATTTATAATTCTATCAAAAACTGTGTTGAAGAGATAACGATTATGTGGAAGTTATGCCCAACCCATAGGATGGGTTAGAATTTTTCGACAAAGACTTGGTATTGACTATAGTTTACTCTTGGCCATTGACTTGGAAAAGTAGAAAGTTTTGTGTATACATGATCATTACCAGTAATATACATATGATTAACCTTGAGTACTTACATTTAAATTTTGACGATCAAACAGGCATTAACAATGTGTCCTACTTCCTCCAAAAATCTTACTGTTCATATGCACAATTTCACTTATGGGCTTATGATGCTCATTTTCGTGTTAGCAAAAACCAGTGCTAATGATTTCAACAAATCAAGAGAAGCAAAAGCTTTGCTTGCAACTAATTGGTGGGAATTTAGATATACTCCTTCAGATCATTGTTATTGGTATGGAATCACTTGCAACAAAGCACGAAGTGTCATTTCAATACACTTTCACTGTTATTATGATGAAGGTAGTCTAGGTGATCTGGGAAGTCTTGACTTCACTTCATTTGCAAACCTTGAGCATCTTTCTATTCCTAACTGCAAGCTTGAGGGAAACATCCCAGAGCAAATTGGTTTGCTATCAAATTTAACATATCTTTCGCTTTATAATAATCATCTCACAGGTATATTGCCTGACTCGTTAACCAATCTCACCCGTTTGGAATTCCTTTTTCTTTCTAATAACTATCTCACAGGTAAAATACCTGTCTCGTTGGCCAGTCTCACCCGTTTGAATGACCTTGATCTTTCTAATAACAATCTCGAAGGTAAAATACCTGTCTCATTTTCCAATTTCACCCCTTTGAAAAACCTTGATCTTTCTAATAACAATCTCACAGGTACATTACCTGCCTCATTTACTAATCTCGCCCGTTTGGAAAACCTTAATCTTTCTAATAACTTTCTCACAGGTAAATTAACTGTCTCGTTTGCCAATCTCACCCGTGTGGAAAACCTTGATCTCTCTAATAACAATTTCACTGGTATTCTCCCTTCATCTTTTGGTTCCATGGTTAATCTCACCAACCTGGACCTGAGCGCAAATCAACTGAATGGATCAATCCCACATGAACTTATAACTAACTTGCCTTACCTCAGAACGTTGGACCTGAGTAATAACAATCTTGATGGTCCAATACCCTCAAGAGCTAATTTACATGTTTCCTCCACAAGTTTAAGATACCTCAACCTTTCTCATAATAATTTCAATGTTATTATTCCATCTCAGCTAGTGAAGTTGAGGAGTTTGACTACTTTGGATCTTAGTCGAAACCAATTCATGGGTCTGATCCCTTCATATCTTGATTCCATGGCCAATCTCACCAACCTGACCTATCTTTCATTTCGTGGGAATCTACTCACAGGTAAATTACCAGTTTCATTAATCAATCTTACACAATTAGAAATCCTTGATCTTAGTCGAAACAAGTTTACGGGCTTCATCCCACCATCTTTTGGATCCATGGCCAATCTCAACGTTCTCGACTTGAGCGACAACAATCTTGATGGTCCAATTCCATCGAGTTTTGGTAATCTAAGCCAACTGCAATTTTTAAACCTTGCCATGAATTCTATCAGTGGGCCTATTCCCCTAGATACATATTTGACAAATTCCTATTTGAAACATTTGGACCTTCATCATAATCGTATTGTGGGTTCTACTCATCCAGAACTTGAGAAGCTTTCATATCTTTATTACCTTGATTTGTCATCAAACCAGTTGTCAGGAAACATATCACTTGCTAAAGACTGTCTTCTTCAGAATCTAAACCTTTCTCGGAATCTGATGACGGGCAGTATCACAAGTGTGCGTGATTGCACAAACTTAGAATACTTGGACATTGTTGGTAATCATTTTGTTGGAGAAGCACTTAATCACTGCGACTTCCCATATTTATTGCTCTTAAATCAGTCTCAGAATCATCTTACTGGAGAAATGGTCTGGTCAACCAATGATATGTGGAGTGCAAAATCAGCTTGCAATGAACATAAACGAAGAAAACAGCACGTACCCCATTTGACCATTTTTCTTCCTATTATCGTTGGACTTTGCTTCTTATTGGTTGCGTATTTCTTTTACAGTCGTAAAAAGGCTATCACAAAGAAAATACAGCCTGAAATCACAAAACATGGAGATGTGTGCACGATAATGAATTATGATGGAAAAATAGCGTATGAAGACTTCATCAAAGCTACAGAGTATTTTAACCTCAAATACCGTATTGGAACTGGTGGCTATGGTAGTGTTTATGTAGCAAAACTACATAATGGTAAAACATTTGCTTTAAAAAAACTCCATAGGTCTGAACTAGAGCAACCAGGAATCGACCAGAGTTTCATGAATGAAGTCCAAGTGTTAACCAGCCTAAGACACAAAAGCATTGTGAAACTCTATGGGTTTTGTTTGCATAACATATGCAACTTCCTTGTATATGAATACATGGAAAAAGGGAGCCTCTTTTGTGCATTGAGTGATGATGAATTGGCTGTTGAAATGGATTGGATGAAGAGGGTGAACATAATCAAAGATGTAGCCCATGCTTTAGCTTACATGCATCACGATTGCAATCCGCCTATAGTTCATAGAGACATATCAAGCAAAAACATTCTTCTAAACTCGGAAATGGAAGGATTTGTTGCTGACTTTGGAGCAGCCAGGCTGCTTGACCCCGATTCATCCAACCAAACAGTCATCGCAGGAACTTTGGGATACATTGCTCCAGGTAGTTCCTTCGACACTCCGTTATGCTTCTCAAGTTTAATTACGTCTAGCTAGTAGCAACTAAACTTTGCTAACATTTTTTTTTTTTTTTTCTTTTTTTGTATGTGATCTTTTAGAACTTGCATATAGCATGATTGTGAATGAAAAATGTGATGTGTATAGCTTTGGAGTGGTGGCACTTGAAACAATTGGAGGGAAACATCCCGGAGAGCTTCTTTCATACTTCAACTCTTCTAGCAGCCAAGGTACAATGTTGGAAAGAATATTGGACCAGCGTCTCTTTTACCCAACAGACAGGCTGATAGAAAAGGAAATTTTGCGTGTTTGTCATGTGGTACTAGCATGCATACTCACAGATCCAAAGGCTCGGCCAACAATGAGAGAAGTTTCACAGGAACTATCACGTTGAGGGTATTATTCAGTCAATCTCAAAGCTTCATCCTGAAGTAGACCTGAACAGCTGCACTTTTGAAGTTCTGCATATTGGTAAAATAATTTGTCAGTGGTGTAGTTATATGTATGTGATTTTAAAAAAAAATGACTTTATGACATCTCTTTGCATTGATTCTATATTAAACAAACTAAATAAAATACACACTGAATTGGTATGAACAACCGAATACTATTGTTGGAATGAAACTGCTTTTTTGAGAGATAAGCAGATCGATGAATATACGTAAACATCACTGAATTGGTATGAACAACCAAATACTTTTGTAATCATATTTATCACATGGTTGTATGAGATTGTTCAATATAAAGTCGCTAAAAATAATTTCCCGTTACTTTAAGGAAAAGCAGTTTTGTCCAGGCACGTAAGTAGATAAGCACCAAACAACCTGTAAATATTACTAGTATAAAATCTGTTTTGTAACCCATTCTAACCCGTAACCCAGCCCACCGACCCATCAATTTTGAGGCATCTACTTTATTTGATAACATAACATTATCGCAAGAGAGAATGAAGGCACAACAGCTTTTGCAACAGACATTGTTTCCACAACAATAAAAAACCTTGTTGGTGGGCTTTCGTTTCGACGGTCGTGATTCTGTGGTGGTTTGGTGAGGCCCAGCGGTGGAGGGGCCGGTGGTCGTGGGTTTCTGTGGGGGTGGGAGTTGTGGTGGTAGGGACGACAGATGTGTGTGGTTTTTTTTTTTTTTTTTTTTTGCAATAGGTGAACATATTTTATTAAAACACATGGAAACAAATACAACCAAAATACAGAGCTTTAGACATGCCTAAACTCTTTAATCCAAATACAAACAGAAAACATACTGAATTGAAACTATCATATTCAGTACAATGTATCACTGCTATTTACAAAACTAGCAGCCAATGCCTCATAACAGCTTGCAGACAACTAACTCCAGTTGTAGACATACTGCAGCATTCCAATTCACCTTAATGCACCAAATACCATCTAGCATACATTTCCATTACATCTAAACCATAAAGGTCATTCAACCTGCCACCACAATAACCAAGACAGTTAAGATGAATGGCATCACTAGGAACCCATTACCCCTCCAAATCAAGGGCTATACCAAACTGTGCTACATTTCCATCTACTACAATGGCATCACACAGATGGGAACACACACCTTGAGTGAGGACCAACCAAGCCTCCTATGGGTAATGTATAGTATGGACCAAGTAGGTTCATCTTTCACTCCTCACTATTCTATACTTCATACACTACCCCACCTAACTCACATACCCTTCAGAATAGGAAACCTACTTTATGAAAAATATCACTGCATTATCATATTAGCCTCAAACTGTTTATACATTCCCCCCCAAGGCCAAATGATAGAACAGAAAGAGCTAACATGACAAGACAGGATATATTCCAAGTTACAAGGCCATCTATTCAAGTGAGTTTAAAAACTCTTCATTGCCAACACAACAGACATGAAGAAACAGGTAATAACCATATGTTTTTGCAGACCATCAAATCACATTCTGCATGAGCCTAAATTGGCAATTCAGAATAAGCCAATTAGATAAAAGCATTCTCTGATACATCATGGACCATACAGCCCATAATCACACTCAGCAGGCAAATACTTTATGGGGAGACCATACTAATCCAAACACTATCCTTTAGAATCTGTCCTCACCACCAAGCAGACTAAAAGACAAGTGCAAACTAGAAAGCACCCCCAAAATACTAGCACTCTGCTATATAAACCTTTATCAAAAACCCAAAACTTCTAAGAAACCAATATTATGTAGCTCTCAACAAGCTGTTAGCCCATACTAAATCCCATTTTTTAGCAACAAGCACAACAGTTCTAGATCTTTTCACCTTGATTGTCATGAGATTATACCTGATACTGTCTTTAATAATTCTACAAAGCACTTCCACACTTCTTTTCTCATTCTTGAACATTCTCAGGTTTCTTTCTTGCCAAAGATAATAAACTGAAGCAGCCACAATTAATTTGTCTAAAACACTTCCAATGCTATTCTTATCATTATTAGCTGCAATCTCAGACACAACAGTATCCAAATTATTAAGAGCACCCAGCCTAACTGACATATTCCTCATAATCTTCCACAGTTCCTCTGTATATTTGCACTTAAAGAACAAATGTTGGTGAGAATCACTTTCAACCATACAATAACTGCACACTAACCTGCCTATATTATTCCACTTCTCCATTTTATCTTGAGTTAAAAGTTTACTTTGAATTGCTAACCATAAAATGAATCCATGCCTTGGAATAAACTGCTTGAACCATACATGTTTCCATGATACAGAAGGCCACTCATCCCTTAAATCAATCCAAGCTTGTTTTGTATAAGTTAATTACTAGCAGGTCCCCGCGCGATGCAGCTACGGGGACCCTGTAATTTAATTTTTCGGCTAATAATTTATTTTATTTGTACGTTAATTAGTTTTTTGTGGCAAAAGTTGATGAAATTTTGCTTAGTTTCTATTATTTTATTTATTATTTATTTTATTATTTTTTTAGTAGTTTGTTTGGTTTGTACAATATGTGAACATATTTTAGTTTATTATGTTGTTTTTGACAATAAATTTACGGATATCAAAAATTTCGTTTAGCTCGTGTCCGTTCGGGCTCGAGCCCGTTTGACCCGTGCCCGTTCGGGCTCGAACCCATTTGGCCCATTGCCCGTTCGGGCTTGAATATTTGTATAATATGTTTTATTATTTATATTAGTGACATTTAATGCAGGATTGTGTTTCAGTTGGTTGTACAATATGCTTGATTATTTGTATTTCTTATATAAGGGGTGTTTAATAAGTGCATTAATTGTATTTATTGACCAGTTAATTAATTGTATTTAATGTACATAATAATTTATTTATTATAGTATTAATTGTATGTTAAATATGCAATAACAATGCTATTGCTTGCATAAATGAACAACATACATGTTCATTTGTCTCGTTTTAGTCATCATACTTCATGTCTGGTTTGGGTCATTTTTGACCCATTTTGTTTCTAGCTAAGTTTTCAAAGCTTATCCGTTAGATTTGTTAAATATAAAGCACAATTCAACCAATTTTTATGTTAGTGAGTTGTAAATCAAGCTCTACTATATGACCAAATTTGCTTAATCATACACAATGTAGTGTTTCTTTGGCAGCAAATTAAAAGGCTGTATAAAAAATCGTCATGCGAGACAACAAGATGCCGAATACCACTCGATCCCATTATTATAATCACTGAAACCATGGGAATAAATAAGTGAGTACCCTTCCGAAGACTCACTCGTTCATGATTATGTGAATCCCACTCCAGTCATCTCGAACATCTTGAATTTGCTTCATTTGTTTACTCTCATAGTCTCACATACTGAGTAATATTGAAGTCAACAAACAATCTGGCTAAACATGTTAACTAATCCTGTGGCTAATTCCCTCAAGAGCTAATTTACATGTTTCCTTCACAAGTTTAAGAAACCTCAATCTTTCTCATAATAATTTCAATGTTATTATTCCATCACAGCTAGTGAAGTTGAGGAGTTTGACTACTTTGGATCTTTTTTTTTCGATTTTATTTTTATTTTTATTTTTATTTATTTTTTTGTGATGGACTGTGCATGAAATGCCTATAAATATTCAAGTACCAAACGTGTAATTTTCTAACTAAGTGATAAAAAAGTCAATGGATGACCAGTGAAAGTCAGCGCAAACCACAGGGACCAACCCTGTCAATTTTCCAAGTTTGAAACCTGGTAACTTGCTGGACATATTGCGTGCATTGCACGAAATTTGAAAATAACTTGCGTATAATGATATTTTTGAAAGTTCCTTGCGTACATCGTGTGTTTTGAATAAGTATGTTACGTGTTTTCAGCTTTCACCCTAAATAATTATTACAAGTCAAAATCAGATAAGCCATATTCGTGACATGATAAAATGAGAAATGCATAAATTGTTGATAATTCAAACGAACGAACAAACAAACAAATTCAAACAAACTAAGCGGAAGCTTTATTCAAATACCAAACCAAATTACAAAACAAAATTTCAAAGACAAATTCTAATTCAAATGTACCAAACCCTAATTCAAAAGGTACCAAACACAAATTCAAAATGTACGAATAATTCTAATGCCAATGATCCCTATTTATAGGGCAAAACTAACAGTCATAGATTAGTTACCAAATTCCAAACAAACTTGTAGGACAAGTCACACAAATTACCAAATTTACCAAATAACCCCTGAAGTTTAAGTCACTTTCTAACAATCTCCACCGTGACTTAAACTCCTCCACCGGCTTCAAATCAAATTCAAAGTTCCAAATTCCGAATGCCAAATTTCAAATTCCAAATTCCAAATTCCAAATGCCAGAGATGCTAGCCAAATTCAAATCAAACGACCGATTCTCAAAAGCAATCCAAAACAAAATCGATCCAAAGCAAACTGAACAAATACAAACGCCGATAATCTTCAAAACGAATAATCAAACGTTAACCGACAAATTCCAACTCGGTTAACCAAACAAACAAATCGGCTCAAACGATCTTCAACAAAGACAATCAAATTCGGACAACCAACTTCAAAAGCCCGACGAACGAAGATCTAAATTTTCCGAACTAACAAATTCCAATGATCGAACAAATTCTAAACGACCCGATTAAAACCAAGTCTTCAAACACCAAATCGATCTTCAAATTTCAAATACCAAATTCAAATTCCAATGGTCCACTTATATAATAAGAATTACGACCCAAATATCAAATTCTAATGACCCACTTATTGATAAGTATTACGGTCCAACTTCAAACTTATTATCCAAGTATCAAACAAATTCAAGTTAATAAATAACTTGACGAACGGGCTCTAATAATTCAAACGCCCCAAATATGATACTCGATAATTCTAATGACCCACTTATATAATAAGAATTATGGTCCAAATTCAAATTCAAATACTAACCAATAAACGAACCAAAATCAAAAGCCTAATTTTTCGAATATTCTCATCTTGTTGTGGCCAAAACAAGATGTATCAAATTCAAAAACTTCAATATCTGTATTATGAAATTGAAGTTACCAATATACAAACGAACATTCAAAACCCAAATTTAATATTCCACAGTTGACGAAAGCATTCAAAATCCAAATTTAATATAGGCCCAATAGCTACCAAGGAGCACTAACGAACAAAAAGAAATCCAAATTTTGCGAATATGACTTATTCCAAATCGACAAAAACGATCGTATCCCAAAAACCAAACGAAACCTTTTCTTTTTCCTCTTCTTCATAGCGAACGAACCAACCTGGCTCTGATACCACTTGTTGGTAATTCAAACTAACGAAACAAACAAACAAATTCAAACAAACTAAGCGGAAGCTTTATTCAAATACCAAACCAAATTACAAAACAAAATTTCAAAGACAAATTCTAATTCAAATGTACCAAACCCTAATTCAAAAGGTACCAAACACAAATTCAAAATGTACGAATAATTCTAATGCCAATGATCCCTATTTATAGGGCAAAACTAACAGTCATAGATTAGTTACCAAATTCCAAACAAACTTGTAGGACAAGTCACACAAATTACCAAATTTACCAAATAACCCCTGAAGTTTAAGTCACTTTCTAACATAAATAAAATTGAAAATAAGATCCATGCACGTAGCATAAACAACATACCACTTTCTTTATCATGGCCAAACTGCAAGAAAAGCCACCAGTCGAAGCCTTGCATTGCATCTCATTATTTTGCTTATAAAATCAGCAACAAATAAGTCAACAAAATGGAATCAAGTATCTCTTCAATAACCAGCGTACGGTTTCTGTTAGCGTTATAAGATGGGGAGATAATCATGCCTATATAAGCCAACCCCTAAAGGAATGGTTACACCAAAAAAAAGAACATGCCATTAAAATTGGATGCAGGGACCGAGCTTTGCTTTGGGATACATCTGCCTAGTGCAAACACTTCTAGGAACTGATTGAATGAAAATGCCCCCAGCAAGGGTCTAACTTTGCACGAGCGTTTTGATACGCCTAATGAAAGGCCAACCATGACTAAATGTGACACGATTCCTAGTTCCAACACCTATCAAATGAAGAATTGGTAAAAAGGGTAAAAAACACGAATATATTCCGTTTTTCTTTGCAAACTACCTGCCATTATTTATGAAAATGCAATAACAATGTTATAGATTGCATAAATGAACAACATACTTGTTCGTTTGTCTCGTGTTAGTCATCATACTTAAAAGCTTATTTAGACTTGTTAATTATAAAGCACAATTCAACTAGCTTTTAAGTTATTGAGTTGTACGTGTTCAAGCTCTACTATATGTCCAAATTTGCTTAGTCTTACACACTGTAGTGTTTCTTTAGCAGCAGAAGTGTTGGATATATGAGACTACTCTCACAAAAATATTCCTCACAAAATATGTTTCGACAAAGTATTAAATAACTCTTGGTTGAAAGATGCAATGCACTCGAAAAATCTTTATTTAAAAAAATTGAAATGCTTTCTTTTATTTGTAACTCACTGGTACTTCTCGTACATCTTTGGTGTTCCTTTTATACACCAAGTTTCACCAACTTTGCATGGTGTGAAACATATACAAAACTTAGTCAAATATGGTGAGCATTTCTACTGACAAACTTGTGCTCAGTTACAACATGTATTTGACCAAAAGAGTAGAAAAGCAAGTTTCATTTTTCTTGCTGATTGAACATGTTTTAAATTCACCAAAAACTATTCCTTTGTCAACCCTTAATAGTAAGGCTTGTCCCCAAAAATTATTTTCCTTTTCTTTTGTGGTCGGAAAAACACATTAGTTCACAAGAAGAATCACTCCTTCATGATTCTGTGAATCCCATTCGAGTCATCTCGGACATCTTGAATTTGCTTCATTTGTTTACTCTCACATTACTGAGTAATATTGAAGTCAACAAGCAATGTGGTCAAAGCATGTGAATGAATCCTGGGGCTAAGATGAAACCATTAGTAAAGGCCTCAGTGACTAAGAAGAGGTTGGAGTCAGTTTTGAGAAAACGCTAGTTCTTACTAATTATTAGCATGGATATGCTATGATTCAAGTGAAGGAATTGTGGAAATGGCAACGATTTGAGGTTGAAAGCGATTTTATCATCGTGGCATTAGTCAAAGTCGGGGACATGTGCTCATTGCCTTAGGCTTTGTCCTTATTGAAAGGTTAGTCGGCACCCAAAGGGGGTGCAACGGTGTAACGATTTCCACCCCGATTTAAACTTTTTGTGGAATGTTGTAATGCATAACTCAAATTGACCTGCTTTACTGTAAATGGAAAATTGTTTTTACAGTCATATAAATACATAAGTGAAAATAAAGTTAAACAAACTAAACTCGATATAGAAGAAAGAAAAAAACAGTCATATAAATATATATACTCTAGATAGATTAAAACCTCAAACACCGACATGGTATGTTTGTGTGTAATAAAAATGTCGACATAATTCAGAAATGACAATGTTTGTTTCTGTGAATTTACGAAGAAACAGTCGAATGAGTTTGTCAGAAATTGTGTGGACACCAATTGTAGTTTTATAAAGTTGAAGACTTGGTATTGACTATCGTTTACTATTTGGTTTTGTGTATGCATATATATACATAACCATTACAAAAAATATATCATATGATTAATCTTGAGTACTTACTTTTAAATATTAACGATCAAACGAGCATTAAAAATGTATCCTACTTCCTCCAAAAATCTTACTCTTCATATGCACAATTTCACTTATGTGCTTATGATGCTCATTTTTGTGTTAGCAAAAGTCAGTGCTAATGATTTCAACAAATCAAGAGAAGCAAAAGCTTTGCTTGCAACTAATTGGTGGGGAGATAGAAATGCTTCTTCAGATTATTGTACCTGGCCTTATATTTATTGCGATGAAGAAGGAAGTGTCATTTGGATATACTTTAACTGTTATAATTATCAAGGTCTAGTTGATCTGAGAAGCCTCGACTTCGCTTCATTTCCAAACCTTGATGAGCTCTCTATTAATAACTGCAAGCTTGAAGGAAGCATCCCGGAGCAGATTGGTTTGCGATCAAATTTAACACATCTTTCCCTTTCTGGTAATCAACTCACAGGTAAATTACCTGTCTCATTTGCCAATCTCACCCATTTGGAAACCCTTGATCTTTCTAATAACTATCTCACAGGTGTCTCGTTGGCCAATCTCACCCGTTTGAAATAGCTTTATCTTTCTAATAACAATCTCACAGGTGTTTCGTTGGCCAATCTCACCCCTTTGGAAAACCTTGATCTTTCTAATAACAATCTCACAGGTGTTTCGTTGGCCAATCTCCCCCGTTTAGAAAACCTTGATCTTTCTAATAACAATCTCACAGGTGTTTCGTTGGCCAATCTCACCCCTTTGGAAAACCTTGATCTTTCTAATAACAATCTCACAGGTGTTTCGTTGGCCAATCTCCCCCGTTTAGAAAACCTTGATCTTTCTAATAACAATCTCACAGGTGTTTCGTTGGCCAATCTCACCCCTTTGGAAAACCTTGATCTTTCTAATAACAATCTCACAGGTGTTTCGTTGGCCAATCTCCCCCGTTTAGAAAACCTTCATCTTTCTAATAACAATCTCACAGGTGTTTCGTTGGCCAATCTCCCCCGTTTAGAAAACCTTCATCTTTCTAATAACTATCTCACAGGTGTTTCGTTAGCCAATCTCACCCGTTTGGAAAACCTTGATCTTTCTAATAACAATCTCACAGGTGTTTCGTTAGCCAATCTCCCCCGTTTAGAAAACCTTGATCTTTCTAATAACAATCTCACAGGTGTTTCGTTGGCCAATCTCCCCCGTTTAGAAAACCTTCATCTTTCTAATAACTATCTCACAGGTGTTTCGTTAGCCAATCTCACCCGTTTGGAAAACCTTGATCTTTCAAATAACTATATCACAGGTGTTTCGTTTTCCAATCTCATCCGTTTGGGAAACCTTGATCTTTCAAATAACAATTTCACTAGTATTTTCCCAACTCAGGTTGTGAGCTTGAAGAATTTATATAATCTAGATCTTAGTCGAAATAACTTTATTGGTCAAATTCCTTCATTTTTTGGTTCCATGGTTAATCTCACCAGCCTAAACTTTAGCACAAATCAACTGATTGGATCAATCCCACCTGCACTTATAACTAACTTGCATAAGCTTGAAACATTGGACCTGAGTTATAACAACCTTGATGGTCCAATTCCCTCATGTTTTGGTAATTTAAGCCAGCTGCAATTTTTAAACCTTGCCATGAATTCCATCAGTGGCCCCATTCCACTAGATCTAGCAAATTTGATGAACTTGGGACATATAGACCTGAATCATAATAGTCTTGTGGGTCCGATTCACCCTGAATTTGGAAAGCTTCCAAATCTTACTTACCTTGACTTTTCATCAAATCGTTTGTCGGGGAATGTGTTGTTTTATCGTCCATGTAATTTGCAGCATCTAAACATCTCTGAGAATCTTTTGACTGGAGCTATCACTGGTCTAATTATATGCAATGAAATCAAATACTTGGACCTCAGTAGCAATAATTTTGTTGGAGAAGCATATAATGATTCCAACTTTCCATATTTGATCTACATAAATCTATCTCACAATCATCTTACCAGTAATTCTTCGGGTAAGTATCCAGAACTTCCCTTGACATGCAATGACTTGACCGGACAATCAACCTGCAACGCACACCAGCAAAGAAACAAAATCACCGTCTATTTGGTCATTATTTTACCCATCACCTTTGGATTTTGCTTCTTAGTGGTTTCGTATTTCTTTTACAGTCGTAAAAAGGCTACCACAAAGAAAATACAGCCTGAAATCACAAAACATGGAGACGTATGCTCGATATTGAATTATGATGGAACAATTGCATATGAAGACTTCATCACAGCTACCGAAGATTTTGACCTCAAATACTGCATTGGAACCGGTGGCTATGGTAGTGTTTATGAAGCAAAACTGACCAGCGGTCAAACATTTGCTTTGAAAAAACTTCACCGGTATGAAGCTAAGCAACCAGCATTTGACCAGAGCTTCAAGAACGAGGTCCAAGTGTTAACCAGCCTAAGACACAAAAGCATTGTGAAACTCTACGGGTTCTGTTTGCATAACAAATGCAACTTCCTAGTATATGAATACATGGAAAAAGGGAGCGTATTTTGTGCATTGAGTGATGATGAATTGGCTGTTGAATTGGATTGGATGAAGAGGGTGAACATAATCAAAGATGTAGCCCATGCTTTAGCTTACATGCATCACGATTGCAATCCGCCTATCGTTCATAGAGACATATCAAGCAACAACATTCTTCTAAACTCGAAAATGGAAGGATTTGTTGCTGACTTTGGAGCAGCCAGGCTGCTTGACCCTGATTCATCCAACCAAACAGTCATCGTAGGAACTTTGGGATACATTGCTCCAGGTAGTTACTTCTACACACTCTTACGCTCCTTAAGTTAATTTACGTCTAGCTCGTATCAGCTAAACTTTGCTAACATTCTTTTCTGTATGTGATCATTTAGAACTTGCATATAGCATGATTGTGAACGAAAAATGTGACGTGTTTAGCTTTGGAGTGGTGGCACTCGAAACAGTTGGAGGGAAGCATCCCGGAGAGCTTCTTTCATACCTCAACTCTTCTGCCAGTCAAGGTACAATGTTGGAAAATATATTGGACAAACGACTCTCTTACCCAACAGACAGGCTGATTGAAAAGGAAATTTTGCGTGTTTGTCATGTGGCATTGGCATGTATCCTCACAGATCCAAAGGCCAGACCAACCATGAGAGAAGTTTCACAGGAACTATCGCGTTGAGGGTATTATTCAGTCTATCTCAGAGATTCATCATACCCAACAACCGCCAATACGTACTTTTGCTGGTCTGCATATTGTTATAATAATTTGTCAGGAGTATTGTTATATATAAACATTCTTACGATGTTTATCTCATTTCAAATTCAATAAAATATTGGTCTTAACTATATATATGAATGGTCTGATTAATGACTTTATGACATCTCTTTAAATGCATTGACTCTCTATGAACAAACAACTAAGTAAAAAACACACTTGATTGGTCTAACACCAAAAGACAGTATAAGAAGGTTGTTAATAAGCATTATAATTAAGCAATTCCAAACACCCCCTAATTACTAACCAAATCCAACTATCTAATTATAAGCAGGTTCAAATTAAATTTTTTGGACAAAAAAACTCGTCAAGAAAATATCTTTTATATATTTTCCTTTTTCTCATACTTGGAGCCAATAATTGTTTTTAAGATATTTATATAACAATGTATGGTCTGTAATAAAAGCTTAAGTGCAAAGGCATGAAAAATATACGAAACAACTTATTTTGAGTATTTATTTGATGCAACATGACAGTTGGAAATATAGCATTAATTTTGGAGAAAGCAACTTATTTGGACTAAAGTAGAAGGTCTTTGCCTTTTGGCGTTTATCTGTAGCAAATGTATATTCTGATTTTTCACCACTTTGTTGTAGATTAAACAAAAAACATCAATAATGTGTACTACTTCCACCACAAGTCGATCTAACTGTTTGTATGCACGATTATGTGCTTATGATGCTCATTTTCATGTTAGCTAAAACCTGTGCTAATGAATTCAACTGCGGCAGATAGAAATATAATGCTTCTTAAGATCATTGTACTTGTGACGACTTTTACATAAGTATGTATTGCAATAAGTAGTATATAGCCGCCTATGCTTTAACCCGCCTATGCCCCAAAGGTTTCCCACATAGACAGTATCTGCAGTTTGAAATGGTTTGGACGAAACATGCAATTTCATCAAAGTTCAGGGATGATTTATGCAATTAACTCTAATAAGCCGTTCAAAAAAAATTAACTCTAATATACATTAAAATCTATAATACTATAAGATTCAGTCCCTAAATTTAATGTGGAGTTATGATGATAGAGTTTTTAGAGTTAGAAACAAGTTTGAGTCGTTTAGTAGTTGCATAGAGTACAAGATAGCTAATGCTCAGAATTCAATGCAGCCTCATAATAACTATAAAATCATGAAAGGAGATGAAGTGCAAGGGTTGCCCGAATTGATCACATGACATTTAGTATAGAATTAAAAGTCGGTTAGATGAAGTGCAAGGGTTGCGAAAGGTTACAAGAATAATTAATGATTTAACCTAATTCACGCCTACATAAACAGGCCAAAATCACATTTAGTATGTACATTTGAAGATGATTCACATATCTTTTAGATCTTTGATTGTTGGTAGCGGTATGTAAATTCTTTTTTGCAATATTTTGGAGATGATTCACACATCTTTTAGATCTTTGTAATTAACTTGGTCTTTTTTTTTTTTTTTTTCTTTTTTTTTAATTTAGTTATCATACGCAGGTACCATGAAAATCACACAAGATCATTCATCCTCAGATAAATGGATTCAAAGATTGAGGTACCAACTATTTTCTTTATTTCTTATACATTTAGGTGATTGTTATATATATATATATATATATATATATATATATATATATATATATATTTATACACAAGTAATTTATGTACGTTTTCTATTGATGTAGCTCACATGTGCGAATTGATTTAAGAAAATGTGCACGATCATCTATGTAAAACAACATTTAAATGGTTAAATGATACTTTTTAGCATGATTAGTTTATGAAAGTAGTTGCTTTCGAATGCTCTTTGAGAAATATTAGAATAAATTTATCGTGTGCAATTGAATCATTAGTGAGAAACCATTAGTAAGAAACCGCGCATCGCAAAGTGTTTTCGTTCTCTATATGTAGAATCATTAGTGAAAAACCAATATTTATGCCAATTAAATTGAGTTTTCCATAATAGCAAAATACAACATATTAAAAATATTACATTGAGTAATGAATAGAAAGGAAAAAATACATAATTTTGACTTAAATCCGTTTGTAAATTATAATATCAAATAAAAAAGTTGAGTTTTAAACATAAGCAAAAGTTCAAAATTTTATTGAAAAACAAAACCGGTGCATTTAATGTGAAGTATATACAACATCGAGATGGAAGTGCAAGGCTTGCCGGAATTTATCACATGATAATTAGTAATTAGTATAGAATTAAAAGTCAGTTATTGATTGAGATGAAATTGAAAAGTTTGCAAGAATAATTGATGATTTAACCTAATGCAATATGTATAGATATATGTATTATGTAATGCATTTTCATATAAAAGTAATTTATGTGTGTTTTCTATTGATGTAGCTCACATGTGCGAATTGATTAAAGAAAATGTGCACGAGCATGTATGTAAAGCAACATTTAAATGGTTAAATGATACTTTTTGCATGATTAGTTTATGTAAGTATACAACTTGAATAATGAATATAAAAGAAAAAGTACATAATTTTTGCTCAAACCCATTTGTAAATTAAAAAAAATTAAGTTTAAGACATAATAGTGGAGTACAAAGATTTTAGAAATTATTAATAGTGTGTTAATTAATATTCATTTAGTTAGCTATTTAGAATTGAGTTTATTGATAAAATTTATTAATATTAGATAGACTTCAATGTTAATTTTCAATGAAATTTGTTGTACAATAAAATGAGATGGAACTAAAAAGGTTTATAACAATTTTTATACAG
This sequence comes from Artemisia argyi, assembly GCA_030686995.1. NCBI lineage: Eukaryota > Viridiplantae > Streptophyta > Magnoliopsida > Asterales > Asteraceae > Artemisia > Artemisia argyi. The sequence continues at coordinate 209,389,610 of CM060684.1, read as the reverse complement.
TTTATGTGGCATTATTATATATACATTATTACACAAACTTTAACTTACAAACTTAATAAAGAAAATATTTAACGCACATTAAACTATGACCAATTAGATATACCCTGTGTGCTTCATATTACCATGCAAAACCATCTAATGGACAAGTATTGTAGGGCTAAGTAATAGACCAAAAGAAACAAAGCCATTTTTTTATCATGCAAATAAGTAATAGGCCAAAAGAAACAAAACCATCACAACTTAACAACCAAAAGGCCATATATAAAATACAACACCACAAAATCAAAACAACATCTAACACTTTTAAATTTTTATACAGGAAAGTTAAAACATTTCATGCAACATACTAAACAATAATTAAGTATACACTCGCCAATGTACAGAAAGAATACACGATTAAAAATTAGATTCTTAGCCCGTGCGTAGCACGGGTTCTGCATGTCTCGTACTTTTTAAGCTTGAAATGTTTCTTTTTTTTTTCCTTAAAAATTTGTATAATTAAATTTTAGAAAAATATAAATTATTTAGTTTGGGTTATTGGGGTCAACTCAAAAAAAGAACCGAATTCAAATTTGGTTTTCGATTAAGTGAAATCCAATTTGAGTTCGGTTCGGTTCGATTTTCAGTTATACAAAAAAAATTAACCGAACTAACCAAACCGATGAACACCCCTAAAATGGGCATGAGTTAGGCAAAAAAAAAGGCTTTCAGTAGGATCAAATCATTTACGATCTACGATATTGCGTGCAATCCTACAATCCTAGACCGATCCTGCAAGATTTAAGATCATACTACGGGTTTTTTTTTTTTTTTTTTTTTTTTTTTTTTTTTTTTGTGCAAAGGTAAATTTTATATATAACTTCCAAGATTTTGTACAAACACATAAGGATAACAGAAATGAATTGGGCATTCCCAATATAGATACAACAACATACTACATCCAATATCAGACAAAAATGAAAGAATTCTGATAAAGCTATATCTCTGACAAACATTTCCAATCACAGTCCACTGAATCACTAGACTTCCACAATCTCCATTTACATATATATGCACCATACCATCTAGCTACATTTCCACTTCTCCTTTCCACCAAGACCACTCAACCTGGCACCACAGTGATCAAAGTAGAAATAGAGAGTGGCATCACTAGGAACCCATATCCCTTCCAATCAAGAACTATGCCAAGCAATCTACATTTCCATCTCTATAAAATGGCTTCAATTGCTTGGGAATAATCACCTTGAGGGAAGCCCACCCATTACCTCCTTGACAGTGTATTGAGGGGACCAAGAAGGCTCATCTTTTATTCCTCTCTATTCCCCTCATCATACACCATCCACCCAAGCCATTTACCCCACACAATTGGAAGATCCTACTTTATGGTACATTCATACTATTGGGACCTCCTACTTAGCCAAACATAGAGTCCAATTTCCTCCCAAGGCCAAATTGGAACATACTATGAGGTTACCATAGGTACAGTCCTACAGTTAGAACTCCAAGGTACAAGGAATCTTCTATTTGAATGGCCTGCAAACAATATAGCAGCAACATATTTTACACAAGTTGTTGTTATCCAATTATCCAAGCACCCCTTTATCTTCAGGTGAAAACAGAATAACATTCCTCTATATTCATAAGTCTTAGAAATCATATCACCACTACCTTATGCAATCTCTATATCAGAAGCATTGTAGATCGATCTACTAATTACAATCTTTTAAACTTGAAATTCATATCCTATTCGTTAGCAATCCTGATTACAACATTTGACTTTCTCACTTACAGGCTCATAAGCTGTAGCTTTATACCATCAATGATAAATTTAAATAGGCAGTCTACATCTTTCTTTTCATTTGTAAAGATCTTTCCATTTCTTTCATTGCAAATGTGATACACCACTGCTCCAAGACTGATTCTCCTTAGCACACTTTCATTTGAATTGTTGCATTTCATATTTCTAAATTCTTTCACAATATCATTCCAGTGATTAGCCTGCACTTTTAACCTTAGCTTTTGTAATAACTTCCTCCAAATCTTATTAGTGTATTCACAACTAAAGAATAGGTGTATACATGTGAATCTTTGCATTTCAAACATAGAGGGCAAGACATTTGTTGTTTATTCCACTTTTCCATTATGTCCTGAGTAAGTAGTCTTCCCATCACTGCAATCCAAAGAATAAAACATGTTTTGGTAAACATTGGCTAAACCAAATCACTTTCCACCACACATCCTTTTCTATTTTCTCCCTCATGTCTTCCCAAACATTTTTAACCGAGAAATTCACATATTTTCCATCATTAGTTCTCCATTTGCATTGATCCTTTATATCATGTCTGAGATTGGGTATACTAATATTGAAGACATTAGGGAACATGATTGCCCAAGAATCTGGCCATTTCCACTTATTCCCCACAATCATTTCAGCCACAGTGTTGTCATTTTGAAACGTAGCAACATATACATCTCTATAACTAACAAATTGGCTCAAATTCCCCATGCTATTCCAAGTGTCACGCCATACAGAAGTGCCTTTCCCATTTCCAATGTGACGAATAATATGCTGCCTTATTTTATCTCTCAAACCCAACAAAGCTTTCCAGGTGCAACTGTCTTATCTCTCCTCTACCACTTCCCAAATACTCTTTCCTTTCAATTTTACACAGTTCACCCATTTAACCCATAAACTATCCTTTTTAGTAGCTATATTCCAAATTTGCTTCATTAACAACACTTCATTCCATTGACTGATAGACTTTAGTCCCAATCCACTTTCACTTTTAGGATAACACAAATTATGCCAAGAGACTTTTTCCTTTCCCCTACCACTTAGACTTTGATTCCATAAGAAACTTTTAAAAACCCTTTCAATATCTTTAGCCATAGTTTTTTGGTAGAAGAAACAGAGCAGCCCGGTAGGTGTGCATAGATGCTAGAACAAAGGTAATGAGCTACAATCTTCCAGCATTTGAAAGGGTGTTATTTTTCTAATCCAACACTTTCCCTTTAACTTTTTCCATCAGAGGCTTGCAGTCACTAATACTTAACTTTTTAGCAACTAATGGCACCCCCAAGTATTTAACTGGCAACTTCCCCACTTGAAATGGTAACATGTTGAGGATTCTATTCTTTTCACCACACTCAACATTACTAAAAAAGACAGTTCTTTTCCCAATATTTGGCTTAAGGTTGGATATACTACTAAATTCTTCTAAAGCCTCCTTAATCACTGTCACAAAATGTAAATCTCCATGGCTTAAGACCAAAAGGTCATCAGCAAATGATATATGAGTAATTTTCAACTCTTTGCACCCTTTTTAAAACTTAAAATTCTTATCCTTCTCTACTTTATTAGCCATGATCAAAGAAAAAACCTCCATAACCAGGGTGAATAAGTAAAGGGATATAGGGTCCCCTTGTCTTAAACCCCTTTCAATTTTGAAATCCCACTATATCTCCATTCAGACTAATAGAAAAGGTAGCAGATCTCACACAGCTCATAATCCAGTTCACCATTTTAGAATGAAACCCAAAACTGATCAAGGTACATCGAAGGAAATCCCGGTCCATTGTATCATATGCTTTAACTATGTCAATCTTGAGAGCACATCTTTTAGGACCATTTTTCCTATTATAACCTTTTAATAATTCCTCAGTAATGAGGAGGTTATCTTGAATGAGCCTCTCTAGAATGAATGCAATTTGGTTAAGGAAATGCAATTTGGTTAAGGTTTACAATCTTGTGAAGCCCATCCTTTATTCTATTAGTTAGAATCTTATTAATCACTTTATAGATGACATTGCAACAAGATATGGATCTGAATTCCGATACTTTTGATGGTTGTTGAGTTTTAGGAACAAGAGTAATCACTGTTACATTGATTCCCTTTAGCAGTTTTCTAGAGATGAACAATTCTTTGATGACAACACATACATCAGCCCCAATTACATCCCATGATTTCTTGAAGAACACAGCAGAGTACCCATCAGGTCTAGGGGCTTTGATATCTCCAATCTCAAAAACTGCTTCTTTTATTTCTCCATCAGTCACTTCTCTAATCATGTCTAAGGCTTCAGATACAGTAAGCTTTGATAAAAACAGATCCTCCATATTATCCATCTCTTTCACATTGTCTTTTTTGCCCAAAAAACCTTTAAAATGCTCAACAAATTTCTCTGCAACATTTTCACCTTCAAATCTGTCCCCTTGCTCATCACATATGCTAATAACTCTATTGGTATGCTTCCTACCTTTCACCACTTTATGAAAATAGCTGTTAGTCTTATCACCTTTACTTATCCAATCAATCTTAGCCATTTGAAGCAGTAATTTCTCCTCATCTTCTACAGCTTTTAAGTATTTTTCTAACATATTAGCTTCATTTTCTTTAATCACAGGGTCATAAGGAGATTTATCAACTTCAGTTTGGGCAATTTTAAGTTCCTCTTTAAGTTGCTTAACATGTTCAAATAAATTCCATTCTTCCAACTAAGCTTCTTCAGATGCTATTTCATATTCTTAAGCTTCTTAACCAATCCATTCGTAGCAACACCATTAACCTTAATAATCCATTCCTTCTTCACTATATCTATGAATTCAGGCTTATTAGCCACATAATTGGCAAATCTAAAAGGTTTAGTTTGTTTTTTCCTGCCATTAGGGATAATGAGCACCACAACACTATGATCAGAAGTAACATAAGGCAGAAAGTTAACATAATCTTGAGAAAATTTCCCTTTGAAAGCATCAGACGATTCTACGAGACCGATCATGCTAGAATCAAATTCCTACTACGATCTTGCTCGATTTCTATATGTGAGATCATACGATCACAAATACATAACAAAGTAAAACATTATATTTTCAGGAGACTACTTAAATAAAAACTCTTACATTGGTTCACAAATTGGGTATTACCCACAGGAACCGAAAACTAAAATCGAACCGAATCGAATAAAACTGAACCAAATTTGTAACCGAATTGTATTAAATATTCGGTTTTCGGTTTAGATATGGTTTTGACAAATAGAAAACTGAACCTAACCAAAAACCGAATTAACATAATATATATAATTTTTATATACTTATATAAAAAACCATTTAAACTCTTTCCTAATATAAATATAACAATTTTTAAGCTATAAAAAATTCTTTTTGCTAAAAATCTATATAATGAAATGAAAAAAAATATATATAAATAATGTAATTCGGGTCAACCCGGAAGCCCAACTGAATTCAAAAAAGGTTTTTGGTTCGATTTTACCCAAAATTTTTTCAACTAAACCGAATAACCTGATTACCCGATAACAAAACGATCTCACAATTTCAAAAACGATCTCACAATTTTCCTTATTGGATCAAGAGAAATGAAAATGTTTACAGAAAGTGGGCTACTAAAATAATTTGGGCTAATGGGTTACATCTCACAAAGCCCACAATCACAACACCCAAAAAACTAAATCGTAGCCCTAAATACTCATTCATTCAACACACACACAGAGAGCTTGTTTCTACAACACTCGTTTGAATCACACATACTTTTTGTTACAGGTAGATATTTTTTTAGATTTTTTATGTTATAATTTTTGTAAAAAAATTATGGGTTTTGCTAAAAATCACATTTTTAACAAAACCCTGGTTTTATTTTATAAAAAATCATACAAAAACATGGGTTTTGCTAAAAATCACATTTTTAACAAAACCCATTTTTTATTTTTTTAAATTTTTTATTTTTTTTAAATTTTATATTTTTTTTTAACAAAACCCATGTTCGAAATGTGGGGAAAGGGGGGAACTTTAGGATTGATTATGTATACGATGTGATTATGTGTATTGTGACTGATGTTAGGATTAGGTGGATATGTGATTCTGGTTAATGTTATGATATAATAATAAGTTGTTTTTAGTTTATTCAGTAGCTCGAAATGCGGTCGAAAGGGACATAGATGAAATGACTCTGTATGTTATGAATGTCACAAGTATAAATTGGTTAGGTTTGTAACGTGGTGTTTGGATTAGACTATTTTAGTGGCTTATTTGTAATTGGAATAGATCAGCAGCTTAAGGGGTGTTTGTTTTGGCTTATATAACCGGGTTATGTCTTATTTTGTTTTGGGCTTATGTTTCATAAGCTCACTTTTTGTGCCTTATTTTTAAACTATTTATTATGTCATAATAAGCTTATATTTACAGAAAAGTTTCAAAAATAACCCACAAAAAGTGAGCTTATGAAACATAAGCCCAAAACCAAATAAGCAATAAGCCGGCTATATAAGCCGAAATAAACACCCCCTTACTTTTGTGGCTTATGAGCTTATCAACATGAGTATATGACTTGTTTTGAAAAAATGGGCTTTTGAGCTTTACATAGTTCAAATAAGTTCACAGGCCCCAGAAAATAAGCTAATTCAACACTTAACTAATATGATAGCTTATGGTCTTTTTGAAACTGGGATAAGCTTGATTTTTTATGGCTATTTGGCTTATGCAACAGAGCTTATGAACTTATATAAGCTCTGAACTCAGATTAGTAACCTCCTTAGCCGATAACAATGAGCTTATTAAAATTCTAGTAAGCATATAAGCCCATCAAATGAGGTATAGGGAATATTTTGAACAACAGTATCTGAAATATTAGTATAGGACTTATGAAACTGCTTTAAATGTGTTTAGCAATTAGTGCAATGCTATTTGATGTTATATAAGCTTGATGGACGAATAACCTAACTCTTTTGTGCTTTTGGAGTTTCGGTTATGATATGCTTAGTTGCTTACACATTATTTTGTCATATGTGTCTTCTTGAATAACTGAAATTAGAGCTTATGCCTACCAACTTAATAACTTCTGAATACATGTTTATTTATACTCTGGGCATTCTTTGGAGGTAAATTATTGATTTATCACTTTCTTGTTATGTATTAATAGTAAATTGACCTCGTTTTATTCAGGGCGTAACATTCTTTGAGCAGTCGGTTTCGCTCTATCTGTATCCTCTACATGGCGGTATGTTAAACCTCATTACCAACTCAGTTATCGTTAGTCATTTCTCTCTTTCTTTCTTTTTACACTTGGTTAATATGATTGACGCTTTATCTCAGGTTGAAAGACTTTTTAAAGATGAAGCTACCGAAGAGAAGGGTGAACGTGCTAGAATGGCGACTCATTTTATCTTCTTACAACATATGTTCGGTTTAGAATTTATTTATGCTTTGTTCTAATAATTTTGCATTGAAGTTTATCATCCACGTCCTTTATAACATTACTTCTTCTTTTCTCTTGGTTTTTACATTATCGTTTTGGTTCAGACATCCTTCATTGGAGACTTGGAGCTATGGCCATAGCTGACTTGGTGAAGACGACCTTAGGGCCCAAAGGAACGGTTAGTGTTTTTATCATATATTTCCGTTGCCTAAAGATAGTGATTTATGGACTTATTTACATATTAATCTTCTAAAAAAAATATAAACCTGCAGGATAAAATATTACAGTTGAAGTATGGGGGAAGAGAGACCAGTAGTGAACACACCTTTAATATAATTAAACCACGGTCCAAAATACTGTCAGAAACTCCACCAAAACAGGCCCGAAACCACACACAACCATCCAGAAGATCCCAAATTTGAAACTGTGTTCTCGGGACAGCCTTATCCCGAGGATGTACAAGCTGATTCAGACACAATTATTGCAGCTCTTGACCCTTTTTCCTCGCCCTCCACACATTCAAGTAACTCTTCAAATGCTACCGGTTAATATATTTTTTCACCTTTTCAGAAGAAAAAAATCTCGCGCGCAGGATCCTTATTGGTATCCATACCGACATCACCTCCTCACAGTCCATATCATCAAAGGGAATCACCTAGTGGAATGGTCTTAATAACATGTAATGCTGACACATTTCAACCCTATTTTAAATATTATGATTATTGATTATGCTGAATATTAAAAAAAAAAAAATTAAAAAAAAAAAATGCAAAATCCAAAGCTAAATAAATTTGTGATCAATGAGGCTATCATCTTCGTCAAGAATCTGAACATCAATTAAGTCTTCGGTAAAGGCCGTCTAAGATCTCCATTGTTGAGAAAATGTACAAACCTCGAGCCAATAATTTGCAAGACTACATTATTAGGACAAAAAAACTCGACAAAAAAACACCAACCACTTCCAACAGCAACAAGCCAAAGCTTTTGGGTGTACAAGGTGGTTCCTGGTATATTTTTAATGTAGTTCCCAAATTTTCTTTACATATCGCTTCTAAAGGTTTCCAGTGTCGATGCCTATGATTCTGGTAAAAAGAATAGTGATAATGGCCATGAATTTGAGGATGAAATGTTACTGAGATAAAATCCTTCAGGAATCCAACAAGAGTTGGTTACTAATATTTTAAATCATAACTCAAATCAACTTTTATACATTGTGAAAACTAAAGCCAAATGGAATGATGTCTGTGTAATTAAACTCACTATAAAAGAAAGAAAAAACCAGTCATTCATTGTGTGTTTGTCTGTTATTTTATTAGATTAAAAAGTTTAAAAATGAATAGATAGCATTCCAGTTGCTTACATTTTGTAAAATGGAATGATGTCTGTGTAATAGAAATGTCGAAATAACTCAGAAATGACAATGTTTGTTTATGTGAATTTACGAAGAAAGTTGAAAAAGTTTGATAGAAATTGTTGAAGAAATAACGATTATGTGGAAACTGTGCCCAACCCATAGGATGGGTTAGAAAGGTTTTTGACAAAGAGTTGGTATTGACTATTGTTTACTCTTTGCCATTGACTTTGAAAATGTTTTGTTTAGGCATATATACATGATCATTAACAATTATATATCATATGATAAATTTTGAGTACTTACTTTTAAATTTTGACGATCAAACGAGCAATAACAATGTGTCCTACTTCCTCCATAAATCATACTGTTCATATGCACAATTTCACTTATGTGCTTATGATGCTCATTTTTGTGTTAGCAAAAACCGGTGCTAATGATTTCAACAAATCAAGAGAAGCAGAAGCTTTGCTTGCAACTAATTGGTGGGGAGATAGAAATTATGCTTCTTCATATCATTGTACCTGGCCTGATATTAGTTGCAATAAAGAAGGAAGTGTCATTTGGATAGACTTTTGCTGTTATTATAATGAAGATCAAGGGGATTCGGGAAGTCTTGACTTCGCTTCATTTCCAAACCTTGAGAGGCTTTCTATTAATCACTGCAACCTTGAAGGAAGCATCCCGGAGAAGATTGGTTTGCTATCAAACTTAACATATCTTTCGCTTTCTGACAACTATCTCACAGGTAAATTACCTGTCTCGTTTGCCAATCTCACCCGTTTGAAATACCTTGATCTTAGTCGAAATTACTTTATTGGTCAAATTCCTTCATCGTTTGGTTCCATGGTTAATCTCACCAACCTGGACCTGAGCGCAAATCAACTGAATGGCTCAATCCCACCTGCACTTATAACTAAGTTGCATAAGCTTGAAATGTTGGACCTGAGTAATAACATTCTTCATGGTCCAATTCCCTCAAGAGCTAATTTACATGTTTCCTTCACAAGTTTAAGAAACCTCAATCTTTCTCATAATAATTTCAATGTTATTATTCCATCTCAGCTAGTGAAGTTGAGGAGTTTGACTACTGTGGACCTTAGTCGAAACCAATTCATGGGACCATTCCCTTCATATCTTGATTCCATGGCCAATCTCATCAACCTGACCTATCTTTCATTTCGTGGGAATCTACTCACAGGTAAGTTACCAGTTTCGCTAACCAATCTTACACAATTAGAAAACCTTGATCTTAGTCAAAACAACTTTACGGGTTACATCCCACCATTTTTAGGGTCTATGGTTAATCTCAAAGTTCTCGACTTGAGCGGAAATCAACTGAATGCATCCATCCCACATGAAATAAGTTACTTGAAGAATCTAGAAACGCTGAACCTGAGCGACAACAATCTTGATGGTCCAATTCCGTCAAGTTTTGGTAATCTTAGCCAACTGAAATCTTTAGACCTTGGCTACAACAATCTTAATGGTCCAATTCCCTCAAGTTTTCGTTATTTAAGCCAACTGCAATTTTTAAACCTTGCCATGAATTCTATCAGTGGGCCTATTAGCCAACATATAGCATATATGAAGAATTTGGGACATTTAGACCTTCATCATAATCGTCTTGTGGGTACTATTCATCCAGAATTTGGGATGCTCTTAAGTCCTTCTTACCTTGATTTATCATCAAATCAGTTGTCAGGAAACATGTCATTTGGTAATCGCTGTTTTCTTTCAAGTCTAAACCTTTCTAAGAATCTGATGATGGGAGCTATCACAGATGTTCGTTATTGCAGATACTTAGAATCCTTGGACATTAGTGGTAATCATTTTGTTGGAGAAGCACTTAATCACTGCGACTTTCCATATTTATTGCTCTTAAATCAGTCTAAGAATCATCTTACTGGAGAAATGGTCTGGTCATCCAATAATTTGAGGAGTGCAAAATCAGCTTGCAATGAACCCCGTCTGACCGTTTTTCTTCCCATTATAGTTGGACTTTGCTTCTTAGTGGTTGTATATTTCTTTTATAGTCGTAAAAAGGCTACGACAAAGAAAATACAACCTGAAATCACAAAACATGGAGACGTGTGCACGATATTGAATTATGATGGAACAATTGCATATGAAGACTTCATCACAGCTACAGAGGATTTTGACCTCAAATACTGCATTGGAACTGGTGGCTATGGTAGTGTTTATGTAGCAAAACTGCCTAGCGGTCAAACATTTGCTTTGAAAAAACTTCACCGGTATGAAGCTAAGCAACCAGCATTCGACCAGAGCTTCAAGAACGAGGTCCAAGTGTTAACCAGCCTAAGTCACAAAAGCATTGTGAAACTCCACGGGTTCTGTTTGCATAACAAATGCAACTTCCTGGTATATGAATATATGGAAAAAGGGAGCCTATTTTGTGCATTGAGTGATGATGAATTGGCTGTTGAAGTGGATTGGATGAAGAGGGTGAAGATTATCAAAGATGTAGCCCATGCTTTAGCTTACATGCATCACGATTGCAATCCGCCTATAGTTCATAGAGACATATCAAGCAACAACATTCTTCTAAACTCGGAAATGGAAGGATTTGTTGCTGACTTTGGAGCAGCCAGATTGCTTGACCCCGATTCATCTAACCAAACAGTCATCGCAGGAACTTTGGGATACATTGCTCCAGGTAGTCACTTCTAAACACTCTTATGGTTCTTGAGTTTAATTATATCTAGCAAGTAGCAGCTAAACTTTGCTAACTTTCTTTTCTCTATGTGATCATTTAGAACTTGCATATAGCATGATTGTGAACAAAAAATGTGACGTGTATAGCTTTGGAGTGGTGGCACTTGAAACAATTGGAGGGAAACATCCTGGAGAGCTTCTTTCATACTTCAACTCTTCTAGGAGCCAAGGTACAATGTTGGAAAGTATATTGGACCAGCGTCTCTCTTACCCAACAGACAGGCTAATCGAAAAGGAAATTCTGCGTGTTTGTCATGTGGCATTGGCGTGCATTCTCACAGATCCAAAGGCTAGGCCGACCATGAGAAACGTTTCAAATGAATTATCGCGTTGAGGATATCATGATTCAGTTTGTGGGCTGTAAACTGGACTTGGGCGGGTCATCGCAGTTCAGAATTGACCCCGTAGAATGACCAAGTCTTTATGCATGTTGGAAGTGAAGACCAAGTTTTATCTCGTAGCTAGCCTTTTTTTTATTTTTTATTTTTTTATTTTGCAGCAACAGTTTGTTATCACTTCAAGCATTGTAATTTCCCTTTTAATGAAATAATTCTTCCACCATGCACCTTATCTTCCTTTTTGACTTCTACTGTTGACAATACAATTTTGATCCAACACCGTTCAGTCTATCTCACAGCTTTATTATATAGAGTTTTCAGCATAAGTGTAGGTCCCAAGTGTATGTATATGATAAAAAAATAATAAAGTTTCATTTTTATATTCAGCCTGCAGCGTTTTTCTGTGGAATTAGAAGTGTTCTGTATAAATTGGAATGATTTTAGGGAAAAATTCATGTAAAAAGTCAATGATCATTGTTCTTTTGCTAATTTTCATAGATGGATTGTGGCTACACTGAATGATTTTCTTGCGCACTGAAGTGGTTCCAGCTTGGATGGTAGAATTTTCAATCAAATTCACCTTTTCGGAAAAAAAAAAACAAATCTCGCGCAGGATCCTTAGTGGTATGGATTTAATAACATGTAATGCTAACACATTTCAACCCTATTCTAAATATTCTGATTATGCTGGAAGTTCATCAAATTGGGACTTTATTTTCTTCTCCAGTTTAAATTTCAGTAAATAAAAAAAAAAAAAGAAAAAAAAAAAAAGAAGCTAAATAAGTCTTCGGTAAAGGCGGTCTATGATCTCCATTGTTGAGAAAATGTACAAACCGGGAGCCAAAAATTTACAAGACTACATTATTTGGACAAAAAAAAAAAAAAAAAAAAAAAAAAAAAAAAAAAAAACACTCATCAAGAAAATGCCTTTAATTTATGTTCCTTTTTTTCTCATACTTGGAGCCAATAATTGTTTTTATGATATTTCTATAACAATGTGTGGTTTGTAATAAAAGCTGAAGTGCAAAGGCATGAAAAATACACGAAACAACTTAATTAGAGTATTTATTTGACGCAACATGACCGTTGGAAGTATAGCATTAATTTTGGAGAAAGCAAGTTGTTTTGACTAAAGTTTTTTCTTTGCCATTGAATTGGAAAAGTAGAATGTCTTTGCCTTTTGGCTTTGGGTACGCATATTATGTTTGGTAATCTTGATGGGTCACGTCATGGTTCGTTGTGGGTCACGGATCAGCGGGTACGGGTCAGTATGTGGGCCCCTGTATTGCTGAATAAAAGTGTTAATAAGTGTAGGTCCCATGTCCCAACTGTATGCATATGGTAAAAAAAATAATGAAGTTTCATTTTTATATTGAGAAAATGGCAGGAAAAGGTATCATACTTGCCACTTTTTATAATTTGTATGTAGCGACCTTTTTTTTTTTTTTTTTGAATTTGGCCTTAACTTTTCAAATCCGTGTCATTGTGTGTATCGGTGACTTGCTAGACCTGTTACAGCAGGTTGAGTTAACGATAGTTAGTTTTATTATTGCAGCGTTAGTCCTTTATACTAATGACAGTTTATAAATAACTAAATGGAGCCTGTTAACTTAACGATCGTTTATTTTATTATTGCAACATTAGTCCTTTGCACGTTTTCGACCGTTTTTACACGTTTTCGTCCTTTTTTGCACGATTTCGTCCGTTTTTCGCACGTTTTAGTCCGTTTTTGTCCGTATTTACACGTTTTCGTCCGTTTGAAAAAAAAATCAAATTTAAAAAAATTACAAAATAAAAAAAAAATTAAAATAGAAAATAAAAAATTTCCAAAAAAAATTTTAAAAAAATAAGAAAATAAAAAAATTCAAAAAAAAATCAAAAAATTTTTTTCGAAAATCAAAAATAAGAAAATAAAAAAATTTCAAAATTTTTTTTTTCGAAAAACAAAAATAAGAAAGTAAAAAAAATTCAAAATTTTTTTTCAAAATTTTTTTTTCGAAAAACAAAAATAAGAAAATATAAAAAATTCAAAATTTTTTTTTCGAAAATCAAAAATAAAAAAAAATCAAAATTTTTTTTTCGAAAAACAAAAATAAGAAAATAAAAAAAAATTCAAAATTTTTTATCAAACTTTTTTTTTCGAAAAACAAAAATTAGAAAATAAAAAAAATTAAAGAAAAATTCAAATTTTTTTTTTTCGAAAAACAAAAATAAGAAAATAAAAAAATTCAATTTTTTTTTTCAAAATTTACACGTTTACATGTTTTTGCCCGTTTATGTCCGTTTTCGCACATTTCCGTCTGTTTTTACATAATTATCGAAAAATAATTTTTTTTTTAAATTATTTTTCAAACTTTTTATTTTCTAATTTTTGTTTTTCGAAAAAAAAAATAATTTGAAAAAAAATTTTGAATTTTTTTTATTTTTGTTTTTCGAAATTTTTTTTTGTATTTTTTTGATTTTTTTTTGATTTTCTTATTTTTGTTTTTCAAAAAAAAAATTTTGAATTTTTTTATTTTCTTATTTTTGTTTTTTGAAAAAAAAATTTTGAATTTTTTTTTATTTTCTTATTTTTGATTTTTGAAAAAAAATTTTTGATTTTTTTTGATTTTTTTTTTATTTTGTTATTTTTGTTTTTCGAAAAAAAAATTTTGAATTTTTTTTATTTTCTTATTTTTGATTTTCGAAAAAAAAATTGAATTTTTTTCTTTTCTTATTTTTGTTTTTCGAAAAAAAATTTTTGAATTTTTTTTTATTTTCTTATATTTTTTAAATTTTTTATGGAAATTTTTTATTTTTTATTTTAAATTTTTTTATTTTCTAATTTTTTTAAATTTGAATTTTTTTTTCCAAACGGACGAAAATGTGCAAAAAACGGACGAAAACGTGCGAAAACGGACGAAAACGTGTAAAAACGGTCGAAAACGTGCAAATGACTAACGTTGCAATAATAAAGTAAATGATCGTTGTTAGAAATAGAAGTGACGATCATTATTGTGTCAACGAGTCTTGTAATAATGTTGTAATAGTCTTGTAGTTTAGTTAAGGGTAAACGGGCTTGGTTTAACCTAATATTGTATTAGTTTAGGTCTAGCTCTTTACAAAAGCCCAAGCCCGGCCCATCTCTTTATCTTATCTATATAAACCTCCAAATGCTCCCATTTGGAGGTGGTGCTTCTAGGGTTCTAGGTTTTTCTCTCATTGTATTCTCTCCATCCTTAATCTAATATATCTTTCTTTCTCTCTCTAGAAGTTACCATCTTTCTCTCTATCTCTTCATCTCTTTATTAATCTTCTATAATCTATATTGAAACTTGTGTAAGATATTGCATCAAGGGTCCTAACAAGTGGTTTCATTCGCCGGAAGAAGGTGTAGTTTTGTTGTTTTCATTGAACTCGATCTTAAACTTGTTTTACAAATCGTGTTTTAGTTAAAATTTTTGTACTTTCTTGTTTGTTTCTTGGTTTTTAGCACATCTTTGCTTACAAACTTGTTCTACAAATCAAAACAAACAAAAAAGTTCCAAACTTTTTTTTTTAAAAAAAATACGATTTAGGGTTTTGTACTTGTTTTCGAAATCTTTGTTGTTTTTGAAAAAGTTTATAAAGTTCTCAACTTTCTTAAAGATCTACTCATTTTATACACAAAAGTACAAGAATATTGAAATAAAAAACGAGTTTTTGGTTTGCTTTCTTTGAATACAAAATTCTGCTCCAGTTTCGCAATCACCAAACTGCCAAAGTTTCGAAATCACTAGTGTTTGCTTCCTTACGACTTACGGACCATGAACTCAGTCTTTTCTCTCTTGTATAAGAAAGAAAAGTACTTCAACTTTTGGTTTAATTTCGAAATTGGATAATTTCGAAATTTTGTTGGTGAATTTGTGTTTTCGCAAACTGTTACAGTTTCGAAATTACTCACACTTCCTAAAAGTTTCGCAATCTCAAAGTTTCGAAATTCCTAAATTTCGCAATCATAAAAGTTTCGCAATCTTAACTTTCGAAATCACCAAGTTTTCGCAATCACTGATTTTTCGAGAACAAATTTTTCGCAATCACAAAGTTTCGAAATCACTGATTTTTCGAGAACACGTTTTTCGCAATCACAAGGTTTCGCAATCACTTTAGTGACAAGTTTCGCAATCAAGTTTGTGCAAGTTTTTGAGATTTGGCTAAATCTATACCTTCTATAAGATCCATTTATCTACACAATTTATCTACACAAATTTGAAATTTAATTTTTACAGAAAACTAAACGTTCAATTTTTACGCGAGATTCAAAGTTTGGTCTAACGTTGAAAATTTCGGCCGAAAATTCAAATTTTTAGGCCAAAATTCAATTTTTTTTCGGTAAAATTTGGCGTCAAAATTTTAAAACTCATATTTTTTCTGTAACCTTAGAATTGCATTTCTAGGTGTTTTCAAAATTCTGGGAGAAAAAAATTTTCAACTTAAATTTTGGAGGGAAACGTTGATCTCTCTCGGAAAACTCGAAAAGCGTTTTATTAAGCTTCACGTTCATGGAATCTCTCAAAACTTTCTTTCCATCAATGGACATGGAACCTCTTGTTCAATTCTTTGCTCCATATCCTAAGACTGACAAGCCGATTACTGAGACTAAGCAACTATGGAATGAGACTGAGAAGCCGTTAACTGATACTGAACAAGACGTTGATGAAAATGAGCTTCCAGATTACGTAAAATATCTTGAGCTGAGATTTCCATTCACACTCATTGAGCATATGAAGCGACGACCATTGACTGTAAAGGCACAAAATGGTGAAGAATCATGTGAACATAACTCAGATGGACCTGAAAATGCAGAACCTTCCTATGACTCCGACACACCAAAAGAGAAGTTGACGATGCAAGCTGAGACTGTTGAACCTAATTACGATCTCTTTGCAACAACTGATACGGAACTTCCAGAACCAACCTTTTCCCAGATTCTGAGAAAGTGAAGCAGAAGCAGTTGGAAGAGAAACTTGCCTACAAGGCTAGGTTTGATGAAGCAATGTTGAGACAAAAGCAGCAAGCTCTTGAGGTTCTAGCTGAAATGTTTCCAACTGACTTTACTCGGCATCAAGGTACACTGGCAAATGAACATGTTATTGGGAATCAACATAGATATGCTACGAGTACACAGACGGGGATTCAGATAAGGGAATATGTTGGAGATCCAATGGATCAGTTTGTGAGTCAGAATGTGGTAAATCAAAATAGGAATGATTGTTGTTTCATGACTTCGATTCAGAAACCTACATCAGCAACTCACAGCAGTGATATTGGTAATAATTACAATGTCCATGCTATGACGAAGGTAGAAAAGATCCAGTACTTGTTGATGCTAGCCAATAAAGAAGAATCGGGAATACCGTTAACTGCTGAGGAACATGAGTTTAGAGTTACAACAAGAATTAATGACAATTCAGCAGATCTTAATAAAACCTACAACTTTATGGCAAATCAGCAGGCAACAACATCTAGCAGTGATTCTGATCTTCCTCCTACTTATGATTCAGATCCATTCCATGAGGTACCAAATAATGGTAATGATGCTAATCCGTTTGCTCATGAGAAGCCACATTATGTGCCACCTGAATCTAATTATGATACATATGTGGGGGAACAAGTTAATAGCAATGTTAACTATGATACTCCATATATGAATCCTAATGGAGTTCAAGTTGCACAAAATGGTGCTAATGATGAGGAAACCCGTGCTTTCTTTGAATCATTATTGAACAATTGTCGTATTGAAATTGAAAATGTGCAAAAGGTCAATCGCGATGTTAAAGCAGCGAATGTTAAATTGACCGCTGAGCTTGAGAGTTACAAGCAAAACGTTAAAGCTTTTGAGTTTCATAACGAAAGATTGTCAGAATTAGAAACTGGTTATCAAAATTCTGTTTCAAGGGAAAAACAATTGCAACTCAAGTTTGATACACTTGATGTTAATTCTTTCAAAAAGATAAAATCTTTAAACGCGGAAATTTCTGATTTACAACACCAACTTTCTACACAAAAAACAGCTTATACTAATCTTGAAAAAGAAAGGGATGAGTTGAAAAAGGATTTTGCAAAGAAAGAAGACAAACTTTTGGAAGAAATCGTAGAGTCAGAACACATGATTGAACATTTAGAAGAATTAGTGGTCAAGTTGGGTCAGTCAAGTCAAACAATGAAAATGATTTCAAATCAAACTAATCCGATTTACCATACGAAACATAAAATGGCTCTTGGTAACAACACCCCTTGTAATCTCAAGAAAGCTCAGCAAGAACAGAATGTTTTGTACAATGGTAATGTGATTTACACCAAACATGATCCTCCCATCGTTCGGGATTCTGTGCTAACGATAGAACATGTCGAAGAGAGCATAAATAAAATGAAACAAAAGGATTTGAAACCCATTGATTACTATAAATTGAACAAACTTTCGGGAATTACTTTTGTTCCACAAAAAGAACCATCTGTGTTTTCCATAAAACGACCATTTTCTAGAATGTTTTCTAAGAAAATAATTACTTCCAAATCTCTTTCAAAAATAGAACAAATGTCTTCTAACAACACTTTTAATACAAGTGAGGCTAGAGACATTCTGGATGACGTTAAAAAGAGAATTCAAGAACTTCAAAATATTGTTGCTTCTAAAACTACAATCAATATTAACAACTGGCATTCCAGTTTTCATATTGAGCAGAAAAAAGTTTTTGAAAACGAAATTACTATCCCACTGAATAACATCAGTGCGAGGGTAATCCATTCTGAACAAGCTTTCTTAAAAGAAACGGCCAACTTTGTCAAGGACCACAAATCCCTGGTAAACGAAGCTAATGAAACTCGTGAAAACATGAATGATTTGGAAAGGTTAAATGATTCTCTCTTCGAAGCTGTTATGACTACTGATATCATGTCCATCATTTTACAAACATATTCGGTTCAAAAATATGAAAGACTGCGAGCTGAGACATCTGAAATTGTTTCAAAATATGAAAATGCTCTTGTAAAACTTGAAAAAGAAAACATGTCTTTTTTCAAACAACTTGATCGAAAATCAGAGGAATGCAAGTATGACAAATTGTCATATGAGCATGCCTACAAGGACATGAAAGAGCAAAATGATCTTTTGAGAGCTCAGCTTGTAAGTATAAAAGGGAAGGGTGTGGATACTAAGTTTGTAAAACCATCGATTTCGGAGAAACCAAATGTTTCAAAAACGGTTGAAAAACCAAAAATGTCTATTTCCCGGTTTGCTCCAAAAGTCGATGAGAAAAAGGATTTGACAAAACCAGTCACTCCACAACCCTTGCCCAAGAATAAGGAAATTGAAAAGATTGTTGAGAAACAAAAATTGGTTGGTGAAAGAAACACAAATGTGATTGCTCTTGGCTCTTCTAGGAATAGTACACCGAATGTGACCACAAAAACTGTTAAAGAGTCTGTTGGTTCTAATGACATGGTCCAAAATCACCATCTAGAAGAAGCTCAGAAAAAGGCACAACTTCGAAAAGACGGAATATTAGGCACAAAACCTAATGTGATGAATTCTACAAGATTCCAAAGCACTGCTAGTAGTAGTAAACCATTACCTAGGAACAATCAACAAAATACTAGGGATTGGCTTGCATCTAAGAATAGTGGCACAAAAGAGAATGCTAGGAATGTAGAATGCAATACAAAGAATTCTGAGTCTTTTCCGAACAAAAAGCAATTTCCAAATGACTGTAGTGACAAAGTTAAATTTGCTGTGTAAAACAAGAATGTTGAATTTGTCTGTCCTACATGTCAAAAATATGTTTTTTCAGCTAATCACGATGCATGTATTGCACAATTTATCAAGAAAAGAAAGTCAAGTGTCAAGACACAATCCTCTAAGACACCAAATAGAAATACACCCGTTGATAACAAGAAAATGGATAAGAAACCTAATATGTGGATATCTAAAGGATGTAGTTTGTCAAAAACTGAGACTTCTGCTGCATCTGATACGAAAACTACGTCTAGATCTTACCTTAGGTGGATTCCTACGGGAAAAGTTTTTAAAACAATTGGTCTTAGATGGATTCCCACAGGGAATATTTTTGATAGTTGCACAAAGACTAATGATAGTGTTCATCATCATGATAAGGAGGTAGAAACCACAACAACCGTTGATAGCGAACACCCTCAATGTGAGGAAACATGTACTTCTAACACTGTTATTTGTGAGAATTCTTCTTCTATGGATGCAGGTACTTGTGAAAGTGATGAAAGTTCATACACCCGTTGTGGAAAAGAAGAATTTTATGCCAACTTCGCATGTGGAAATCCTTTTCTAACTCCACTCTTAACTCCACTTTTACTTGTCCAAACTTAATTTTTCTTTCTTCAAATTCTCTTTGTAAATTTTTTTTTGAAAAACAAAATACAAAATTTGAAAAACCAACAAAAACAAAATACAAAAATATAAAATTTTCAAAAAACACAAAAACAATATAAAATCAAAAAATACAAAAATATTCTTCTCACGACATGTCTCTTGTATAATCGATATTCTGTACGTATCTAGAAATGTCATTCAACAATGATACGGACATGTACAGATGCTTGAGCGAGAGTTCTTTAAAATATTTTTCTAAAACATGTCGTTTCTCAAAAGTTTCTTCGATGGCTTGTAAGTACTTCAGCTTACAACCCGTGCTTCAAAGTGAAATCTTTTCAAAACTTAAGTCCGGGTATAACAACTCGAAAAGATTTTAAATAAGGACTTAATCAGATGGCTTCTGGACACATCAGTTCAGGACCCGTGCATCAAAGAAAGGAAAGTGCTCAATCAAAAGAAAGGTTTTAAATATTTTTCGAGCACTTATCCTAAAATGTGAACCAAACTCTTATCTGGCTTGAGTTTTTTTAGAAAAACTTTCAAAATCTTTAAGCTCAAGACCATGATTGTTTAACGAATGTTAAATTAGAGTTTCAAAAATCTCTTACATTCTGAGCACCACCTTTTCGAGATTTTTCAAAATCTATCAAAATTGGTGCTCATCATCAAAATGACTTGTGTACACCTTAAAGTGCACAACTCAAGTTTTCAAAGAAAGGAAAGTGGTACGCAAAAATGATTTTCATCAAAAAGTGCACTTATCCTAAAAATGGACACTGTTGTACGCCTCAGTGTGACATTCCTATTCAAACAAAGAGAAGTCTTTGTTTTTCAAAAAACCTTGATGCAAAATTCATCAAATCTGAAATTTCTTTCTCTTTCAGAATTTTGCTTCAAGAAGACTCCTTCCCTCTAAACTTTAAAAAGGTTTATATTCTCAAAAACATATGCGAGTTTTGAGGGGGAGTATTTCTAAAACAAAATGTTCCGATTTCATGCTAAGATAAATCCGTCTATCTCTCCAAAAGCTTTTTCTATTAATAAGTTGATATCAAAAATATCACGATATGCTATTTTTGAGGGGGAGAAGACGTGATTAAAAGGTGATCAAAAGTGTTTAAGATTGTGGCTGAATCTCAAAAGAGCTCGACTCAGATTTAACCCTCGAATTGACGAAGCTTAAAATGTCAGTAATCGAAAAGACTTGTCCTGGACGGGTAATAATTTCAAGCTGGTCTAACCAGTGATGTAAACGTGTCTCGAATAGGACTTGTCTAAGTAGAATGTACCAGTTCGAGAAACTTTCTTTGGACTTGACCAGGACGGGTAATAATTTCAAGCTAGTCTAACTAGTGATGTAAACGTGTCTCGAAGTGGTCTTGTTCACTGAAAGTGGATCAATTCAAAAAGTGCAAACTCCTCCCACATGTGCAAATTTCTTAAAAATCCATGAGCACATGTGAAGGGGGAGTCCTTCAAAAGTTGCAAAACTCTCAAAGTGGTAACAACAATGTGTTTTATTATCATAAACACTTTGAGAGATTTTCACAAAAGGTTTCATGGCAATGATAGGATAGTCATGGTCTTATAAGGGGACTAAGGTTAGGAAAAACCGTCCTATGATCCACCAGAGCCGGAGGGATCTACCCAAGGACAATTCCAATAGATTAGAATTAGAAGTCCTTAGGTATGATTGAAAAAAGGAGAAAATGAGAAAGGAGAAAGAAGGGGTTGAAGAATTAAAAAAAAAAGTTATGAAAAAGGGTGAAAAGAAATAGCCCTCCATATGTTCAACCTTAGGGCAGACACCGGGTTCAATTCGTATGCTACTGGTTGTTGCTAAGGTGACACCGGTATTGAAGATAAAGCCGTCATGGACCCAGTAATGCACTGCATTTAACCTTCTAGCCACTCAAGTTCTCTTAAAAGAATTTGTTTCATTCTCACGGGGAACTGGTGTAATCTAGAAACTGGAGACACCTCCCTAGTCTCCGCATAGGAAACCTAAGTGTGCACTTATCGAGTCTAGAGACATGAGATTCATCAAAAGATCTCTTAAGAACACTTAGTATTTCTACAATTGGTGTTCTGCATCAATGGACACCAGCTGTAAATTATCGAGTCCTTCGCAGATCATAGCAATCTGCCCAGAACGTTTATGAGAGAATTTACATAAGTATTTCTCAATGATTGAACGGAAATCCTGCCAGGGTCAACCAGCCCTGACAGCAGGTCTCTTCGGTAATTCTTTATGGGTTACGCTTAGTGTTCGCGGTGGTTTCAGACGGTCTACAGTCGTGGAGTGATTCCCAGCGACTCACCCAGTCATTGAGCTACTAAGTAGGTCTTGTAAGCTCCCTTAGGAGTATCTGACATGGGAACGGCCTTGATAAGAGTTAGAAGGAGTCTTCACACTATGCTGTTGATGATCTCTAATTCCTTATCTGTAAGTACTGGATGTTTTATTGCTAACTGTTTACCTACAGATATACATCATCTCCATGGCGACAGATTCCACATGCTCATACTTACATCACAAAGTCAAAGAAAGCTCCCTCAAAGATCTAAGCAACACAATGTTCAAAGAAAGATTCTACGCCAAAAAGAAGAATCTACAAAGTAAAGAGACAAAGATCTAAGTGAAAGAAAGGGAACTGCTAATGTGTGAATCTCAAAGTTTAAAGACGTATGAGCATGTTGGAATGGCGAACAACCACCACAGGCGCAGAAGTGACGAAAGGCAGATTGCCCCACATAACAAAAGAACTAAGTACGATGAACAGTTAGTCATCAAAGATCACAAAGCATGAAGGAACAAAGACTAAAGACTATTCTACTACGACACACAATGGTCAACAACAAAGAACAAAGAAGACCTAATCACGTGGAGCATCATTCGAATGACCACCCCTTAGGGGGAGATTGTTAACATTATAAATTATATTAGAAACTGATGGTCATTCTCATATATTGTAACGTTGTAATGTGTCGTAGTTTTGGTTAATAGAATAGTCAAAGGGCTCATGGATTGGGCTAAGCTAATAGGTTAATATTTATATTAAGCTAGTCCATGTATGTTAAGAAGATATGAATGTAAAAAGCCCAATCCATCTCCAAGCCCATAGAAAGCCTTAGGGCATCATCTTGTAATCACTATATAAACACCTCAAAGCTCATTTGAGGTGTGTGCTTGTGTGTGTTTTATGTGTGCCTCTCTTGAATAAAAGTTCCATCTTTTCATCTCTTTCTCTCTATACATACGACATACATATATACGCATCAAGTCACCATCTTTCATATCTACTTCATCTTTGTGCTTACATTGTGTGATAAAGTTGTAGTATCTAAGGTCCTACAATCGTTAAGTTAACAGGCTCCATTTAGTTATTTATAAACTGTCGTTAGTATAAAGGAATAACGATGCAATAATAAAACTAACTATCGTTAACTCAACCTGCTATAACAGGTCAAGCAAGTCACCAATACACAAAATGACACGGATTTGAAAAGTTAGGGCCAAATTCAAAAAAAAAATGTCGCTACATACAATGACAAAAAGTGGCAAGTATGATGCCTTTTCCTGCCATTTTCCCTTTTATATTCAGTCTGCAGCAGTTTTCTGTGGAATTAGAAGTGTTCTGTATAAATTGGAATGATTGTGGCTGCACTGAATGATTCTCTTGTGCGCTGAAGTGATAGGTCCAGCTTGGATGGTAGCTTTGTGTATGGATGGTAGAATTTGTTGTTTGGTAGTCTAGATTTGATGCTTCAGGAATCTCCTTTGCTCAATTTCACGAATGTAAAGTTTGTGATTAATATATATTTACCTTTTCGTGGAAAAAAAATCTCGCGTCGGATCCTTAGTGGTATCCATACCGACACCACCTTCTCACAAATCCATATCATCAAAGGGAATCACCTAGTGGTATGGCTTTAATAACATGTAATGCTAACACATTTCAATCCTATTTTAAATATTATGATTATGCTGGAAGTTCATCAAATTCGGACTTCGTTTTCTTCCCCAATTTTAATTTCAGTAAATTAAAAAAATAAAAAATATCCAAAGCTAAATAAATTTGTGATAAATGAGGCTATCATCTTCGTCAAGAATCTGACGTCAATTAAGTCTTCGGTAAAGGTAGTCAATAATTTGCAAATGTACAAAATTCGGTAAAGGCGGTCAATAATCTGAGCCAGTAATTTGCAAGACTTGGAAAAATATACGAAATGACTTTTGAGCACTTATTTGATGCAACATGACAGTTGGAAATATAGCGTTAATTTTGGAGAAAGCAACTTGTTTTGACTAAAGTTTCTTCTTTGCTATTGACTTGGAAATATAGCGTTAATGTTGGGTAATCTTGATGGGTCACGTCATGGTTCAATATGGGTCACGGATCAGCGGGTATGGGTCAGTATGTGGGCCCCTGTATTGTTGAATCAAATTGTTGATATAGTCCTTGGTTGACCGACTATTATGGAGGAGTATGTGGGTTTTGGTTTACCTATTATTTGGGAGATCATGGCAGTACACCCACGTTCCATTTCATGTAAATCTTATGTATTTACTTTGTTTTCCTGTAGTCTTTAAATAGGTAATAAGTTCATATTGTATGCAAGTATTCAGTTTTCCTTTTTAATAACAAACCATTGAAACCCATCTTGCCGTTTTGATTGGTGTTATAGTGGGTGTGAGTCC
This sequence comes from Artemisia argyi, assembly GCA_030686995.1. NCBI lineage: Eukaryota > Viridiplantae > Streptophyta > Magnoliopsida > Asterales > Asteraceae > Artemisia > Artemisia argyi. The sequence continues at coordinate 209,364,910 of CM060684.1, read as the reverse complement.
GGGTTTAAGGAGGCTGATAACCTTCATTTGGCATTAGATGTTCAGTTGAAGGGGGTATAAGCTACGTTTGATCAGTTGTTCCATGTTAAAGAGACTAACCGGGTGAGTGCATGAAACGAAAGGAATGGATCCGTCAAAGCAAGTGCCTTGGGATTTGGTTCCTGCAGGTGTAAGAAGACCATAGAGTGTGTACAAAAATGGGTCAAAATAAATATTTATTACAAGCCAAAATCAGATGAGCCATATTCGTGACATGATGAAATGAGAAATGCATAAAGAAAATTGAAAATAAGATCCATGCACGTAGCATAAAGAACATACCACTTTCTTTATCATGACCAAACTCCAAAAAAGCCACCAGTCGAAGCCTAGCGTTGCATCTCATTATTTTGCTTATAAAATCAGTAACAAATAAATCGACAAAATGGAATCAAGTATCTCTTCAATAACTAGAATACGGTTTCTGTTAGCGTTATAAGATGGGGAGATAATCATGCCTATATAAGCCAACCCCTAAAGGAATGGTTACACTAAAAAAAGAACATGCCATTAAAATTGGATGCAGGGACCGAGCTTTGCTTTGGGGATACATCCGCCTAGTGCAAACCCTTCTAGGAACTGATTGAATGATAATGCCCCCAGCAAGGGTATAACTTTTGTTAAAAGATATATTACAACAGGGACTAAAGTTGTCATTATGGAAAGTCTGTTTGTGCTTAAGGAAGCTTTGGATGCTGTTTTACTAAAGAGTGTAAGATGGAGGTCTAAAGTGTAAATATGGGTTATATAAGCTCAAGTCCGGATCTAGGGTTTGATAACTCATATCATTCTCTCATTGTTTTCTCATAGTTCTCTCATATCATTCTGTATTCATTCAAGTCTTAGTTGATATCAATCTTTGATATCTGCTAGTGTTGATTAGTGTTCAATATCAATCTCTTTGATTGATTGTTAGTCTGAGTGTTGAGTGTTATTGTAGTGAGGTTCTTGTGGTGTCCTTCTGAAGGAGATCACATCTTTTCTCTTTGTATTTGTACTGGTAAGCATCCAGTTGGAGACTTACCTTCTTGAACTATTAGTGATAATAAAATACACTAAGGGGTGGTTGGTTGGGTGTAGCCGTGTGTTGATCTTGTGTTCTTTACCATTTTTACATGGTATCAGAGCGAAGGTTCTGATCTGGTGGTGTTTTGAGATTCTAGGGTTTCTAGGGTTTCGAAGATTTATTGGGGGTTTTTGCAACTGGAGGTTGATTCGACTTATTGAGGCTATTTTCTTAATGGCCGTTGTTGATTTGGTCTGTTCAGGCTAGATCTGGTGATTCTTTGTGGGTTTCTTGATTTGGGTTCTTTAAACCCTAATTTGAAGATTTGGGGGTTCGTATTCTGATTGATTCTTGGTTTTATTGGGCCCGTTCTTGATCACTTTTGCACTAGACTAAGTGAATCTAGTGTTCTTGTGATTGTTCTTCCACTGTTTACGCACTGTAAGTATTCTCTTTACTTTAAGACAACACTTACTTAGTTTAGAAGGTGCAAACGAGATAGCTAACATCTTGATCTACCCCACTAGATTGGTACGAAAACCTGCTCTGGCTATCTCCAGTCTTCTGGCTGGTATTTTGTTGTTCTTGGGTGTGAGTATAGTTTCTTTACTAGTTCTTCTTTATATTTCTAGTTTTGTTGAGTCTAAGTCGAAGGAGGATAGGATTTCGGACTATTGGAAGTTGGTTGAGATTGTTTGGTTGTTGATTAGTTGTTTTTCTGATATCTGGTTGTTTTCTGCCTGTTCTTGGTATTTAGTTGATTATTTGTTATCTGTTTCTGTTATCTGGTTATTATCTGTTTGTTCTGTTCATTATGGCTCCTGGTGAGTCTAGTCAGATTTTGATTAATAATCTTGATGCTGGTAATCCTCTTCATATACAAACTAATGATAATAGTGGTACTGCTCTGATTCCATTTAAACTTTTAGGGACTGAAAACTATAGAATATGGCCAGGAGCAATGAAATTAGCATTACAAGCTAGAAATAAGTTTAGTTTTGTTGATGGATCTTGTCTGAAAGAGACTTATTCTACTAGTGATGTTCTATCGATCTGCTCAGTGGGATAGGTGCAATGCTATTGTCTTAAATTGGTTGATGAATTCTGTTTCTCAAGATGTTTATATGGGTCTTGTTTATTCTGATAATGCTGCTTGTGTGTGGAAAGAATTGCAAGAAACATATGATAAAGTTGATGGTTCTGTTGTGTATAATCTGTTTCAAAAAATTAATTGTGTTAAACAAGGTGGTACATATGTGGCTGATTACTATCATAGGCTGAATTCTCTATGGAGAGAATTTGATGCTTTAACCAAGTTACCTGTATGTGTTTGTAAAATTAAATGTTCTTGTGATGCCAGTAAAGAGTTAGGGTTGCATAAGCAACTTATGAAGTTGATGCCGTTTCTCATGGGCCTTGATGATTGTTATCAGCATGTGAGAACATCTCTTTTAACCAGGGATCCTCTCCCTGAGGTTAAAGATGCTTACATCACTGTTTCTAGAGAGGAATCTCACAGAGGGATTCCTGAGTCTTCTAGTGTTACTAAGTCTAAAATAAATGCTACTTCTTTTGCTACTAAATCTTTCAATAACAATAGAAGAGTTTATAACAACAATAACACTAGAAGTACTAATTCTAATAATAATACTGTGAATACAGGTCCTAATCCTAATCTAAATTGTAAAAACTGTGGTAAGATTGGACATACTATTGAAAGGTGCTATGAAATCATTGGTTTTCCTCCTGGTTTTGTTAAACCTAGTAATTCTGGTAAACAAAATGGTTTAAAACAAAATTACAATGCTAATATTGAGATTAAACAATCTGAAAATAAATCTTCTACTCCATCTGCTGGCAATTCTTGTGGTTTTACTTCTGAGCAGATGAAGAAATTGTTGTCCTTGATCAATGATACTCCTACTGGGAGCATACATGCTAACATGGCAGGTAGAGCTTCATTCTTTAATGGAAATGTTTGGTTCAATATTAATTTCTCTAGGTATTTTTATGCCAATTCTAGTATTGCTGTTAGTCATGTGTCTTTAGGGTGGATTATAGATTCAGGTGCTAATCAGCATTTGACTGTTTCCACTATTGGGATGTTTAATGTTGTTGACATTACTAGTCTTAAAATTACTGTTGGTCATCCTAATGGTACTCTTGCTACTATAAGTCATGTTGGAAATTTAATGTTAACTGATAATGTTACTTTATATGATGTCTTGATTGTTCCTGGTTATTGTGTGAGTCTTTTGTCTATTAACAAGCTTATTAGAGATAGTAAGATGTTTGTTGGTTTTGATGAAGATAATTGTTATATTCAGGACTTGAAAAGAGAGAATGTTCTGGGGACTGGTAGTCAGTCTGATGGTCTTTACCTGTTTGGCATGCATTCTAGTAGTAACTTGGGTAAGTGTAATATGACTATGTCTTATAATGTCTCTAAAATTGTGTGGCACAATAGATTGGGTCACCCTACTGATCCTATCTTGTCTGTTCTTTAATCTGATCTTGGTATTTCCAAGAATTCTTCTATACCTGTTTGTGATGTCTGACATAGGGCTAAACAGACAAGGGAACCCTTTCCTTTTTCTGACCATAAGTCTGAGAAGCTTGGTGAACTTGTACACCTTGACTTATGGGGTCCTTACAGAGTTGCAAGCAGAGAAGGATACAAGTATTTTCTTACTATTGTTGATGATTTTTCTAGGGCTGTTTGGGTTTACTTGATTAAAACCAAAGATGAGGTGTTTGATGTGTTCTGTTCTTTTATACACTTAATTGGTAATCAATTTGAAGTAAAAATTAAAGTGGTTAGATCTGATAATGGAACTGAGTTTGTTAATAAGAAAATGAATAACTTGTTTTTTGAACTTGGAATAATACATCAAACATCTTGTGCTCATACTCCTCAGCAAAATGGCATTGCTGAAAGGAAACATAGACACCTACTCAATGTTGCTAGGAGTCTTATGTTTCAAGGGGGATTCCTTTAAGTTTTTGGTCTGATTGCATTCTAACTGCTATTTATCTTATAAACAGGCTGCCATCTTCTGTGTTAAAAGGTAAATGTCCATATGAGTTGATACATGAAACTAAACCTAATCTTTCCCATTTGAGGTCTTTTGGCTGTCTGTGTTTTGCAACTATCTTAAATAATCATGATAAAATGTCTTATAGATCTGAAAAATGTATTTTAATTGGTTATTCTACTAGTAAAAAAGCTTATAAACTTTTGAGTTTGGATTCTAGAAATGTATTCTTTGCTAGAGATGTAAAGTTTTATGAAAATATTTTTCCTTTAAAAATGAAAACTTGTGAAATTGCTGATGTAGAAAGTACAAGTGAAGCAGATCACTTGAAGTTTTTTGATGGTCTTTTGTCTCAAAGTCCCAATGATGAAGGGAAAGAATCACCAGTTGAGGATGGTAGTTTGCCACCATCAATTGATGCAACAGATATTGAGACTGATACTACTCATTTGCATCATGAAGGTAGGCAGTCTGGAACCCACTTTGGTGACCAAAACTGGTCTGAGGGCAGTCCCAATGTTGAAAATCATGATTTTGTATCAACTCAGTTTGAAAACCTTAGTCAAGATGTGCAGACACCTGTTGTAAGAAGGTCAAATAGAGAGTCAAAAACTCCTATTAGATTTAATGATTATGTTATGCATTCTAAGATTAGATATGGTATTGAAAAATATGTTTGTTATGCTGGTCTTAATAGGGTTAACATGTGTTTTGCTTCTACTTTAAATAAGTCTGTAGAACCTAAGAGTTATGAAGAAGCTGTTAAAAATCCTAATTGGAATGATGCTATGAATAATGAAGTTGAGGCTTTAAATAGAAACAATACTTGGACAGAGTGTGAGTTACCTGTTGGTAGACATGCTATTGGGTATAAGTGGATTTGGAAAATTAAATATAAATCTACTGGTGAAATTGATAGGTATAAAGCTAGATTAGTTGCTAAGGGTTTCAATCAAAGAGAAGGATTTGATTATGATGAAACTTTTAGTCCTGTTGTTAAAATGGTCACTGTTAGATGTTTGATTAGCATAGCTGTTAATAAGGGTTGGCCTTTGTATCAGTTAGATGTTAATAATGCTTTTTTGTATGGTGATCTTGATGAAGATGTCTATATGCTTCTGCCTAAGGGTTTTAATGGTGGTGATGATTCCAAAGTTTGTAAGCTTAACAAATCATTGTATGAGCTTAAGCAAGCTCCAAGACAATGGAATGCTAAGCTTACTACAGCTCTGGTTGAGCATGGATTTGTTCAAAGTAAATTTGACTATTCCTTATATATCAAACAAAGTGGTACTGTGTCTATTTACTTGTTGGTTTATGTGGATGATATTATTATTACTGGTAATGATGAAACTGAGATTAATAACTTCAAAAAGTTTTTAAACTCTAAGTTCATGATTAAAGACTTGGGAGAGTTGAAATATTTTCTTGGTATTGAGGTGTTAAGAAATGAGAAAGGTATATGTATGTCTCAAAGGAAGTATTGTTTAGAATTGTTATATGAGTATGGTTTGCTTGCTGCTAAGCCTGTTGATACTCCCTTACCTGAGAATACCATTTTGAGTTATGATGAAACAGATAAAGATAAATGGTTGAACAATATAACTAATTATCAGAAATTGGTTGGAAAATTGATTTATTTGACTAACACCAGACCTGATATTAGTTGTGCTGTTCATTGTTTGAGTCAGAATATGCATAGTCCTTTACAATCTCATATTAAAGTTGCTTTAAGAGTTTTAAAATATTTGAAAAAGTCTCCTGGACTTGGTTTACAGTTTAATAAAAGTTCTGATCTTAAACTAAGAGCTTATGCTGATTCTGATTGGGCTAAGTGTCCAAAAACTAGAAAGTCTGTTACTCGATTTTGTGTTTTTCTGGGTAATTCTCTTATATCTTGGAAAAGTAAGAAACAAGCTACATTATCTAAAAGCTCAGCTGAAGTTGAATACAGAAGTCTTGCTTCTACTACTTGTGAGGTTATATGGTTGAGTAATTTGTTGCATAGTGTTGGGCTTAAGAATTTGTTACCTGTGGATATATTATGTGATAATAGTGCAGCTATTCAGATTGCTGCAAATCCTGTGTTTCATGAAAGAACTAAGCATTTTGAGTTAGATGTGCATTTGGTTAGAGAGAAAGTGACATCAGGTGTTATTAAAACTGTTAAGATTCATATTGATTTGCAGGTTGCTGACAATTTTACAAAATGTCTTGGACAGATACAACATAGTTTGTTTTGCAAAAATCTTGGTATGTTTGATATGTTTGCAGGTATACAGAATAACAAGCTGGATAAACTTGAAGAAAGTAGCAGTGTCAGTTCATCAGCTTGAGGAGGGGTGTTAAAAGATATATTACAACAGGGACTAAAGTTGTCATTATGGAAAGTCTGTTTGTGCTTAAGGAAGCTTTGGATGTTGTTTTCCTAAAGAGTGTAAGATGGAGGTCTAAAGTGTAAATATGGGTTATATAAGCTCAAGTCCGGATCTAGGGTTTCGCAATGTCGAGTCGGAAACCCATGTTACCAAAAAAAAAAAAAAAAAAAAAAAAAAAGAAAAAAAAAAAAAGAAAAAAACTCATATCATTCGTCTCTCATTGTTTTCTCATAGTTCTCTCATATCATTTTGTATTCATTCAAGTCTTAGTTGATATCTGCTAGTGTTGATTAGTGTTCAGTATCAATCTCTTTGATTGATTGTTAGTCTGAGTGTTGAGTGTTATTGTAGTGAGGTTCTTGTGGTGTCCTTCTAAAGGAGATCACATCTTTTCTATTTGTATTTGTACTGGTAAGCATCCAGTTGGAGACTTACCTTCTTGAACTATTAGTGATATTAAAATACACCAAGGGGTGGTTGGTTGGGTGTAGCCGTGTGTTGATCTTGTGTTCTTTACCATTTTTACAACTTTGCTCGAGGGTTTTGATACATCTAATGAAAGGCTAACCATGACTAAATGTGACACGATTCCTAGTTCCAACACCTATCAAATGTAGAATTAGTAAAAAAGGGTTAAAAAACACGAGTAATCCGTTTTCTCTTTGCAAACTACCTGCCATTGTTTATGAAAATCCAATAAAAATGCTATTGCTTGCATAAATGAACAACACACTTGTTCATTTATCTTGTGTTAGTCATTATATTTATACTTTTGTGCATCTGGAGTTAGTAAAAAATGGCTTCGTGTCTGGTTTGGGTCATTTTTTGATCCATTTTGTTTTAGCTTAGTTTTCAAAGCTTATCCATTAGACTTGTTAATTATAAAGCACAATTCAACCAATTTTTAAGTTATTGACTTGTGTTCAAGCTCTACTATATGTCCAAATTTGCTTAGTCTTACACACTGTAGTGTTTCGTTAGCAGCAGAAGAATCACTCCATCATGATTCTGTGAATCCCTCTCGAGTTATCTCGAACATCTTGAATTTGCTTCATTTTTTTTACTCTCATATTACTGAGTAATATTGAAGTCAACAAGCAATGTGGTCAAAGCATGTGAACGAATCCTGGGGATTAGATGAAACCAGTAGTAAAGGCCTCAGTGACTAAGAATAGGTTGGAGTGAGTTTTGACGAAATGCCAGTTCTTACTAATTATTGGCATTGATATGTGCCTATGATTCCGGTAGAAAGATTTGTGGAAATGGCAACGAAATTTAGATTGAAAGTGATTTTTATCGTGGTATTAGTCAAAGTCGGGGTGAGTCATTGCTACTAGTTTTTGACATGGTATCAGAAAAGTTACTAAAATAAAATCCTTTTGGAATCCAACAAGAGTTGGTTACTAATATTGTATATCATAACTCAAATCGATCCGATCATCGTAAATGGGTCAAAATTGTTAGAACCACTTTCATACATTGTGAAAATTAAAGCCAAAAGAGATTGATTACAAATGGCAGATTCCTGAAACTAATTAAACGTACTGTAAAAGAACGAAAGAAACCAGTCTTTCATTGTGTGTTTGTCTGTTATTTTATTAGATTAATTAAAATGTTTAGAAATGAATGGATATTATTCCAGTTCCTTACATTTTGTAAAATGGAATGATGTTTGTGTAATAAAAATATCGACATAATTCAGAAATGACAATGTTTGTTTTCTGTAAATTTACGAAGAAAGAGTCGAGAGAGTTTGACAGAAATTGTGTGGACACCAATTGAAATTTTCGACAAAGACTTGGTATTAACTATCAAGTTGAAGAGATAACGATTATGTGGAAGCCATGCCCAACCCATAGGATGGGCTAGAAAATTTTCGACAAAGACTTGGTATTAACTATCGTTTATTCATTGGCATTGACTTGGAAAAGTAGAAGGTTTTGTTTATGCATATATACATGATCATTGCCAAAAATATATCATATGATTAATCTTGAGTACTTACTTTTGAATTTTGACGATCAAACGAGCATTAACAATGTATCCTACTTCCTCCAAAAATCTTACTCTTCAAATGTACAATTTCACTTATGTGCTTATGATGCTCATTTTTGTGTTAGCAAAAACCAGTGCTAATAATTTCAATAAATCAATAGAAGCAAAAGCTTTGCATGCAACTAATTGGTGGGGAGATATAAATGCTTCTTCAGATCATTGTACTTGGCCTCATATTAGATGCAGTGAAGAAGGAAGTTGTTAAAAGTTACGTATAAATATTAATATGTAAATGACAAGTATCGAACCCGAGACCTCGGGATTGCACACAATACAAACGAGAGTCAAAGATTAATAAATATTAATTTTAATTGTTAGTTATATTTATTAATAACACAAGTTCAAGGATTAATGATCGTTAGTTATTAAATGTATGGACTAATTATCGTTAAAAGGAAACGGAAAGGACTAGAATGTAATTTGGAAGACAAGAAGGATCCTGAATACCCTTTGTTGGGTATGGCTGGTCGAACAAGAAAAAAGGGGGCATCCCTTTGCCCTAACTTTGTCTCCAAGTTTCCTCTAATATATATACAAACTCAAGGGTCATTTGTTTCTCACCTTTTGTGCACACACAATACCCTAAGTTTGGTTTTTCCTCTTGATGCGTCGGAATTGCACCAGGCTTTACCTCTCGAGGGATCTCGAGAAGCTTACAACCCCCACCAGGCAATGTACCTGATCGTTGTAGTATAGTATAATGACAAGTACCGGGGGATTGATCGTTCAACTCAGGAATAGTGTCGCTAGGATTAGAAAACCTAAGAACTTGGTCTAGAGGTGAGGGATGATTCTTTTTGTGTTTTTTATATTTTATGAAAAGCAATTAAAATCTCGGGTTTGAAGAGGATATGCGGAATTAGTTGCTAGTAAACTAACCCAATAACTAAGATGCAATCAAAATAAAATAACAGAAATGAAAATAAACTAAATTAAACTAATGTGGAGTGAACAATATATGGGAGAATTGTGTTTACTTAGATTTCATTACTCCCTAGATATCTTTTACTGGTTAATGACTTGTTACAGTTGCGTGGATGACGGGTTGTATTCCTTAATACCATTCATGGGGTGGCGTACTTACTTCCCCAATCCTATAAGCTCCTACTTCACTCCTATGTCGAGTCGGCTAAGAAGCTCCTAACATGGGATCACTAGAATTCGCTCATGCATTAAATACAACCAATAAAACCTAGTACACATTGGTTCATGTTTCTTAAGACGTTCAAGCAAGTTACACAATGGAGATCTGCCAGTTTTCTTAAGCCTAACATTGAAATCATTCATCCAATACAACTATAAACAAGAAATCAACCTATAATCAACATCTAGGTTTCATTACATCTAAGCAAACACACAAAAGATCTAGCCTAGCATGTTAAAATCAAGACAAGCATAAGATATATTCAAACAACACATAGACATATTGAATGAATTGAAAGGAGACTTATCTCAATTGAACATGAAAGGTTTCAAGGGGTGAAAACCCTTGAAAATACTGTTACAAACGACCTAGGGTTTATTAGGTTCGTCCCTAGAATTCTCCACACAAGTTCCTCTCTTAATGAATGAAAAATAGAAAAGTATTTATAGATTTTGTGAGGTGACGACATCAAGAGGAAAAATCTGACGCCGTCATCTCGCCGCCAATAAAGTTCTCGGATTGCCTAGATCCAAAGTTGACGCCGTCATGTGTAATCATGCTTCAGGCCGTCACCAAATTTTACTCTTGACGCCGTCATATCTCTACTAGACCGGCACCAACTTGTGCTCTTAACGCCGTCAAAAAATCCTTCTTGATGCCGTCAGGTACTGTTCACAGCAAGGAAAATTAACACTTTGCCGTTTTCTTCACTTTTATGCTCCAAAAACGTCCAAAATGCTTCCTTTTCCAGAATTCACTCCCAAAGTACCTAAAATCACAAAAGGAACGATTTAGGGCAATATTTGATCAAATAAATTCAATTCCGGGCTTAAATGACCCCCTAAAAACGGTTCATTTTTCGCCTCATCATATACCCTTACACTTGAGATTTGCTTGTCCTAAAGCAAATGCGCTTTTATTCTAATCAAAATACAAGTTAGGGGTCATTTAACACTAATATAAAAGTAATTACAACAAATAATCATTCCACTAAAGACCAAAGACAAGCACGGAGGTCATACACTAGTACCTCACAAATAGTGTTTAGATACTCACATCTCTCGGGTGTAATAAAGTTTATATCACAAAATGGAAATGGGAAACATCTCTCACTACCTGTCATAGCAAAATAGATTACCATAGGCTTGGGAAAGGATCAAACCTCCACCACATGGCGTAAGCACCTAGGATAAACTATCAAAGAGGTATTTTAAAAGGGTTGTAACGTTAGGTGTAGGGATATGGAATACACGGTTTTGTTGGATAAAGGCAATCTTTACTGGTGGCGAGCTAATCATCTTGATTAATTACACGTACAATATGGCGTTGCTAAGCCAAGACTAGACTCGACTTAAGCTAATAAATCAAAAATAACAAGAACATAAAAGAAACATAGAATGAAACGGGATGGTAGTCCGTATGTTTTTCTCTTTTCTTTTTTAATTTTTTTCGATTTTTTTTTTTTTTTTTTTTTTTTTTTTTTTTTTTTTTTTTTTGCATACACTCTTGCCCTACCATCTAAAACAATACATCATAGGGAATGAACATTCCCCTTACACTTGAATTTTTACATACTTTACAATAAACTAATCTAATGACTCGAATTAAGATAATCAAAACACCTGGAGTACTTTTAAGATTAATGCACATATGGGGGTAATAATATGATGTTCTTCCCCATTACTCCATAATATAAGTACTTTACCCATGAGTCCCAATCGTCCCAAAACAATATGTACAAGGATATGACTCGACTTAGCAACCATGTAATCAATTAGATAATTAACTAAAGGTTTAAACATGTAACAATAATGCACTAAAGATGAGTGCATACACGGAAGGCTAAGGCGACTTGGTTGTACATTTAAGTGGGGTGTAACAAATTATTAATTTAAGTAAGATGCTTAAAGTTAGAAACGAAAAGATAGGCTCGGAGGGGTGTACTAGGGGTTTCGTGTACTAAAAATGAGTACAACGCTAAGGTGTGGGAAAAATCAATTGACTTTACTAGCCAAGTAATATGACTTAAGCGGTCAAGTAATTATGATACGGGTTTAACACAAGGGTGATCCTAATGCCTCTTATCATGTAGTAAATCCTACTACACGAATGTAGTCTCACTGGCGGTCTCGGGATGCATCACTAATACAAGTTCTAGAATCTAAATGCTACCGGTGCACACATAAGCACTAATAATAAATGCTTTTCCTATCAAATCTAAAGGCGAACCTCACATATTTGGGTGGAAATTTTTTTTTAAGTGGTACGGTTTTGTGCTAGTCATACAATCTCCTATCCATGAGACGCTTGCTAAGGCTAAAGTTTCACTCCTAAATGTTGTAAAAAATTTTAAATTTGGCGCTAAAATTACACTAACAAGTATTTCTCATAGTTTTATTACACATCTACCATCAAACAAACAAACTCAAACGAAAGTGTATACTATAAGGTATCATCATTTTACCCTCCCCTTCACTTAGGATGAACATTGTCCCCAATGTTCAATTAAAGATTGTAAAAGTAAAACAGGTAAAAGAATAAAATCAAATACTCCCCTGATTCGCTCGGTATGGATAGTATGGTAACAAGGTTAGATCTTCCTCCAAGAAAATGAACAATCAAAGCTTCCCTTCCAGAGTATAAATCATCTTCTTGTCAAACATAACCTGTTAAACCTGAGAAAACAAACAAGGCAACCTCGCGTAAAATCGGCGGCAATCTATATATGATAACTAATCCTAGAAAACAAAGTAAGATATAATGCTTGTGGAATGATGTTTGCAGATTTTCTTGAGATTATAAAACTAAAGAATTAACAAAAACTTTAAAACCCCATTAGAAAAACAAAACTGGTAAAATTTCCAGATTTTTACACGTGACGCCGTCAGGAATTTCTTCCTGACGCCGTCATGAGTGGCCTGCAGAAATTCTTATGTTAAGTTTCCGGAAAATTTCTGGAAAAACTTTGTCCTACTTCCTGGAAAATCCTGCAAAACATCATTATGACTCGATACAAGCATTTGACTCTAACAAATACAAATATACATGTTCACTTAATATTGTGGAGAATCATGATCAAGTTTGTTTCTTAAAAACATATTTGGGGTTTCCCCTTACACTTATCTTTTGCGAAATACCTTTGGATGAAGTTAAGACTAAGCCAAACAACAAAATAAAGCATTTTCACAAGTTTATTTGAAACATGATCTACCAACAATAAAAATAAAGCATGCATACGGAAACAAATAACAATCAAACAAAATAAAAATCAAACAAATATATAAAAAAATGAAACCATAAGCAAACCATAATATTGCAATTCAACGTGAACATAAAAAAAAAATTATCCAGGGCCACAGAGGCCATACCCTAAGCTATTACAATCCAAATTGTTTCAAATTACACAACCATGAATAAATTGTTTAGAAATCACAAACATCAAGACACATCATTGGGAAGGGGGACCATAACGGTAGTCATAACCAGGAGGGAGGTGCCCGGTGTACCCGTAGGGAGGGTAGTCAGTCTCGCGACCAGGGAATGGATCAATTTGTAGCGGGGGCTCAATATGATCACGGGTGGATAGGTGCTGCATCTGGTGGATGGTGTAATCATACATCCAATCAAAGCGCTGGTCAGTGGTGGTCCGCCATGCGTCCACCTGACCCATCCAGGCCCCCTGGTGTGCCTGCCAGTCTCCCCGACCCATGTGTCGGTAATAATCTGCAGACCCAACCTCATAATCCCTGAACTGTAGGTGCTGGGGCGCTCCCTCGTCATCATCATCATCATCCTCAACAGCCGCAGGTCCTCCTGCAATGTACCAAGTATAGGACCCATTCCCCAGCTCCATCACAATGCTCATCTGCTTGAGGGATTTAGCCCTCACCACCCTACAAGCCCCACAATCGCTCAAGTACCCCATAATCTCAGGAACTAGTACCCCATAAGATCAAGCCAAACGGGTCACAAACATCCCCCCATACACCTTATTGATGTCCCTATCCCCAACATTGGTCTTTAAATATCTCGCTACCCAAAATGGGATGTTACAGTATACATCCGCTGCAAACATGGTGTATAGGTAGAACAGATCTGAAGCAGTGACACGGTGAGTAGTGCCATGATGCCCCGACAGGCTGTAGGTGATGCACCTGTGGGCTAACCTGATCATGGGGTCCCTGATGGAGGCCGCCCCAGTAGTCGAGGTGTACACCCCGTTCCCAATACTCGGCCAAAAAGTGGCACACCTCATCTCGTTCCTCATCGTCTCCCCATGCAACAACCTCTGCATAAAACCCCCCTCAATAGCCTCCTCCCTAGTGTACAAACCTAACCTCCATCCAAACTCAGTAACCGAACATGATCGAATCTCCCCCCCCCAATCTAAAGTAAATGGTGGTACCCCCCATATCTGTCCTGGCCTCAGCTAAATCAAAGTGAAAAGTCGCAAAGAACTCCCTAACCAACTCACTGTAAACTGTCTCCCTCATTCTGAACAATCTCTCCCATTGAGGACCCGTGAATCCATCAGTTTGGATCCTCCCCAAGAACTCACCCTCAAGACCTTGGGACCTCAGAAACTCCCAATCAATCTCAGCCCCAGCATTGATATGGTGATAAACAAGCTCCGCATACTTAGTTGTAGCGGCGTTATTATCAAACTCACTCCAACTATGGACCACATCTCCATAGTTAACTTGTTGGGACCTAGACGAGCTACCTCGGTGTTGTCGTGATCGTTTGCTCATTTTCCTGGAAAAAGATAGAGTGGAACGAAAATGGTTAGAATGAGAATTTTACGAATTCATGCTGTCAGACACATATGACGCCGTCAGGAAGGGAAACCTGACGCCGTCAGACCCAGCAAAAATCCATCCATGCAATTACGAGGGAAAAATCAATTTTCAAACTCTAAATCCATGACCCAAACACTCCTTTATGCAGAAAACATGGGTGAGGGGTCAAAAAATCCGTGGTGTGAAGATTTTTCCATAATTAACGCACGATTCCATTCAACCATTATCATCTAATGGTAACCTCATGATTACAAAACATCTAAGGAAGGGCATTATGATTCTCAAAGATGGGTTAATGGTAGGGTTTCGGATGATGGGGGTTTTAAAAATTGGTAGGTCCAAATGATAATTAAACGAAAAAGGATGAAGAAAAACTACTTACCACGTGGAAATTTGTCACGGAAGATATCGGATTGGATGTTGGAGACTCGGAGGTGGAGCAGCAATTTGGGTGTGATTTGTGGGGTATGAGTTGAAAGTGATGGAGTTTGGGTTATTATTGCTGAGAAAGCGAGGTGACGGCGTCAAGAGTTAAGATCTGACGCCGTCAGATGCCCGTATCATGAACTCAAAGTTGCATTTTCAAATTCAGTCCCTGCACTAATGTAAATAGCTAAACATAGGTAAAAACTATGAGTAGCCATCCCGTTATTAAAGTCCACCAGGGTCAA
Source organism: Artemisia argyi (assembly GCA_030686995.1). Taxonomy (NCBI): domain Eukaryota; kingdom Viridiplantae; phylum Streptophyta; class Magnoliopsida; order Asterales; family Asteraceae; genus Artemisia; species Artemisia argyi. The sequence goes on along the minus strand of CM060684.1, from coordinate 209,349,783 downwards.
ACATTTCATTACTGTCACGGAGAGAGAGGTGGTTGTCAAAAGGGGTGGGTGAGGTTTCAGTTAAGTTGTAACCTTCGCATTGGTCAACGGTGGGTACAAAGAGGAATTGTTCCATAGAGGGTCCCAAAGTTGTGGTGTTTTTGAGGTACAACCTCTTCACACCAGGTTTAAAACTAAAGGAACGTCTCTTGCACAAATTGGGGAGCGTGGTTTGCAAACATCCAACGAAAATGTTATGAAATTGCGAGTTCTTCTCCTCCTGAGGATGCTCACAAAAGTAGGGGTGATTGATGGCGAAGCACTTGAAAAGGATTTCTCATTATCCACTTGGTCACACACCAAAAGGGTTGGGACTTCAAAGATTTTTTCAATCTTTTTTGGTGCGGATTTTTCCTTAATCTTCTCCTTAATTCTTGATATGAATTTGTCTGCTAAGTCCATAAAAGCATTACGAGTGCTTTCCATGCGTGCTTCTAAGTGCCGAATTTGTTTTTCCTGATTATTCATGAAGGTTACCATTATCCCTTCGAACTCCTCTTGTCGTGAACGTTCAGGAAAATTATATTTGTTAATCGCACTCACACGTACATTAGGACTCCTTGCGGTTTCAGCAGCAGGCATTTCAGCTCTCATTAATTCCTTTACCTGCTTCTCAATATTTCCCAATAATTGTTCTTGGGTAGCGTTTACGTAATCAAGTTTCCCATTACTTGAAAACATCGGGTCCTCCCATCCTTCTTCTTCGTATTGTGCTAACCCCTCAAGAACTTTCCAGCATTCATCAACGCTAAGTCTGTTTAGCCTGCCATTGGCTGCGTAATCTATAGCCCTTCTCGTTTGATAATTAACTTTATCATAAAAGATTTGAATCTGGAACCATGGTTCAATGCCATGATGAGGGACTTTTCAGAGTAGGTCTTTGTATCGAGTCCATGCTTCGTAGAAAGTTTCATCCTGATGTTGTTGGAACATCAAGATATCATTTCTAAGCTTGGTAGTTCTCCCCGGTGGGAAAAATTGAGCAAGGAAACGAGTGGTGAGATCATCCCATGAGGTGATGGATCCCGCGAGTAGACGTTCAAGCCATTGACTAGCTTGATCACGTAGAGAGAATTGGAATAGGCGTAATCAGGTCGACTCTCTAGTTGCAACATCTAGGTCTATGGAATCTACGATTTTAAGGAAGTCCTTGAGATGTTGATTAGGATCTTCGGAACGAAGTCCATGGAATGCACATCCGCTTTGCACCAACCGGATGGTGTCGGATCACAAGGGAGACACATTGGCTCCTTGGGTGAGCTCAATGGTGTTTCGATAGCCTTGGTGGCTAGGTCGGGAATACTCTCCTAGGGTTCGGGGCCTAGGAGGTTGGTTTTCTAGTGGTGGGTTTTGTGGGTGGTCTTGAATTGGTGGGTTGATGGGTTCAAAGATGTTACCACCTTCCATGATGTCAGATGGTAAAGAGTTACGAACAAAAACATGAAGAAATAAGATAGACTAAAGAAAACCTAAAAGAATAAAAATAAAATCTTACTAGAAAGGAATCTAGCAAGTAAACCTAATAAAAAGAAATTCTAACCTAGACAATAACTATTCCCCGGGCTGCGGCGCCAAAAACTTGATGCGTAGGAATTGCACCAGGCTTTACCTCTCGAGGGATCTCGAGAAGCTTACAACCCCCACCAGGCAGTGTACCTGATCGATGTAGTATAGTATAATGACAAATACCGGGGGATTGATCGTTCAACTCAGGAAGAGTGTCGCTAGGATTAGAAAACCTAAGAACTAGGTCTAGAGGTGAGGGATGATTCTTTTTGTGTTTTTTATATTTTATGAAAAGCAATTAAAATCTCGAGTTTGAAGAGGATAGGCGGAATTAGTTGCTAGTCAACTAACCCAATAACTAAGATGCAATCAAAATAAAATAACAAAAATGAAAATAAACTAAATTAAACTAATGTGGAGTGAACAATATATGGGAGAATTGTATTTACTTAGATTTCACTACTCCCTAGATATCTTTTACAGGTTAATTACTTGTTACAGTTGCGTGGATGACGGGTTGTATTCCTTAATACCATTCATGGGGTGGCGTACTTACTTCCCCAATCCTATAAGCTCCTACTTCACTCCTATGTCGAGCCGGCTAAGAAGCTCCTAACATGGGATCACTAGAATTCGCTCATGCATTAAATACAACCAATAAAACCTAGTACACATCGGTTCATGTTTCTTAAGACGTTTAAGCAAGGTACACAATGGAGATCTGCCAGTTTTCTTAAGCCTAACATTGAAATAATTCATCCAATACAACTATAAACAAGAAATCAACCTATAATCAACATCTAGGTTTCATTACATCTAAGCAAACACACAAAGATCTAGCCTAGCATGTTAAAATCAAGACAAGCATAATATATATTCAAACAACACATAGACATATTGAATGAATTGAAAGGAGACTTATCTCAATTGAACATGAAAGGTTTCAAGGGGTGAAAACCCTTGAAAATACTGTTACAAATGACCTAGGGTTTATTAGGTTCGTCCCTAGAATTCTCCACACAAGTTCCTCTCTTAATGAATGAAAAATAGAAAAGTATTTATAGATTTTGTGAGGTGACGGCATCAAGAGGAAAAATCTGACGCCGTCATCTTGCCGCCAATAAAGTTCTCGGATTGCCTAGATCCAAAGTTGACGCCGTCATGTGTAATCATGCTTCAGGCCGTCACCAAATTTTACTCTTGACGCCCTTGGCTTGACGCCGTCATATCTCTACTGGACCGTCACCAACTTGTGCTCTTGACGCCGTCAAAAAATCCTTCTTGACGCCGTCATGTACTGTTCACAGCAAAGAAAATTAAGACTTTGCCGTTTTCTTCACTTTTATGCTCCAAAAATGTCTAAAACGCTTCCTTTTCCAGAATTCACTCCCAAAGTACCTAAAATCACAAAAGGAACGATTTAGGGCAATATTTGATCAAATAAATTCAATTCCGGGCTTAAATGACCCCTTAAAAACGGTTCATTTTTCGCCTCATCACCTCTCTTGTTTCTTCCTGCCGATTGTACACTATAACCCATAGGTTTTAGGGTCAATTTTTTCATAAGCAAAATATTACTTATGTTTAATCTTGTAATTAATTTGATTCGGTATTAGTTTGTGTGTACAAGAACGAGGTAACAACTAACTATAGTTGTTATCAAGGAATCGATCAATAAAACGGTAAGGGATTGATCATTGATTCATAAACCCTAATTAGGGTTCTTCATAATTGTTCAAGATTTAACCAAGTGCTAAAAGGTACGTTCCAATTTATGTTTTAGTTAATCTTTATACGTGTTATTCTTGATCCTAGCTTCCGCAATACGTGTACTATGATTGTATAATTCTAACAGTGGCATCACGAGCCATGGATAACATGTAATTGATTACTAAAACTTAATAAAAATCGGATCTTTAATTGTTTTGGATACATGTTTTTGATCTAGGGTTTTTCCTTTTAATTTTTTTTTAAAATTTTTGAAACCCTAACCCTAATTTAGGGGGGGGGGTCGATTTCCACTTAAAACCCTAATTAGGGTTTTTGTTTTACTTGATTAATATTTAATCACTAGAAACCCTAGGTCTTTAACCGGTTATGTGAATGTATCTTGTGACCTATATGCTAATTGTTAGGTTTAATCCGTGACGAAACATGCATGTTAGTCATGGATCTTGTTTTTTATTTATTTTTTATTTTTTATTTTTTATTTTTTTGTCACATGTTTTAGATAGATCTTTAATTGGGGAAGACTCCAATTTATATATATTAAAATCAATTTATATGCTATGTGGTGTGTATATTAGCTTTGGCCTACGCATTTGATTCGTCAATGTATGTGGCTCCACTTCCATTAAGAAGGGAAGGCCTTAGTTGATTACATGCATTAATATACCTAGACTTGATTTGATTAGGATCTTTTCTAATAACGATTGCAAGTGGCTAATTGTTTCACTTTATTTATTATTAGTTGTTGTTTTTCTTTGATTACTTGTTTTATTGTTATTGTTTGACAAGATGTAAACAATAAAAGGGTTATTTTTCTTAAATAAAATAATACGGGCTAATAATGGTGAAACCTGAAAGTGATAAAGATTGAATCTTGCGGAGTCTTATGTGCCAACAACGGTTCGCTTCGCATGGTAATTTGCTCCAAGGCGAGACTAGCGAGATTCATACTTTATTACATGTTTTGAGATTGAATCCATAAAATTTTGCTTGATTGATGTTTTGCACAAACATGCTTTTAAAAGTAACTCTTTTAAGACAAGATTCATAATCGTGATTTGAAGGCTTAGAAAAGAGCCTTAGAGTCTGCCTTGGTTATCACAATCTTGAATACGTCTTAAACGAATTTCTTTTAAAATCATTCTTGTAGAAAGTCATCTTAGGGTTTTTTAAACCTCAATGTTGACATAAATAATGCATAAAAACGTTATTTATATTTTTCGATATCTCTATGTTTTGACGATCACAAAATGTAAAATCATCAAACGTAAGATTACTACGTAAACAAGTATTAAGCTAGTTTATATCATTATATCCAACTTAATCACTAAAGGTATGGATAAACACGTGCTTAATACATCTCATGATCAAAGGGGTATTTAATTAATTATTACAAAGTTTATTTAATTATATAAACATATTATATATTTTTGAAAAACACTTTTGGTAATAAAGAAAAATGTTTTAATCATACTAAATATATGAATTCAAATTTTTAACCAAAATCAGTTAGTTTTTCACCAAATAAACTTTCCCCACTAAATGACAGATTTTCTGGCCGTTACAGCTGGGCGGCCCCCTTAATTATAAGGGGCGGTCCCCTTAAAATTAAGGGGACCGGCCATGAATTAAGGGGACCGGCCAGGCTCCTGTGTTAGAATCTGTCAGAATTTTTCTCCTATAAATACCACCTTAAATCTGGAATTTTTCCCCACCTTTTGCACGAAAATTTCAGATCTAAAACTCTCTAAACATCTTCCAAAACCCTTTGATAATTAGATTACTAATCCTTGTTTCAAGTGATTCAATCCCTTCTCATCCATTCTCATCCAAAGTGCAAAAGAAGAATACTCCTTCTACAACTAAGTTCAAGAAGTATTGATGAGTAGTTGTGTATATTGTGTATATTATTTGTGAAGTTGTGTTGTGCTTGTAATAAGTAGTTTAGGAGAAGTAGAAGTTGTATAGGGAGAAGAAGTTGTGTAGTAGTGAAGTGGTGTGAAGAAGAATAGGTGTGAAGTAGAAATGTGTGAAGAAGAATTGGTGTGAAGTAGATTGGTGTGAAGAAGTTGTGTAGAAGTTCTGATTAAGTTGTGACGAAGTTGTGTTGTTTACATTGGTGTGTAAGGTTTTCTCCGCCATAAGGGAGTTTGTTGACATAGTGAAGAAAAACTCTCGAGTAGGTGACTCGGGGAGTGGAGTAGGAACAAGGAAGGTGACCTTGTAGCCGAACCACTATAAATCCTTGTGTTGTGGTTTGATATTTCCAACTCTTTTCATTACTTACTTATTTACTTATACAATATTAGCTTAGTTAGTTAGTAACTATATAATTGTTCATATAGTGCAAGTATTGAGATCACATAAACTAGAATCGAAGTTTTTAAAACAAACTTGTTTTTATAAATTATAAAACGGATGTAAAACTATTCAACCCCCCCTTCTAGTTTTCCACAATTGGTATCAGGAGCCACGTCTTGCAAGATCTTTAAAATATATTGTATTTTAAAACTTGTAACGATCTATGGAATCTGAAAAATATTTAGAAGGGCAATCTATGCAAAGACCACCACTATTTGAAAGTGATGGATTTTTATATTGGAAAAATCGATTCGAAACTTATGTGAAATCAAAAGATCTAGATCTTTGGCATGTTATTACCAATGGTGATTTTTTACCTATTCAAAATAACCCCGAAACAAAGAAAGATGAAATCGTACCTTTTGAAAAACAAAATGATTATTTAAAAAGAAAACTTGCTAAAAATAATGAAGCAAAAATGGTTATTTATAATGCGCTACCACGTAAAGAGTACGAAAGGATCTTTATGTGTGAAACCGCAAAAGAAATTTGGAACTCTTTATTAATAACTCACCAAGGTAATAATCAAGTCAAAGATAATAAAATAGATCTACTTGTTCAACAATATGAGCAATTCACGATTCCGGAAGAGGAATCAATTGATAATGCTTTTGCTAGATTTAACACTATCATCACAAGTTTAAAAGCACTTGATGAGAATTTTTCTAGTAAGAATTTTGTTAGGAAGTTTCTTAGGGCTCTTCACCCAAAATGGCGAGCTAAAGTGACGGCTATTGAAGAATCAAAGAATTTGTCAACGTTGCAACTTGATGAATTAATTGGAAATTTGAAAGTCTACAAAGCAATTATAAAGAAGGACTCCGAAATGGTCAAAGGAAAACGAGAGCAAAGCAAGTCAATCGCCTTGAAAGCTAGAAAGGAATCTAGTAACGAAGATAGCTCATCTTCCGAAAGTGATGATGAAGAATACGCCATGGTCGTAAGAGATTTCAAGAAATTTTTCAAAAGGCGAGGAAGATTCGTTAGACAACCACACGATGAAAGGAGAGCATCTCAAAAGAATAAAGATGACAAGTATAGCAAGAATGAGAGAAAGTGTTTCAAGTGTGGTGATCCGAATCACCTCATTGGAAAATGTCCAATGATGACAAGAGATCAAGATCAAAGATCATTTGTTGGAGGAGCTTGGAGTGATAGTGATGAAGATGAGAAAGAAACAACAAAGGAAGAGAAGTGTCTCATGGCGAAAACATCAAGTGAGACCGATGTAGGATCGTCTAAACCTAAAACAAGATCTAAAACTCCACCACCTAGGAAACCAAATAATTCTTACCCTAGATCTAAAACACCTCAACCAAGAGCAAACCAAAATAGATGAAACTTTAAAAATAATCAACAAATGTGGAACTTCAATCCGTGGGGAATGTTTCCACCATATATGCACCCAAGTCAAATGAGACAATGGGGACCAACGTAGAAAATTTGCCATTCAAACATGGAAATTTTAGTCGTCACCTCTTGTTCGTACAATTCCTTGAAGACTTTGAAGAAAACCGCATTGAAGACGAAAGGTACACATTTTCTTTTATTTCCTTGTCAAGAAATGCATGCTTAGTTTAGTCTCTAGTCTTTATGTGATTTTGTTTGGCTTATAGTGTAACACCCCCAAAATCATCACGTCAGCGGAAGACTTAAAATGTCAGCGGAAGACTTTTTGGGTGTTACTTCGAGGATCTTTGTCACAATCATAGAAAACGACACAAAAGTGACGCTTTAAAGTTTAATTCATTCAAAATACCAAATATTCGAGACATCAAGATGTTTCATATTTTAAACAACAAGTTTATTAGAAATATGTCAAAATGTTTATTTAAGCCCATACCGGGTTACAAGCCCACTCCGTGCCTTCAAGTTCCTTCTTGTATAGTTACCTGAGATAAACACATGCTAAAAAGTGTCAACACAAAGGTTGGTGAGTTCATAGAGTTTATAGTTTAAATCGTTAATTAGAAAATGAGTGATTTCCTTATCAATTTAATACAAATTAATCCGTTGGTTTGCCCTTCACCGGGTCCACATCAAAAATAGTAATTGGTTTATAAATCCATTTAACACGAGATTCAAATCACAAGTTAAGAATGTATTGTAATCACATACAATCAATAAGTTTAAATCAATGTTCCTGTTATTGCCTTAAGCTCATGATACTCAACGATTAACAGCCAATCATAATCTCAAGTTATGACGGTAAGTAGTAGGCCCTCAAGATAGGTATTTGCCAATAACCTATAATAAGAACAATAAAGTGCGCCTGGTGTTTTCTCTAACAACCAAACGAGGATTGTCAATCACTAATAGTACTATCCACGTTTATTTACGTTCACCCTTCAAGTGATTAAGGTTCATGATCGAGGGACTTTTGGCAATAGTAACTTAAGCAAATAACATTGGCCTGATGGTATTTCAATACCCGGTATAAAAGACTTGTGTTCGAGTTTTAAGCATGTATCTCCCCCACGGGAAAATAGTTAAAGAGTGGGCTATGAACTTACTAATATGTAAATAGTTAACGAGTACTTGTAAAAGTATAAAACAATAGTTAAGCATGTATCTCCCCTAAAAACGTGTATAAATTATTATAAAACAATTAAGAGTAGGGGCTATGACTCACCTTAGTAGTACAGTAGTATTGAGATTTCAAAGACGTAGGTAACGGCTTCACACACAACCTAAAAGATATTACACGGTTCAGTTGATAGTCTAAGTTCAGTTTTACATGTATTGCGAATGTTTGTCCTTTTTCCAATATACGTCGAAGTATATAATGATAAGTTACGACAAAAGTTAATAATAATATCGTATCGTTAATTTTTAAATATTACGACGAAATTATATATAACGTATATATAATTTAAAGTGTCACAGTTTTATATCAAATATGCAAATATTTATATAAAACTTTATAAATATTGTAAGAAATATTGTTTTAGCAAAGTTCCTTCAAGTTTCAACAAAGTTACAATATTGACCCTAACGGTATAATAATTTCATCGTTGGTCCAAAATTTGTATATATTACATTTTAGGTCCAATTCATATCAACATTTACATTTTACAATGCCAAGTTCCATTTTTAACAGTTTAGTACTCAGAAATACAGAAATGACAGTTTTGACCCATAGTTTGCAGATTTTGCATTTTTAGTCCCTTGGTTAAGAAATTTTGCAAAGTTAGTCCAAAAATTACCGAATTCAAAACTTAACATTTAAACCTTTCCAATAAGCTCAGAACAGTTTATTTAACTTATAAAACTGCTTATTCTCTAAAAAGTCGTTTATTTTAGCTTATTGGGCCTTAACGAGATATAAACAAGGCCCAATAACGTTTTGTGATTCGTTGGGCTAATGAAATTTTTGGGCCTGGTCTTGGATTCATTTTTAAGTTATAAAAATGTTACAAATGAGCTTATAAGCTCAGCTTATCGAATAAGCTTCAAATAAGCTTAACGGGCTAACAAGCCCAAAACGTTATTTAATGTTTCTGAAAAACAGCTTATAGGTCAATTTGCTTTGGCTTTAGAAAACAGCTTATATTAGCTTATAGGTTCGAATAAAAAGTGTTTCCCAATTGTTTACCAAGGTGATAATGGGGTCGAGTTATAAAAAGGGATAGTCATGTGTCTAAATATTCATTTACGAGACCAAAGTGATCGAGCAAGGTTCATGTTGAAAACAGTTTTCAACACTTAGAAAATATTCCAAGTGTTTTGTATTTATACGAATGGGTCAAGTGGTCACAAAACGTGATGAAATAATTATGTAGACGTTCGAAACTTTGTATAACTTGATTGTTAGCATAGTAAATATTACCAATGTCGAATAAAATATGTATGTTGCGTTTTTAGATTTCAAAATAAATAAGAAAAGTAAAACGTATGAAATGAAAATAATGAAATGAAAAAGAGGTTAAGGCTTCTCCATTTCTCACCTCACCTCTAGGGGTGGAGTACAATTGGTACGTATGGATCGAGAATGGTACAAGGAGGAATGTAGAGTGGTTCACGACACAGCAAAGGTTCAAGACTAGCAACGATGGTTCCTTGGGTTCACTTGTGCTACTCGTACACTTGACTAACTTCTTGTCCCAAAACTAGTAAAACTCGACTTGAATTCTTATCAATGTGGTACGTTTAAGTGTGTGTTCATATGAGCTTGCATGGGACGTTTATATAGGAAGTTTTGAGGATGGTGATAAGCATAAGATAACAAGAAGTGTGTGTGTTGTCTCAAACTTGGGTGTGGCACCTCTCCTTTCGACCAATCAAGAACTATCAACAAAGAGAATGTGTAAGTAGGATCTCTGTTCATTCCTGAATTCTACTGTACATTCTTGTCAGCATAGTAGTCGTAGGTAAGCTTGGGTGGTGGCTTAGGAAGTATAGGACACGTTTTGGTTTCATCAAGTACATGGTTTTTGCAATTTACTTTGGCCAGAAATGAAGTAGTAAATGGGTGAGTGAGTGAATAATATTCATCATTTATGAATGTTAGCTAGGTGGGAAATCATGCTGTGCAAAAATATGGCCATGTCGTGTGTCAAGAATAGAAGAAACAAGGGGGGTTTTGTGGCTTGGTCTTGACTGGGACAAAGAAGGGAAAAAAAAATTTGTTCTCGTAAAAATGGTTAATCTATGTTATGGTAACGTGTTAATCGTAGGAAAATTTTTACGGGGTGTTATACATAGTTTCCTCTAGATTTTATATCTATACACATATATACTTATCTATTTATATTTTATATATATATATATATATATATATATATATATATATATATATATATATATATATATATATATATATATATACTTAGCTATATCTAGGATCTTATAACCTAGAAAATTCATTTGTTAACTTTCTAGAACTAGAAATTGTTCGTTTACGAACCTTTTCTTTCCCCCCATTTGCCTTATTGAACTTCAATGTTCAACGACAATCATGCTGATGTAGAGAGATGAGTCAAAAAATCTATGGATGAAACAAACTCCTGTCTTCCGTTGCATACGTCTCCCTCCTATATTCTCGTCTTATAAGCCCATACTATATACGTATATATATATATATATATATATATATATATATATATATATATATACTTATAAACCTTCCACAACTCTCTCGTCCACTTGACAACTTGATAAATTTCATCCGAAATGATCAAGAAATTTTAATTGACAAAATGTCAAGTAAAAGTGTCAAGTAATTCCCTCCGTGCGAATACTCTCCAACGTATTTTTGATTGAATATAAAATAAGAAATGGTAAGAAGTGACCAAAATCACGCATTTGAGATGCAATGACTTGCATTAGATGCATTTCTATTCATATAGATACAACATCTTGAGTTTCGAAAGTTAATTTGATGTATAGATGGTGCAAATTGATTTTCATGATTTTAGCACGTGCAGAGGAACAAAAAATAAGAGAAATCAAGAAATGCATCTAATATACGTATATGCATCTGATTAAAAGCTAGAAAACACACTATGGTGCGTTATAATGCATCTAAGATTATAGGGATGCATCTAATTTAGGTCGGTGCATCTCGGATTTATAGTTATAGTTCTTCTTATTCCTTCTTATTTTAAGTAATCTTCTTATTTGATCCTAACTCTATATATATATATATATATATATATATATATATATATATATATATATATATATATATATATGTTGGATCGATATACTCTGACCAAACTACTTTGTAGCTTGTAAGATTTAATAATATTAAGTAAACTTAACACTATTAATAATGAAACACTGTGTTACTTTGTAAAGTATGCGGAATCTACTAACACAAAGCTTAAGAAGAACTTTTATATTCAATAAACTTAGAACCTGCTTTGTTACACAGATTCACTAACAATCCCTAACTATAATCGACTTGTAAAACTTTGTTTTCTAACTCTAAAACATATGAGAACTTCTCTAAAACTTATGTCGACTAATACCCCTTAAGGCTCTTTATATAGATAACCTTAAGTCGGTTTACAAAATATAACTTGAACGATAAGTTATTATCCTTAACTAATTCTAGAATATTCTTCTAATATTACACGTAAATCCTTTAACTAATATTGCTCATAAGTCCTTGTTACCTTCGAAGTACTTTAAACATTCTTCATTAAACAGCAGTACTTTGACTTTTATCTTCAGCAGTACTTTGACTTTATTCTTCATGCAGCAGTACTTTGACTTACAGAAGTACCTTGATCTTTTATATCCCAACAATCCTCCCCTAACTTGAACTCCACTTGCTTGATTTCAAGTTTCCTTGTTGTTTTTTATCTTCAAAATCTTTAATCATTCAGAAAGATTGTTTCTTTATCATTTTATCTTTGATCAATCTTCTGTCAAAGTACTCATCAGTAAATATCTTCTCAGCAATAACCTTCACAGCTACTCAGCAACTTTTTGACAAATGTACATCAAATCTTTTTAAAGTTTCATACTATTCTCATCACTTCCAGGTGTGTTAACTCCTGTGAGAGGTGAATCATTGAAAATTAATGGATTTTAATGTCTCTTTACCAAAGCCATTAACTCTGGAGTAGCCAATGTTTAGGTTAAATCAACTATGGTACATTGATAACCATATGATTTTTAGCAAATCATCAGCTATCAACGGATTTGAGTAGTCTTCACCAATAGCCGTTTGCTGTTGGACTAGTTAGTTCTTTTATCTCAACCATGGTGAACTAATTACCAAAAATAGATTTTCCACAGCCTTTACCACAAGCCATTTTTCCTTGTGGGCTAGTTAACTCTTCACTTTCATAGATATGGTGAGTTAAAAACCATACAATTTTTAGTAAATTGTCAACTAAAAACGGATTTGATTATCACATCAGAGCCGTACCCTCATGATAGATCGTTTAAGCTCGAGGTTGTTTAGACCTAATATCATCTAGGAACACAATAACAATGATAATAACATGATACGCAGTGGAATAAACAAACATCATTATTATTGAAACAAGGTTTCTTCATCATCATCTTCACTACAACTAATCTAGGCGTCTACAATAAGACTACACCTAGACACACACACACACACACCTTTACTAGACGTCTACATCTTTTACTGTGCACTTTAACTTCTTCTTGTTGAATGGGATTAGAAGGACCACCTTCATCTTCAAAATTCTTAGTAGTGGATGGTCCAACTGCAGAAGTTCCAGCTTCATCAATATGCACTTCAGAAGTTCCTTGCTCAGCAGTACCTTGCAGACCAGTACTTCTAACAACAGTACTTTGCATATCTGCAGTATCTTCTAAGTTAATTTCTTCTGTATCACCACTCTTAATAACAACATTCTCATCTTCAATATCTACTTGCTCAGTCTCAAGACTTTGTCTATCAGTATCTTCCAAGTCAGTCTATTGATGAACAATGTTCTCATTTTCATTTGGCTCAATATTTTCATCAGACTTCTGTGCATTATCATCAAACGTTTGCTCTGTCACAAAATTCAAAGGTTCTTGCCAAAGATGAGCATCTTCATCATCTCTATCATCTCTATCCAAATTATCATCCTGATTCCTCCCCAATTTGATAGTAGATGACTTCTTGTGCTTTTTCTTAGAATCTGTCTTAGATGATTTAGACTTCTTCTTCTGAGATTGTTTCCTTTCTTTGACATAAAGCCTGAAGTTTTTCACAAGAGGCCAAACAAACTTCTTTAATCTTCTGAACTTCCTTTTTAAACTCTTCGATCAGCCATAGCTCTCTTCATCTTATCCAATTCTCTAGTTAAAGCAGAATTATCCATAGAACCTCCAACTTCCTCATCTCCTCCAGGTGTTTGAAACCCACCTTTAGCTGAAACAGAGTTATCCAAAAAAGCAGACACTGGAGCAGCACTTTCACTAAAATCAACATGCTGCGGTGAAACAATAGGTGATGTAGGCATAGGTACTGATGCAGAATGTTCAGTATGGTCATATTGATCAGCATCATCAGACTCAGCAGAACTACTAGCATTAGCTTCTTCATCCCTAACAGCCTGCGCTACCTCTAACATATAGGCATTAAGAGGTGTATTTCTACCAGAAAAATGAACATCTTTGTTAGACATAAAAGTGAAAACCTTAGGTGGCATCTTAGTAGTAGGTACATAATCCTGAGGTTTAGGAATCCCATCTAATGGATTTTCTAGGAGAAGCTGAATAAACCTAGGATACATCAAAAAGGGTGATCCAACCTTAATATGGGTGATCATACCATCAAGAATCATGTACGAAAAGTTAAAAGGCTGATTGGTAATAAGACCAACAAAGACAGAAGCAATAGCATGTCCAAATTGATCCCAAGAAGTCCTTTTAGGACTTAAGCAATGAAGTAACACATGAAGAAGAAACTTCCAATGAGGACTTACCAAAGCTTTCTGAAAAGTGAGTCTATTCAAAGTGCCTTCATATCCAATATCCCTTAGTGCATTCCAAATCTCTTGCTTAGCAAATAAAACAGAGCCTCCTTCATCTTCAAATAGCAAAACCTCCCTAATAGTAGCCTCAGTAACACGAATAGCTCTCCCAGCAACAGTAGCATGAATAACATCCTCTCCATCTTCAAGCTCAGCCCTTGCTGTAGCCCAAAAAGCCTGTACCCAAGGTCCAATAATCTCTGGGTTGACCAAGAGTGAGTAGGTGATGGTGGTTCCATTGATGAAATCAATAACACCATGAAAATCAAGGTTATCCTTTGTCTTCTCAAGGTTAGCAATCATGTTATGTTTGGTGATGGTAGGTCGATTTGCCATTGTGATAAGGTTTAGAGAATAGAGTATGAATCAATGAGGGGATCAGTGAGGTTTATGAGTGAGAGTGACTGAAGAATTATGGGTATAAAAAGAAAAAGATATGGTTTAAGATGGAAAAGATTTAAAAAATAATGGTAAATAATATTTTACCGTTATTCTTGGAAGTGATATTCCCCATATCTTTCGTGAAGTTGTTACCCGCAAATCTGACCGTTGGAACAGTATTTTGACACGTCAACATATCCTTCAGATCACTAAGCAGTACTTTCCAATAAGCAGTACTTTCAGTTATTCACCTAAGTAGTACTTTGACCAAAGTACTGTATCAAAGACTATTTGTCGTGTAATGAACTGTTTAACCAAAATATCTTTGAAAGTCAACCCCAAATCAATCAATAACTCCCCAAATTAAATCCTAAAGCTACCATGGTAAGTAACCATTAATACACTTCATTGAATGACCATGTACCTTTACTTGGCTTATAAAAGCAATTTTTCTAACAACAAAATGCACTTATCTCTTTCTTCATCACAAAGACTAGGGAAAAACAATGAGTCATATTCCAGTTGTGAACATCTCCTCTGACTCTGATTCTGAATCTGAGTATGTAGATCCAGGATTGTCTGATTACTTTCCTCCCCAGTGCTATCAATCAAAAGCCAGTACTTCCAACAAGAAACCCAAGAAGAAAAAGTATGTTCCTTGTGTATCTCTTGCTGATGAGCTTCCACATGCATTAACCCAAGCCCTGGAATCAGCAATACAGAACATGAAGTGGCCTGTCCCAAGGAAGGAGAAACCACCTAAACAAGTTCTTGGCTTGGCTTGCCCAAGGAAGCAAGCTTCTTTTGATGACAAAAGAATGACTGCTCAAAAGGGAAAGCAGAGCTATGAGGGCAAAGGGAAAAGACCTATGGAGTAGGTTATGAGTAGCTTGTTGTGATAGTTGTTTGTGTAGCTTTGTCTTGTCTGTGTCTGTATCTTGATGACAACTTAGTGATCATGAATCATGTGTAATGATTGTAAGAACTTTGCTCTGAATGATGAATAAAAGTCTTTATGTTATGAATGATACATATAGCCTCCCCTCAAATAATGACTAACTACTAACTAATGCCTCCCCTCAAAAATAGCTTACATATTAATCATGCCAATACTCACAACTAAAAAGGTAAATCTTGAAACATCAAAGCCCTTTGTGAGTAGGTCTGCTACATTATCATCTATATGTACTTTCACCACATTGATAAGCCTATGTTCATAGCAATCTCGTATAAAGTGATGCCTAATCTGAATGTGCTTGGTCTTGGAATGATACACTGGATTCTCCACAATGCAAATGGTACTCTCATTATCAATATTGATAGGAGTATTCTTGAAGTTGAATCCATAATCCAAAAGTTGATTCTGCAACCAAAGTACTTGTGCACAACAACTTGCAGCTGCAACATATTCTGCTTCAGTGGATGATGTTGCTACAATTGTTTGCTTTTTGCATTGCCATGAGACTAATCTACATCCAAGGTACTGACACCCTCCAGTTGTGGATCTTCTATCATAGTTATCTCCAGCATAATCACTATCTGAGAAAGCTTGTAGATGAAAAGGGGACTCCCTAGGATACCACAATCCTAGCTTAGGTTGTTGCCTAAGGTATCTGAAAATCCTTTTGACAGCATTTAAGTGTGATACCTTTGGATGAACTTGATGTCTTGCACATAGACATACAACAAAAGTAATATCAGGTCTAGATGCAGTTAAGTACATGAGACATCCAATCATAGACCTATATAGTGTGACATCAACATCTTCTCCTTCTTCATCTTTTCCCAAAGGTTTGTTTGTATCCACTGGTGTAGATGCAGGCTTAACAGTTGTGAAGTTGAATCTTTTAAGTATATCTGCAACATACTTATCTTGACTAATATAAATTCCACTGCTTGACTGTTGCACTTGTAGTCCCAAGAAGAATGTTAATTCTCCCATTGAACTCATTTGAAACTCTTTCTGCATAAGATCTTCAAATTCCTTCACCATGGATTGCTTAGTAGCACCAAAAATAATATCATCTACATAAACTTAGACAAGCATGATATCCTTCTTATCTTTCTTGATAAACAAAGTCTTGTCAATAGCTCCTCTCCTATAACCATGTTGCAATAAGAAATTGGAAAGTCTTTCATACCATGCTCTTGGAGCTTGATGAAGGCCATACAGAGCCTTGATAACTTTGTAGACTTTGTTTGGATGAGCAGGATCTTCAAAACCAGGAGGCTGTTTGACATAGACTTCCTCTGTGATAGTGCCATAAAGAAAAGCACTCTTGACATCCATTTGATAGACAGGAAATCCCATATAAGATCAAAAGCCAAAAATAGCCTTATGGCTTCAATCCTTGCCACAGGAGCAAAGACTTCATCATAGTCTACTCCTTCTTCTTGTCTATATCCTTGAGCCACTAACCTTGCCTTATTCTTTATAACATTTCCTCTTTCATCTCTTTTTACCCTGAAGACCCATTTGGTTCCAATCAATCTCTTTCCATCAGGTAAGTCACATAATACCCATACTTCTTGAAGTTTGAATTGTAACAATTCTTCCTGCATAGCTTCTACCCAACTCTCTTTGCTTAAGGCTTGTTTGATATTCTTAGGCTCTTCTTGAGATAGAAAACAAGCAAATAAGCACAACTTCTGATCCTTGTGGTTCACCCTGTTTTGTTTATAGATAAAACTAAGTAAAGAAGTATGTTGTTGAGACATATTCTTAGCCTTAGTCCTTGTGATCACTCCTGAAGCTGAGGGTCCAATAATGTTGGTAACAGGATGAGTTTTGTGAATTCTGAGAGTAGGAGTTGGTGAAACTTCAAGATTATCTTCCAAATTTGTGACATCTGGATCTTTATTAGAATCTGAGAAAATGCCTTCTTGTTCCAATTCATCATCAGTATCTTCTAAATCAGGCATGTTTGGATCATTCAAATCATCAGCATTGATCCAATTTGAAGTAGGTAATGGTTGAAAAGTACTTTCAAGTAAATCATCAGTACTTTGGTTAAAAGTATTGCTAGTGCCTTTATCCTTCTTCTTTGCAGCCTCATAAGCTTTCCTTTGATCATCCTCATAGGATTTGGCCATTGTTTCTTGAATAAGCATCCTATTAAGTTCTTCTTGAATAGCTTGGTCTTCATCAGATACTGTTGTATTTGGTTGAGCAGTACTGTGAGGATCAACAGCACTTTGAGGCTCAGTAGTACTTTTAGGCTCATCATTGGAATCATCAGTAGAATCATCTTCAGATCTTAAATTAACATTATGAACAATGTACTGTGTTTCTTCTACAGTGGTGACAACTTGATTTTCTTCTCTAACAGGTACATAGTTCATGGATGAAGCCATTAGATCAAGATCAAACATCCAATCAGGACCTTTACCTTTATAATTTTCTTGCTCTTCAAGAAATTCAACATGAATACATTCTTGAACCTTCTTTGAAGCCCTGTTATAAACTCTGAATCATTTGCTATTGGTACAATATCCCAATAAATAACCTTCATCTGACTTCCCATCAAATTTTCCCAAATTATCAGCAGTGTTCAAAATAGTCAGGGGACATCCAAAAGGTTTCATAAACTTGATACTAGGTTTCTTTCCCATGAGTAACTCATAAGGTGTCTTCATTTGAGGTTTAGTCACTGATACTCTATTCAACACATAGCAAGCAGCACTTACAGCTTCAGCCCAAAATGGAACAGGTAATTGAGAATCTGCAAGCATTGTCCTTGCTGCTTCTATCAAAGTTCTATTCTTTCTTTCTGAAACTCCATTTTGTTGAGGAGTTCTAGCTATAATAAATTCTCTTCTAATTCCTTTCTTGGCACAAAAATCATCCATAAGCTGATTCTTGAATTCAGTCCCATTATCACATCTAATGCCTCTAACTTTGAGTCTTAACTGATTTTCAAGTGCTATTATTAGATCATGAATAGCATCAAAAGTTTCATCTTTGAAGCATAGGAAAAAGACCCAACTAAATCTGCTACAATCATCTGTCACAACCAAACAATACTTCTTCTTGTTCAGGCTAACAACTGAAACAGGTCCAAACAGATCCATATGCAGCAATTCCAAAGGCTCTCTATTGGTTTTCTCTTCAATCTTTTTGCATGAAGCCTTGTGTTGTTTACCCTTTTTGCAAACAAGACATGAGTGATCATTCTTGAATGTCTTAGAGGGTAGACCTCTAACTAAATTTCCTTTAACCAGCTTGTTGATGTTTTTGAAATTCACATGTCCTAATCTTCTGTGCCATTGATGTGCTTCCTCCATAGTAGCCCTTGCAATCAAGCATGTTGCTCTTTCAGCAGATTTGATATTCTTCAAGTCTATGCTATACACATCATTAGTTCTTGGTGCCCTCAACATCACCAAGTCTCTATCTTCTAGCTTAAACTCAGGAGAGAGTATAAGACATTCTGTGTCAAAGAATAACACAGGGTACTTCTTATCACAGATCTGAGATACTGACAAAAGGTTGAATTTAAGCTCTTTCACATATCTAACATTCTCAAAATCAATGTTTCCAGCCTTGATGGTTCCTTTGCCAATGACTCTCCCTCCATCAGGATCATTCCCAAATGCAACTTTTCCTCCATAAAAACCTTTAAAATTTGACAAGAGCTCCTTTTCTCCTGTCATACTTCTAAAGCAACCACTATCAACTATTAGATGATCTTTAAGCTCCTTCTCTGGGTTGCCCTGCATACACATGAAAAAGGTTAGTTTCTTTTAGGAACCCAAGCCATTACTGACTTGTGTTCCCCTTGTGGAGTGACATACTCAAATTGTTTGAGTATGTAATCACCACTATCTTTGAAAACATGATCAATAATTAAAGTTTTTGTTTCCAAAACTGTTGGTTTTTCATGATCAATTTCCCCTTTTTCACCATTAACCCCTGAAAGTACTAGTTCTACCCCAGCAGTACTTTCTTTCTGAACCCATTTAGTTGTAACTTTTGAAGTTGGGTTCTGAGTTCTAGCATCTGTTCTTGAGTTGTAAGGCCTTCTAGGTTTGTAGTGATTAAATCTCCTAGGTCTTACACTTGTGTGTTTGCTAGAGGTATCTTGATTGGGAAACTTTCTATCAGTACTTTGTAAAGGTACTGAGGGTTTGGAGTAAGATCTTTTCTGATGAGGGTACCTATAGTCTTTTGAGAAATTTCTATGGTTAACCCTATTTGTGTAATTCCAAATTGGTTTGTTGTCCCTTGGCTTATTCTCCCTATGACTTGGTTGTGCTGTTCTGGTCTTTGGATATTTACTTAAGTATTCTGAATGGTAGTCACAGTCTTTAATCAGATGATGAGGACTATAACATACATAACAGACTTTTGGACCAAAATCCTCAAACCTCTTTCCATAAGGTTTTCTAAAAGTAGCAGTATTTTGAAAGTATTTTCTTGAAGGTACTGCTGAGTGATCAGCAGTACTTTGAGGAGTGTTTGAAGGTACTGCTTGTTTTGAAAACTTTTTCTCATCAACCTTAGGTGTCTCAACAGATTCTCTTACAGTTTCAGGGTTTGATTGACCTTTAAGCTTTTTCCTAAATTCTAGGTTATCTACCCCATAACTAGAGACATCTTTCCTAGGTGGTTGAAAACTACCTGGGGGATTAGGAACAGCATTGTATCCCTTGTCATTCTTATATTCAGGAGGTGTTGGACTAGGGGATTCCTCATCACTAGAAGTGTTTTCATCCAAACTTATGAACTCTTCATCACTAGTTGAGGTGTCTACTGTGAGATTTAATTCCTTATTCTTAAATGGAAAACCTTCTGTGCTATCATTATAATAACCTAGGCCAGTTTTAATGTTTGATGTTCTTTGTTTTTCAACAAATTGAACATGTGACAGACCTGATTCTTTCCAAACAGCAAGTTTTTCTAACAGCTTATTCCTCTCATTAGTAACTTTCTCTAGTTCAGACTCCTTACATCCTAGTTTCCATTCACTTAACTTAACTTGGTATTCTTGTTGCTTATATTTTTCAGCCCATGCTACTTCATTGTTTTCATGAGTAATTATTTTAGCTTCCATTGACTCTAAAGTTAATTGGTAACCAGCTATCTCAGACCTAGCCCTTTGAAACTTATCTCTTTCAGCTACATATTCACTGAGTAACTTTTGATACATACTATTGCACTTAGAGCATACCTCAGAA
This sequence comes from Artemisia argyi, assembly GCA_030686995.1. Classification (NCBI taxonomy): domain Eukaryota; kingdom Viridiplantae; phylum Streptophyta; class Magnoliopsida; order Asterales; family Asteraceae; genus Artemisia; species Artemisia argyi. The sequence goes on along the minus strand of CM060684.1, from coordinate 209,329,144 downwards.
GTAGTGGATGAATTTGGTGAAGTAGCTACCATAGCAAGCTGAACAGGATCTTCTTCAAATTCCATGCTCCAATCAAAGCTTCCTAGACCATCTCTTGTCTCTAAAGCAACATATCCAGGTTCCTCATCAAACTCTGTGCTCCAATCTTCCAATGCAACCATTGAATAGGTTACAGGTTCATCATCAAACTCATTGGTCCAATCAATCTCTGACAGATTTTCTTGAGCAACTAAAGCTTTTGGTTTGGGTTCAGTAATGGGAACCACTTTTCTTTCAGTTTTGGGTTGTTCAATCATCTTGTTTGCTTGATACTTAGCAAACTTACACTCCCTTGCAAAGTGACCAGTTCTTTGACAATTGAAGCGCTCAATCTTGGACTTGTCAAATGTAATTCCTTGCTTAGCTGTGAAATTAATGCCTCTTCCTGTTTTATTCATGAACTTCTTGATCCTTGCAGTGATCATGGCAACTTGCCATCTGATATCAATCTCTTCCATGGCATCATCATCAATTTGCAAGACATCTTCTTGATAGGTGACAGGAAGAGATGCTTGTTGAGCAAAGAATGTACACAGTACATCATCTGAGGTGAGGGTTATTGATGGTGATGAAGTGGTAGTGACCATTGTTGTACAAGAAGGCTGTTTTTCAGGCACAGTACTTTAAACAGAATAAGCAGTACTTTTGTTGAAAGTACTGCTTCTGTTTTCAAAAGATACAAAAGCAATATTTTGGGGTTTCTAATGTGTGCTTGAACCTGTAGAACCATTCATCTCATGCTCATACACCTTCAGATTGTTGTAGAGATCATCAAAGTCCATTACATCCAATCCTGGTTGTCCTCTGATCATAGTAGCAACTACATGCCATGCTGATGGTAAGCTTCTCAAGAATTTCAAATTAGCATCTTCAACTGTTGCCTCAGCACCATATAGTTCTAGCATACTCAGAAGATTTTGGAACCTCTCATAAGCAGAATCAAGACCTTCTCTTTCACCAACAGTGAAGGTTTCAAATTGTTGCTTCAACAAATTTCTGTGCATTTTCTTGGAAGCATCATTACCTCCAAACTTTTTCTTAATAGCAGCCTGTAGGACCTTAGATATATCAACTTTAACACAAATACAAGCACTAGATGAAGTAAAGATGGTGACTTGATGAATAAGGTGTGGCGTTAATATGAGAGAAATAGAGTATAAAGATGAAGAGAACTTTTATTAAAGAGGCACACACATTACACACACAAGCACACCTTGCAAATGAGGCATAAGGTGGCTTTTATAGTAAGATACAAGATGTTGCCCTAAGGCTTTCTATGGGCTTGGGCTTGGGCTTGGATACATGATTAAATAACAAGGCTTATGAAACATAACACTTAACATATTAGCTTACCAAGTCCAAGGCCCATTGACTATTCTTATAACACAAACTATGACACATTACAACATTACAATAAATGAGAATGACCATCACTTTCCAATATAAAGTTTAATGCTAACACAGCCCATAGTTGTTTTGCATCCTGAGCATCATGAAACTTCAATAGGTGTCCATCAGGAATAGCAGACAGCAATATGTTGAGAGCTTTGTCTTGATTTCTCTTTGTAGCAGCAGGTACAGTTGGTTGAGGTGGTTTAGGTTGTCCTGGGAGCTCAATTGGTTCATCAAGTACCATATTGCCATTGACAATCACATCCCATAAAGCATGGTCTGTGATAGCAATATATTGCCTCATCTTCATGGCCCATAAATCATATTCTCCCTTCTTAACAATAGGAATTCTGACAGTAGTGATGGATGGAGCAGGTGGTGCAGCTTCAGTCGACATCTTGAAGGATATGTAGTAGAAAAAGTGTTCTTCTTAATCAGAGTTTCCAACACAAGCTCTGATACCACTTGTTGGATCGATATACTCTGACCAAACTACTTTGTAGCTTGTAAGATTTAATAATATTAAGTAAACTTAACACTATTAATAATGAAACACTGTGTTACTTTGTAAAGTATGCGGAATCTACTAACACAAAGCTTAAGAAGAACTTTTATATTCAATAAACTTAGAACCTGCTTTGTTACACAGATTCACTAACAATCCCTAACTATAATCGACTTGTAAAACTTTGTTTTCTATCTCTAAAACATATGAGAACTTCTCTAAAACTTATGTCGACTAATACCCCTTAAGGCTCTTTATATAGATAACCTTAAGTCGGTTTACAAAATATAACTTGAACGATAAGTTATTATCCTTAACTAATTCTAGAATATTCTTCTAATATTACACGTAAATCCTTTAACTAATATTGCTCATAAGTCCTTGTTACCTTCGAAGTACTTTAAACATTCTTCATTAAACAGCAGTACTTTGACTTTTATCTTCAGCAGTACTTTGACTTTATTCTTCATGCAGCAGTACTTTGACTTACAGAAGTACCTTGATCTTTTATATCCCAACAATATATATATATATATATATATATATATATATATATATATATATATATATATATATATATATATATATATATATATATATTTTCTTGTTCCTTCCAGAAACCAAAACCACGAAATATCAAGTTTTGGAGGGCGGCCCCCTTAATGTTTAAGGGGGCCAGCCATCTGATAGTCCCAAATCATTTTCCCTTTTATTTCTTTTGCCAAACACTCCTCTTTCTCATTACCCCCATTTTCTGCTACTGCTGTGACGAAAATCCAAACCCCATAACATCTAAAACCACATCCAAATCACATAATTCGGGATATTTTGCAAAGTGCAAATTGATCTAACACAATCACCATTACATATTGTAAGTTTTTCATAACACATTTCATCTAATTCCATCTAATTTGGTCAAACTCAAGATTATGCATGTTTTAATAATTTTTTTTTTCAAATTCATAATTTCTTTCGAATTGGGTCCAAAATTTCCATAACTAAATGCTTCCCTTAGGATTAGGATGCTTAATTAACACTAGAAACTAATTATTACAAACCCTCTTGTCGAAAATTTTTGAAAAATTTCATACACTCCTTTTCAAAATTTTTGGTAAATACTGATGAGGCGAAAAATGGTCCGTTTTTAGGGGGTCATTTAAGCCCGAATCCGAATTTATTTGATCAAATATTGCCCTAAATCGTTCCTTTTGTGATTTTAGGTACTTTGGGAGTGAAATCTGGAAAAGGAAGCAATTCGGACGTTTTTGGAGCATAAAAGTGAAGAAAACGCCAAAGTCTTAATTTTCCATGCTGGGAACAGTGGGTGACGGCGTCAAGAGCAAATCCTTGACGGCGTCAAGAGCAAATCTCATGAATTTCCATGACGACCCAGTAGAGTTTTGACGGCGTCACGTGAGAAGGGCGTCAAGAGTAAAAGAGTCATGACGGCCTGGAAGTGTCTAAGTCTTGACGGCGTCCGAAGTAGATCTAGGCAGTCCGAGGAGAGTTTTGGCGGCGAGGTGACGGCGTCACAAGATTATTCTTGACGCCGTCAGACCTGTTTTTCTATATATAGTTTTCTAATTTTTCACATTTAAGGGAGAGAAGTTTTGGAGAAACCCTAAGTACGATTTTGGTGCAACTTTTACAGGGTTTTCAAGGGTTCCAAACCCTTGATACCTTGCATTGTGTGGAAAACTAGAGGGGGGGGGGTTGAATAGTTTTGCGTCTTTTTCGTTTAATAAGAATTTGCTTTTCAAAGGATTGATATTAATTATAAAAACCTTTGAAGCTAAAGTATAGATACAAACCTAATTCACATATATTATATATATATACACTACTTGTTTAAAGTGTTGAATAGAAATTATGATTTCATATATCTCACTTAATTACAAGTTTGTACTAATATATATATATGTGTCTTAGTAATTGTTTATACTTATATTTTACCAAAGTATAATTAATGTTTTAAATGGAACCTAGTTTGATCTTTATGTGAAATCAATATATGCACAACACACAATATTAGCAATATATGAAAAGCTAGTAAGTAAGCAAGTAAAGAGTGAGAGTTGGAAAGATCAAACCGAGAGACAAAGGATTTATAGTGGTTCGGCTACAAGGACACCTTCCTTGCCCTACTCCACTCCCCGAGCACCGAACTCGAGAGTTTTCTTCACTAAGTCAATAACCTCCCTTATGGCGGAGAAAACCGTACACACCAAAAGCTTACACCAATTAACGACACAAAGCAAGATGTCGAGTTCTAATCGTAGCTAGAACCAATCTCACACCAAATAACACACCACTTCTTCTTCACACCTTTGCACTACTTCAATACTACTTCACACCACAAATATCTTCACACCTTCAAGGCACTAATGTCTTGACACCTTCAAGCCACCAATGTCTTCACACCTTTAAGCCACTAATGTCTTGACACCTTCAAGTCACTAATGTCTTCACCCCTTTAAGCCACTAATGTCTTGACACCTTCAAGCCACTAATGTCTTCACACCTTCAAGCTACTAAAGTCTTCACAACTTCAATCTACTAATGTCTTCAAGTCTTCTTCACTTGGAACCCTCAATATCTTCACATCAAGTTCCTATTGCTACAATCTCCTATCACCAATACTATCTAACCCTTCTTCTCCACTTCAAGTTCCACTTTACACTTACACCAATTCTAGATTCTTCAACTAAATCTAGCTAACTAATACATACACCTTATTCACCAATGAATGAAAGATTTACAAGAAAATATAGACAAGCAACTTAGATAGCAAGATGATACTAAGTTGTAATACTTCTAATAGAAGTATTCTTCTCTTTGCACTTTGAATGTTGAGGCTTGAATCACTTTGAAACAAAGATCAAAGTATATAAGATCAAAGGATTATTTGAGAAAGGAAATGGATGTTAAGATCTGAAAGTTTCTGGTGCAAAAAGGTGAGAAAAATATGTGGAATGATCTAATATTTATAGGGCCAGAAAATACTGTTCGGGAGCGTGCCGGTCCCCTTAATTGTAGGCCGGTCCCCTTAATGATTAAGGGGGCCGCCTAGTAAAATTAAGGGGGCCGCCCTCCTGAACGTTTGAAAAGATTCTCTGGATAAAATTTGCCCTTTTTGGTTGGAAATTTGAAATCATATTTTTGTGGTTTAATAAAGCTTTACCAAAAATGATTTACAAATATATATAAAATGTTAAAGTCATTTTATAAAATGTTATGTCTTAAGACAAGATTTCCTTTGATCTTATAATGCACTAATCACTTTGTTTATTCATACCTTAAGTGATTAAATGGTGAAAGTGAGTATTTACTACTAAATACTTGTTTACGTCATAACCTTTGGTTTGATGAGTTTACGTTTTGTGATTATCAAAACATAGAGATATCGAAAGATATGAATAACGTTTTTAGTCATTTATTTATATCAACAATCTCCCCCTTTTTGATGATTACAAAACCTAAACTCATTAAATCCAAAAATTAATTTTTAGATAAGTATTTAGTGAGTTTATATTCACTTCTCCCCCTTTTTGTAGAATCAAAAAGGTTTAAGCCTATATGGTAAAGGCTCCCCCTTGATGTATGCTCCCCCTCGTTTGACGGCACCAAGGGTTCGAGATATGGAATTCTTGCAAGAAAAATATTAGAGGCACAAGCAAATACATATAGCATAATAATAACTAATAGTAAGCATGGCAAAGAAGAATTTTAAACACATATAAAAGCATTCATTAATTCAAGATGATTATGTCAACCACATAATCATTGTTACAAAAGCCATAATAATGGAATTCTAATACTAAGTAGAATATCCTATTGTGCCAACAAGGAGTGTCCCCAAACTTTCTTGAATCCCAAAATGGTTGAAAGGTTTTATTTGAAAATGAGAAACATAAGCATGTAAAATGCTTAGTGGTTTAGTGGAGATAAACTTTTGGTTGCATGGATGTTGGTGAGTTTGGAGATGTGGAGCTTGTAGGTGGTGTATTTGAAGTTGGGTTTGTTGGTTGAGGGTTTTGATGTTGTTCAAGTGATGGTGTTTGTTGAGATCTAGTAAGAAGATACTCAATCCAAGTGAAGTGCTCATTCAAAGCAATGGTTTGTTGTTGAAGGAAGATGCAACAAGGGCAATTGTTAACATGCTTCTCAATTTGGTTGATGTTATGTGGTGATGATGGTGAGCTTGATTGGGGTGGATCCAAATTGCGTTGCGCAAGATGTAATGCTAAAAGAGCACTAAGCTCATGAGCTTCTTTTAGCTCCTCAACGAACTTCAAGTGTTCGGAGGAAGGTGATGATGGTGGAACATGGTAGTTGTCTTGGGTGAAGGTTTGAACATGCAACATAGGAGTGGCATGTGAGGTTGTAGGATGTGGTGGTGGTACTCTTGGTGGTGGAGACATGGTTGAGCTTGGGTAGTCATGAAAACATGAAATGGGTGGAAGAGGTTCTCCAAGAGTGAGTGGTGTTTTTGTTGAATGAGCAACATGTGAAGTATTGATTGAGAGATTGTGATTGTTGTTTTGGGATTGAGCATGCTCATCATAAGAAGAAGCATGAATGAGGGAATGAGTGTGTGATAGGTTATGTGATGGATCATTATTGTGGGTTTGAGATTTAGTAGTTGGTTGACTTGGAACAACATCACTTGAGTTTTGACAAGAGTCAAGTTTCCTCCTCCAAACGGGTTTGACGAAGATCCTTGCGGTTCTTGAAATTTTGGGTTTTTGGTTGTTGGGAGATGACATGTTTGGGTGTGATGGCATTTATGATGGGAAGAGGGTATTTATAGTGTATGAGAAATGTGGTTTAGGAAGGTAAACTTTGAGGGATAGCATGGGACAAAATATGTTTGTGAATTTTGGGAAGTATAGGCTGAAGTGGGTCAAAAAGTGATAAAGAAAACAGTATCCCCGACCATCAGATGGCCGGTCCCCTTAATCATAAAGGGGGCCGCCTTATATAATTAAGGGGGCCGCCCATCTGGTGATTCCCAGAATGCCAGAAATGGGTTTTTGGCAGAAAATTTTCAAAAAGGTTGTGTTTTTGTTTTTGGATTCAAGTAAGTTCAACTCTTTGAGGCAATATAGGGCATACTATTCATGAATGTAGAGAGTGATATAGAATTAATTAAAGTAGGCAATTAATTTCTAATAATCATGCTATCTATTAATTTATCAATTAAGATATGCACCAAAGGAGATAACAAGCCAAATAAGCTAAATGAGCAACTATATGAAGATGATAACATTTAGCCTAGAACAAACATGTTGATGATTGTTGACAAGTAACAAATAGGTAGATATGATTATATGGACTTCAAGACTTGTTACAAACAAGATCCATATGGGCATGTCATGATTCTCATGAAATGATTTGATTAAATTGTAAATGTCATTTCCAATAGAAGTGTATGACACTTGAGAGAGTTGAATGTGTTTTAAGCAAAACGTTTTTAGTTTTATTCAACAATCTTTTTGAAGTGAATTCAAGTATGCATTACACTAACATAAATTGAATTTTGTTTCTTAACGTGTAACAAAAGAAAATATTTCAATCTTGTTCTTGAGTAAAATAATGGTTATGAAAGAAATTTTAGTCAAATAAATTGTAAGAGAAAATATTTCATTCTAAAAGAGAAAAGTTTTGAACATGATGTTTTGATCATGACAATCAAAAGGTTTCAAGTGAGGGGTTATAAAAATATTTTGTTTTATGTCCTTTTAAATTTATTTCCAAAATATTTTGTTGGTTACAAAAACTAGAAGGGGGGTTTGATATGGAAAATTTATCATGCTCAGGAGAATCATTTAAGCCCATCGTCACACATAATCATCTTTAATGATACCTAAAGATATTAACGTGAAATGATAGGTATTTATGATCTAAATGCAATGAGACAGGAAAGAGCAAGGTAACTAGTTCATGAATACACGACAGACATATGTATATATATATATATATATATATATATATATATATATATATATATATATATATATATATGTATTCAAAGAACATCATAATATCAAGTTGCAAGCAAATATCAATTATAATATATCTATTAATGCAACTAGTAAGATCATATAGCATAAGTGGAAGAGTTCTACTATAGATCATAGAAGATTAAGAAAAATGATAATATACTAAACAACAAAAAGGTTAATAATGCTAATATCAAGTATGCATATATTAGTGTTAATAATCTAAAAGCATGGCAACTTATCAGTTAAAACGTATTGGCACACTAATTTAAACATTCTAAAATATAATGTAACGTTGACAAGTTTTTGAAAAGAAAACTTATCTCAGGTCCAGCTTTTCAGAGAGAGTGGGCATGACGGTGATAGTAGAAATCTTAATAGTTGGTCCAAAACATGTCGAAGTAGCCAAGTAGTATTCTCATGCATAGAAGTCAAGGGAACTAGATCCGAGATGCTCAATCGATCACAACAATCATCACAAGTCATGAAGGTTAATAGAAGTAGCACGTAGGAGGCTTCAACTTGAAATAGTAACGGGTACACCATGATACTGATGCTCCAAGAGTGAATAGCACAGTGCCGAGACGAGAATATTCCCGCAAGAACGTCATAGGCGAAACAATTGCATAAAGTGAAACAACGTGATAGAAGCCAATATTCGTCAAAGGTAATAGAGCGAGATGAGAGAATCAACACGCAATAGACTCTTCATTCGTTAGTTACCTAAACATGATAAACAGCTTGGTACCCAGATTCTCATGGGTCCTAGTTGGTTAGATGAGAACATCCATTGCATTTGAATGCACATGATGGGGATGTCGTCGATAAGTACAAGAATTCATCCATAGTTTGTTTTAAATAACAAACAATGACTTTCTTGACTAGAATAATGAGTAATGAATGTTAATAGTATTAGTTCTAAATTTACTCACTAGATTTAACAAATTTTATTTGTTTTAATGCATTTGTTGAAGGATCATTTGTGATAAATCCTAACCCGGTTTTATCATAAAATGGCCTTTGAATGTCGAGAAGGTATTTTAAAGATTTAGAGCTATTTTCAAATTTTGCCAATGTTTTTGCTTTTTCATTTTCAATTTTGATTTCATGTTTGTAGTCTCGACAATTTTTGCATTCAAGATCGATTTCGATATTACTTTTAAGTCTAGACATTTTATCTTCTAAAATGATTTCTTTTTCAAAGTTGTTTTCAGCGAATGTTGAAAATTCGTTCTTAAAAATGATTTTTGAGTCAATGTTGCAAAAACGTTTGAAGTTGTTTTCCATTTTTAAAAATTCTAATGTAAATTGATCATAGCAAAAATGTTTAGTTTTAGATTGTACCTTCTTTGTAGTTGTACATTCCTCACATGCTATATGATGATCAATTCCATCTTCCATGTCGCTCCATGTTTTGTTTGTAGTATCACTTGGATCGAGAGACATGTAGTTCTTGCCATCAATACTTGTGTTCTCATTTGTTTGAATATTCTCATAAGCCGTATCATCATCGTCTTCTTTGCACTTGTTGCACCATGATTTATTCACGCTCTTTCTTCGGATTTGGCTTATGTATTCTTCGTTGTAAATACCTTCAATGATCACATTTGAACTAGTAGTACATGTGTTTATTTCAACTAAATATTTATTTACTAAATTTTCTAGATTAACTATTTCTTGTGCAATATCAAGTTTATCATCTTTGGTTTTACATTCTTCTTGGTGAATCTTTAAAAGACATTTCCAAATATCATTTGCCATTTTACAATGAAATAATCTTTCATATTTAACTTTTGGTAGAGTTTCGAAAATAAGTAATTTGGCTTTAGTGTTTTTATCAATTTTAGTTTGAAAATTATTATTTTGATTTTCAAAATCTATTTTGGTTGATTTAAGATCACCAATTGAAATGATATGCCAAAGATCAAGATCTATTGATTTCACATAATTTTCAAATTTGTTTTTCCATTCAAGAAAATGATCATTTTCAAATAATTGTGGTTGTTGCTTAAATTCCCCTTCTAAATATTTTTCAAATTCCATAGATCGTTACAAGTTTTAAAATACAGTCTATTTTAAAAATCTTGCTAGACGTGGCTCTGGTACCAATTGTGGAAAACTAGAAGGGGGGGGGGTTGAATAGTTTTGCGTCTTTTTCGTTTAATAAGAATTTGCTTTTCAAAGGATTGATATTAATTATAAAAACCTTTGAAGCTAAAGTATAGATACAAACCTAATTCACATATATTATATATATATATACACTACTTGTTTAAAGTGTTGAATAGAAATTATGATTTCATATATCTCACTTAATTACAAGTTTGTACTAATATATATATATATATATATATATATATATATATATATATATATATATATATATATATATATATATATATATGTGTCTTAGTAATTGTTTATACTTATATTTTACCAAAGTATAATTAATGTTTTTAATGGAACCTAATTTGATCTTTATGTGAAATCAATATATGCACAACACACAATATTAGCAATATATGAAAAGCTAGTAAGTAAGCAAGTAAAGAGTGAGAGTTGGAAAGATCAAACCGAGAGACAAAGGATTTATAGTGGTTCGGCTACAAGGACACCTTCCTTGCCCTACTCCACTCCCCGAGCACCGAACTCGAGAGTTTTCTTCACTAAGTCAATAACCTCCCTTATGGCGGAGAAAACCGTACACACCAAAAGCTTACACCAATTAACGACACAAAGCAAGATGTCGAGTTCTAATCGTAGCTAGAACCAATCTCACACCAAATAACACACCACTTCTTCTTCACACCTTTGCACTACTTCAATACTACTTCACACCACAAATATCTTCACACCTTCAAGGCACTAATGTCTTGACACCTTCAAGCCACCAATGTCTTCACACCTTTAAGCCACTAATGTCTTGACACCTTCAAGTCACTAATGTCTTCACCCCTTTAAGCCACTAATGTCTTGACACCTTCAAGCCACTAATGTCTTCACACCTTCAAGCTACTAAAGTCTTCACAACTTCAATCTACTAATGTCTTCAAGTCTTCTTCACTTGGAACCCTCAATATCTTCACACCAAGTTCCTATTGCTACAATCTCCTATCACCAATACTATCTAACCCTTCTTCTCCACTTCAAGTTCCACTTTACACTTACACCAATTCTAGATTCTTCAACTAAATCTAGCTAACTAATACATACACCTTATTCACCAATGAATGAAAGATTTACAAGAAAATATAGACAAGCAACTTAGATAGCAAGATGATACTAAGTTGTAATACTTCTAATAGAAGTATTCTTCTCTTTGCACTTTGAATGTTGAGGCTTGAATCACTTTGAAACAAAGATCAAAGTATATAAGATCAAAGGATTATTTGAGAAAGGAAATGGATGTTAAGATCTGAAAGTTTCTGGTGCAAAAAGGTGAGAAAAATATGTGGAATGATCCAATATTTATAGGGCCAGAAAATATTGTTCGGGAGCGTGCCGGTCCCCTTAATTGTAGGCCGGTCCCCTTAATGATTAAGGGGGCCGCCTAGTAAAATTAAGGGGGCCGCCCTCCTGAACGTTTGAAAAGATTCTCTGGATAAAATTTGCCCTTTTTGGTTGGAAATTTGAAATCATATTTTTGTGGTTTAATAAAGCTTTACCAAAAATGATTTACAAATATATATAAAATGTTAAAGTCATTTTATAAAATGTTATGTCTAAAGACAAGATTTCCTTTGATCTTATAATGCACTAATCACTTTGTTTATTCATACCTTAAGTGATTAAATGGTGAAAGTGAGTATTTACTACTAAATACTTGTTTACGTCATAACCTTTGGTTTGATGAGTTTACGTTTTGTGATTATCAAAACATAGAGATTTCGAAAAATATGAATAACGTTTTTAGTCATTTATTTATATCAACACATTGTAATTGAGATAAGTGTTCTTCTAATTCAATAAATATGTCTATGTGTTGGTTGTCTATATCTTGTTCTTGTCTCAATTTCATTATGCTAGGCTAGTTCTCTTTTGTGTTTGCTTAGATCTAATGAAACCTAGATATTGATTATGTGTTGATTACTTGTTTATTCTTGTCTTGGATGAATGATTTATATGTTAGGCTTAAGAAAACTGGCAGATCTCCAAATGGTAACATGCTTGAACGTCTTAAGAAACATGAACCGAGGCGTACTAGGTCTTTATTGGTTGTATTTAATGCATGAGCCACTGTTTACAATCCCTATAGTTGTGCTGGGCATGGTGTAGGAGGAGATAAGAGCTCATAGAATTGGGGAGTTATGTATGCCACCCCATGAATGGTATTAAGGAATACAATCCGTCATCCATGCAATTATAACAAGTAATTAACGTGTAAAAGATATCTAGGGAGTAGTGAAATCTAAGTAAACACATTTTATCCAATTACTGCTCACAACCTTAGTATAATTAGTTTATTTTTCATTTTTAGTATTTTATTTTGATTGCATCTTAGTTTTGGGTTAGTTGAATAGCAACTAATTCCGCCCACTCTTCCAAAACCCGAGATTTTAATTGCTTTCTAAAAAATATAAAAATACAAAAATAATCATCCCTTACCTTTAGAACTAGTATTTAGGCTTTCTAATCCTAGCGACACTATTCCTAAGCTGAACGATCAATCCCTCGGTACTTGTCACTATACTATACTACAACGATCAGGTACACTGCCTGGTGGGGGTTGTAAGCTTTTCGAGATCCCTCGAGAGGTAAAGCCTGTTGCGATTCCCACACATCAAGTTTTTGGCGCCGCAGCCCGGGGAAATAGTTATTGTCTAGGTTAGGATTTCTTTTTATTAGGTCTACTTGCTAGATTCCTTTCTAGTAAGATTTTATTTTATTTTTATTTTTAGGTTTTCTTTAGTCTATCTTATTTCTTTGTGCCTTTGTTCGTAACTCTTTACCATCCGACATCATGGAAGGTGGTAACATCTTTGAACCCGTCATCCCACCACAACAAAACCCACCACTAGAACCCCTTAGGCCCCGAACCTTAGGAGAGTATTCCCGACCTAGCCACCAAGGCTACCGAAACACCATTGAGCTCACCGGAGCCAATGTGACCCCCTTGCGATCCGACACCATCCGGTTGGTGCAAAGCGGATGTGCATTCCATGGACTTCGTTCCGAAGATCCAAACCAACATCTTAAGGACTTTCTCAAAATCGTAGACTCCATAGACCTAGATGTTGAAACTAGAGAGACTACCCGTTTACGCCTATTCCAATTCTCTCTACGGGATCAAGCTAGTCAATGGCTTGAGCGTTTACCCGCGGGATCCATCACCACATGGGACAATCTCGCCAATCGCTTCCTCACCCAATTCTTTCCGCCAGAAAAGACTGCAATGCTTAGAAGGGACATTTTGATGTTTGAGCAACAGCGGGGTGAAACTTTCTACGAGGCTTGGGCCCGTTTTAAGGATCTCCTCCACAAGATCCCTCATCATGGCATAAACCTTTGGTTATTAGTCCAGATTTTCTACGACCATGTTGACTATCACACTAAGCGCACCATCGACAGGGCCGCGGGAGGTAAATTGCGTGATAAGAACGCCGAGGAGTCTTGGGCAATTATCGAAGAGCTCGCTGTCGATAATCATGAGATGTGGGAATTTAAACATACGATAGAAGCGGCCATCAATGCAGTCTCGACATCTGGAGGAACCACCGAAATCCCCGATGAACTCCTACGCAAACTTGAGGCAAAAGTTGACTATTTTGAGGAAAGGCAAAGGCGACCTTTGAGTCCTAGACGGGCTATTGTCAATTCTGTCTCAAAAACAACTTCGGCACCATTATCTGAATCACCCTCTAGGGAAAACGCCGAGACTTTTCAGAGGTGCACCCCACCTTGTTCCCCTCCCAAGGAACTTAGCTCGGAGTTTGAGGCTAGGATGAGGGAATATATGGCAACTCACTCAGATCGGCTTGCTAGATTCGAAGAAGCAGTTTATAAGCAAAAAGAGGAAATGCAGGAGAAAATGAATGAGATGTTGAGTCTATTGGAGGAGTATGCCAACCAGAGAACCCCCGAACGAATGCTACTAAGGAAAGAAAGCGCCACTCCCACCACCCAATTTGTTAACTCCATCACCATTGTCCAAAAAGATAACGAGCAGGTAGAAACTCCTGCTAAACAGACCTTAGAAAAACCACCAGAATCTCAACCTTTGAGTTACTACCTGAAGCATGATATAAACAAAAACACCATAACAAATTGGATTAAGGGTGATGGGCGTAACCAATCCTCCGGACAGGTTCCTGAGAAAGAGGAAGAAGAGGAAGATGAGTATGATACGCTTCCTGGAGGATCAGTATTAGAGAGGTTATTGGTACAGAAAGTGGCTACTAAGCAGGTAGCATGTGGGAACTTTGAAATACCAATGAGCATCGGGGACTTGAAACATCTTAGTGCTTTCGCCGACCAAGGATCGGAAGTAAATCTTATGCCCCTAACTATTTATATCCAACTAACGTCAAAAATGCCAGCACCTACTCGCGTTAGGTTATCTCTTGTTGGACACTCGTACGTATACCCCCTAGGAATCGCAGAAGATGTATTAGTTAATGTTGCAGGATTCATGTACCCCGTTGATTTTATGATCATCGATGATAAAGGGGATGGATGCATGCCAATAATTCTTGGGGCACCATTCCTCACCACCGCTAGGGCTGTCATTAAGTATGAAGGTAGGAAGATTGAGCTTAAATCTGGAAAAAGAAAGATTAGCTTCCCCATGACCCCGCGAAGTGGGGATGAGAATTTGAGTTGGAGAATGATCAAAAACAACATCGGCACGACACCCATTCGTGTTCAGAATAAAATTCTTGCATGGGAGGCAAGAATCAAAAGCTATAAGAAAGCTAAGGATGAAAGAAGAAGAAGCAATAAGGTTCAGATTGAACTCGAACATACTCGACACGAAAAAAATCATACACCATTTGAGGAAGGGAACTTGGTGCTCTTGAGACACTTGGAAACAACACCACCACCCGATAAACCAAGTCCTTGGTGGTATGGGCCATTCACAATCGAAGGATTGAGCCAAGATGGGGTAGCTAAATTGAGAAACAAATTAGGCGGAATGGTGATTGCGAGTATCGATAGATTGAGGCACTACCACCATAATAGTAATGATCGCAACTACATGGGGTATATCATTTCAAATGATGGAATCACATAGTAACCCATGACCTTGAGTCTAGCTACAAGACTCGTAAATAAAGAAAAGCGCTTCTTGGGAGGCAACCCATGTTTTGTGTGATTTTATTTGTTTGTTTGTTATTTGCTTCCGTATGCATGTTTATTTTTTATTGTTGGTTGATCATGTTTCTAAACTAAAATGTGGAAATACTTTACTTTGTTGTTTAGCCTAGTCTTAACTCCACCTAGAAGTATTTTTGCAAAAGATAAGTGTAAGGGGAAACCTCAAATATGCTTTTAAGAAACAAACCGATCATGATTCTCCACAATATTAAATGAGCATGTATATTCGTATTTGTTAGAGTCAAATGCTTGTATTGAGTCATAATGAAGTTTTGCAGGATTTTCCATAAAGTAGGACCAAGTTTTTCCAGAAATTTTCCGGAAACTTAACATAAGAATTTCTACAGGTCCATTCTGACGGCGTCAGAGTTTCACTCTTGACGGCGTCAGGAGTTAAAATTTGGAAATTTTACCAGTTTTGTTTTTCTAACGGAGTCTTATGGTTTTTGTGAATTATTAAGTTTTATAATCTCCAGGAGATCTGCAAACTTCATTCCACAAGCATTATATCTTATCTTGTTTTCTAGGATTTAGAAACTTATATAGGATGCCGCCGATTTTACGCGAGGTTGTCTGGTCTATTTTTGTCAGGATTTACAGGTTATGTTCGACAAGGAGATGATTTATATTCTGGAAGGGAAGCTTTGATTGTTCATTTTCTTAGAGGAAGATTTAACCTGGCCACCTATAATCCATACCGAGCGAATCAGGGGAGTATTTGATTTCATTCTCTTTACTTTTTCACTTTTACATTCTTTACTTGAACATTGGGGACAATGTTCATCTTAAGTGTAAGGGGGGGGGGGGGGGTAAAATGAGGATACCTTACATATGCACTTTCGCTTGAGTTTGTTTTGTTTGATAGTAGATGTGTAATAAAACTATGAGAAATACTTGTTAGTGCAATTTTAGCGCCAAATTTAATTTTTTTTACAACATTTAGGAGTGAAACTTTAGCCATAGCAAGCGTCTCATGGATAGGAGATTGTATGACTAGCACATAACCATATATTCAGAAAAAATTTCCACCCAAATATGTGAGGTTCGCCTTTAGATTTGATAGGAAAAGCATTTACTATTAGTGCTTATGAGTGTACCGGTAGCATTTAGATTCTAGAACTTGCGTTAGTGATGCATCCCGAGACCGCTAGTGAGACTACATTCGTGTAGTAGGATTTACTACATGATAAGAGGCATTAGGATTACCCTTGTGTTAAACCCGTATCATGATTACTTGACCATTTAAGTCATATTACTTGACTAGTTAAGTCAACTAATTTTTCCCACACCCTTAGCGTTGTACTCATTTTTAGTACACGAAACCCCTAGTACACCCCTCCGAGCCTATCTTTTCGTTTCTAACTTTAAGCATTTTACTTAAAGGAAGAATTTGTTACACCCCACTCAAATGTACAACCAAATCGCCTTAGCCTTCCGTGTATGCGCTCATCTTTAGTGCATTATTGTTATTTGTTAAACCCTAAGTTAACTTTCTAATTGATTACATGGTTGCTAAGTCAAGTCATATCCTTGTACATATTGTTTTGGGACGATTGGGACTCATGGGTAAGTACTTATTTATGGAGTAATGGGGATGAACATCATTAGATTAGTTTATTGTAAAGTATGTAAAAATTCAAGTGTAAGGGAAATGTTCATTCCCTATGATGTATTATTTTGGATGGTAGGGTAAGAGTGTATGCAAAAAAAAAAAAAAAAAAAAAAAAAATAGAAAAAGGAAAAAAAGAAAAAACATACGGACTACCATCCCTTTTTATTCTATGTTCATTTTATGTTTTTGTTATTTTTCATTTATTAGCTTAAGTCGAGTCTAGTCTTGGCTTAGCAACGCCACATTGTACATGTAATTGACTAAGATTGTTAACTCGCCACCAGTAAAACTTCCTTTATCCAACAAAACCGTGTATTTCATATCCCTACACCTAATGTTACAACCCTTTAAAAGACCTCTTTGATAGTTTATCCTAGGTGCTTACGCCATGTGGTGGAGGTTTGATCCTTTCCCAAGCCTATGGTAATCTATTTTGCTATGACAGGTAGTGAGAGATATCTTCCGTTTCCATATTGTAATTTACACTTTATTACACCCGAGAGATGTGAGTATCTAAACACTATTTGTGAGGTGCTTGTGTATGACCTCCGTGCTTGTCTATTGGTCTTTAGTGGAGCGATTATTTGTTGTAATTACTTTTATATTAGTGTTAAATGACCCCTAACTTGTCTTTTGAGTAGAATAAAAGCGCATTTGCTTGAGAACAAGCAAATCTCAAGTGTAAGGGTATATGATGAGGCGAAAAATGGTCCGTTTTTAGGGGGTCATTTAAGCCCGAATCCGAATTTATTTGATCAAATATTGCCCTAAATCGTTCCTTTTGTGATTTTAGGTACTTTGGGAGTGAAATCTGGAAAAGGAAGAAATTCGGACGTTTTTGGAGCATAAAAGTGAAGAAAACGCCAAAGTCTTAATTTTCCATGCTGGGAACAGTGGGTGACGGCGTCAAGAGCAAATCCTTGACGGCGTCAAGAGCAAATCTCATGAATTTCCATGACGACCCAGTAGAGTTTTGACGGCGTCACGTGAGAAGGGCGTCAAGAGTAAAAGAGTCATGACGGCCTGGAAGTGTCTAAGTCTTGACGGCGTCAGAAGTAGATCTAGGCAGTCCGAGGAGAGTTTTGGCGGCGAGGTGACGGAGTCACAAGATTACTCTTGACGCTGTCAGACCTGTTTTTCTATATATAGTTTTATAATTTTTCACATTTAAGGGAGAGAAGTTTTGGAGAAACCCTAAGTACGATTTTGGTGCAACTTTTACAGGGTTTTCAAGGGTTCCAAACCCTTGATACCTTGCATTGTAATTGAGATAAGTGTTCTTCTAATTCAATCAATATGTCTATGTGTTGTCTATATCTTGTTCTTGTCTCAATTTCATTATGCTAGGCTAGATCTCTTTTGTGTTTGCTTAGATCTAATGAAACCTAGATATTGATTATGTGTTGATTACTTGTTTATTCTTGTCTTGGATGAATGATTTATATGTTAGGCTTAAGAAAACTGGCAGATCTCCAAATGGTAACATGCTTGAACGTCTTAAGAAACATGAACCGAGGCGTACTAGGTCTTTATTGGTTGTATTTAATGCATGAGCCACTGTTTACAATCCCTATAGTTGTGCTGGGCATGGTGTAGGAGGAGATAAGAGCTCATAGAATTGGGGAGTTATGTATGCCGCCCCATGAATGGTAAGGAATACAATCCGTCATCCATGCAATTATAACAAGTAATTAATGTGTAAAAGATATCTAGGGAGTAGTGAAATCTAAGTAAACACATTTTATCCAATTACTGCTCACAACCTTAGTATAATTAGTTTATTTTTCATTTTTAGTATTTTATTTTGATTGCATCTTAGTTTTGGGTTAGTTGAATAGCAACTAATTCCGCCCACTCTTCCAAAACCCGAGATTTTAATTGCTTTCTAAAAAATATAAAAATACAAAAATAATCATCCCTCACCTTTAGAACTAGTATTTAGGCTTTCTAATCCTAGCGACACTATTCCTAAGCTGAACGATCAATCCCCCGGTACTTGTCAGTATAATATACTACAACGATCAGGTACACTGCCTGGTGGGGGTTGTAAGCTTCTCGAGATCCCTCGAGAGGTAAAGCCTGTTGCGATTCCCACGCATCAAATACATTGTTGAATAATGCTATAAAAACTTGTTAAAACTAATCATACTATGTTTTTATAACTTGTAAAACATGAAACCATATTTTTCGACTAAGTAAAAACATTTGTGTAAACGATAAGAGGGTGTTTGGATTATGTCCAAATAATGTCGAAATTAAGTCGTTGTAATTTTTATAAATCGTTGTCAAGTTTATAAACCTAAAACTAGTAATTCGGACTTGTCAAGATATATAATTCATATATATATTGACATACTAGTAGTGTAAGTGTCTAGTTAAGGGAGCGTTTGGTTTAGTACAAAAATGGCATTTTTGAATCAAAACATAAACCATCCTTTTTAAAAATAAATCACATACATAAGAAACTCGTAAGAAATGGCTAGTTTTACAACCTAAAGTAAATCTAGTAAATTTCATGATATATTAAGATGTTTAAAAAGGGCGTTTGGATTTTTCCATAACTACTTGCTAAACATCGTAAATTATATCTAGAACGAGTTAAAAATAAAAATAAGGAACATGGTAAACTACTTCTTAGGATTATCGTTTAGAGTCGAAGTATGTTTACGTTCCAACATAAGTCTTAACAATATATACATTTTTATTCTTCTTTATATTTATTTTGGTCTTTTGTATTGTTGTTGTGTTTAGGTGAAAATGCCAAAAGCGACTACCGAAGATCTTTCCCTCACTAAAAACTACATTCCTAAAGTTTCCCAACTCCCTACTACATCTCCTTCCATTGGACGTATATATCGTCAAATTAAAGATAGAAACGTTCATGAGGGACGTGTAGTAGATCTAGCTTTTGCTCAATCCGACTACATTGATCGCTTGTTTACAAGCATCAACTTCAATTGCCTCTTTGAAATCAATGAACCCATCATTCCTCGTTTCATAGTTGATTTCTATAGCCAAGTCACGGTTCAAACCAATGATCTTGGTGCCATCACCATCTCTTTCATGATCCAAAATGAATTTATCACCTTAACTCTCGATCAATTCGATCAAATCCTCCAAATTCCTTTTAGAGGTCAAGCCGTTTTCACAAACGAGTGGGACTTTGAATCTCTACATCGTTGTCGACCAACCTTTGGTCCTTATCTCTCCGACATTCCTTATCCCGACGAAATTCGTCAAGTCCTTGGTGCGGAGTGTGCCACTACAACCCGAAAAATAAAATCCAAAAATGTCCAAATCTCTTCATACCAAATTCTCCTCAAGGAATTAGGCCCCCACATGAAGCGTTGGGAAGAACTCATTCGTGAGAATGCGTTCGGTACCGGAGGTCACCGGGACCATCTCCCGGCGTGCCTAGCTCACATGTTGTATTGTATCGCTATTGAAAAGCCATACAATTTGGCCTACTTCTTTATCAAACGGATTGAGTGTGCTAGAAAAACTTCCAAAGCCAATCTTCCATATGGAATGTTTCTAACTCGTCTCTATCGTCATGTTATCGAGTACTACCCCGATCTTGACAATAGCATCTACGAGTCCATCTATTCCACCTTACGTCCTCTCGCTCTAAAACAAGCTCGACGAACTCGAAGTGACAAGGGAAAATCTCCCATATGGAATGTTTCACGGTTCATCTTCTCGACAAGACGATGACGATGAGGAGGAAAATGCCCATGGTGCTAGTACCCCTTCATTCTCCGAGTTTGTTGATAATCTAGAGGATCTCGACTATCCCGAGTATTCAACCCCATCTCCTAGCGATCAAACCGACGAAGTACTTCATGAACGAACAACCGAGGTGCTTAGACGGCAAAAGAGTTTGCATGAAGAAGTTAGAGGTGGCTTCAAATCCATCGGGAAGACATTGAAGGGCATCTTCGGGAAGAAAAGAAGATGATAGTGATTAGCTTATGATTGTTGAACAATATTTATTTTTATGACTTTTGATCATGGATATTTATGTGCTACTTGTCCGACTTATATTCGGAAGTACTTGTCATTCTCTTAGATAATTGTTTGGATACTTGATTAGGATGATAACTTGCTTTATTATGTTTAATATATGCTTATGATTGCATGTTTTATCTCTTATTCTATATATATGCTTGCATGCCTAGCTTATGTGTATATATATATATATATATATATATATATATATATATATATATATATATATATATATATATATATATATAACATGTATGCTTTCTAATAGCCCAAAAAAAATGTGAAATGTCCAAATAGAGCTTGCTGCAAAAACAAAACAGAATATAACGTTTTTCCAGAAAAATTTTGAATTTTTTTGATTTCTGGGTCGTCAGAGGCCCCCTTAATTCATAAGGGGCGGCCCCCTTAAATTTAAGGGGACCGGCCACCCATACAGCAGTTTTACTATTTTCTTTTGCATCTTGTGACTTCTTTTGCTAGTCTCAGCTACCATTTCCCTTTAAATCTAAACTGCTTTTGGTATCTAACCATCTATTTTCAAATTAATTCCATTTCTAAACATGTTTTCATACTATATAATCCCCATGCATGTTTAATTCACATTCCATCCTCCTCAACCTTCATCAGACCTCATCCTTTCACCATGTCATCACCAAGAACCACCTACTCAAACAATGCCAAGAAATAAAAACTTGTCATTATTCCACCAAAACAACTCTTCATTGATCTCACCAATGAAGACAACACCACTCCATCACCACCACCTCAATGCTCATCTCCTAGTGCACCAAATGCACCTTCTAAAACACCATCAACAAATGGAACATCCACTTCCTCTATACCATCCACTTCATCCATAAATGACTACATAAACACCCACTTGTCTCCTCCACCAATAGTCCACCCACCACAACCTACCATTGAAAACAAAACTCCTGCATTAACCCTCTCATTATCACCATTAACACCTCTTGATGCACACTTCTCATCATCCCCTATCAATCCACCAACCTATAACCCCGTCCCATGGAGCTTACTTGAAGCTCATGGTGACACTTGCCTTTGTTGCATCCACAACCGAACAATTGTGTTCGGACTAAGAGATGAGATACAATACATGTTTTCACACATTGAAAACTTGTTGCATCAACCACCAACAACAAACACATCTCCTCCACCACCATCAACAAACACTCCTCCACCATCACCATATCCATGTTCACCATGAATTCCACCCAATTAAACATGCTTGGTATTTTGCAAATAAAATTGTCTCAAACCATTTTGGATGGCAAGCTCTAGAGAGGAACTTCATGTTAGAGCTTTGGTTTATTTTAGTTATGATTGTAAACCTTCAAGGCTTTTATTATTTGCACTACTTGCTTACACATTTAGTTTGTTAATGTAATGCTTGTTGTAATCTTTAATTTTATCTATGATTATGGTTATGTTTTGTTTCTATTCTTGCATGATATATATATATATATATATATATATATATATATATATATATATATATATATATATATATATGTTGCTTGTCCACTAAATATTTTTTGCAAGAATTTCATATCTCGATTCCTTTATGGCCTCAAAACGAGGGGGAGTATACATCAAGGGGGAGCTCCAATTAAATCAGGATAATCTTTTTGATGCTAACAAAAAGGGGGAGAATTGATATAAACTCACAATAATACTTGTATATATACTAATTTTCGCTCAATGAGTTTAGATTTTGTAATCATCAAAAAGGGGGAGATTTTTGACATAAATAATGCATAAAAACGTTATTTATATTTTTCGATATCTCTATGTTTTGACGATCACAAAATGTAAAATCATCAAACGTAAGATTACTACGTAAACAAGTATTAAGCTAGTTTATATCATTATATCCAACTTAATCACTAAAGGTATGGATAAACAAGTGCTTAATACATCTCATGATCAAAGGGATATTTAATTAATTATTACAAAGTTTATTTAATTATATAAACATATTATATATTTTGAAAGAACACTTTTGGTAATAAAGAAAAATGTTTTAATCATACTAAATATATGAATTCAAATTTTTAACCAAAATCAGTTAGTTTTTCACCAAATAAACTTTCCCCACTAAATGACAGATTTTCTGGCCGTTACAGCTGGGCGGCCCCCTTAATTATAAGGGGCGGTCCCCTTAAAATTAAGGGGACCGGCCATGAATTAATGGGACCGGCCAATCTCCTGTGTTAGAATCTGTCAGAATTTTTCTCCTATAAATACCACCTTAAATCTGGAATTTTTCCCCACCTTTTGCACAAAAATTTCAGATCTAAAACTCTCTAAACATCTTCCAAAACCCTTTGATCATTAGATTACTAATCCTTGTTTCAAGTGATTCAATCTCTTCTCATCCATTCTCATCCAAAGTGCAAAAGAAGAATACTCCTTCTACAACTAAGTTCAAGAAGTATTGAAGAGTAGTTGTGTATATTGTGTATATTATTTGTGAAGTTGTGTTGTGCTTGTAATAAGTAGTTTAGGAGAAGTAGAAGTTGTGTAGGAATAAGAAGTTGTGTAGTAGTGAAGTGGTGTGAAGAAGAATAGGTGTGAAGTAGAAAGGTGTGAAGAAGAATTGGTGTGAAGTAGATTGGTGTGAAGAAGTTGTGTAGAAGTTGTGATTAAGTTGTGACGAAGTTGTGTTGTGTACATTGGTGTGTAAGGTTTTCTCTGCCATAAGGGAGTTTGTTGACATAGTAAAGAAAAACTCTCGAGTAGGTGACTCGGGGAGTGGAGTAGGAACAAGGAAGGTGACCTTGTAGCTAAACCACTATAAATCCTTGTGTTGTGGTTTGATCTTTCCAACTCTTTTCATTACTTACTTATTTACTTATACAATATTAGCTTAGTTAGTTAGTAACTATATAATTGTTCATATAGTGCAAGTATTGAGATCACATAAACTAGAATCGAAGTTTTTAAAACAAACTTGTTTTTATAAATTATAAAACGGACGTAAAACTATTCAACCCCCCTTCTAGTTTTCCACACTCAAGTAAAACTTTGTGTATTAATCTCATCAATTGGTTTTAAAAAGGTTTTGAAAATTTTTGCTATAATGATGAGTGCATGCATCTTTATACATATTTTGATTGACACATCAAAATTGAATACCCTAAAAATTTAAGTTATATTCCATCTATCTATAAGGAACACTTGAAATTCTAATTTAGTAAACGTGAGACCTAGGCTAAATTATTATAACAAGGTAAAATTCTTTTAGTGCGTGAGACCATAATTGTTATTTTACATGTTTCTAAGGTAGACGACTTAATTAAGTTGTGCGTGAGACCTAGAACTTAAGGCATGAGATGGGATGAAACATGCTTACAAAGCAAATTGATGAATCAATTTGTAGTAAATCCCATAATGGTCTAGGAATTGGAAATTTTGTTTGCCAATTATTGTTCGACAGATTACCATCTTTTGTACTTTCACCACAAGCAGATCAACTGATGTGGTGGAACTATGTAAAGTTGGATCCTAGATTTTCAAGGAAATTAGTTGGTTATATGAATATAGCCTTTGGGTGTTATATTTTCTTGAAGATATTAATTATCGAAAATTCTAATGTTTGAACTTTTATCTGTAGATATGGCTCAACCCGATAACCCATCTGTGATTTCTGCTTTCAAGAGTCATCTTGAAAGGGAAAAATTGACTAGAAAAAACTTCAATGATTGGTACCGATCGCTTAGAATTGTCTTGAGAGCGACCAACAAAATGGATTATGTGAAGAATGATTGCCCGCCAGAGCCTACTGCTACTGAACCAGCAGCAGTAAAAGAGGCTTGGACACTTGAGCATAATAAATTTAATGAGGTTGCTTGTTTAATGCTCACTAGTATGAATGCTCAATTGCAAAAGAAGTACAAGTATTCCTATCCCAAGGATATGCTTGATGAACTTCGAAAGTCCTATAAAAAGCCTCCTGCAGTTGAATTGTACGAGTCTCTTGACAAACTACACAACTGCAAACATTGTGATGGTAAACCAGTTGAAGATTTTGTGAATGAGATGAGAGAATCCTTTGATCAACTTCACAGAATTGGATTTGGTTACCCCGACAATGTGCAAGTGCACTTGATCAACAGGTCCCTTAACAAGGACTTTGCTGGTTTTGTGCAGAACTTCAACATGCATTGCTCGGGGAAGACAGTCTCAGAATTACTCGCATTGCTTGTTGATTATAAGAAAAGTCTACCAGCCAAGGGCAAGGCTCCTACCCCGCAAGTGTTGGCCCTTCATCAACACCCAAAATAGTAGTTGGTTTATAAATCCATTTAACACAGGTTTCGAGATTTGGGCCACGTTGTTGCGCCCATAACATAAACAATTTGTGGGGAACCGTATTTAAACAGTTGAAACTGTATCCGAACAGTTTATAGAGAACCGTATTTAAACAGTTGAAACTGTATCCAAACAGTTTATAGAGAACCGTATTTAAACAGTTGAAACTGTATCCAAACAGTTTGCGGGGAACCGTATTTAAGCAGTTGAAACTGTATCCAAACAGTTTGTGGAGAACCGTATTTAAACAGTTGAAACCGTATTTAAACAGTTTGTTCCATAATTCCAAATATCAATAGTAAAATCGTTAGAAAGTCGTTACACATGTATCTCTCCCAAAGAGTTTATAAAACAGTTAAACGATAGAAAGTGGGGCTATGAACTTATAGTAATATGTAAATAGTTAACGAGTACTTGTAAAATTATAAAACATTAGTTAAGCATGTATCTCCCCCCCCCCCCCCCCCCCAAAAAAAACATGTATAAATCATTATAAAACAATTAAGAGTAGGGGCTATGACACACATTCATGTCAGATAAGCACATAAAACCTTTAATAATCAAATCAGTTGTTTAAATCAATCAATCGGTTCTTAAACAAGCATTTCACAATTTCAATACAAACACTCAATAAGTTTAGTTAAAACGAGCATGTATTTTCCCCCAAAAATAGTTATAAAAACAATTTAAAAAGTAGGGGTCATGAACTCACCTTAGTAGTACAGTAGTAGTGGTAGTATCATAATCTCAACGATGTAAGGCAACGGCTTCACACACAACCTAAAAGATATGGTATGTTTTAGTTGATAGTCTAAGTCTAGTTTTTTTCGCGAATATTAGTCATTCAGTTGTGATTAAAATTCATGTTTGTTCAAATGTCTTAAGTTCAAGAACAACGTTATATATACATATAACTTGTGAGTACAATGATCGATGGTCGATGCGTGATGGAAAACCATCAAGAATAAGTCGAAGTGTGTAGACGATGTCTTATGATGTCAGTTTAAAAGAAATTGAATAAACTTATCGTTATATATATATTGTTAAAATTAATTATAGTTACGCGAATATTTATATCGTATATATATAAGTTAAATTTATAAAAGTTTTATACTAAATATGTGTATTTAAATATAAAATATTAATATTATTTTTATAAAATAATATTACAGAAAATCCCTTCAAGTTTTACAATGTTACCTTTTTAACCCTAACGGTCTAACTTTAACGCCGTTAGTCCAAAATTAACGATTGTTCCATTTTAAGTCCAATTACTATCACTATTTACATTTTTCAACTCCAAGTTTTAATATTAACATTTTGTAACCCAAAAATTCAGATTTGACAATTTCTACCCTAAGTTTCCAAGATTTACGCTTTTAGTCCCTCGGTTAATAAAATTTGCAAAGTTAGTCCAAAAATTAAATGTATAGGAGGTCGAATAAAAAGTATAGGTCGTGTTCATTATTTTCAAGATATAATTAGTAAGTGTTGGTGCAAAATCGTGTTAACAAATAGCTAAAAATAGAAAGGTGATACAAGGGTTTTACCTCACCTTGCCACAAAAGGGTGTGATAGTCGAATATAGGTGTCGAGCTGGAACAAAAGAGGAATGTGGTTTGATTCTCAACCCACTAAGGATCTAGGATGAGCTAAAATTGGTACTTGGACTTGTTTCTAACCCTTCGAGAACTTGGCAATCTCTTTGTCCCATTTTAGTTCGAAATATATTACAAAATTATAAATTTGGTATGTTTTAATGTGTGTTCCCAACTGAGATCGCATGGGAGGGTTATATAATGTCTAGTAAGTGTATACAAGTAGGATTTCATCAGAGAATGAGTGCTTGATCGAATGGATTGCATGTTGCCTCCCTTTGTACCCAATCGACATATTACAAGCTTGTAAGGACAAGGAAAGGTGTGGGGTGACTTCTGACAACCAATGACAGATTATGTGACGTTTAGGATTCGTTTTGTGGTGATTGGGGAGCATGGGAGGTGCTAAGAAGGCTTGTGACACGTTTTTACAAGTTTGGCAATAATGAGTTTTGGGGTTTACTTGGGTCGTATCTGAGGTAGTAAACGAGTGAGTGAGGTCATGAACTTTATCATTCTCAATTCTTAGTAACAAGGTGAAACAGGTTGGGTAATAATATTGGGATGTTGTTTGTCGATATTGCAAGAAGATGGGGTGGTTTTGGTGTGTGTCGTGGCAGGTAAACAAAAGAAAACAAAGAAACTAAAAATTATCCCACGCTGGGCTTGTGGCCTGGTGGGCTTCTGGTTTACATGGGTCAGGCCCAAAACAGCAAAAGAAAAGAAATAAAATTAAAAGTGAGCCTGTTTAGCAGCAGTATTGTTTAATTCAGGCCCAATGGGTCACGGGGGCCCACAAGGCAAGTTTCGAGAGTCGGGTTACGGTCCAATAATATTAGTGGGTAATCTCGGGAATTTTCGTAGGCTCCGGAATTATATAAATATGGTACGGTAAATATACGAAACGTATAATTTTAATTATAAATGTTTTAAATATATATTCGCGATATTTATAGATTATCGAGGTTGTGTGTAAGCATCGTTCCTAGGTAAAAGGTCAATCATAAATGTCGTAGTGGTTCACATAATATGTCACGCATAAATAAAAAAAAATTGTTCCCCGTAAAATGGTATTTAATTCACGTAATATCCTTTTATTCAAATATTGATATTTACTAATCGTATGGGAAAATTACGGGAGGTTACATTACCTACTCCTTACAGGGAATTCCGTCCCGAAATTCTAGTCTAAGATAGTTGCCAAGGGTGTCTAGGGAAAAGATGTGGGTACTTAGTGCAAATCTGGTCTTCGTGTTCCTTAAAAATCATATATCTCAAGTATAACTTACTTACACCTCAGAGACCATTGTTCCCTTCATTGCATGATCCTTCCTAAATTAGACATAGGTGATCAGGCTATGTATAATTTACGAGTAATAATGCAATGCTTGGACCAATTGACTCGTATGATGTTCAGTCTAGTTGTTGGTTCGTAGAGTTTACAAGTTAAACGGTTGATTTCCAAAATCAAAGAGTTCGTGAGTCCGTAGTGTTTATAAATAAACAGTTGATTTATCTAAATCAAAGTATGAGTGATTGTCCTAACTTAGTCAATACTAAAATAGTTCGTCGGTTTTGGTGTTGAAATGGATTTTGGCCATGCCACAAATGAAATGATAGCTAGAGTAGAAGGAGTGGATAATATGGAATTCAGGAAGAACTGGATAGTACAATAGATGAGGAAATATTACAGCGAGTCGCTTATTGAACAGAAGGTAGACCTAAGTCATGAAAAAGACGAACACTTAAGGTGACATCACTTAGTACAACCAAGTGCTTAAGGAAATTTGGACGATTAAGTTCTAAACTTCATCAGTCTGCTGCGTTGTTGAGACCCTGGTGAGCTTCTCCAGTTTCTAGCATATACGCTCTCCAATGAGTGACCTCAATTTGTTGACCTTGGTTTTGGGGACATTGGTTTCTATAGTGTCCTTGATCCCCACATCCAAAACGTGTAATCATAGTTTGGCCTTTACAGTCCCTGGCAAGGTGTCCCGGTTTTTGACAGTTGTAGCACTTAGTAGGGCAATGACCCGAGTGATGATACTTACATCGATTACATAGTGGTTGGGTCCCCACACAACCTTTGCCTTGTGCTTATGTTGCCACATATCCTATTGCAGTCCCTTGTTTCCTATTCTGTTGTTGATGGCGATTAGCGTTATGGTTTTGGTTGTTATTATAACCTCCCTGGTTATTCTCCCATTTTCCGTTGTTGTTGTTGCGAGGATTGTTGTTGTTGTTGCGGTGATTGCTGGTGTTGCCATGATGGTTGTTGTCGTGGTGATGGGTGGTTCTTTTATCATCGAGTTTCCTCTTGAGCTCATTGCATTTGACCTTTCGGTCCAATAGCCTCTGAGCAAGTTCCATTGCTGCTTCCAGGGTTGGCGGGTTTGATGAGGTGACATCTCCTTCAATGCTCCTAGGGAGTCCTTCGACGTACTTCTCCAAGGTTTTCTCAAGGTTAGGCACCATCGATGGGGATAGTACCTTAAGTTCCTGAAACCTTCGGTTGTAAGTTCTTAGATCGATTCCCTTTACTACCAACACATGAAACTCGTCTTCAAGTTTCCTCAATTCCGAACGAGGACAATACTTCTTTAATATCTTGGTCTTGAATTCAATCCACTAGAGTTGATATGCTGTTGTTGCTCCTAGAGTCTGAATGGTGGAGTTCCACCAGGATAGGGCATCTTGCATTAGAGTTCCCGTTGCGAAGCTAACTTTGTTGTTTTCTGTGCATCTACTTCTTCGGAAGACCGTTTCACATCGCTCGAACCATTGGGCTAATTCGGATACCTCTTCGGTACCTCTGAAGTATGTGGGTTGGCATGCTATAAAGTCCTTATAGGTGCAGTAATGAGGTACGGGTGTCGCGTTTCCAGCCATTTGTGCGCCAGTATCTCTTTGGTGGGCTTGTTCGGTTAAGACGGCATTGACACTATCAGCAATTGCTTGCTGTATCGCTGCTGGGGTCATAACTTCAGGGTTTGTTGGCATAGTGGTTGTGGTTGTTCTTCTAGTTCTAGCCATGTTGCTATTATCAACGGAGGAAAGACGTATGTTTTAGAATTTCATAATGACCATGTTAAGTTAGAATACTTCTTATATAACCAAGAATAGGTTATAATCATAACAACTTAGTCAATGAGAAATTTAAATTAGGATGTGTCACAGCATGTCGGAAGGACAAACATAAACCGATGTTATTACAACATTTATTAATACTTGCTTGAATGTTTACAAAACATTATATGACAAGATTCCTTATTAATAGAACATTGGTTTGTTAAACTAACAAGTCTCAGATTCATGGTTTTCCTAAGGTTTTGTCCATGTGGTTTTGGAGTTCTTGAATGGCAGTGGTCATTGTTTCGATGGTTTGATCTCTTGCTCTTTCCCTAGCTAGGGATTCTTGTAAGGCTTGCCTAAGATACACATTCAATCCTCTCAATTTCATAGTCCAGGGCTCCCATCATTATTTCCGTCGAAGTGTTGGCTCCACACAATGCTCCTATAAACTCCATTGATTCCCAAAACTGAGTATTTATCTGTTCAAATACAGCCTTCATAGTTAACTGGCCAATTATGAAGTTCTTAATCTCATCTGTAAAAGTCTCTACGTGTTCACGAAGAAAGTCATTGAGGGTGTCGGTAATAGCATCGAGTCGATCCTCATGTCGGACAAGTGTGTCTGCCAACAGGGTATAGTGTGATGAAAGGGTGAATAAATAGTTATTCCTAATGATCTAATCCTGAGTGGTTTTAATTGTTCTTTCTAGCTTAACGTATCTGCTACTACATTAGCTTTTCTTGGGTGATAACGTATCTCACAGTCATAATCGCTGAGTAGCTCTATCCGGCGACGTTGTCTTGACTTGAGAAACAATTTCATTTTGAATGAAGATTGTTATTCTATTGTGTTTGGAAAAATAATTATTGTTCACATTCCGTGAAAATCTATGGGGTAACTTACCCATTTAGACAAAGATTTTGTCTGTAACAGATATTAAACAATGAGGGTTTCGGATAAAAGTGATAGACATAAAGAAGGTTGTTGAACTTCAGCTTTTGTTAAGGTGGGAGGTTTAAAGTCTTTTGGTTTATTCATGTTCCTTGACAAGTTAAAAGAAGGTTTTGATACTAAGAGGACAATTTAGAGTTTTTCTACGCAAATAACTCCTATGCAGATGTAAAGTTGAACCGCTGAAGGAATCTCTTTCCGTTGTTAAGTATGCTTTTCAAGCTTTTTCCTTACTCTTACTAAAGCATGCATACGCAAAACTCTCTATTTGGCATTTTACTGGAATCAATATGTCTGAACATAAGGTAGTGTTTTCATGACTTACTAAACGGGGGATCAAAATTTTTGCGCAGTAGCGGAGGACGAAATAAATGTAGGGGACACAGTCTATTCAGGGAAAGAAGATGGATTTGGACTCGCTCTGGTTCATGGTATGGGTAAGAACAGTCCTAATGACTTTTAGTGAAGATATGCTTATATGGCACGAAATGCCGATCAAATTCGTCAAACAAAAGATGTGCATTCAAAATTGCCTATAGTACTGCTCTAGTAAGAAGTTCATGGATCTATTGATAGAAGATAGTAGGTGGTGGTGGTGATAGCACAGGTGGTGTAAGTGGTGATGGCACAACTGATTCTGGTGGTGGTATGACAAGAGCTGGTAGTGATATAACAGAATTTGCTTCATACGGCTGAAGTTGTCGAATTTGCCTATTTTGGTGAATTGGATCAGGTGATGTCGGAGGGGAAGCCTTTGAATCCGATGACAAGACAATAGGGTGGGAATATGAAGACATGGTACTTGTAATAATCCCGATTAGTAAATATAAGTCATTAGCATAATCATAACATGTTAACATATATAAGAAATCATATAAAAGTAACGTCTCTACCAGATGTTGGAAAGCGTAGGCACGGAGGGCATAAGGTGGTATTTTGTAAAAGTGGCCCGTTTTAAAAGTGTGAATATCTAAACACTATTTGTGAGGTGTTAGTGTATGACCTCCGTGCTTGTCTTTGGTCTTTAGTGGAACGATTATTTGTTGTAATTACTTTTATATTAGTGTTAAATGACCCCTAACTTGTATTTTGAGTAGAATAAAAGCGCATTTGCTTGAGAACAAGCAAATCTCAAGTGTAAGGGTATATGATGAGGCGAAAAATGAACCACTTTTAGGGGGTCATTTAAGCCCGGAATTGAATTTATTTGATCAAATATTGCCCTAAATCGTTCCTTTTGTGATTTTAGGTACTTTGGGAGTGAAATCTGGAAAAGGAAGCAATTCGGACATTTTTGGAGCATAAAAGTGAAGAAAACGCCAAAGACTTAATTTTCCAAGCTGGGAACAGTGTTTGACGGCGTCAAGAGTAAATATCATGACGGCCCAGTACTGAAATGAAGGCGTCACAAGGAAGAGCGTCAAGAGTTAAAAACGTGATGGCCTGGAAAAGTTTAACACATGATGGCGTCAGATGTAGATCAAGGCAGTCCGAGGATTATTTTGGCTGCGAGATGACGGCGTCACAAGATTCTTCTTGACGCCGTTAGCCTCTATTTTCTATATATAGTTTTCTAATTTTCATTCATTAGGGAGGAACAAGTTTGGAGAAACCCTAAGGCCGAACCATATACGAACTTTACAGGTTTTTCAAGGGTTTTCAGCCCTTGAAACCTTACATGTCCTATTGAGATAAGTGTTCTTCTAATTCAATCAATATGTCTATGTGTTGGTTGTCTATATCTTGTGCTTATCTTAATTCCACCATGTTAGGCTAAATTTATCTTGTGTTTGCTTAGATCTAATGAAACCTAGATGTTAATTATGTGTTGATTACTTGTTTATGGTTGTATTGGATGAATGATTTCAATGTTAGGCTTAAGAAAACTGGTAGATCTCCAAATGGTAACATGCTTGAACGTCTTAGGAAACATGAACCGATGTGTACTAGGTTTTATTGGTTGTATTTAATGCATGAGTAAATTCTAATGATCCCATGTTAGGAGCTTCTTAGCCGGCTCGACATAGGAGTGAAGTAGGCACTCATAGGATTGGGGAGTTAAGTACGCCACCCCATGAATGGTATTAAGGAATACAATCTGTCATCCACGCAACTATAACAAGTAATTAACGTGTAAAAGATATCTAGGGAGTAGTGAAATCTAAGTAAACACAATTTCTCCACTTATTGCTCACAACCTTAGTTTAATTTAGTTTTATTTTCATTTCTAGTATTTTATTTTGATTGCATCTTTAGTATTGGGTTAGTTGACTAGCAACTAATTCCGCCTAAATCCTTCAAACCCGAGATTTTTACTTGCTTTCTAAAAAATATAAAAATACAAAAAGAATCATCTCTCATCTTTAGAACTAGTATTTAGGTTTTCTAATCCTAGCGACACTATTCCTAGCTGAACGATCAATCCCCCGGTACTTGTCACTATACTATACTATAACGATCAGGTATACTGCCTGGTGGGGGTTGTAAGCTTCTCGAGATCCCTCGAGAGGTAAAACCTGTTGCGATCCCTACGCACCATTACACATGTATCTCTCCCAAAGAGTTTATAAAACATTTAAATGATAGAAAGTGGGGCTATGAACTTATAGTAATATGTAAATAGTTAACGAGTACTTGTAAAATTATAAAACAGTAGTTAAGCATGTATCTCCCCCCCCCCCCCCAAAAAAAAACGTGTATAAATCATTATAAAACAATTAAGAGTAGGGGCTATGACTCACAATCATGTCAGATAAGCACATAAAACCTTCAATAATCAAATCAGTTGTTTAAATCAATCAATCGGTTCTTAAACAAGCATTTCACAATTTCAATATAAACACTCAATAAGTTTAGTTAAAACGAGCATGTATTTTCCCCCAAAAATAGTTATAAAAACAATTTAAAAAGTAGGGGTCATGAACTCACCTTAGTAGTACAGTAGTAGTGGTAGTATCATAATCTCAACGATGTAAGGCAACGGCTTCACACACAATCTAAAAGATATGGTATGTTTTAGTTGATAGTCTAAGTCTAGTTTTTATCGCGAATATTAGTCATTCAGTTGTGATTAAAATTCATGTTTGTTCAAATGTCTTAAGTTCAAGAACAACATTATATATACATATAACTTGTGAGTACAATGATCGATGGTCGATGCGTGATGGAAAATCATCAAGAATAAGTCGAAGTGTGTAGACGATGTGTTATGATGTCAGTTTAAAAGAAAATGAATAAACGTATCGTTATATATATATTGTTAAAATTAATTATAGTTACGCGAATATTTATATCGTATATATATAAGTTAAATTTTTAAAAGTTTTATACTAAATATGTGTATTTATATATAAAATGTTAATATTATTTTTATAAAATAATATTACAGAAAATCCCTTCAAGATTTACAATGTTACCTTTTTAACCCTAACGGTCTAACTTTAACGCCGTTAGTCCAAAATAAACAATTGTTCCATTTTAAGTCCAATTACTATCACTATTTACATTTTTCAACTCCAAGTTTTAATATTAACAGTTTGTAACCCAAAAATTCAGATTTGACAGTTTCTACCCTAAGTTTCCAAGATTTACGCTTTTAGTCCATCGGTTAATAAAATTTGCAAAGTTAGTCCAAAAGTTACCAAATTCAAAACTTAACATTTTTACTTCTTAAATAAGCTCAGGACAGCTTATTTAACTTATCAAAACTGTAACAATTCGCAATTTCAGGTTAACTTTTATTCCCGAAAATTTCACTATTCACTTTTTACTATTCACTTTTCACTATTCATCTCAGAAATTTTTATTTCATATTCTCGTAAGTTAAACTATTTTAACGATAATCCGAGAGTTTGACGCTCGTCGGATCATTTCTGCAAAAATCACGAAACTGTGTCCGAGATTTACTTTTAGGTTTAAACGTCATTCCAGCGTCCCGATATGTCCATAAAACATTATAAACAATAGAAATATGGTTTTCTCTCATTTTAGGACAATTCCAAAAGTTTCGGAATTTTACGTTTTTCAGTTCAGCGTTTTACGCGAATTACGCGTTTTAGACCCGTGTTTCCAGTTTTTAGCAGGGTTTTAGCACCCGATAGATCCTACCACTCATTTTATATTTTATTATGGAGTATATTGATAAGTTCTAGCATATTTATAAGTTTTATATTTTTAGGATACCCGGTTTTACGTTTCGTGACTTAACAACTTACGGTTAGCAATTTACGGAGTCAAAACTAGCTACATACTTAGGATATTATCATCCAAAGACCATGACTACTCATCTAGTCACCCTTATCCCTTATGAACCGCCACTAGGGGGGGGATTCACACTTGTGGCTCAATCTTGACCCTTGATTCACTAGATCATTACACATGTATTACTTTGGCACCAAGTTAAACTTGGTCACCAAGTTTATGTACTTTCCTAGCCACCTTCCTAACCTCCTCATTCTTAGTATAAATACAAGCTCATTTGCTTCCTTTCTTCATCACCAAAAACGTCACAACATAAATACCTAGCACCATGATCCTTTGATCTTCAATATACAAGTTACACTACAAAGTTCAAGGTCTTAGTATTCTCTACCTAGTTCTTAAGTTTGTTTGGTGATTCCATGGTTGAATTAGGAGCTACACAAGGTGATTAGGGGCTGAAGTTAATGGGTTTTCACAAGGGTTCTATCAAGGCTAGCAAGGGTTACAAGAGTTATGGTGAAGGGTTTACAAGCTTAGGTTTAGTGTCCTAGTTCTATACTTGACTTCCTTTCTTTAGAAAGCCAAAAGTTGTAAGGAACCCTTATACACTTTCTTGCTCAATATCATTTCATGCTTATTATGTTTCTTTCATGCTATATATGGTCTTTGTATTGTGTTCATGATGTTTAAAAGTGGATAAAACAAGTATTAGTATACATATGTTAACTTGTGACAAGTAAACAAGCAAACTAGTGATTTTTATGGAGAACCACGACCAAAATAGTATAACTATGATATTTGACACTTACTTACTGTTATAAAGGACTTCAAAAGGAAAACATAGCAATTTGAATCACCCAAAACGAGTACACGAGTCAAAAGATACGGCCATAAGAAGTTAGCGAAACCAAAACGCCGAAACTGCCAATACCCTACTGTTTGCATTCTGCCATTTGTAAGTCCCACTTCTGCTCCGATTCATTAAAAAGTTAAAACACGAAAGTTGTCCGGAACGACGTTTTCGTTCAGGATCAAAGAAGCTCGAGCCCTGAAAACGCTTTCTGAGTGATAATTTTCTTCAAATTCTTAACAGCCCGTTTTAAGTACCAAGTCACTATATAATAGTTATGTTTTACTAAGACCAAGAGGTCTAATGACCTAAAGCCAAGACCACAACCATGGCTAAAGCCAAGGTTGAGTCTCAAGACCATGGTAACAATGACCAAGGTCACGGCAAAGCCACGGCTAAAGACCATATAACTTTTAAAGATCAAAAAGCTTATATATATATATATATATATAATATATATATATATATATATATATATATATATATATATATATATATATATATATATATATATATATATATATATATATATATATATATGTTATCAAATACTACAATAGTAGGGAGCCTCATGTGAGGAGTTCATTAAGTAAGCCGTCAAGACGAGTTGTGGATTTACGAGTTAAAGTGTCCTGGCTCCTCGAACGTTTACTCCATGACTTCTGAATTATGTCGGCCCGAACGGTAGTAAGAGATGTACAACCTATACATGTTTCATAAACCATTTATATTCAAAGACTTACACTATATACTAAGTACTACATCATGAACATTATGCAAGACATATATGGGCAATTCTTCGTATTCTTAGACGTTACTCCAAACCTAAGTCGCAACGTTCTATTATAGGCTGCTCTTAGAGACTTTCGCGATTCGACTACCACTTTCATTTCTCATTACATAAGCTTAAGGTGAGTCATAGCCCCTACTTTTTCATACTTGTTTTAACTCTTTGGGGGAGATACATGCACAACTACTTGCTTACTTGTACAAATACTCTTAAACATTTATACTTGATTGTGTTATACTTGATTGGCATTATACTTGATTGCGTTATACATACTTGTTACACTATACTTGCTTAATTTAAATACAAGATTCGTATTTACATACATACATAATACTCTATTCTGTCAGAGAGGTATTGGTAGTACTCATGGGATGATGCCCCCTACCCTTGTGTCTATACTTGACCTTGGATGACGTAGTACTATTTGGGAAGATGCCCCCGCCCTTGTGTCTATTCTTGACCCTGGGTGAATATAATCTGGTGCATTGTATAAACTAACTTTTAGCAGTGGGTTGTGGACACACAGGTTGCAAGTCTCTTATGGCGGGACTTGCACCTGAGTGGATTCTTAATGCCTTTGCTGTGTGAACATTCTTTAAGGCTTTTTAACTGTTTTAAGACAAACTCTATGAACTCACCAACCATTGTGTTGACACTTTAGCATGTTTATCTCAGGTTAGTAAGGCGATAGCTAGTGCGTGGAACTTAGAGTCAAGCTGCATATTCTGAAGACTTACGCTTTTATCATTTACCATTCAAAACATTTTGTATACATTTATGTATCATACTTTGGAATCTCATGTTTGTAACTTTGAATTCATTAATCGAATGGTAACTTTTCAAAACGTCTCATTTAGAGTTCGTTTTCTATAACTTGTACTTTGTATTATGAAGTAGTACCCCAATGACACAGTCTTCCGCTGCGGTATTTTGGGGGTGTTACAAAAACTGCTTATTAGCTTACAAATCTCTTTTTATACTTAATGGGCTTTTAACGAGCCAAAATAGTGGCCCATTAACACTATTCGATCCAAAGGGTTTGGGGGAACACTAGACCTACCTTAGTCCATCATTTTAAGTTATAAAAACATTTCAAAAGAGCTTTTATCATCAGCTTATGGAATAAGCTTAAAAACAGCTTATTGGGCTTTTAAGGCCCAAAGTTAACTTATTTAGTTTTATAGAAAACAGATTTGGTCAATTCAAAATGGGTCGAGCAAACAGCTTATACGAGCTTATGAGGTCAAGTTATTTATGTTTCCTAGTTGCTAGCTAGGTGGTTAATGAGGTCGAGTAATAAAAAGATGTGGTCATGTGTTGAAATAATTATTTAACGAGGCCAAGTAAATGACCAAAATAAATTCTGAAAACAGTTTGGAGACTTAAAAATATTCTAAGTCTTTTTAGTAAAATCGTATAGGCCCAAACTATATTAGGAACGTGTGATTTTTATTAAGTAAACGTGATTATCAAGTTCAAAACTTTATGTAACCTATTTGTTAGCATATTAAATGTATAGGAGGTCGAATAAAAAGTATAGGTCATGTTCATTATTTTCAAGATATAATTAGTAAGTGTTGGTGCAAAATCGTGTTAACAAATAGCTAAAAATAGAAAGGTGATACAAGGGTTTTACCTCACCTTGCCACAAAAGGGTGTGATAGTCGAATATAGGTGTCGAGATGGAACAAAAGAGGAATGTGGTTTGATTCTCAACCCACCAAGGATCTAGGATGAGCTAAACTTGGTACTTGGACTTGTTTCTAACCCTTCGAGAACTTGGCAATCTCTTTGTCCCATTTCAGTTCGAAATATATTTCAAAATTATAAATTTGGTATGTTTTAATGTGTGTTCCCAACTGAGATCGCATGGGAGGGTTATATAATGTCTAGTAAGTGTATACAAGTAGGATTTTATCAAAGAATGAGTGCTTGATCGAATGGATTGCATGTTGCCTCCCATTATACCCAATCGACATATTACAAGCTTGTAAGGACAAGGAGAGGTGTGGGGTGACTTCTGCCAACCTATGATAGATTATGTGACGTTTAGGATTCGTTTTGTGGTGATTGGGGAGCATGGGAGGTGATAAGAAGGCTTGTGACACGTTTTTACAAGTTTGGCAATAATGAGTTTTGGGGTTTACTTGGATCGTATTTGAGGTAGTAAACGAGTGAGTGAGGTCATGAACTTTATCATTCTCAATTCTTAGTAACAAGGTGAAACATGTTGGGTAATAATATTGGGATGTTGTTTGTCGATATTGCAAGAAAATGGGGTGGTTTTCGTGTGTGTCGCGGCAGGTAAACAAAAGAAAACAATGAAACTAAAAATTATCCCACGCTGGGCTTGTGGCCTGGTGGGCTTCTGGTTTACGTGGGTCAGGCCTAAAACAGCAAAAGAAAAGAAATAAAATTAAAAGTGAGCCTGTTTAGCAGCAGTATTGTTTAATTCAGGCCCAATGGGTCACGGGGGCCCACAAGGCAAGTTTCGAGAGTCGGGTTACGGTCCAATAATATTAGTGGGTAATCTCGGGAATTTTCGTAGGCTCTGGAATTATATAAATATGGTACGGTAAATATACGAAATGTATAATTTTAATTATAAATGTTTTAAATATATATTCGCGATATTTATAGATTATCGAGGTTGTGTGTAAGCATCGTTCCTAGGTAAAAGGTCAATCATAAATATCGTAGTGGTTCACATAATATGTCATGCATAAATAAAAAAAAATTGTTCCCCGTAAAATGGTATTTAATTCACGTAATATCCTTTTATTCAAATATTGATATTTACTAATCGTATGGGAAAATTACGGGAGGTTACAAGCTGGTAACCCCAGTTCATCAGGTGCGTTCTTTATGATTGAATTATTCACTCTTACTCCTAAATTGAATTCATGGGTATATGATACGGGATGTGGCATTCATACTTGCAATACTTTGCAGGGGTTTAGAGTTGAGAGAAAGCTGGCCTATGGACAACAATTCTTGCACGTGGGTAATGGAGCACATGCAGCAGTTGAAGCTATAGGCGTATTTAATTTAGTGTTGCCTTCGGGCCTTGAACTATCTTTAAAAAATTGTAATTATGCACCATCAATTGTTAGAGGTGTAATTTCATTTTCATGTTTGTTGAACCTTGGTTTTCATCATACTATTTCTAGCAATGGAATTTCAGTTTCTTTAAATGGTGTTTTTTATTTCAATGCTATTGCTGTGAATGGTGTCTTTGAAATTGATATGAATGATAATGATAATGCGTATGTTAATAATTCAATGTATAGCATCAACAATAAGAGAATCAAGAAAGGTCTGGATTCATCTTATCTTTGGCATTGTCGACTTGCTCACATTGGCAAGGCTCGCATGAAAATGCTGCAACATGATGGGCTTTTAGATAAGATCAATGATGAATCATTTGATAAGTGTGAATCTTGCATTGCTGGGAAGATGACAAAGAAACCCTTTAAAAATAGGATTGAAAGGGCTAATGATCTACTTGGTCTTATACACACAGATGTGTGTGGACCACTTAGACATGTGTCAAGGAGAGGTGCTAGCTACTTCTTAATATTTACGGATGATTACAGCCGTTATGGATATGTTTATTTACTTAAACATAAACATGAGGTGTTTGAAACATTCAAAGTTTTTAAAGCAGAAGTAGAGTTGCAACTTGGAAAGAAGATTAAAGCTCTTCGATCCGATAGAGGTGGTGAATACCTGAGTCAGGAGTTCATAGATTACTTAGCTAAGGAGGGAATTGTCCAGCACCTTACTTCTCCATATACTCCACAACAAAATGGTGTATCTGAGAGAAGAAATCGTACATTGCAAGACATGATACGATCTATATTTAATCTAACAACTCTTCCTTATTCATTTTGGGATTATGCCTTAGAATCTGCAGTTCGCATTCTTAATATGGTTCCAACAAAGAAGGTGGATAAGACTCCATATGAGTTATGGACTGGAAAAGCTCCTAACTTGTCTTATCTAAAGGTCTGAGGTTGTGAGGCGTATGTTAAACGTGACTCAGCAGACAAACTCCAACAAAGATCTGTGAAGTGCATCTTCGTAGGATACCCTAAGGAAACTATGGGTTACTACTTTTATTACCCAACTGAAAACAAAGTTTTTGTTGCAAGGTATGGAGACTTCTTGGAAAAGGAGCTCATATCTCAAGAATTCAGTGGGAGAGTATATGATCTGGAAGACGATCAAGAAGATGTAATACCTTCTGAAAACACTAGCCAACTTCCTATGGAACCTGAAAGTTTAGGTCCTCCACCTGAAGTTGAAGTGGTTCCCATTCGTAGGTCAACTAGACCTGTGAAAGTTCCTACACGTCTATGTCTTAATGTACAGTGTGATGATAACTTACTAGGGGATCTTGATGAACCTACAGGTTATAAGGCTGCCATGAATGGTCCTGAAAAGGAAAAATGGCAGGTTGCTATGAATGGGGAAATGCAATCCATGAAAGACAATGAAGTCTGGGAAGAAGTAGACCTACCTCCGGGTGCCAAGTTAGTTGGAAGTAAATGGCTCTACAAGAAAAAGACTGATATGGATGGCATTGTACACACCTATAAGGCCCGTTTGGTAGCAAAAGGCTATACTCAAACTTTTGGTGTTGACTATGAGGAGACCTTTTCTCCTGTAGCTGACATTAGGGATATTAGGATTCTTATAGCCATAGACGCTTACTATGACTATGAGATTTGGCAAATGGATGTCAAAACCGCCTTCTTAAATGGTCGCCTAGATGAAGACATCTATATGGCGCAGCCTGAGGGGTTTGTGAATCCAGAATTCCCAAATCGTGTATGCAAACTTCAAAGATCCATTTATGGATTGCAGCAAGCATCACGACAATGGAATAAGAGATTTGACAGTGAGATTAAAAAGTATGGATTCACTCAAAATTTCGATGAGCCATGTGTATATCACAAAGCTAGTAAGAGTAATGTAATTTTCCTTATTTTATATGTTGATGACATATTGATCATGGGAAACGATATTCCAAGTTTGCAAAAGGTTAAGGCATATCTTGGAAGTTGTTTTTCTATGAAAGATTTAGGGGAAGCTGCATTTATTCTGGGAATCAAGATATATAGAGATAGACCTCAGCGATTAATTGGATTAAGCCAAAGTGCTTACATTGATAAAATATTGAAGAGATTCAATATGCAAAATTCCAAGAAGGGATATTTGCCGATGCAAGAACAACATGGCTTGAGCGAGAAAGTTTGTGCTTCAACACCTGCCGAGGTGCAACGCATGAAGAGAGTCCCTTATGCTTCGGCTGTGGGATCTATTATGTATGCGGTGAAAAGCACAAGGCCTGATGTGGCATTTGCTCAGAATTTAACCAGTCGATATCAGCAGAATCCAGGTGAAAAACATTGGACTGCTGTTAAGAATATTCTTAAGTACCTTAGGGCTACTAAAGAGATGTTCTTAGTTTATGGGGGTACTCCATCTACAGAACTTGATGTTACAGGTTACTGCGATGCTTCTTGGAAAGGTGATAAAGATGATACGAAGTCTTAGACGGGTTATGTCTTTGTCATTAATGGAGGAGCTGTGGATTGGAGGAGCAGAAAGCAGAGTGTACTAGCGATGTCTGCTACAGAAAGTGAGTATATAGCTGCTTCAGAAGCTGCAATGGAAGCTGTTTGGATTAGGAAATTTGTTTCAGGGCTTGGGGTTATACTGTAGCACCCCCAATTCATGGTTGCAGCGGAATTCAAACTGGGTGTTACTCGACGGCACAATAGTCACAATAATAGAAAACGAACTCCAATTGAGTCGTTTTAAAAGATTTATCATTCAAATTGTATAAATATCAGAGATTTACAAAATGAGGTCCCAAATGGTTCCATGTTTACAATGTATAATAAATGAGTTTTTGAATGATAATAAAATTTATAGCCCTCTTGAGTATCCGTGCCCTTCCGTGCCATCCTTGATCGTCATGAACCTGAAATACATGCTTGAGAGGTCAACACAAAGGTTGAGTGATATTCATAGAGTTTGTTTAATCGTTTGAACACAATATGTTGGTAGTGTGAGCTGTAGACTCACACCAATGTTTGGAAACAAAACAGGTAGGCTACGTTATTATATGCCAATAAAATGTATTATACACTAAGCTTATGACACCAAAACGTTAACGTGTACCAATATCGATCGGCAGATTTATCCCGGTAGGTACTTTGCTAACATACCTAAATCTCAAATATTAATGCATTTGTTTGAACTTAGTCAATACAAATGGGATTCGTCAATCCCAATAGGCCTATTCACAATATTTGCGCTCACTATTGCTAGCGATTAAATGGTTCATAATAAGGGATCTCGGTTTAGCAAGGCTGGTACTTAGTGATAATAAAACAATCAGACAAGCATACAATTTAAAAACATTGTGCTCGGTTAAAATAGCATGTATTCCCCCCAAGGGTTTGTAAAACAATTAAGTAATGGAAAGTGGGGCTATGAACTCACCTTGAGTTAGATGATGTATAATGAGAATGATGGATATGCCGTAAGAACTTCTACGAGCAACCTAGAATAGTTGTTGTAACTTAGGTTTGGAATAATGTCTAAGGAAACATAAATATGCCAATATATATATCTTGCATCTAGTCCATGATGTGGTATGATGTATAGTGTAAGTCTTTG
Source organism: Artemisia argyi (assembly GCA_030686995.1). NCBI lineage: Eukaryota > Viridiplantae > Streptophyta > Magnoliopsida > Asterales > Asteraceae > Artemisia > Artemisia argyi. Next base: position 209,285,782 of record CM060684.1, on the reverse strand, counting down.
AAAGAAAAGATTCATGAACATGTATGTTTTGTATATCGTTTACTACAGTTCAGGCTGACATATTTCAGAAGTCATGTTAGTAAGCGTTCGAGGAGCCAGGACACTTTAACTCGTAAATCCACAACTCAACTCGATGGCTTACATAATGAACTCCTCACATGAGGCTCCCTACTATTGTAGTAGTTGATAACATATATAGATATAAGTTTTGATCCGAAAATGTACATGTCCGATATTTGAATAAACTTAGGAAAGTTTATTAGTACATGAAGATTGTTATTAGGGTTAGTTTCATAAGTCTTGAATGACCATTTTCTCTTGGTAATAACTCATGGTTTCCTTTTAGGTGAAGTAGATCCAAATTGCTTGTTCATGTTATCGCCTAATTCATTGTTTCATGTTTACGCCTATGTAAGTTGTTATGGTCATTTCGTCATGGCCTAGCCATGACCTTTAGTCCTTGTTTCAAGGTCATGAGACACAACCTTGGCTCTAGCCATGGTGGTGGTCTTGATTATTGGTCATAAGACCTCTTGTTTCTTTTAAAGTATAACCATAATCTAGTGACTTATATATATGTAAATAGCTGTTAAGAAATTTAGAAATATCTCACTCAGAAAGTGTTTTGAAGGCTCGAGCTTCTTTGTTCCTAAAGGAAAACGTAATTCCGGACAACTTTCGTGTTTTAACTTTTTGATGAATCGGAACAGAAGTGGGACTTTCAAAAAGTCAGAATGCGATTCAGTAAGGTTTAGGCAGTTTTGCCGGAAATCTTTGGTAACTTCAAATGGGCGTAACTTTTGACTCGTATACTCGTTTTAGGTGGTTCAAATTGCTATGGTTTCCTTGTTAAGTCCTCTACTGTAATATGTAATGATCCAATATCATAATTTTACCATTTTGGTCGTGGTTTTCCAAGAAAGTCACTAGTTTACTTGTTTGAATAACATAAGTTACATATATGTATCAATACTTGTTTTACTTACTTTTATACATCATGGACATGAATACAAGACATAATATAGCATGAATAATATGTAAATAACATGAACATGATTATTCAACAAGAAGCATGTTAGGGTTTGGCTTACAACTTTTGGCTTTCAAAGATGAAAGGAAGTTAAAATGTAAGGATAGGACATTGATAGACTTTAGCCTCACCCTTTGCAATCTTTGATAAACCAAGGTTATTTGAAGATTATAACGACGCCTTCTTGAAGTCCAAAGTTATTTGAAGATTATAACGACGTCTTTTTGGAGACTTTAAAGTTATAACAACTTTTCTTAGAAAATTTCCAAGATTGAAGATCAAACACTAGTTTTCTTTCAAAAACTAGTTAACTTTCTTACAAAATATAAGAAAAGTGCCTTAGGTTTTAGGACTTGAAGGTTATAAGAAGGTGTGGTGCAAGATTTATATGTGTTTTAGCTTGGTATTTATAGGGTAGGAAAAATAGTTAACCATATATTGGGTTAGAATTTAACCATGGTTAGTTTAAGACACTTGTAACTATCCTAGAGATCAATGGTCAAGATTTAACCACCCATGGTGACTCCCCCCCCCCACATTGGCGGTTTGGAATGGGATAAGGTGACTAGATGATGACTCTTGGTGTTTGGATGATAATATCCTAAGTATGTAGCTAGTTTTGACTCCGTAAATCGCTAACCGTAAATGATTAAGCCTCAAAACGTAAAACCGGGTATCGTAAAAATATGAAACTTGAAAGTATTGTTAAACATGTCAATATAGTCCATAATAAAATATAAAATGAGTGGTAGGATCTATCGGGTGCTAAAACCCTGCTAAAAACTGGAAACACGGGTCTAAAACGCGCAATTCGCGTAAAACGTTGAACTGAAAAACGTAAAATTCCGAAACTTTTGGAATTGTCCTAAAATGAGAGAAAATCATATTTCTATTGTTTATAATGTTTTATGGATATATCGGGATGTTGGAAGGACGTTTAAACCTAAAAGTAAATCTCGGACACGGCTTTGTGATTTTTGCAGAAATGATCCGACGAGCGTCAAACTCTCGGATTATCGTTAAAATAGTTTAACTTACGAGAATATGAAATAAAAATTTCTGAGATGAATAGTGAAAAGTGAATAGTAAAAGTGAATAGTAAAATTTTTCCGGGAATGGTAATTATCCTAAAAATGCGAATTGTTACAGTCTCTACCCCTTACGGGGAACTTCGTCCCGAAGTTCTTTGTGTGTCATATGTTGGAGTCGTGTCGATGAAGAGGTGTGGTTACTTATGAGGACTAAAGTCTGGGATTACCGGTGATGTAATTTGATTTGTCGTTTCAGTGTATGGTGTAGGATGAGGCTTACTTTTATGTAGGAAAGGTATGGTAATAGTCGAATATCAAAGGAAATTGATATAGCAGTTGAATATTAATAGGAATTGATATAGTAGTTGCAATTATAGCCTAGTTGGTAATCTGTTGTTGTACCTAGTGTTTATTGACTTCGTACTTATGTTATTTCGGATACAAATAAGCCCACTTGTTTAATTCTTTATTTACATCGAGAGGCATCCCAAACAATGTAAATAGGGGAATATAAACTTATGGTTCGGTGATTTACAATTTCTTTATTTAAATGAAAAGGCATCCCAATTCATTCAAATAATTATAAATCATACTACTTAAGAATTCCCAACCCAACATTCATACTTAGCCGGTGAGTTACAAGGTAGGGTATTACGAGATGATACTGGTGTTCCAAAAGTACAAGATGAATATTCAATCTTGTAAAGCTGATGAGGGTACTTGTGGTGTAACTAAGGATGATTTGAGCTTTAAAAGTGCATCAAGATCTGTTAATGAGCTTGTATTTGTAACGGTTGTGAAGATAATGATGTGATATGTTGATGAACAAAAGTGTATAGTGTATGCTTAACATTAATACCCTTAGGTAAAGATGTTGAGTTTGCTTTAAAAATCTTAAGAGATTTTAAAAGTTTATGATGGAATGGTATCCTTAGGACCTAAACAGGATAGTACTTCTACAGGATGAAGAGAATAATTGATAACTATCCCAAGATAGTAGTTCGGATTATCTCATAAATGAAAATTTCAAGAATGAATTTAGATCATACAAATAAGGTGTTAAGATTTCGCTGAGTGGTAAGACACTATCGTGTCTCTAGATTGTTTTAATGTATTCTGGTGGTTTATCGTGTTCATGTAGGAAATCAATCTAAACATAACTCTAGTACAACTATTCTCAGTATTTGGAAATTTTAAGTCGAATATAGTTAGTCAGACTATATTCCACTGTCCCTAGGTTAAATATAGGTGACTAGTCTATATTTAGCCAAGGTTCGATAAAATTTTCAAATACCTAAATTAGGTATACTTGTGATATGTCCATTGCTTTCGGGAAACTGTCCACTAAACAAAGGCAATGTCAAACCCTTCAGTTGCAAGTCCCGCCCATACAAGACTTGTAACCTATGTTTTCATATTCCATTGAATAGAAGATAGTAAGGGTAGGTACGTATGGAAAGGAAGTTTTAAGTAGTTCTAAAATAGAACATACTTGGCCAGGATCACGAACTTTTAATAATGAAGGTTTCAGAAGAAAACTTTGATGAATGTAGGGCTGAACTTCAGCTTTTGTCGATGATGGATTTGTTTGTCCTTTAAAAATCTCATATTTCTATTTAGAAATCGATAGATTGTGACGGGTTTTTGATATCATATGAAATGATATTGATGATGTGATGGAATAATTCTAGAGACCATTTGCACAAAACACAATGTCTCGGAAGTAGGTTAGACCATTGTGCAATTCACAATGTCTGGGAAGTAGGTTAGGCCATTGTGTGACTCAAAACATTTGAGAAATGATTAAGACCATTGTATCATACAATGTCTTGGAAAATGAATGAGACCATTGTATCTCACAATGTCTTGGAAAATGAATGAGGCCATTGTATCTCACAATGTCTTGAAAAATGAATGAGACCATTGTATCTCACAATGTCTTGAAAAATGAATGAGACCATTGTATCTCACAATGTCTTGGAAAATGAATGAGACCATTGTATCTCACAATGTCTTGAAAAATGAATGAGACCATTGTATCTCAGAATGTCTTGGAAAATGAATGAGACCATTGTATCTCACAATGTCTTGGAAAATGAATGAGACCATTGTATCTCACAATGTCTTGGAAAATGAATGAGACCATTGTATCTCACAATGTCTTGGAAAATGAATGAGGCCATTGTATCTCACAATGTCTTGGAAAATGAATGAGACCATTGTATCTCACAATGTCTTGGAAAGTGAATGAGACCATTGTAACATACAATGTCTTGAAAAGTGAATGAGACCATTGTAATTAGTTACAATGTCTTGGACATATAATGTTGGAGTAGGAACATGATTGGGAGAGTGTGGCTGTGCCAAAATGCCTTAGAATAAGCATACACAGATATATTTAGTCCATTGTTTAGATAAATGATTGAAAATAAACCGAGTTTATATATCAATATACTAATGCTTACGGGGAAATGCTCAAAATGGGTATATATGAATATACTAATATGTTTGTGAAGCATAACATGCTTACTAAGTCCATAATCGTCTGGAGGATGGAAGACACGGAGAGCGGAAGGCTATAAAATGTTTTTGTTTGTATGTGTGGTTATAGTTTAGGTCTCAATTAGACCCGTTTCTCTATAACCATGGCTCTGATACCAATCTGTAACACCCCCAATTCATGGTTGCAGCGGAATTCAAACTGGGTGTTACTCGACGGCACAATAGTCACAATAATAGAAAACGAACTCCAATTGAGTCGTTTTAAAAGATTTATCATTCAAATTGTATAAATATCAGAGATTTACAAAATGAGGTCCCAAATGGTTCCATGTTTACAATGTATAATAAATGAGTTTTTGAATGATAATAAAATTTATAGCCCTCTTGAGTATCCGTGCCCTTCCGTGCCATCCTTGATCGTCATGAACCTGAAATACATGCTTGAGAGGTCAACACAAAGGTTGAGTGATATTCATAGAGTTTGTTTAATCGTTTGAACACAATATGTTGGTAGTGTGAGTTGTAGACTCACACCAATGTTTGGAAACAAAACAGGTAGGCTACGTTATTATATGCCAATAAAATGTATTATACACTAAGCTTATGACACCAAAACGTTAACGTGTACCAATATCGATCGGCAGATTTATCCCGGTAGGTACTTTGCTAACATACCTAAATCTCAAATATTAATGCATTTGTTTGAACTTAGTCAATACAAATGGGATTCGTCAATCCCAATAGGCCTATTCACAATATTTGCGCTCACTATTGCTAGTGATTAAATGGTTCATAATAAGGGATCTCGGTTTAGCAAGGCTGGTACTTAGTGATAATAAAACAATCAGGCAAGCATACAATTTAAAAACATTGTGCTCGGTTAAAATAGCATGTATTCCCCCCAAGGGTTTGTAAAACAATTAAGTAATGGAAAGTGGGGCTATGAACTCACCTTGAGTTAGATGATGTATAATGAGAATGATGGATATGCCGTAAGAACTTCTACGAGCAACCTAGAATAGTTGTTGTAACTTAGGTTTGGAATAATGTCTAAGGAAACATAAATATGCCAATATATATATCTTGCATCTAGTCCATGATGTGGTATGATGTATAGTGTAAGTCTTTGAAAGAAAAGATTCATGAACATGTATGTTTTGTATATCGTTTACTACCGTTCAGGCTGACATATTTCAGAAGTCATGTTAGTAAGCGTTCGAGGAGCCAGGACACTTTAACTCGTAAATCCACAACTCAACTCGACGGCTTACATAATGAACTCCTCACATGAGGCTCCCTACTATTGTAGTAGTTGATAACATATATAGATATAAGTTTTGATCCGAAAATGTACATGTCCGATATTTGAATAAACTTAGGAAAGTTTATTAGTACATGAAGATTATTATTAGGGGTAGTTTCATAAGTCTTGAATGACCATTTTCTCTTGGTAATAACTCATGGTTTCCTTTTAGGTGAAGTAGATCCAAATTGCTTGTTCATGTTATCGCCTAATTCATTGTTTCATGTTTACGCCTATGTAAGTTGTTATGGTCATTTCGTCATGGCCTAGCCATGACCTTTAGTCCTTGTTTCAAGGTCATGAGACACAACCTTGGCTCTAGCCATGGTGGTGGTCTTGATTATTGGTCATAAGACCTCTTGTTTCTTTTAAAGTATAACCATAATCTAGTGACTTATATATATGTAAATAGCTGTTAAGAAATTTAGAAATATCTCACTCAGAAAGTGTTTTCAAGGCTCGAGCTTCTTTGTTCCTGAAGGAAAACGTAATTCCGGACAACTTTCGTGTTTTAACTTTTTGATGAATCGGACCAGAAGTGGGACTTTCAAAAAGTCAGAATGCGATTCAGTAAGGTTTAGGCAGTTTTGCCGGAAATCTTTGGTAACTTCAAATGGGCGTAACTTTTGACTCGTATACTCGTTTTAGGTGGTTCAAATTGCTATGGTTTCCTTGTTAAGTCCTATACTGTAATATGTAATGATCCAATATCATAATTTTACCATTTTGGTCGTGGTTTTCCAAGAAAGTCACTAGTTTACTTGTTTGAATAACATAAGTTACATATATGTATCAATACTTGTTTTACTCACTTTTATACATCATGGACATGAATACAAGACATAATATAGCATGAATAATATGTAAATAACATGAACATGATTATTCAACAAGAAGCATGTTAGGGTTTGGCTTACAACTTTTGGCTTTCAAAGATGAAAGGAAGTTAACATGTAAGGATAGGACATTGATAGACTTTAGCTTCACCCTTTGCAATCTTTGATAAACCAAGGTTATTTGAAGATTATAACGACGCCTTCTTGAAGTCCAAAGTTATTTGAAGATTATAACGACGTCTTTTTGGAGACTTTAAAGTTATAACAACTTTTCTTAGAAAATTTCCAAGATTGAAGATCAAACACTAGTTTTCTTTCAAAAACTAGTTAACTTTCTTACAAAATATAAGAAAAGTGCCTTAGGTTTTAGGACTTGAAGGTTATAAGAAGGTGTGGTGCAAGATTTATATGTGTTTTAGCTTGGTATTTATAGGGTAGGAAAAATAGTTAACCATATATTGGGTTAGAATTTAACCATGGTTAGTTTAAGACACTTGTAACTATCCTAGAGATCAATGGTCAAGATTTAACCACCCATGGTGACTCCCCCCCCCCCACATTGGCGGTTTGGAATGGGATAAGGTGACTAGATGATGACTCTTGGTGTTTGGATGATAATATCCTAAGTATGTAGCTAGTTTTGACTCCGTAAATCGCTAACCGTAAATGATTAAGCCTCAAAACGTAAAACCGGGTATCGTAAAAATATGAAACTTGAAAGTATTGTTAAACATGTCAATATAGTCCATAATAAAATATAAAATGAGTGGTAGGATCTATCGGGTGCTAAAACCCTGCTAAAAACTGGAAACACGGGTCTAAAACGCGCAATTCGCGTAAAACGCTGAACTGAAAAACGTAAAATTCCGAAACTTTTGGAATTGTCCTAAAATGAGAGAAAATCATATTTCTAATGTTTATAATGTTTTATGGATATATCGGGATGTTGGAAGGACGTTTAAACCTAAAAGTAAATCTCGGACACGGCTTTGTGATTTTTGCAGAAATGATCCGACGAGCGTCAAACTCTCGGATTATCGTTAAAATAGTTTAACTTACGAGAATATGAAATAAAAATTTCTGAGATGAATAGTGAAAAGTGAATAGTAAAAGTGAATAGTAAAATTTTTTCGGGAATGGTAATTATCCTGAAAATGCGAATTGTTACATATACCTTCGATTCGACGACCTATAAAAATGTATTGTGACAATTCAGCTGCAATTACATTTGCCAATGAGCCTGGAATCATGAAAGGCACCAGACATTTCCCGATTAAGCATCACTATGTTCGAGAACAAGTCGAAATAGGTGAAATCGAAATGCTCAAAGTTCACACAGATGAAAACTTAGCAGATCAGTTAACAAAGCCTTTACCTGGCACCAAGCTTTACAAGCATGCTGAAGGAATAGGACTTAAATTAGCTGAAAGTTTCATGCCCATTTGTAATTAGTATTTGGATAAGGGATGTAATGTACAATTATTATTTTAATGAAATAAAGTATTGTTTATGTTTATTATTCATTGTCTTAATAAAATATCCTATATTTGCATGTTTAAATCCATGAATAATTTATATTATTCTAAATTGTCCGTTGTCGATTAATGATATGGGAATATCATTAAACTAAGACAATTTTGAGTATTGGTTTAGGATATACTTGAAAGTATATTGATGCGTAGTCATACCAATTTCACATGATATTCAATGAATTGAATATCGGACTTATCCCATCAATATGATTTAATATTTAATGTGAGAATCATATGTAAAATTATCCTCAGACTTGAGATACCAGATAAGTGTCATGGATGTAGTGCATTTTTATGAAGCAATCTACCGCTCACCGTAATAGGGAGTCATAAGGGTTGTTTTCAAAAGTGTTGCAAAGTTCATGGGTTATTCTTGTAGTCAAGAAAGAATTTGTTCCTTCTGATTTGTTCAGAAGTTTAATACAGCTGGGCCCGTCGTAGGGTTGACAAAATGTTTGTGTGGCCACGCCCAAAGTCTATCTGGAATACGTTCAGATGTTTTGGTAATTTTGTTCAATCATAAAGAGACGAGAAATAGAATATTAATTAAGAATCTCACATCTTTATTAAATGTAGTATTAGAAACAAAAGGATAATTATAATGATGAATCATTATAGGTTTTTCCAGGAAACCTAGCTCGGATCGAACTAGGGGCATTGGAGTGTTGCAAGACGCCTACCAATGTCATTTTACTATTAATAGATATACGAGTGGGAGCTGTTAAAAGTTACGTATAAATATTAATATGTAAATGACTACTATCGAACCCGAGACCTCGGGATTGCACACAATACAAACGATAGTCAAAGATTAATAAATATTAATTGTTAGTTATATTTATTAATAACACAAGTTCAAGGACTAATTATCGTTAAAAGGAAACGGAAAGGACTAGAATGTAATTTGGAAGACAAGAAGGATCCGGAATACCCTTTGTTGGGTATGGCGGGTCGAACAAGAAAAAAAGGGGCATCCCTTTGCCCTAACTTTGTCTCCAAGTTTCCTCTAATATATATACAAACTCAAGGGTCATTTGTTTCTCACCTTTTGTGCACACACAATACCCTAAGTTTGGTTTTTCCTCTCTTGTTTCTTCCTGCCGATCGTACACTATAACCCATAGGGTTTAGGGTCGATTTTTTCATAAGCAAAATATTACTTGTGTTTAATCTTGCAATTAATTTGATTCGGTGTTAGTTTGTGTGTACAAGAACGAGGTAACAACTCACTATAGTTGTTATCAAGGAATCGATCAATAAAACGGTAAGGGATTGATCATTGATTCATAAACCCTAATTAGGGTTCTTCATAATTGTTCAAGATTTAATCAAGTGCTAAAAGGTACATTCCGATTTATGTTTTAGTTAATCTTTATACATGTTATTCTTGATCCTAGCTTCCGCAATATGTGTACTATGATTGTATAATTCTAACAGAAGTGTCATGTGGATAGAGTTTTATTATGATCACAATGAAGATCGACGCAATCTGGAAAGTCTTGACTTCGCTTCATTTCCAAACCTTGAGAAGCTTTCTATTAATTACTGCAACCTTGAACGAAACATCCCGGAGCAGATTGGTTTGCTATCAAACTTAACATATCTTTCGCTTTCTGATAACTACCTCACAGGTAAATTACCTGTCTCGTTTGCCAATCTCACCCGTTTGAAATACCTTGATCTTGTTAGAATTATACAATCATAGTACATATATTGCGGAAGCTAGGATCAAGAATAACACGTATAAAGATTAACTAAAACATAAATCGGAACGTACCTTATAGCACTTCAATAAATCTTGATCTTGTGTACTTATAGATCTATGATAAACCCCTTACCGTTTTGTTTATCGATCTCTTGATAACAACTATAGTGAGTTGTTACCTCGTTCTTGTACACACAAACTAATACCGAATCAAATTAATTGCAAGATTAAACACAAGTAATATTTTGCTTATGAAAAAATCGACCCTAAACCCTATGGGTTATAGTGTACGATCGGCAGGAAGAAACAAGAGAGGAAAAACCAAACTTAGGGTATTGCGTGTGCACAAAAGGTGAGAAACAAATGACCCTTGAGTTTTTATATATATTAGAGGAAACTTGGAGACAAAGTTAGGGCAAAGGGATGCCCCCTTTTTTCTTGTTCGACCGGCCATACACCCACAAGGGTGTTCCGGATCCTTCTTGTCTTCCAAATTACATTCTAGTCCTAGTCCATACATTTAATAACTAACGATCATTAATCCTTGAACTTGTGTTATTAATAAATATAACTAACAATTAATATTTATTAATCTTTGACTCTCGTTTGTATTGTGTGCAATCTCGAGGTCTCGGGTTCGATACTAGTCATTTACATATTAATATTTATACGTAACTTTTAACAGCTCCCACGCGTATATCTATTAATAGTAAAATAACATTGATAGGCGTCTTGCAACACTCCAATGCCCCTAGTTCGATCCGAGCTAGGTTTCCTGGAAAAACCTATAATGATTCATCATTATAATTATCTTTTTGTTTCTAATAATACATTTAATAAAGATGTGAGATTCTTTATTAATATTTTGTTTCTCGTCTCTTTATGATTGAACAAAATTACCAAAACTTCTGAACGTATTCCAGATAGACTTTGGGCGTGGCCACACAAACATTTTGTCAACTCTACGAGGGGCCCAGCAGTATTAAACTTCTGAACAAATCATAAGGAACAAATTCTTTCTTGACTACAAGAATAACTCATGAACTTTGCAACACTTCTGAAAACAACCCTTATGACTCCCTATTACGGTGAGCGGTAGATTGCTTCACAAAAATGCACTACATTCATGACACATATCTGGTATCTCAAGTCTGAGGATAACTTTAAATATGATTGTTGGGAAATGAAGAAAGCAAAGTACTTTTGGAAGTTCAAAGTACTGCTTTATTGTCAAAGTCAAAGATAAAGTCAAAGTACTGCTTCTACTACAAAGACAAAGTCAAAGTACTGCTGGATATATAAAGATAAAGTACTGCTCGACATTGAAGATTATTCAAAGTACTTTATAATGCATGGACTAATGTGTAATATTAGTAAGTATTATTGTATAATATTCTATGAATATTCTAGAATAGTTAGAGATAGTTATCTTGTCGCACAAGAATTGTAAATCAACTAGCGTTTCCTTATGTCTATAAAAGGAACCTTAGAAGACATTATACGTACACGCGACATTATACTATTACGATTAGAAATCTTAGAAAAAGTATTAGAGTTTGTTAGTGGATCTGTGTAACAAAGCAGATTCAAGTTAAGTAATACAAAAGTTCTTCTTAAACTTTGTGTTAGTAGATTCCGCATACTTACAAAGTTTGTTCAGTGTTTCATTGTTAATTGTATTAAGATTACTTAATATTATTAAACCTAAACAAGCTACAAAGTAGTTTGATCAGAGTACATCGATCCAACAAGTGGTATCAGAGCTTGTGTGGAAACTCTGACTAAGAAGAAAATCGTTACACCAATTCAACTACAAACCCTACAAGATGTCTACAGAAGCTGCACCTACTCCATCCATCACTGCTGTTAGGATTCCAATTGTGAAGAAGGGAGAATATGATTTATGGGCCATGAAGATGAGGCAGTACATTGCTATCACAGACCATGCTTTATGGGATGTGATTGTCAATGGCAATATGGTACTTGATGAACCAATTGAGGTCCCAGGACAACCTAAACCACCTCACCCAACTATACCTGCTGCTACAAAGAGAAATCAAGACAAAGCTCTTAACATACTGCTCTCTGCTATTCCTGATGGATATCTGTTGAAGTTTCATCATGCTGAGGATGCAAAACAACTTTGGGCTGCTATCAAGAAGAAGTTTGGAGGTAATGATGCTTCCAAGAAGATGCACAGGAATTTATTGAAGCAACAGTTTTAAACATTTACTGTTGGTGAAAAAGAAAGTCTTGATTCTGCTTATGAGAGATTCCAAAATCTTCTAAGTATGCTAGAACTACATGGAGCAGAAGCCACAATTGAAGATGCTAATTTGAAGTTCTTGAGAAGCTTGCCATCACAATGGCATGTTATTGCTACAATGCTCAGAGGACAATCAAGCTTGGATACTATGGACTTTGATGATATCTATAACAATCTAAGAGTGTATGACCATGAGATGAATGGTACAAATGGTTCAAACACATATCAGAAGTCTCAAAGTATTGCTTTTGTTTCTTCTGAAAGCAAAAGCAGTACTTCCAACAAAAGTACTGCTTCTTCTCAAAGTACTGTGACAGAATCTCAGCACCCAAGTACAACCATTATCACTACCAATTCATTGCAAGCACTAACGCCCACCTCTGATGATGTTCTATGTTCTTTCTTTGCTCAACAAGCATCTATGCCTGTAACACAGCAAGAAGATGTCATGCAAATTGATGATGATGCATTGGAAGAGATTGATATTAGATGGCAGGTTGCTATGCTCACTACAAGAATCAAGAAGTTTATGAACAAGACAGGGAGAGGCATAAATTTCACTACCAAGAATGGAATCACTTTTGATAAGTCCAAGATTGAATGTTTCAATTGCCAAAAGCCTGGTCACTTTGCAAGGGAATGCAAGTTTGGAAAGTATCAAGCAAACAAGATGATTGAACAACCCAAGACTGAGAAGAAACATGTCACCATCACTGAACCAAAGCCAAAAGCTTTGGTTGCTCAAGAGAACTTGTCAGAAATTGACTGGTCCAATGAATTTGATGATGAACCTGTGACCTACTCAATGGTTGCCTTGGAGGATTGGAGCACAGCTTTTGATGAAGAGCCTGGACATGCTGCTTTCGAGACAAGAGATGGGCTAGGAAGCTATGATTGGAGCATGGAGTTTGAGGAAGATCCTGTTCAGCTTGCCTTGGTTGCTACATCACCAAGCTCATCCACTATCTCTGAGGTATGTTCAAATTGTAATGACATGTACCAAAAGTTGCTTAAAGAATATATATCTGAAAGAGATAAGTTTCAAAAAGCTAGGTCAGAGATAGCAGGTTACCAATTAACTCTAGAGTCAATGGAGGCCAAGATCATAACTCATGAAAACAATGAACTAGCTTGGTTAGAAAAGTGTAAACAACAAGAATATTAGGTAAAATTGAGTGAATGGAAACTAGAGTGCAAGGTGTCCGAATTAGAGAAAGTCACTAGTGAGAGAGATAGGTTGCTAGAGAAACTGGCTACTTGGAAAGAATCAGGTCTGTCCCATGTTCTCTTTGTTGAAAAACAAAGAACTTCAAATCTTAAAACAGGTCTAGGTTATGATGAGATTAGTTCAGATAAAAGCCCAGTAATCCTTACTGAAGACAACACCACTAGTGATGAAGAGTTTGTGAGTCTAGATGAAACATCTAGTGATGAGGAACCAACTAGTACAACACCTAGTTCAACACCTAGTCCAACTCCTCCTGAGTACAAGAAGGATGAGGGATACAACAAAGTTCCCCCACCCACTGGCAGTTTTCAACCTATGAGGAGAGATGTTTCTTGCTATGGGGTTGATAACTTAGAATTCAGGAAGAAACTAAAGGGTCAAGTTGATGATATTGAGAAACCTAGGGTTAATGAAACAAAGTTTTCAAAACCAGCAGTACTTCCTAAGCCTTTTCAAAGAACTGCTGATCATTATGCAACACCTTCAAGAAAACCTTTTCAACATGCTGCTAACTTTAGAAAACCCTATGGTAGAGGATTTGATAGTGTGGGACCAAAGGTCTGTTTTGTGTGTTACAGTCCTCATCATCTGATCAAGGACTGTGATTACCACTCTGAGTACTTGAGTAAATACCCCAAGTCTAGGTCAGCAAGCCACAATCATAGGGAGACTAAACCTAGGGAAAACAAACCTGTTTGGAATCACTCAAGTAGGGTTAACCATAGTAATCACTCTAAAGACTATAGGTACCCTCACCAGAGAAGATCTTTTTCAAAACCACCAGTACACACAAATGTTCCTTCACAAAGTACTGGTGCAGCAGTACCTTCTCAAAGTACTGTTAGGAAATATCCCACACAAGGCACTACAAGTGTAGGACCTAGGAGAACAAATTACTATTCACCTAGAAGGTCTTATCACACAACCAATGCTGCTAGGACAAATAACCCAACACCAAAAGTTACATCTAAATGGGTTAAGAAAGAAAGTATTGCTGGGATAGAACCAGTACTTTCTGAGAAAAAGGGGGAAATAGGGTGTGTTAATGATAATAAACCAAAACTTTTGGAAACTAAAACACCCATAATTGATCATGTTTTCAAAGATAGTGGTGATTACATACTCAAAAATTTTGAGTATGTCACTCCACAAGGGGAACACAAGTCAGTAATGGCTTGGGTTCCTAAAAGAAACTAACCCTTTTTCTTATGATGCAGGGCAACCCAAAAGAGGAGCTTAAAGATCATCTCATTGTAGATAGTGGTTGCTCTGGCAGCATGACAGGAGAAAAGGAGCTCTTGTCAGACTTTAAAGCTTATTTTGGGGGTAGAGTAGCATTTGGGAATGATCCTGAGGGTGGAAGAATTACTGGCAAAGGAACAATCAAGGTTGGAAATATTGACTTTGAAAATGTCAGATATGTGAAGGAGCTCAAGTTCAACCTTTTGTCAGTCTCTCAGATATGTGATAAAAAATACCCTGTGTTGTTTCTTGACACAGAGTGTCTTATTCTTTCACCTCAGTTCAAGTTTGAAAATGAAAGCTTGGTGTTGCTAAGAGCACCAAGAACCAATGATGTGTACAGCATTGACATGAAGAATATCAAGGCTATTGAGAAAGCAACATGTTTAGTAGCAAGAGCATCAATAGAGGAAGCACATCAATGGCACAGAAGACTAGGCCATGTGAATTACAAGAATATCAACAAGTTGGTCAAAGGCAATCTAGTTAGAGGTTTACCTTCAAAGACATTCAAGAATGATCACTCATGCTTAGCCTGCAAGAAGGGTAAACAACATAAGGCCTCATGTAAGAAGATTGAAGAAAGACACATAAGAGAGCCTTTGGAGTTGCTGCATATGGATCTGTTTGGACCAGTATCAGTTGCCAGTTTGAACAAGAAGAAGTATTGTTTGGTTGTAACAGATGATTTTAGCAGATTTAGTTGGGTCTTTTTCTTGAATTTTAAAGATGCAACCTTTGATGCTATTCAAGATCTCATAATTGCACTTGAAAATCAATTAAGACTCAAGGTTAGAGGAATTAGATGTGATAATGGCACTGAGTTCAAGAATCAGCTTATGGATGACTTCTGTACCAATAAAGGGATCAAGAGAGAATTCAGCATAGCCAGAACTCCTCAGCAGAATGGAGTTGCAGAAAGAAAGAATAGAACTCTAATAGAAGCAGCTAGGACAATGCTTGCAGATTCACAACTACCTGTTACATTTTGGGCTGAAGCTGTAAGTGCTGCTTGCTATGTGTTGAATAGAGTATCTGTTACCAAACCTCAAATGAAGACACCATATGAGCTACTAATGGGAAAGAAGCCAAATATCAAGTTCATGAAGCCTTTTGGATGTCCACTTACTATTTTGAACATAGCTGACAATTTGGGTAAATTTGATGGAAAGTCTGATGAAGGGTACTTATTGGGATATTGTACCAACAGCAAGGGATTCAGGGTATACAACATGGCTACCAAGAAGGTTCAAGAATGTCTTCATGTTGAATTTTTAGAAGAACAGGAAAATCAGAAAGGAGAAGGTCCTGATTGGATGTTTGACCTTGACCTAATGGCCTCATCCATGAACTATGTACCTGTCAGAGAAGAAAATCAAGTTGTGGTTCCTACTGAAGAGGAGACTGAATACATTGTTCATGACATCAATGCAAGATCTGAAGATGTTCCTATTAATGTAAGTAATAAGAAGAAGACCAGTACTGGTGATCCTCAAAGTACTGCTTTTCTTAAAAGTACTTTCGAGCCTCAAGGTACTGTTCCACCTAACAACTCAGTATCAAGTGAAGACCAAGCCATTCAAGATGAACTGAATAGGATGCTTATTCAAGAAACAATGGCTAAATCCTATGAGGATGATCAAAGGAAAGCTTATGAGGCTGCAAAGAAGAAGGATAAAGGCACTAGCAGTACTTTTCACCAAAGTACTGATGATTTACTTGAAAGTACTTTTCAACCTTTACCTACTTCAAATTGGATCAATGCTGATGATTTGAATGATCCAAATATGCCTGCCTTAGAAGATACTGTTGTCTTAGAAGATACTGATGATGAATTAGAGAATGAAGGCATTTTCTCAGATTCCAATGAAGATCCAGATGTCACAAACTTGGAAGATGATCTTGAAGTTTCACCAACCCATACTTTAAAATTTCACAAAGATCACCCTGTCAGCAAGATTATTGGGCCTTCTACTTCAGGAGTGCTCACTAGAAACAAGGTTAAGGGTCTGTCTCAACAACATACTTCTTTACTTAGTTTTGTCTATACTCAGAATAGGGTGAATCACAAAGATCAACAGATGTTCCTATTTGCTTGTTTTCTCTCTCAAGAGGAACCAAAATCTATAAAACAAGCATTATCTAAAGAGAGTTGGGTTGAAGCCATGCAAGAAGAGCTGTTGCAGTTCAAACTTCAAGAAGTGTGTGTACTTTGTGACTTACCTGATGGTAAGAGATTGATTGGAACCAAATGGGTCTTCAGGGTGAAAAGAGATGAAAGAGGAAATGTTATCAAGAATAAAGCAAGGTTAGTTGCTCAGGGATATAGACATGAAGAAGGAGTAGATTATGATGAAGTTTTTGCTCCTATTGCAAGGATGGAAGCCATAAGGCTATTTTTGGCTTTTGCATCCTATATGGGGTTCCTTGTCTATCAGATGGATGTCAAGAGTGCTTTTCTGTATGGCACTATCACAGAGGAGGTTTATGTGAAGCAACCTCCTGGTTTTGAAGATCCTGCACATCCAAACAAGGTCTACAAAGTGATTAAGGCTCTATATGGTCTCCATCAGGCCCCAAGAGCATGGTATGAAAGACTCTCCAACTTTCTACTGCAACATGGATACAGGAGAGGTGCTATAGATAAAACCTTGTTTATTAAGAGAGACAAGAAGGATATCATGATGGTTCAAGTCTATGTTGATGATATCATTTTTGGGGCAATTAAGCTATCCATGGTGAAAGAGTTTGAAGATCTTATGCAGAAGGAATTTCAAATGAGTTCTATGGGAGAATTGACATTCTTCTTGGGACTCCAAGTGCAACAATCAGCTGATGGACTCTATATAAGTCAAGACAAGTATGTTGCAGATATTCTAAAGAGATTCAACTTCACCACTGTCAGACCAGCTACTACACCTGTTGATAATAACAAACCTTTGGGAAAAGATGAAGATGGAGAGGATGTTGATGTCAAGCTCTACAGGTCTATGATTGGATGTCTTATGTACCTTACAGCATCTAGATCTGATATTACTTTTGCTGTTTGCTTATGTGCTAGACATCAGGTTCAACCCAAGGTATCTCATCTAAATGCTGTCAAAAGAATTTTTAGATACCTCAGGCACCAACCTAAGCTAGGATTGTGGTATCCTAGAGAGTCCCCTTTTTATCTACATGCCTTTTCAGACAGTGACTATGCTGGTGATAATTATGATAGAAGATCCACCACTGGAGGGTGTCAATACCTTGGAAATAGATTGGTATCATGGCAGTGCAAGAAGCAAACAATTGCAGCCACATCTTCTACTGAGGCAGAGTATGTTGCAGCTGCAAGTTGTTGTGCACAAGTACTTTGGTTGCAGAATCAACTTTTGGATTATGGGTTCAATTTCAAGAATACTCCCATCAACATTGATAATGAGAGTACTATTTGTATAGTCAAGAATCCAGTTTACCATTCCAAAACCAAGCATATTCAGATTAGGCACCATTTTATCTGGGACTGCTATGAACACAGGTAAATCAATGTGGTTAAGGTACATATAGATGATAATGTTGCAGACCTACTCACTAAAGGTTTTGATGTTGGAAGATTCAATTTTTTAGTTGTAGGTATAGGTATGATCAATACCTAAGCTATTGTTAAGGGGAGACATAGCTAGTCATTTGTTAAGGGGAGGCAACATGTATCATACACAAGATTTCAAAGACGAGATTCATTGAAGCACAATAATTTCAACATAAGGTACTTTCATTTATTCCAAAAGTACAACCACAGAGTTACAGACACAAAGACTAACAAATAAAACACAAAAGCAACTAACTATATCAACCCCAACCTTCACTACCCTATTCCATTGGTATTTTTCCTTTGCCTTCCAAGATCTGCTTTCCCTTCTTAGTAGTTGTTCTCTTCTCATCGAAGGATGCCTGCTTACTTGGGCAAGCCAAGCCAAGAATTTGTTTTGGAGGCCTATCTTGTCTTGTGGTCTTCCTTTGGGTAGGCCAATGCATGTTCTTCACTGCCGATTCCAAGGCTTGGGTCAAGGCTTGTGGCAAAGATCTTGACAGAGAGTGTGGTTGATCTTCATAGAACTCAAGATCAGGGAGTCTTTTCTTTGACTTTTGTGATGATGATGATGTTGCACATGGTGGAAAGTATCCATTCCACCCTGATGATTCTTGATCTGAGTCAGAGGACTCATCTGAGGAGATGTTTATCACTAGGTTCTTGTTCATGATGAAGATGTGAGGTTATGTGTGAAGTATTTTTTCTTTTGATGATTTGATGTGTTGAAGGACAATTCAATTTATAAGCAAGATATGCTTTATGGCGTTTTAATGAAGAGCATTTATTTTTACTTGCCTGGGTGGTTTGAGAGTTAATGAGGAGCATTAGTAATTACTAGGGGATTGACTTTCTTTAATTAGATTAGTCAACAAGTCCACCTATATGTACTTTCAAGAAAGACAGTACTTTGCCAAAGTACTGCTTTGTGTATTGGAGGAAAGTACTGCTTGTTTATTCTGATCGTGCTGACGTGTTCAAGATATTGCTCCAACGGTTATATTTTGGGGTAACTAGTTATGCGAAAGATATGGAGAGAATCACTTCCAAGAATAACGGTAAAATATTATTTACCATTATTTTTAAATCTTTTCCATCTTAAACCATATCTTTTTCTTTTTATACCCATAATTCTTCCGTCACTCTCAATCATAAACCTCACCGATCTCCTCATCAATTCATACTCTGTTCTCTAAACCTTATCACAATGGCAAATCGACCTACCATCACCAAACATAACATGATTGCTAACCTTGATAAGACAAAGGATAACCTTGATTTTCATGGTGTTATTGATTTCATCAATGGAACCACCATCACCTACTCACTCTTGGTCAACCCAGAGATTATTGGACCTTGGGTACATGCTTTTTGGGATACAGCAAGGGCTGAGATTGAAGATAAAGAGGATGTTATTTATGCTGATGTTGCTGGGAGAGCTATTCGTGTTACTGAGGCTACTATTCGGGAGGTTTTGCTGTTTAAAGATGAAGGAGGCTCTGTTTTATTTGCTAAGCAAGAGATTTGGAATGCACTAAGGGATATTGGATATGAAGGCACTTTGAATAGACTCACTTTCCAGAAAGCTTTGGTAATTCCTCATTGGAAGTTTCTTCTTCATGTGTTACTTCATTGCTTAAGTCCCAAAAGGACTTCTTGGGATCAATTTGGACATGCTATTGCTTCTGCCTTTGTTGGTCTTATTACCAATCAGCCTTTTAACTTTTCGTACATGATTCTTGATGGTATGATCACACACATTAAGGTTGGTTCACCCTTTTTGATGGATCCTAGGTTTATTCAGCTTCTCCTAGAAAAACCATTAGATGGGATTCCTAAACCTCAGGATTATGTACCTACTACTAAGCTGCCACCTAAGGTTTTTACTTTTATGTCTAACAAAGGTGTTCATTTTTCTGGTACAAATACACCTCTAAATGCCTATATGTTAGAGGTAGCACAGGCTGTTAGGGATGAAGAAGATAATGCTAGTAGTTCTGCTGAGTCTGATGATGCTGATCAATCTGACATACTGAGCATTCTGCATCAGTACCTATGCCTACATCACCTAATGTTTCATCTCAGCATGTTGATTTTAGTGAAAGTGCTGCTCCAGTATTTGCTTCTTTGGATAACTCTGTTTCAGCTAAAGGTACTTCTTTGGAAAAACAAAGTACTTCTTTTCAGGATACTGCATCCAAGCATCCAGAACCTACTTCCAATGATTATACTTCCACAGGTGGGTTTCAAACACCTGGAGGAGATGAGGAAGTTGGAGGTTCTCTGAATAATTATGCTTTGACTAGAGAGTTGGAGAGGATGAAGAAAGTTATGGCTGATCAGAATAAAGAAATCAAGAGTTTAAAAAGGAAGTTCAGAAGATTAAAGAAGTTTGTTTGGCCTCTTGTGAAAAACTTCAGGCTTTATGTCAAAGAAAAGAGACATTCTCAGAAGAAGAAGTCAAAATCATCTAAGAAAGCTTCAAAGAAAAAGCACAAGAAGTCATCTACTATCAAATTGGGGAGGAATCAGGATGATAATTTGGATAGAGATGATAGTGATGATGCAGATACTCATCTTTGGCAAGAACCTTTGAATTTTGTGACAAAGCAAAAGTCTGATGATAATGTACAGAAGTCTGATGAAAATACTAAGCCAAATGAAAATGAGAACATTGTTCATCAACAGACTGACTTGGAAGATACTAAAAGAAAAAGTCTTGATGCTGAGCAAGTAAATATTGAAGATGAGAATGTTGTTATTAGAAGTGGTGATACAGAACAAATTAACTTAGAAGATACTGCAGATATGCAAAGTACTGGTCTACAAGGTACTGCAGAGCAAGGAACTTCTGAAGTGCATATTGATGAAGCTGGAACTTCTGCAGTTGGACCATCCACTACTAAGAATTTTGAAGATGAAGCTGGTCCTTCTAATCCCATTCAACAAGAAGAAGTTAAGGTGCACACTGCAAGTGATGATGAGACAATAGCTCAGATAATGCTTGATTTTGATAGACCTTCAAGAGGTATACATATTTCTGAGCCTGCACAACAAGTATCTGAATCTTCTTCTGATGCTGAAGAGTTAGATCCAAATGATAAAGGGAAAGGGATTTTAAAGCAGAAGATCAAAAAGAAAAAGAAGAAACTTACTCTTGAACAGATTAGAGAATTAAAAGAAAAGGCAGATTATGAGCTTGCTAAGAAGCAACAAGCTGAATATGATGCAGAGTATTTTAAAGAGATTAGTATTCCAATTACTAAGAAGCCAATGACTGTTGGTCAAGAAAGAAATTGGATGATTAGTTTTTTTGAGAAAAAGAGGATACAAGAATCTTCATAAGCTTAGGTATCCAGAAGTGAAAGTTTTATGGGATGAAGAACAAAAGAAGATAATGGATCAACTAAAAGATTTTGTTCCCATGGATGCTAATAAGGAGAAGAAATTAGAAGTTGTTAGAAAAGAAAAAGCTATGCAGAGAAGATTGAAGAGAAAGAAAGTTGTTCAAGATGAGCAATTGTCTAAGAAGCTGAAGATGATTCATGAAGATACTATTGATGAGCTGAGGAATTACTTCAGAGTTATAGATTTTGAGAACAAGAAGATAGAGGTCTCAGCAAGTAAATCCAAAATTATCTCATTCTCTGTGGTTGAATCAAAAGAAGGAGACTACCTTATGTTCAACAGAGAAGATGAGAGCTTCACAGTGTTTCACATGCTTTGGGATATACTGCACATCATTGACAGGGAGGATTTATATAATTTATATCTACAAGTGCAGGCATATTATCAGAATGTTGAAGCAACTGGAATTGGATTGAACTTATTTGGTAACTTAGTACTCATCTGGGAGACAGAAGCAACAAGTAGTGATGTACTATGGAATGATCAAGATGACTGGGAGATTACTAGATGGAGGTTATTTGAGTCATCAGGAGTACACTCACTTGAGATGGAAGATGGCATCATGATCTATATGCTAGCTGAGAGAAGATATCCTTTATCAAGAGATCTGATGATAAGGATGCTAGATCATGGAACGGAGCTGGAAGAAGAGACTGATGTTGCTTTGGATGTGATTAAGCTGTTCATAAGATGGACTAAGTCAGAGGATTAATATTGCACAATACTGGTATGATTTTGTTTTGTATAATAAGTATTTTTTAAAGTACTGCAAAGTCAAAACAGTACTTTCTCAAGGTACTGCTTGCTGATATAAACCAGTATAGATTCTTTAAAACAAAATAAAATGTTTTGATGATTAAAAGAGATGAAAAAGGATTTGAAAAGGAAACACATGGTGTTAGTATTTATGCTACACAACAAATGGTAATCAACTCACCATGTTTAACAGACAAGAAAGAGTTTGACTCATCATGAGGGTACGGCTCTGATGTGATAATCAAATCCGTTTTTAGTTGACAATTTACTAAAAAATGTATGGTTTTTAACTCACCATATCTGTGTAAGTGAAGAGTTAACTAGCCCACAAGAAAAAATGGTTTGTGGTAAAGGCTGTGGAAAATCCATTTTTGGTAATTAGTTCACCATGGTTGAAATCAAAGAACTAACTAGTCCAAAAGCAAACGGCTATTGGTAAAGACTACTCAAATCCGTTGATAGTTGATGATTTGCTAAAAATCATATGGTTATCAATGTACCATGGTTGTTTTAACCTAAACATTGGCTACTCCAGAGTTAATGGCTTTGGTAAAGAGACATCAAAATCCATTAAAGTTCAATGATTCACCTCTCATAGGAGTTAACACACCTGGAAGTGATGAGAATAGTATGAAACTTAAACAGATTTGATGTACAATTTGTCAAATGTTGCTGAGTAGCTGAGAAGAATGGATGCTGTAAAGATATCATTTGAAGATTAAGCAAAAGTACTTTGACACTTAAGACAGAAAAACAATTTTCCTTGAAGATGTTGAAGATCAAAGGATAACAAAAGAAACTTGAAATCAAGCTAGTGGAAATCAATCTGTGTAACAAAGCAGATTCAAGTTAAGTAATACAAAAGTTCTTCTTAAACTTTGTGTTAGTAGATTCCGCATACTTACAAAGTTTGTTCAGTGTTTCATTGTTAATTGTATTAAGATTACTTAATATTATTAAACCTAAACAAGCTACAAAGTAGTTTGATCAGAGTACATCGATCCAACAATGATTCTCACATTAAATATTAAATCATATTGTTGGGATAAGTCCAATATTCAATTCATTGAATATCATGTGAAATTGGTATGACTACGCATCAATATACTTTCAAGTATATCCTAAACCAATACTCAAAATTGTCTTAGTTTAATGATATTCCCATATCATTAATCGACAACGGACAATTTAGAATAATATAAATTATTCATGGATTTAAACATGCAAATATAGAATATATTATTAAGACAATGAATAATAAACATAAAAAATACTTTATTTCATTAAAATAATAATTGTACATTACATCCTTTATCCAAATACTAATCACAAATGGGAATAACTTAAGTCCTATTCCTTCAGCATGCTTGTAAAGCTTGGTGCCAGGTAAAGGCTTTGTTAACCGATCTGCTAAGTTTTCATCTGTGTGAACTTTGAGCATTTCGATTTCACCTATTTTGACTTGTTCTCGAACATAGTGATGCTTAATCGGGAAATGCCTGGTGCCTTTCATGATTCCAGGCTCATTGGAAAATGTAATTGCAGCTGAATTGTCACAATACATTTTTATAGGTCGTCGAATCGAAGGCATAACCCCAAGCCCTGAAACAAACTTCCTAATCCAAACAGCTTCCATTGCAGCTTCCGAAGCAGCTATATACTCACTTTCTGTAGCAGACATCGCTAGTACACTCTGCTTTCTGCTCTTCCAATCCACAGCTCCTCCATTAATGACAAAGACATAACCCGTCTGAGACTTCGTATCATCTTTATCACCTTTCCAAGAAGCATTACAGTAACCTGTAACATCAAGTTCTGCAGATGGAGTACCCCCATAAACTAAAAACATCTCTTTAGTAGCCCTAAGGTACTTAAGAATATTCTTAACAGCAGTCCAGTGTTTTTCACCCGGATTCTGCTGATATCGACTGGTTAAATTCTGAGCAAATGCCACATCAGGCCTTGTGCTTTTCACCGCATACATAATAGATCCCACAGCCGAAGCATAAGGGACTCTCTTCATGCGTTGCACCTCTTCAGGTGTTGAAGCACAAACTTTCTCGCTCAAGCCATGTTGTTCTTGCATCGGCAAATATCCCTTCTTGGAATTTTGCATATTGAATCTCTTCAATATTTTATCAATGTAAGCACTTTGGCTTAATCCAATTAATCGCTGAGATCTATCTCTATATATCTTGATTCCCAGAATAAATGCAGCTTCCCCTAAATCTTTCATAGAAAAACAACTTCCAATATATGCCTTAACCTTTTACAAACTTGGAATAGCGTTTCCCATGATCAATATGTCATCAACATATAAAATAAGGAAAATTACATTAATCCCACTAGCTTTGTGATATACACATGGCTCATTGAAATTTTGAGTGAATCCATACTTTTTAATCTCACTGTCAAATCTCTTATTCCATTGTCGTGATGCTTGCTTCAATCCATAAATGGATCTTTGAAGTTTGCATACACGATTTGGGAATTCTGGATTTACAAACCTCTCAGGCTGCGCCATATAGATGTCCTCATCTAGGCGACCATTTAAGAAGGCGGTTTTGACATCCATTTGCCAAATCTCATAGTCATAGTAAGCGGCTATGGCTATAAGAATCCTAATAGCCCTAATGTCAGCTACAGGAGAAAAGGTCTCCTCATAGTCAACACCAAAAGTTTGAGTATAGCCTTTAGCTACCAAACGGGCCTTATAGGTGTGTACAATGCCATCCATATCAGTCTTTTTCTTGTAGAGCCATTTACTCCCAACTAACTTGGCACCCGGAGGCAGGTCTACTTCTTCCCAGACTTCATTGTCTTTCATGGATTGCATTTTCTCATTCATAGCAACCTGCCATTTTTCCTTTTCAGGACCATTCATGGCAGCCTTATAACTTGTAGGTTCATCAAGATCCCCTAGTAAGTTATCATCACACTGTACATTAAGACATAGACGTGTAGGAGCTTTCACATGTCTAGTTGACCTACGAATGGGAACCACTTCAACTTCAGGTGGAGGACCTAAACTTTCAGGTTCCAAAGGAAGTTGGCTAGTGTTTTCAGAAGGTGTTACATCTTCTTGATCGTCTTCCAGATCATATACTCTCCCACTGAATTCTTGAGATATGAGCTCCTTTTCCAAGAAGTCTCCATACCTTGCAACAAAAACTATGTTTTTAGTTGGGTAATAAAATTTGTAACCCATAGTTTCCTTAGGGTATCCTACGATGATGCACTTCACAGATCTTTGTTGGAGTTTGTCTGCTGAGTCACGTTTAACATACGCCTTACAACCCCAGACCTTTAGATAAGACAAGTTAGGAGCTTTTCCAGTCCATAACTCATATGGAGTCTTATCCACCTTCTTTGTTGGAACCATATTAAGAATGTGAACTGCAGATTCTAAGGCATAATCCCAAAACGAATAAGGAAGAGTTGTTAGATTAAACATAGATCGTATCATGTCTTGCAATGTACGGTTTCTTCTCTCAGATACACCATTTTCTTGTGGAGTATATGGAGAAGTAAGGTGCTGGACAATTCCCTCCTTAGCTAAGTAATCTTTGAACTCCTAACTCAGGTATTCACCACCTCTATCGGATCGAAGAGCTTTAATCTTCTTTCCAAGTTGCAACTCTACTTCTGCTTTAAACACTTTGAATGTTTCAAACACCTCATGTTTATGTTTAAGTAAATAAACATATCCATAACGGCTGTAATCATCCGTAAATGTTAAGAAGTAGCTAGCACATCTCCTTGACACATGTCTAAGTGGTCCACACACATCTGTGTGTATAAGACCAAGTAGATCATTAGCCCTTTAAATCCTATTTTTAAAGGGTTTATTTGTCATCTTCCCAGCAATGCAAGATTCGCACTTATCAAATGATTCATCATTGATCTTTTCTAAAATCCCATCATGTTGCAGCTTTTTCATGCGAGCCTTGCCAATGTGAGCAAGTCGACAATGCCAAAGATAAGACGAATCCAGACCTTTCTTGATTCTCTTATTATTGATGCTATACATTGAATTATTATTAACAAAAGCATTATCATTATCATTCATATCAATTTCAAAGACACCATTCACAGCAATAGCATTAAAATAAAAAACACCATTTAAAGAAACTGAAATTCCATTGCTAGAAATAGTATGATGAAAACCAAGGTTCAACAAACATTAAAATGAAATTACACCTCTAACAATTGACGGTTCATAATGACAATTATTTAAAGATAGTTCAAGGCCCGAAGGCAACACTAAATTAAATACGCCTATAGCTTCAACTACTGCATGTGCTCCATTACCCACGTGCAAGAATTGTTGTCCATAGGCCAGCTTTCTCTCAACTCTTAACCCCTGCAAAGTATTGCAAATATGAATGCCACATCCCGTATCATATACCCATGAATTCAATTTAGGAGTAAGAGTGAATAATTCAATCATAAAGAACGCTCCTGATGAACTGGGGTTACCAGCTTCATTCCCCTGCTTCTTCTGTCGCAAGTCATGAATGTATAGAGGACAATTGCGCTTCCAATGGCCCTTTTCATGACAATGGTTATAAGCCTGATCCTACTTGTTTGGTGGATTCACCTTGTTCTGCTTAGGTTGATGTTGCTTCATCTTGGGTTGTGGTTGATAGGCCATGACCTGCTTGCCTTTATTACCTTTCGCCTTGCCTTTGTTCACATGCGATTTCTTCTGGATTCTCCCCCTTGAATCGCCAACACTTGCGGGGTAGGAGCCTTGCCCTTGGTTGGTATACTTTTCTCATAATCAACAAGCAATGCGAGTAATTCTGAGACTGTCTTCCCCGAGCAATGCATGATGAAGTTCTGCACAAAACCAGCAAAGTCCTTGTTAAGGGACCTGTTGATCAAGTGCACTTGCACATTGTCGGGGTAACCAAATCCAATTCTGTGAAGTTGATCAAAGGATTCTCTCATCTCATTCACAAAATCTTCAGCTGGTTTACCATCACCATGTTTGCAGCTGTGTAGTTTGTCAAAAGACTCGTACAATTCAACTGCAGGAGGCTTTTCATAGGACTTTCGAATTTCATCAAGCATATCCTTGGGATAGGAATACTCGTACTTCTTTTGCAATTGAGCATTCATACTAGTGGCATTAAACAAGCAACCTCATTAAATTTATTATGCTCAAGTGTCCAAGCCTCTTTTACTGCTGCTGGTTCAGTAGCAGCAGGTTCTGGAGGGCAATCATTCTTCACATAATCCATTTTGCCGGTCGCTCTCAAGACAATTCTAAGCGATCGGTACCAATCATTGAAGTTCTTTCCAGTCAATTTTTCCCTTTCAAGATGACTCTTGAAAGCAGAAATCATAGATGGGTTATCGGGTTGAGCCATATCTACAGATAAAAGTTCAAACATTAGTATTTTCGATAATTAATATCTTCAAGAAAATATAATACCCAAAGGCTATATTTATATAACCAACTAATTTCCTTGAAAATCTAGGATCCAACTTTACATAGTTCCACCACATCAGTTGATCTGCTAGTGGTGAAAGTACAAAAGATGGTAATCTGTCGAACAATAATTGGCAAACAAAATTTCCAATTCCTAGACCATTATGGGATTTACTACAAATTGATTCATTAATTTGCCTTGTATGCATATTTCATCCCATCTTATGCCTTAAGTTCTAGGTCTCACGCACAACTTAATTAAGTCGTCTACCTTATGTAAAATTACAATTATGGTCTCACGCACTAAAAGAATTTTACCTTGTCATAATAATTTAGCCTAGGTCTCACATTTACTAAATTAGAATTTCAAGTGTTCCTTATAGATAGATGGCATGTAACTTAAATTTTTTAGGGTATTCAATTTTGATGTGTCAATCAAAATATGTATAAAGATGCATGCACTCATCTTTATAGCAAAAATTTTCAAAACCTTTTTATAACCAATTCGTGAGATTAATACACAAAGTTTTACTTGAGGTTTAAAAAACCCTAAGATGACTTTCTACAAGAATGATTTTAAAAGAAATTCGCTTAAGACGTATTCAAGATTGTGATAACCAAGGCAGACTCTAAGGCTCTTTTCTAAGCCTTCAAATCACGATTATGAATCTTGTCTTAAAAGAGTTACTTTAAAAAGCATGTTTGTACAAAACATCAATCAAGCAAAATTTTATGGATTCAATCTCAAAACATGTAATAAAGTTTGAATCTCGCTAGTCTCGCCTTGGAGCGAATTACCGTGCGAAGCAAACCGTTGTTGGCACATAAGACTCCACAAGATTCAATCTTTATCACTTTAGGGTTTCACCATTATTAGTCCGTATTATTTTCTTTAAGAAAAAGCTTACATCTTGTCAAACAATAACAATAAAACAAGTAATCAAAGAAAAACAACAACTAATAATAAATAAAGTGAAACAATTAGCCACATGCAATACTTATTAGAAAAGATCCTAATAAAATCAAGTCTAGGTATATTAATGCATGTAATCAACTAAGGTCTTCCCTTCTTAATGGAAGTGGAGTCACATACATTGACGAATCAATTGCGTAGGCCAAAGCTAATGTACACACCACATAGCATATAAATTGATTTTAATATATATAAATTGGAGTCTTCCCCAATTAAAGATCTATCTAAAACATGTGACAAAAAAAAAACAAAAAAAACAAAAACAAAAACAAAACAAACAAGATCCATGACTAACATGCATGTTTCGTCACGGATTAAACCTAACAATTAGCACATAGGTCACAAGATACGTTCACATAACCGGTTAAAGACCTAGGGTTTCTAGTGATTACATATTAATCAATTAAACCACAAACCCTAATTAGGGTTTTAAGTGGAAATCGACCCCCCCCCCATAAATTAGGGTTAGGGTTTCAAAATTTTAAAAAAAAATTAAAAGGAAAAACCCTAGATCAAAAACATGTATCTAAAACAATTAAAGATCCGATTTTTATTAAGTTTTAGTAATCAATTACATGTTATCCATGGCTCGTGATGCCACTGTTAGAATTATACAATTATAGTACACATATTGCGGAAGCTAGGATCAAGAATAACACGTATAAAAATTAACTAAAACATAAATCGGAACGTACCTTATAGCACTTCAATAAATCTTGATCTTGTGTAATTATAGATCTATGATAAACCCCTTACCGTTTTGTTTATCGATCTCTTGATAACAACTATAGTGAGTTGTTACCTCGTTCTTGTACACACAAACTAATACCGAATTAAATTAATTGCAAGATTAAACACAAGTAATATTTTGCTTATGAAAAAATCGACCCAAAACCCTATGGGTTATAGTGTACGATCGGCAGGAAGAAACAAGAAAGGAAAAACCAAACTTAGGGTATTGTGTGTGCACAAAAGGTGAGAAACAAATGACCCTTGAGTTTGTATATATATTAGAGGAAACTTGGAGACAAAGTTAGGGCAAAGGGATGCCCCTTTTTTCTTGTTCGACCGGCCATACACCCACAAGGGTGTTCCGGATCCTTCTTGTCTTCCAAATTACATTCTAGTCCTTTCCGTTTCCTTTTAACGATAATTAGTCCATACATTTAATAACTAACGATCATTAATCCTTGAACTTGTGTTATTAATAAATATAACTAACAATTAATATTTATTAATCTTTGACTCTCGTTTGTATTGTGTGCAATCCCGAGGTCTCGGGTTCGATACTAGTCATTTACATATTAATATTTATACGTAACTTTTAACAGATCTTAGTCGAAATAACTTTATTGGTCAAATTCCTTCATCGTTTGGTTACATGGTTAATCTCACCAACCTGGACCTGAGCGAAAATCAACTGTATGGATCAATCCCATCTGCACTTATAACTAACTTGCATAAGCTTGAAACGTTGGACCTGAGTAATAACAATCTTGATGGTCCAATTCCCTCAAGAACTAATTTACATGTTTCCTTCACAAGTTTAAGAGACCTCCATCTTTCTCATAATAATTTCAATGTTTTTATTCCATCTCAGCTAGTGAGGTTGAGGAATTTGGTTACAGTCGACATTAGTCAAAACCAGTTAATGGGTTCGATCACATCATATCTTGATTCCATGGCCAATCTCACCAACCTAACCTATCTTTCATTTAGTGGAATCTACTCACAGGTAAGTTACCAGTTTCGCTAACCAATCTTACACAATTAGAAAACCTTGATCTTAGTGGAAACAGCTTTACGGGTTTCATCCCGCCAGCTTTAGGATCCATGGGCAATCTCAATGTTCTCGACTTGAGCGACAACAATCTTGATGGTCCAATTCCGTCAAGTTTGGGCAGTCTAAGCCACCTGCAATTTTTAAACCTTGCCATGAATTCTATTAGTGGTCCTATTCCCCTAGATATAGCATATTTGATGAACTTAGGACATTTAGAACTTCATCATAATCGTCTTGTGGGTGCTATTCATCCAGAATTTGGGAAGCTCTCAAGTCTTGCTTACCTTGATTTATCATCAAATCAGTTGTCAGGAAACATGTCGTTTGGTACCTGCTATCTTTCAAGTCTAAACCTTTCTAAGAATCTGATGACGGGCACTATCACAAGTGTACGTGATTGCTATTACTTACACGACTTGGACATTAGTGGTAATCATTTTGTTGGAGAAGCACTTAATCACTGCGACTTCCCATATTTAGTGCTCTTAAATCAGTCTCATAATCATCTTACTGGAGAAATGGTCTGGTCATCCAATAATTTGTGGAGTGCAAAATCAGCTTGCAATGAACATAAGCGAAGAAAACAGCACATAGCCCGTTTGACCGTTTTTCTTCCCATTATCGTTGGACTTTGCTTCTTAGTGGTTGCGTATTTCTTTTACAGTTGTAAAAAGGCTACCACAAAGAAAATACAGCCTGAAATCACAAAACATGGAGATGTGTGCACGATAATGAATTATGATGGAACAATTGCGTATGAAGATTTCATCACAGCTACAGAGGATTTTGACCTCAAATATTGCATTGGAACTGGTGGCTATGGTAGTGTTTATGAAGCAAAATTGCCTAGTGGTCAAACATTTGCTTTGAAAAAACTTCACCGGTATGAAGCTAAGCAACCAGCATTCGACCAGAGCTTCAAGAATGAAGTCCAAGTGTTAACCAGCCTAAGACACAAAAGCATTGTGAAACTCTATGGGTTTTGTTTGCACAACAAATGCAACTTCCTTGTATATGAATACATGGAAAAAGGGAGCCTATTTTGTGCATTGAGTGACGATGAATTAGCTGTTGAAGTGGATTGGATGAAAAGGGTGAAGATTATCAAAGATGTAGCCCATGCTTTAGCTTACATGCATCACGATTGCAATCCACCTATCATTCATAGAGACATATCAAGCAACAACATTCTTCTAAACTCGGAAATGGAAGGATTTGTTGCCGACTTTGGAGCAGCCAGATTGCTTCACCCCGATTCATCCAACCAAACAATCATTGCAGGTACTTTGGGATACATTGCTCCAGGTAGTTCCTTCTACACACTCCTACGCTTCTTAAGCTAGCAGCAGCTAAACTTCACTAACATTCTTTTTGGTATGTGATCATTTAGAACTTGCATTTAGCATGATTGTGAACGAAAAATGTGACGTGTATAGCTTTGGAGTGGTGGCACTTGAAACAATTGGAGGGAAACATCCCGGAGAGCTTCTTTCATACTTCAATTCTTCTACCAGTCAAGGTACGATGTTGGAAAATATATTGGACCAGCATCTCTCTTACCCAACAGACACGCTAATCGAAAAGGAAATTATGCGTGTTTGTCATGTGGGATTGGCATGTATCCTCACAGATCCAAAGGCCAGACCAACCATGAGAGAAGTTTCACTGGAACTATCGCGTTGAGGGTATTATGCATTGAATCTCAAAGCTTCATCATATCCTGAACAACCGCACTTTTGAAGTTCTGCATATTGGTAAAATAATTTGTCAGTAGTGTAGTTATATATAAACATGCTAGGGAATGTATAAGCAGCGATGCCATTCAGAACACTCACTTGCTCATTTATGATTATGACTACGTGAATCTCACTCGAGTCATCTAGAACTTGTTGAGTTTTTTTCACTTGCATAGTCTCATGATAATGAGTACCAATAAAGTCAACAAGCTTCGAAACAGGGAACTGTGACCAACAGTAACCCAGAGTATATTTTATATTAGTTTGAAGCTGTTAAACACACGCACACAAGAAGACAGGCACATCATATTAGTATGAAATTTTTTTTTTCCTTAAAAATCTGTATATTTAAATTTTAGAAAAATATAAATTATGTAATTCGAGTTATTTGGGTCAACTCAAAAAAGAACCGAATTCAAATTTGGTTTCGATTCAATTAAATCCATTTTGAGTTTGGTTCGGTTCGATTTTCGGTTCTATAATAAAAAAAAAAAAAAAAAAAAAAAAAAAAAAAAAAAAAAACTCCGAACTAACCAAACCGATGATCACCCATAAAATAGGCATGGGTTATCCCCCCCCCCCCCCCCCCCCCCCCCCCCCGAAAAAAAGGATTTTAGTTGGATCATATCGTTTACGATCTACGATAATACGTGCAATCCTACGATTTTAAACCGATCCTGCAAGATTTAAGATCCTACTACGATCCTGTTGCTCAATTTCTACATGTGGCATCGTACAATCCTACAATCAGGGTCTTGAAAACCTTGCTAAGTAATTTGAATCCACCACCACAAATACACAAACCAAGTAAAACAAATTGTATTTTCCAGACTTCCAGTGGTATAAACTTTTACATGTTTATAGCATCGCGATATCAGATTTTAATAAACTTAGACATTTATAAAGTTACCCAATTACTCTTTATAAACTTACCCAAGTTTATAATTTGATAGTTTGCTTCATAAAAAAGGACTCACTTATACCCTCTTTGTTAAAGTTTATTCAAGTTTATACCCATGAGCCATCTTTAAACTTACTCTATAATAAACCACTATAAACTTTAGTATGTGGCAATGTAGGGGTGAGCAGAAAAACCAAAATATCCGAATAAACCGAAAACCGAAACCGAACCGAATCGAAAATAACCAAATCGAACTAATAATCGAACCGAATTTGCCAAAACCGAACCAAACCGAACTTTTAATTCGGTTCTCGGTTTGGATATGATTTTGGTAATCAAAACCGAAAACCGAATTCATATAAATTTTTATATATTTATATATATAAAAAATCAATAAAATGTTATATATATATATATATATATATATATATATATATATATATATATATATATAGGGGCTTTATTTTCAGAACCCTGTTAAGTGCGGGAACTGCGAGAACTCCAATTTTGCATTAGAAAACATACATGTTCATATAAAACATGTATGTTTTCTTACATACACCTTAATACACATGCCTGCGTATTAAGGTGTATGTAAGAAAACATACGTGTTTTACATGAACATGCATGTTTTCTAATGCATAATTAGAGTTCTCGCAGTTCCCGCACTTAACATGGTTCTAAAAATAAAACCATTTTGCATTGATCTATTGCACTTAACAGGTTTTTATATGAACATGTATGTTATGCATGTATTTGTATTAAGGTGTATGTAAGAAAACATGCATGTTTTATATGAACATGCATGTTTTCTAATGCAAAATTGGAGTTCTCGCAGTTCCCGCACTTAACAGGGTTCTGAAAATAAAGATACACTATATATATATATATATATATATATATATATATATATATATATATATATATACACTTAACCTATATAAAACACAAGTTTGATTTCTATATTTAGAAGACATAAATCATCAAAAAATCCTCAAAACTCTTAAAAAACTACACGTGGAAATTAAGCTAGAAATAGAAAGATTGCACAAGCTTTTGAAAATATTTTCGGATGAAATAGTCAACCCCATGGTTGATGCTATTTAAAAAGAATCCCTTTAAATAAGGAAACAATCAACAATTTCCGTTCCATAAAACATTATTAAGATCCAAAATTCATTTTGGAGAGAAATCTTCTTCGATTATGCACGGCAAAACATTCCGGCGGTGTTTATTGGATGCTAATACCGATAACTTTTGAAAATCATGTCGTGCATATTCATGCCGGAAAATTAAATCGATTTTTGTTTGCTTTTATGATCCTGTAATTAGGGTTATTGATAGATTATGAAGCCGAAAATTATTGATGCTACACTAAAGGTAAGATCATGATTGAAGTTTTATTTTAATGAATTAAACATGGTTCTCATTTTATTTTTGTTTTTAATCAATTTATGAATATTTGATGGTTGTATGATATTTCTAAACAATTATCTTTTGTTAATAGGTTTTTGAGGAAGGTATATGAAATGTCTAAGAGAAGAACATTTGTTGATTGGATTTGTTCATGTTTAGGACTTGATTTGTAATGCACATGTTCTCGTTTTGGATTTTTTTTTCTTCATATAAAGTATGTCATTTATATATTAAGATGATACCAAATCTCTTAGGCGGCATAATATCAGGTTAATTAGCTAAGACCCAGATGAAAGGTCATAGAAATTGATATATTTGCAAACCACTTATTTGATTATTATTGTTTGAATAATGTTTGGAGGTTTGCAAAACTAAAAAGTATAAAACATTTTTGGTTATGTTATTATTGTTGTGATTACATCTTTTGGTTTTGTTATCATTAGTTGATGAAATTAAATCAGTAAAACTTTTGTTATTTATTTTTAAACTTGAGCTTTTTTTACTTTGGTCTTGAGTCATTGATGCCGAATTATAATCTTCCTCTGGTGGGTCGGCGGCCCACTGATGCCGGATTACATATTGTTTCAAGCAATGTGATGTATTATATTTTTGTAGCAAAATAACAATGTTCATATATAGTGGTGACCAAAATGCCTCTTTTCCAGCCATTAGTACTAAGACATCATTGACTGAAGTGCAATCTTGATTATTTGTGGCTTAGTGGTTAAAACTATCAACATTTGAGGCCACTGAGTTGGAAACACAAATCATCTCATCATTAGAGTTGGAAATACAAAAAAGTTAACAAGGTTAATTAACTCTCAACCCGTATATGAAACTGATGTTCAACTGAATGTTTAATTCTCTGCATTAATGTATTAATTTGTTTACTGCTGTTATGTTGTGCAGAACAAAGGAATTTGCCTATGCAGCGTGCAACATTTGAATACTTAAAAGGAAAGATATTAGATGTCTTTCCTAAGTATTCGAAAAAAGTAAAAGATCATCTTTCTAAAGCTGTAAGTTAAAAGGATCATGGTATTTGAATTGTTACATTGACTAATTTGATAAACTTCATAAGTTTTGATTGGCTGTTCTCTTTTACAGGTTTTTCACAAGATGATGCAAAATATTGGAAAAAGAAGTAATGGCAAATTAAACCACTAACCTGTACTAAAAGATTGAAACGCTGGTATGTTTTGATTATATAATCTAGTTTAACAGGCCTTTACAACAGTAGCTTGGGGATTACTTAAGCATTACAATTACAGGTGGAGTTTCGATAAAGATTCGCCGAACTGCTTGAGTTGTCCGAAAGTGAAATCATCACTTTTATCATCAAATAACGCCCACCCTTACATGTTACCTTTCTATTAAAACAGATTTTATCATCATATTTGTTGCAGTTACTCTAAAGGAGTGTTTGGGATTGATTATAAAATTTGAATTTATATAATCAATATTGGTGCTATAGAGCCAAACTAATTATCTTTTTTTAGGGGTGAAAGAAGAAGTTTCATAGTTGCTTTTTAAATTCATTATCTGATTATGATTACTCTATGTTTAGAAAGTTGAAAGTTAAATTAAAGAGATGCCGCTGAACATTTCATAACCATATTTGTTTTTCCAACGACTCTGTTAAGCTGTCACTTTCTGCACATTTCACATAAACTCCTTCAAAGATGTTATTTTAAAAATCATTTACAGCTCAGTGCCTAATGAATCTGTTAAGTTCTCACTTCTTCAGCATTAGAAAACTATTGTAGGTAAACACTGAAAAAGTATATCGAACACTGGTGGAAGGGGAGTCATAGAAAAGAAACTAGCTAAACGAAAATAATCTATATATTTGGTTGGTTGCACTTATAAGAATTGAGCATTTTAGATTGTTTAACAATCCATGATGTGGCCACGCCAACCTTCCCAAAAGGGGAAGGCTTATGTAGTTTGTGTTTGTGTGGCGGTGGGATCAGAGTATCAGACCCCCCTTGGATTAGACGGAAATCATTGTTTCCAGAAAAAAGATAGTCAGTCTGGGATAGTAGCAAGAGACTACTACTAGAGTTGTGTGTGTAAAATGGATCCGTAGACTACAATGGTATTCTAAATCTGGGTACTGGGGCACTAGCAATTAGTAGAAGCAAAACTCTGATGTAGATGTTCCAAATATTCAATGTGAATATTTGGGGTTTAAAGAATATAGTCTGTTTACAGGATTGCATGTAAACTATATATCAAGAAAGTATAGGTGCCGCACTCAAGTAAAAATGGTATAGGTTATCATTTCTTTTTCACATGCAGATTTGATGAACAATTTGTTTTCTAGTTTGTCATTGGTGTAATCCAACCACCTTGGTTTTATTAATGAAATTAGTATTCCCTTTATTCACAATATGTACCAAATAAACTTTTTTACTTTAGTATACAATTCCAACCCTTAACACCCCATAACAAGCACCCCCTAAGTGATGTTTTATGTGTTGTGCAAATTAGGGGTGTCTTTTTTTTTTTTTTTTTTTTTTTTTTTTTTTTTTTTGTTATTGTCAGTTTTATGTCTCTTTTCTTTAAGTTATATCAGTTTGAAACTCACCTTGGTTTATCAAGTAAATATGTATTTGATGAAGGTTTAACTAGACTGCAATTCGTGTATCTTTTAGGTGTTGTTTGGTTCTGCACGTAGGATTCGATCATATGTCTACGACAACTTGAGGTTTGGCATTATTTATGATATCTAATACGGAGTATTTTAGAAATTTATGTACCCTTATTTTATCTATAATTGTTATTTTAAAGGCAGTAAGACATGTAGGGTAATGGGTCAAAACAAGTTATTTTGTATGGGGAGTGACCCAAATTGGTTTAGTATGCAAATATGATAACTTCAATAAGGCGTGTCTGGGCAAAATATGTTTCATGGTTTTCGACATAAAAATGTTTTAAGGGCTGTTTGGACAAGATACTCTTTTAGGGACCGTTTATACATAATTTCTTACAAGGGCTGTTTGGATATAATTTATATCAGGGGCTGTTTGGACAAATAACTTTCTTAAGGGATGTTTTGGGTCATAACAAGTGCAAGCTAATCCCACCATATCATGACATGAGCTCTAAATGGCGACGAGACCATTGTTTCTTTGAAGTAACTACTGAAAGTGGCATTCATTGCACTCTTACAAAATACTGTAAATAAATAAATTTAGTGGTCATACTAAAAAGTCATTTTATGAGGTTTTTTGCATTACTTCAAAAGCTTTTTGAAAAGCTTTTCTTCAAAGACTTGGTGAACCTCAAGTCTTTGCTCAAAGCTTTAGTCATTAAATGCATTTTGCATTTAATGCATTTAATGCAAAATGCATTTAATGACTAAAGCTTTGAGCAAAGACTTGAGGTTCACCAAGTCTTTGAAGAAAAGCTTTTCAAAAAGCTTTTGAAGCAATGCAAAAAACCTCATAAAATGACTTTTTGAAATAGTAAAAAGCTTTTAAAAGCTTTACCCATTGTGGATGTGGGTGTCAGTTTTTAAAACATGTACTTACTAAGTTGTTTATATTTTGTCTTATCTACAATAGAGATTTAGCTTTCAGCTTTATCCACAACTTTAATGTCGTTGTGTAACACCCCGCCTTATAGACCACAATATTGTCTGCTTTGCCCGAAGGCTCACGGCTTTGTTCTTGTGGCCCTCATGTGAAGACTTCCCGGCAGGTCACCCAAGCCAGTACTACTCTCACATGAGCACGCTTAACCGTATGGCCGATTAACCGTTCCACCACAAAACGCGTTGTGTCATATAAGGCGAATGTTAACATATATGTCCCAGCATCACTCCAAGTCACAGCCAATGTGGGATTTGACTGGGGTATTACATTCACCCCCCGTAGGGACTCATCGTCCCCGATGAAGTTTGCCCCACATCCCGAACGGCTTGGAGTGGCTCTGATACCATCTGTAACACCCCGCCTTATAGACCACAATATTGTCCGCTTTGCCCGAAGGCTCACGGCTTTGTTCTTGTGGCCCTCATGTGAAGACTTCCCGGCAGGTCACCCAAGCCAGTACTACTCTCACATGAGCACGCTTAACCGTATGGCCGATTAACCGTTCCACCACAAAACGCGTTGTGTCATATAAGGCGAATGTTAACATATATGTCCCAGCATCACTCCAAGTCACAGCCAATGTGGGATTTGACTAAATGGTTTGCACTTGAATCATTTTGAATAAAATAGTTAAATCAAAATGTTGAATTTACATTGTTAAAAGTAATGCGGAAGTAGGCCCTTAAAATAGTTTAAAACGGTCCCCAAATGAATAAATCAGAGTCTTCTATGACCATGCCATGCCCTGCCAAAACCTCCAGTAGTGTGCCATAGCTTAAAACCTGAAAATACATGCTAAAGTGTCAACACAATGGTTGGTGAGTTCATAGAGTTTGTTGAAAAATAATGTAATGCATATGTATGAAGATTTTCCAGCAAAGGCATCGTAAATCCACTCAGTTACAGGTCCCGCCATAAAAGACTTGTAACCTGTGTGTTTACGATCCACTGCCAAAAGTAATAAGTTTGGTTTGTGTAAACAAAAGTAATAAGATTGGTGCAAAAGCCTCGTAATTCAGTAATAAAGTAGATGCAAAGGCATCGTATTTCAGTAATAAGACTTGATGCAAAGGCATCGTATTTCAGTAATAAGACTTGATGCAAAGTATCAGGAATTTATCAGTAATTTTGTATGTACAATAGCCCAAGTATAAAGTAAAGTACTAAGATTTCAATAATGAAACCCACATTGGCTCTTAAGCTCATGACCCCGAAGCTAGACGTACTAAAACTTGCCCCAAGTGAGTGTTTACCAGACACTCGTAATATATTAGACATGAAATGCATTCGTAATTCCGTTGGAGCAACCCAAACACGAATGGAGGAGTCACCCTCAATAGATCTATTCACTCACTCTCGCTCGTACTGTAATTAACGGTCCATGAAATAAAGGGGACTTGTCGTGACGTGGTAATAAGACTACTTAAGCAATGTAAGAACTTTATACTTTGGCATTGTACAAAAATAGTTAAAGCAACGTATTCTTCCCCATAAGTAATTCAAATCGTATAACAGCATAAAACAAGTATTGAAGCATGTATCTCCCCCAAAGAGTTTATAAAGTCATTAAACAAGTAAAAGTGGGGCTATGACTCACCTGATATGATGGTACCATGAACATGTAATGAGCTGAAAAACAAGGCGCGCACACTAGCCGCAACCTAATA
This sequence comes from Artemisia argyi, assembly GCA_030686995.1. NCBI lineage: Eukaryota > Viridiplantae > Streptophyta > Magnoliopsida > Asterales > Asteraceae > Artemisia > Artemisia argyi. The sequence goes on along the minus strand of CM060684.1, from coordinate 209,245,860 downwards.
TGAATGATGTACGATCTACTTTAGATCATGAAATGATGTTATGAATGTCCATGCACATGCTCCTATACCACTCTTAACTTGAAAATACTTGTTATTGTCAAAGTAATATGTTTTTCCATAACTTGGGAAAAATAAGTCTAACTAGACTTATAAAACTAGTCGTAATATATATATATCGTATATATAAATGGTAGTGGTGAATTCCTTGCTTTGAAAACCTTGAAATAACGTTTAATAGTCGTATAAATAAGCTTGTAATCATAAGTACTTCGATGGTTAAGAATTTGACACTTTGGTAGTATTTATAGAAAATCTAGGATTTAGTACGTAGAAGTATTATTACTTCTATTAGTGACAAAATGGTCTCATAAAACTAGTCGTGAAATAGTGAATATTAAGAGTTAGGAAAGAAGCTCAGTAGTTTTGAGAAGATTTTCACCATATCTAAAAAGTCACAGAAGTGAAGTTTGTCCATACAGGTCTCGATCATAAAGATAATTAGCCGTCAAGTGAGGTATTTGGGCTGTTTTGGCAGATTCTGGGCAGTTTTTGGGAAAGTTTGGAAGTCCATAAGTTGTTCGTTATAAATCCTTTTGACAAACGGCTGGATGTTTTGAAAACTAGGCTGGGTGAACTAACTTTTTGTCAATCATGTAAATTTAACAAGGGAACACCTAAATCACAATCTAGGGTTTGTATGTTCAAAAGTTAACAAAAATAAAGTGGTATAGCTAGTTTGTGCATGAAATTAAGCATGAATACCATGAGATACATATGTTAATTAGATGAAAACATGAAAATAAATTTGAATACTCACTTTGAAATAATAGGTGATTAAAGGATGAGAAATCTTGGATTACTTGTGTTTTTGTGTTATGATTCTTGATTAGGATGATGAAATGAACAACTTTGATGCTTTGTACTTTGAAAAATGATCACTTGATCATGTATTGGTGGTGAGGTCGTGGTTTTGGTGGTGAGGATGAAGAATGAGAGCTTTTTGATCTTTAGATTTTATGTATGTATTGTTTTAGAGGTTTATGTATAAAAATATCTAAATCAATGGCATTTTAGTAATTACTTGGTCAAGTTGACTAGATATTTTGAGGGGGGGGGGGGGGGGGGGGCTGCACATGTGTAAAAGTGAATGAGTATGTAGTAAGCTTGGTGTTATCTGGTTCACGGAGTCGGTTTTGGTTCCGTTAATCGCAAACCGTAAAGTTTTAAATCGCGAAACGTAAATTCGGGTATCGTAAAAATATGAAACTTGAAAGAATGACTAAACTTGTCAAAATACTCCATAATAAAATATAAAATGAATGGTAAATTCCATCGGGTTGCTTAAACGCTGTTAAAACTGGAAACGCGGGTTAAAAACGCGTAATTCGCGTAAAACGCTGAACTGAAAAACGTAAAATTTCAAAACTTTTAGAATTGTCGTAGAATGAGAGAAAATCATATTTCTATCGTTTATATTGTTTTATAGACATATCGGGATGCCGGAAGGACGTTTAAACCTGAATGTAAATCTCGGACACGGCTTCGTGATTTTTGCAGAAATGATCCGACGAGCGCCAAACTCTCGGATTACCGTTAAAATAGTTTAACTTATGAGAATATGAAATAAAAATTTCCGACATGAATAGTGTTTTGTGAATAGTAAAAGTGAATAGTAACTTCCCGAGATAAAAATTGGAATTTCGACGTTTGAAACAGGACATGAAATTACGAGTTGTGACACGTTGTTTAGAGAGTTAAAAGCAAGCGAGGTCTTAAAGTTATTTGCTGTGACAGGGACGGCAACTACGCGGATGAAACGACTAATGTTGTCTACAAGGAAGTCTTACATCGACTTTAAGCATATTAGTTTTTCTTTTATTGTTATTCACATTCTTTTTTTATTTACCCTAATTTTGTCGTGTTGTATTATACTCCCTCCGTCTCAAATTTATTGTCCACATTTCCTTTTTTGGATGTATCAAAATAATTGTCCACTTTACTTTTTAAGTAAAAACTAGAGAATATTTTAAGGGAATATTCTCATTTAGTGGTTGAGATTTATAGAGGTCCCATTTTTATTAAACTTTATAATTTCTCTCTCATGACAATTAATTTGAGACGGAGGGAGTACAATTTTTTTTTGTCATATTAAGGTTTTTTTTTTTTTTTTTTTTTTTTTTTTTTTTTTTTTTTTAAGTAATTACATATTTTTATGTGTTTATTTTTTAGATTGTAGTTTTTATGTTGTTAATATAACGTTAAAAAAAAAAAAATTATAGAGCTAGCCCGGCCATCGGCCGGGTCTTGAAACTAGTATATATATATAAGGGGGGATTTAGTTTCAGAACCCTGTTAAGTGCGGGAACTGCAAGAACTCTAATTTTGCATTAGAAAATATGCATGTTTATATAAAACATGTTTGTTTCTAGAACACTCGTTTGAATCACATATCCTCCTATATATAGGGGGGATTTATTTTCAGAACCCTGCCAGGCAATGGAAAAGACTTTACAGAAAGTGGGCTAATAAAAAAGTTTGGGCCACTTAGTTCTCACAAAGCCCATCACCAAAACCCAAACAAAACACACACACAGAGTTTTGTTTCTACAACACTTGTTTGAATCACACATCCTCCTATATATAGATCGAGCAATCATCAAAGTAAGTTTTTTGTTTTTTTTCCTATAAATCAGTTAGATCCAATAATACTGTGCTTACTTTTTGTTTCAGGCGCATATAAATTTAGTTTTTTTTTTTTTTTTTTTTTTTTTTTCCACAAATTTTTCTAAAAAAAATTATGGGTTTTGCCAAAAATCACATTTTTAACAAAACCCATGTTCGAAATGTGGCGAAAAGGACATATATGAAATGACTCTGTTAGTTATGAATGTCACAAGTACAAATTGGTTAGGTTTGTGAGGCGGTGTTTGGATTAGACTATTTTAATGGCTTATTTGTAATTGGAATAGATCAGCAGCTTAAGGGGTGTTTGTTTTTGCTTATATAGCCAGCTTATGTCTTATTTTGTTTTGGGCTTATGTTTCATTGCCTCACTTTTTGTGCCTTATTTTAAACTTATCGCCTTTTATATATATTTATTATGTCATAATAAGCTTATATTAGCTGAAAAGTTTCAAAAATAACCCACAAAAAGTGAGCTTATGAAACATAAGCCCAAAACCAAATAAGCCATAAGCCGGCTATATAAGCCGAAACAAACACCCCCTTATTTTTTGTGGCTTATGAGCTCATGAACATGAGTATATGACTTGTTTAAGGTCATAAACTTGATAAGCTTATAAACTTGAAAAAGTGGCTTTTGAGCTGTACAAAGTTAAAATAAGTTTATAGGCCTCAAAAAATAAGCTAATCCAACACATAGCTTATATGATGGGCTTATGGTCTTTTTGAAACTGGGATAAGCTTTATGGCTTTTCGGCTTATGCAACAGAGCTTATGAACTCATTTAAGCTCTGAACTCAGGTTAGTTAGCTCCTTAGCCGATAACAATGAGCTTATTAAAATTCTAGTAAGCTTATAAGCCCATCAAATAAGGTATAGGGAATATTTTGAACAACAACAGTATCTGAAATATTAGCATAGGACTTATGAAACTGCTTTAAATGTGTTTAGCAATTAGTGCAATGCTATTTGATGTTATATAAGCTTGATGGACGAATAACCTAACGCTTTTGTGCTTTTGGAGTTTCGGTTATGATATGCTTACACATTATTTTTTCATATGTGTCTTCTTGAATAACTGAAATTAGAGCTTATCCCTACCTTTTCAAGGGCTTATATAGTAGTGGTAAAAACCAACTTAATAACTTCTGAATACATGTTTATTTGTACTCTGGGCATTCGTTGGAGGTAAATTATTGATTTATCACTTTCTTGTTATGTATTAATAGTAAATTGAACTCGTTTTAATCAGGGCATAACATTCTTTGAGCTGTCGGTTTTGCTCTATCTACATCCTCTCCATGACGGTATGTTAAACCTCATTATCAACTCAGTTATCGTTAGTCATTTCTCTCTTTCTTTCTTTTTACACTTGGTTAATATGATTGATGCTTTATCTCAGGTTGAAAGACTTTTTAAAGATGAATCTACCAAAGAGAAGGGTGAACACACTAGAATGGTGACTCATTTTATCTTAAAACATATATTCGGTTTAGAATTTATTTATGCTTTGTTCTAATAATTTTGCATTGAAGTATAATATCCACATTGTTTATAACATTACTTCTTGTTTTCACTCGGTGTTTACATTATCGTTTTGGTTCAGGCATCCTTCGTTGGAGCTATGGCCATAGCTGACTTGGTGAAGACGACCTTAGGGCCTAAAGGAATGGTTAGTGTTTTTATCATATATTTCCGTTGCTTAAAGATAACGAATATGGACTTATTTACATACTAATGGTCTAAAAAATATAAACTTGCAGGATAAAATATTGCAGTCGATAGGTAGAGGACACAGTAACAAATGACGGTGCTACTATCTTAAAGTCTCTGTATATCGATAACCCTGCCGCTAAAGTCCTTATTGGTATCCTTATAATAGTCCTTTTTGCTTTTAGCTAAGTGCTATTAAATTCGTTGCGTTATTATTGAGGCTAATGATAGATTCCTTATTTTTATGACTAGATATCTCGAAAGTTCAAGACTGTGAGGTGGGTGATGGGACTGCCTCTGTGGTAGTTTTGGCTCGGGAACTTTTAAGGGAGGCCGAGAAGTTGGTGTCCAGTTTGTAGAAGTGGCAATCATAACCTGTTTCAATCAAAGATAGTTCGTATGGGTCACATTTTAAGTGATTTTGGGTCAGCTTGGTTCACCATCATTTGTATAGAGCAGGTCAAGTGGTTCAATTATAGAATTGAGTGAATTTATGAATGGGTTGGACAAATTCGTTCACCATCATTTTTCTTGATTCTAATTGATATCAGAGAATTCATAAATTTAACTTATTTTGATTTGTTTAGATGACATATTACCCGTTGGACAAATAATCTAAAAAGTTTGAAATATTGGTGGGTCGACCCGACATGAACTGTTTGACTTTGACCTGTGACATGTTTGACCCAATTTTAATATATGACCAGTTTGACCCATGACTCAAACCAACCCGACCCGACCCAATTGCCACCTCTTCGGGTTTGGGTCATTTTTTTTGACTCATTTTGTTCCTTGCTAAGTTTTCAAAGCTTAACCTCTTGATTTGTTAATTATAAAAACCAAATCAGCTAAGTTTTAAGTTAGTGAGTTGTATATCGAGCTCTACTATATGTCCAAATTTGCTTAATCATATACACTGTAGTGTTTCTTTGGCAGCAAATTAAAAGACCGATTACTAGGAAAATTAATCACTTGTATTTAAAGCAGTGGCATTCAATAATTGGTAATGAAGATGAATCTCCTTCTAAACTTTAAGCCACTTGAACATTTTATAACTAATAAGCATTTGAAACTATGTTTTTTTAGTTAGTCATTTTATTTCATTAGATAAACACAAGATTCATTTCCACCTCAGTTCAACCAATTTTCAAATTATAAAACCAAATTCAACCAATTTTTTAGTTGGTGAGTTGTATATCAAGCTCTACTATGTGTCCAAATTTGCTTAATCATACACACTGTAGTGTTTCATTGGCAGCAAATTAAAAGGCCAATTATTAGGAAAATTAATCACTTGTCTAAATAATCATACATGCGAGACAACAAGATGCTAAATACAACTCGAGTCATCTCGAACATCTTGATTTTGCTTCATGAGTTTACTCATAATACCGAGTAATTTGGAAGTCAGAAAGCAACATGGTCAAAGCATGTGAATGAATTATGTGGCTAAGAAGACACTAGCAATAAAAGCCATTGACTTGGTATTGATTAGCGTTTACTCTTTGCCATTGACTTGGAAAAGTAGAAGGTTTTGTTTATGCATATATACATGATCATTACCAGTATCCTACTTGAATTTTGGGTAATTACTTTTTGAATTTTGGCGATCAAACGAGCATTAACAATGTATCCTACTTGCTCCAAAAATCTTACTTTTCATATACAAACTTTCACTTATGTCCTTATGATGCTCATTTTCGTGTTAGCAAAAACAAGCGCTAATAATTTCAACAAATCGAGAGAAGCAAAAGCTTTGCATGCAACTAATTGGTGGGGAGATAGAAATGCTTCTTCAGATCATTGTACCTGGCCTTATATTAATTGCAATGAAGAAGGAAGTGTCATTCGGATATACTTTTACTGTTGTGATATTAAAGATCTAGGCGATCTGGGAAGTCTTGACTTCTCTTCATTTCCAAACCTTGAGGATCTTTATATTATTAACTGCAAGCTTGAAGGAAGCATCCCGGAGCAGATTGGTTTGCTATCTAACTTAACACATCTTTCGCTTTCTGGTAATCAACTCACAGGTAAATTACCTGTCTCATTTGCCAATCCCACCCGTTTGGAATACCTTGATCTTTCTGGTAACTATCTCACAGGTAAAATACCTGTTTCGTTTTCCAATCTCACCCGTTTGGAATACCTTGATCTTTCTGGTAACTATCTCACAGGTAAAATACCTGTTTCGTTTTCCAATCTCACCCGTTTGGAATACCTTGATCTTTCTGGTAACTATCTCACAGGTAAAATACCTGTTTCGTTTTCCAATCTCACCCGTTTGGAACACCTTGATCTTTCTAATAACAATCTCACAGGTAAATTAACTGTTTTGTTTTCCAATCTCAGTTGTTTGGAATACCTTGATCTTTCTAATAACAATTTCACTGGTATTCTCCCTTCATCTTTTGGTTCCATGGTTAATCTCACCAACCTGGACCTGAGCGCAAATCAACTGAATGGATCAATCCCACATGAACTTTTAACTAACTTGCATAAGCTTGAAACGTTGGACCTGAGTAATAACAATCTTGATGGTCCAATTCCCTCAAGAGCTAATTTACATGTTTCCTTCACAAGTTTAAGAGACCTCCATCTTTCTCATAATAATTTCAATGTTTTTATTCCATCTCAGCTAGTGAGGTTGCGGAATTTGGTTACGGTCGATTTTAGCCAAAACCAGTTAATGGGTTCGATCCCATCATATCTTGATTCCATGGCCAATCTCACCAACCTAACCTATCTTTCATTTAGTGGGAATCTACTCACAGGTAAGTTACCAGTTTGGCTAACCAATCTTACTTTTCATATACAAACTTTCACTTATGTCCTTATGATGCTCATTTTCGTGTTAGCAAAAACAAGCGCTAATAATTTCAACAAATCGAGAGAAGCAAAAGCTTTGCATGCAACTAATTGGTGGGGAGATAGAAATGCTTCTTCAGATCATTGTACCTGGCCTTATATTAATTGCAATGAAGAAGGAAGTGTCATTCGGATATACTTTTACTGTTGTGATATTAAAGATCTAGGCGATCTGGGAAGTCTTGACTTCTCTTCATTTCCAAACCTTGAGGATCTTTATATTATTAACTGCAAGCTTGAAGGAAGCATCCCGGAGCAGATTGGTTTGCTATCTAACTTAACACATCTTTCGCTTTCTGGTAATCAACTCACAGGTAAATTACCTGTCTCATTTGCCAATCCCACCCGTTTGGAATACCTTGATCTTTCTGGTAACTATCTCACAGGTAAAATACCTGTTTCGTTTTCCAATCTCACCCGTTTGGAATACCTTGATCTTTCTGGTAACTATCTCACAGGTAAAATACCTGTTTCGTTTTCCAATCTCACCCGTTTGGAATACCTTGATCTTTCTGGTAACTATCTCACAGGTAAAATACCTGTTTCGTTTTCCAATCTCACCCGTTTGGAACACCTTGATCTTTCTAATAACAATCTCACAGGTAAATTAACTGTTTTGTTTTCCAATCTCAGTTGTTTGGAATACCTTGATCTTTCTAATAACAATTTCACTGGTATTCTCCCTTCATCTTTTGGTTCCATGGTTAATCTCACCAACCTGGACCTGAGCGCAAATCAACTGAATGGATCAATCCCACATGAACTTTTAACTAACTTGCATAAGCTTGAAACGTTGGACCTGAGTAATAACAATCTTGATGGTCCAATTCCCTCAAGAGCTAATTTACATGTTTCCTTCACAAGTTTAAGAGACCTCCATCTTTCTCATAATAATTTCAATGTTTTTATTCCATCTCAGCTAGTGAGGTTGCGGAATTTGGTTACGGTCGATTTTAGCCAAAACCAGTTAATGGGTTCGATCCCATCATATCTTGATTCCATGGCCAATCTCACCAACCTAACCTATCTTTCATTTAGTGGGAATCTACTCACAGGTAAGTTACCAGTTTGGCTAACCAATCTCACACAATTAGTAAACCTTGATCTTAGTCGAAACAACTCTACGGATCTCATCCCGCCATCTTTCGGATCCATGGTCAATCTCAATGCTCTCGACTTGAGCAACAACAATCTTAATGGTCCAATTCCGTCATGTTTTCGTAATCTAAGCCAACTGCGACTCTTAAACCTTGCCATGAATTCTATCAGTGGGCCTATTCCCCTAGATAATCGTCTTGTCAATTTGGGACATTTAGACCTTCATCATAATCGTCTTGTCGGTGCTATTCATCCAGAATTTGGGAAGCTCTTACCACCTTCTTACCTTGATTTATCATCAAATCAGTTGTCAGGATACATGTCGTTTGGTAATCCCTGTTTTCTTAGGCATCTGGACCTTTCTAGTAATCTGATGACGGGAGCTATCTCAAGTGTATGTGATTGCAGATACTTAGAATACTTGGACATTAATAGTAATCATTTTGTTAGAAAAGCACTTAACCTGGGCGACTTCCCATATTTATTGTTTTCAAATCAGTCTCAGAATCATCTTAATGGAGAAATGGATTGCCCATCCAATAATCTGACAAGTGGACAATCAGAAACCAATTAACATAAGCGAAGAAAACAGCATGTACCCCGTTTGACCGTTTTTCTTCCCATTATCATTGGACTTTGCTTCTTAGTGGTTGCGTATTTCTTTTACAGTCGTAAAAAGACTACCACAAACAAACTACAGCCTGAAATCAGAAAACATGGAGATGTGTGCACGATATTGAATTATGATGGAACAATTGCGTATGAAGACTTCATCACAGCTACGGAAGATTTTGACCTCAAATACTGCATTGGAACTGGTGGCTATGGTAGCGTTTATGAAGCAAAACTGACCAGCGGTCAAACATTTGCTTTGAAAAAACTTCACTGGTATTAAGCTAAGCAACCAGCATTCGACCAGAGCTTCAAGAACGAGGTCCAAGTGTTAACCAGCCTAAGACACAAAAGCATTGTGAAACTCTACGGGTTCTATTTGCATAACAAATGCATCTTCCTAGTATATGAATACATGGAAAAAGGGAGCCTATTTTGTGCATTAAGTGACGATGAATTGGCTGTTGAAGTGAATTGGATGAAGAGGGTGAACATAATCAAAGATGTAGCCCATGCTTTAGCTTACATGCATCACGATTGCAATCCGCCTATTGTTCATAGAGACATATCAAGCAACAACATTCTTCTAAACTCGGAAATGGAAGGATTTGTTGCTGACTTTGGAGCAGCCAGATTGCTTGACCCCGATTCGTCCAACCAAACAGTCATCGCAGGAACTTTGGGTTACATTGCTCCAGGTAGTTACTTCTACACACTCTTACGCTTCTTAAGTTTAATTACGTCTAGCTAGTAGCAGCTAAACTTTGCTAACATTCTTTTTTGGTATGTGAAGAACTTGCATATAGCATGATCGTGAACGAAAAATGTGACGTGTATAGCTTTGGAGTGGTGGCACTTGAAACAATTGGAGGGAAGCATCCAGGAGAGCTTCTATCATCCCTCAACTGCTCTACCAGTCATGGTACAATGTTAGAAAATATATTGGACCAACGACTTTGTTACCCAACAGACAGGCTGATTGAAAAGGAAATTCTGTGTGTTTGTCATGTGGCATTGGCATGTATCCTCACTGATCCAAAGGCCAGACCAACCATGAGAGAAGTTTCACAGGAACTATCGCGTTGAGGGTATTATTCAGTCAAACAACTGCACTTTTGAAGTTCTGCATATTGGTAAAATAATTTGTGAGTAGTGTAATTATATATACATTCTTACAATGTTTATCTAATTTCATAATAAGCAAGATATCGGTCCTAGTTATATGTATGTGATTTAAAAAATGACTTCATGACATCTCTTTGCATTGATTCTATATTAAACAAACAACTAAATAAAAAACACACTGAATATTGGTTAAACAACCAAATAGTATTGTCGGAATGAAACTGCTTATTTGAGAGATAAGCCGATCGATCATTGGCAATAAGCAGTCCAGCTAACTAAGGACTCCCAAACACCCCCTAATTACAGACCCAAATCAATTACGTAATTTCTAAGTAAATGGCATGTATTCGAACTTCTGCATACTGTAGCTTTAAAATCACTTGATCTAACGTGTTCTCTCTGCAACAAAAGTCACCGATATTAAACAATGATATGATATGCTCTACAACACTCTCATCATCAAAACCATGGGAATGTATTAACTATTAAGCAGCGATGCCGTTCAGAACACTTGCTCATTTATGATTATGACTGCGTGAATCTCACTCGAGTCATCTCGAATTTTTTTCACTTGCATAGTCTCATGATAATGAGTACCAATAAAGTCAACAAGCTTCGAAACCCGGAACTGTGACCAACAGTAACCCAGAGTGTATTTTAATGCTTAAACCTCCTAATTATCTAATAAATCGAATTACTATTCAAAAAATATAACTTTTGTAATCATATGTTTAACACATGGTTGTATGAGATTGTTCAACAAAATAATTTCCGCTTACTTTAAGTGCTTATATTAGAGTGATTAAGGAAAAGCATATTAAATCTGTTTTGTCACATGACAAAAAAAATTCCCCATTTAGTCTGACCCGTAACCCAGCCCATCGACCCATCTACTGTATTTGATAACATAACATTATTGCAAGAGACATTGTCTCCACAACAATAAAAAACCTTTTGGTGGGCTTTCGTCTCAACGGTCGTGATTCTGTGGTGGTTTGGTTCGGTGGTGGTGGTGAGGTCTGGCGTATTAGAATGGCCAAAACTTCTTTGCAGCCTTGACCATCTACCTTCAATATAAGAGTTTGTGTTTACCATTTTATGATAGACAAATTTATGTTTCCGTGGTAGTTTGTGTGCAGAGAATTGTATGCAAATGATCAATGGAAAAGACAGAAATATTTGGAGGGAAAGTAACTAAAATAACTGTAAATATTGATGATAATAACTGTTGTTACAGGATCCTACATATAAACTAAAAGAACAGATATGATACAAGGGTTGTGATGGTTCAAATAAACCAACAGTTGTGTCTCTTTATCAAATGTAACTGTTCTATTTTCATAGTAGATTACCTGAGTTATGCTAGGAAATCGTCTAATAAAAACCTCAAAGAAGTAAGTCTCTTTTGTGAAGTTGTTTTCCATCAAATGAACTTTTTGCAAGTTTTTTAATGGTTTACCTTGAAATTAGCAAATAAACAAAACCACTAGATACCAAAAAGCAGCTTGTGCTTAAAACATAAGTAATCTCAAGTTGATCAACTTCTTTTGTTATTGTTAGGGGAGTAACTAATCTATCGGGCAAGGTTGTCAGGATAGGATCAATATCGGAAAAAGCAACTAGATGTTCTTTTCCTATTATGAGTTATACATTTTTAGTGAATATATAATTTAAAATACAATTTTATGCGAATGTTTCACGAATATGTTTGAATTCAAACACCATACGAACAACAATAATGCATTACATCTATTAATTTCAAGTTTTAATCGTTAGATTAACATGACTCGGATTAAAGTAAGCCAAAAATTGAAATGGGCTTGAGTTGGGCGAAAAGAAAAGAAAAAAAGGCTTGTAGTAAGATGAGATCGTTTAATATCCTACAATCCTATACTGATTTTACTAGAATTAAAGTACTACTACAATCCAACTCGATTTCTATATGTGGGATCATACGATCCTACAATCAGAATCTTAACAACCTTGCTACGTAGGTTTGAATCCAGCGTCACAAAATACACAAGCCAAGTAAAATATTGTATTTCCAAAAGTAAAAACTTTTACAAGTTTATAGCATCGCCACATCAGCTTTTTATAAACCTCTACCATTTATAAAGTTACCCAATTAATCTTATAAAGTTACCCAGGTTTATACAAGTTTATAATTTGATAGTTTGCTTCATAAAAAAGGACTCACTTACACCGTATTTGTTAAGTTTATTCATGTTTATTCCATGAAGCATCTTTGAACTTACTCTATAAACCACTATAAACTTGGTATGTGGCAATGGAAAAGAACTTTACAGAAAGTGGGCTAATAAAAAAGTTTGGGCCACTGAGTTAGTTCTCACAAATCCCATCACCACACCAAAACCCAAACAACACACACACATACTGCTACATAGATCCAACAATCATCAAAGTACGTTTCTCACAGGTGAATATAAATTTAGTATGGTTTTTTTAAGGTTTTTTTATATCGCAAACTTTTCTAAAATAAATTATGGGTTTTTTTTTAACTTCTGTAGCTTTTTTTTTTAGCAAAACCCATGTTCGAAATGTGGCGAAAGGAGGGAACCTTAGGATTGATTATGTATAGAATGTGATTATTTTGTATTGTGACTGATGTTAGTGTTAGGTGGATATGTGATTGTGGTTAATGTTGTGATATAATAATAAGTTGTATAGAAAGGGACATATTTGAAATGACTCTGTATGTTATGAATGTCACAAGTATAAATTGGTTAGGTTTGTGAGGCGATGTTTGGATTAGACTATTTTAATGGCTTATTTGTAATTAGAAAAGATCATCAGCTTAAGGGGTGTTTGTTTCGGCTTATGTCTTATTTTGTTTTGGGCCTATGTTTCATAAGCTCACTTTTTGTGCCTTATTTTTAAACTTATCGACTTAAATATATATTTATTATGTCATAATATGCTTATATAAGCCGAAAAGTTTCAAAAATAACCCACAAAAACTGAGCTTATGAAACATAAGCCCAAAACCAAATAAGCAATAAGCCGGCTATATAAGCCGAAACAAACACCCCATATTTTTTGTGGCTTATGAGCTTATCAACATGAGTATATGACTTGTTTAGTTGTTTTGAAATAAATGGGCTTTTGAGCTTTACATAGTTCAAATAAGTTCACAGGCCTCAGAAAATAAGCTAATTCAACACTTAACTAATATGATGGGCTTATGGTCTTTTTGAAACTGGGATAAGCTCGAATTTTTATGGCTTTTCAGCTTATCCAACCGAGCTTATGAACTTATATAAGCTCTGAATTCAGGTTACTAAGCTCCTTAGCCAATAACAATGAGTTTATTAAAATTATAGTAAGCTTATAAGCCCATCAAATAAGGTACGGAGAATATTTTGAACAACTGTATCTGAAATATTAGCATAGGACTTATGAAACTGCTTTAAATGTGTTAAGCAATTAGTGCAATGCTTTTTGTTGTTATATAAGCACTATGGACCAATAACCTAACACTTTTGTGCTTTTGGTTAAGATATGCTTACACATTAACTTTTCATATGTTTCTTCTTGAATAACTGAAATTGGAGCTTATGCCTACATTTTCATCGTGGTAAAAACCAACTTAATAACTTTTGAATACATGTTTATTTGTACTCTGGGCATTCTTTGGAGGTAAATTATTGATTTATTACTTTTGTGTTATGTATTAATAGTAAATTGAACTCATTTTTATTTAGGGCATAACATTCTTTGAGCAGTCGGTTTTGCTCTATCTACATCCTCTCTATGGCGGTATGTTAAACCTCATTACCAACTCAGTTCTCGTTAGTCATTTCTTTCTTTCTTCCTTTTTACACTTTGTTGATAAAATTGTTGCTTTGACTCGGGTTGAATGACTTTTTAAAGATGAAGCTACCGAAGAGAAGGGTGAACGTGCTAGAATGGTGACTCATTTTAATAATTTTGCATTGAAGTTTAATATCCACATCGTTTATAACATTAGTTCTTGTTTTCGCTCGGTTTTTACTTTATCGTTTAGGTTCAGGCATCCTTCATTGGAGCTATGGCGATAGCTGACTTGGTGAAGACGACCTTAGGGCCTAAAGGAATGGTTAGTGTTTTTATCATATATTTCCGTTGCTTAAAGATAGCGATTTATGGACTTATTTACATATTAATCTTCTAAAAAAAATATAAACCTGCAGGATAAAATATTACAGTTGAAGTATGGGGGAAGAGAGACCAGTAGTGAACACACCTTTAATATAATTAAACCACGGTCCGAAATACCGTCAGAAACTCCACCAAAACAGGCCCGAAACCACACACAACCATCCAGAAGATCCCAAATTTGAAACTGTGTTCTCGGGACAGCCTTATCCCGAGGATGTACAAGCTGATTGAGACACAATTATTGCAGCTCTTGACCCTTTTTCCTCGCCCTCCACACATTCAAGTAACTCTTCAAACGCTAGCGGACCTCAAGGGCTTCGTTCTTTAGACGATATTTATGAAGTCATGAAGTGACACTTGAACCCGAAGAACTTATGATGGCTGAAACGGATCAGCCCTCAACATTTGAAGAAGTTGTGACTTTCAAAGCATGGCAGGAGGCTATGAAAGCAGAATTATATGCGATCGAATAGAAAAAGGCGTGGGAACTCACCGACTTGCCACCGGGTAAGAGAGCAACCAGTTTGAAATGGGTTTATAAAGTGAAGAAAGACAATATGGGAAATGTGGTGAAGTGTAAAGCACGTCTTGTTGCCAAAGGTTACGTACAAAAACACGGGGTTGATTTTGCTGAGGTTTTCGCACCAGTGGCTAGACATGACACCATAAGGCTCATTCTCGCCTTAGCGGCTCAAAATGGGTGGGTTGTTCATCATCTTGATGTCAAGTCAACTTTTCTCAATGGAGACCTCAAAGAAGAGGTTATGTCACATACCAGAAGTTTATGTATATAAAAAAACCGACAGAAGGTATTCAAACTTTACAAAGCTCTTTATGGTCTACGACAAGCACCCCGAGCGTGGAATGCTCGTTTAGATAAAAGCATGATAGGAATTTGTTTTTTGAAAAGCTCTCAAGACCCGGCGATCTACACCAGAAACTCGAAAGGTAAAACTCTTATTGTTGGAGTTTATGTTGATAACTTAATTATTACCGGTGAGACACACAAGACATTATTGGACTCAAAAAGCAAATGAAAAATGAATTCGAAATGAGTGACCTGGGATTACTGGCTTATTACCTTGGAATTAAAGTGTCACAAAAAAAATGGGGAATAGCTTTGCGACAAACGGCTTATGCAAAGAAGGTTTTGGAGCAGTTTGGATTGCAATACTGCAACCCGACCAAAATTTCTTTGGAACCAAAGTTGAAGGTTGATGAAGGTGGTGAAAGTGTCGACCCTACTGAATATAGGAAAGTTGGATGTTTGAGGTATTTGACTCACATTTGTCTAGATTTGAACTTTCATGTTGTGAAACATATTCTGAGGTATATTAGAGGCACTCTTGATTACGGGCTTCATTATGTGAAAGGACCAGAATTCAAAAACTTAGTCGGGTTCACTGATAGTGGTCATGGTGGTGACGTGGTCGGTGGTAAAAGTACGAGCGGTATGATTTCTACCTTGGAAAGAATGCAATTACTTGGCAGTCTCAGAAACAGAAAAGAGTTGCTTTATCTTCGTGTGAAGCCGAGTTCATGGCAGCAACAGGAGCGGCATGCCAAGCTATTTGGCTGCAATCTTGTGAAGGAACTTACAGGACATCAGGTCGCACCTATCACTTTGTATGTCGACAACAAGTCAGCTATTGCTTTGATGAAGAACCCTGTTTTTATGGACGAAGTACGCACATCAACATTGGTTTTCACTTTATACGAGAGTGTGCTGAAGACGGGAAGATCATAGTGGAACATGTCAGCTCAAAGGACCAAAGAGCAGATATCTTTACGAAGGCAATGGCGCACGTAGACTTCATTAACTTGAGAAACGTGCTGTGTGTGACGGATACCGAGTTTAGGGGGGAGATTGTGGACTGTAAACTGGACTTGGGTGGGTCAACCCAGTTCAGAATTGACCCAGGAGAATGACCAAGTCTTTATGCACGTTGGAAGTGAAGGCCAAGTTTTTTTCGAAGTATCTTTGGAGTAGTCAAATAAGTGGAAGAAGTGGTTGCAGTTTTATCTCACAGTCTTTTGTTTATGGTTTACTTATTCAGTTGTTTTTCATTATTTAAGGTAGCAATAGTAGTTTGTTATCACTTTCAAGCATTGTAATATCCCTTTTAATGAAAAATTCTTCCACCATACACCTTATCATCTTCTTTAACTTCTACTGTTGACGATACACTTTTGATCAAACACAGTTCTGTCTATCTCACAGCTTTATTATATGGAGAACAACTTCTTTACTTCTGCGTATCTCGTTTTTAGCATAAGTGTAGATATTCAGCCTGCAGTGTTTTTCTGTGGAATTAGAAGTGTTCTGTAAAAATGAGATCATGCAAAAAAGGTGATTGTTCTGTTTATTCTCTTAGTTGGAATGATTTTAAGGATTCATGTATTGACTGATGAATGTCATGCAAAAAGTCAATGATCATTGTTCTTTTGCTAATTCTCTTAGATGGATTGTTGCCGCGCTGAATGATTTTCTTGTGCAATGATCTTGATTGGAAGTGAGTTCCAGCTTAGATATAGTCATAGTGAATTGATAGCTTTGTGTATGGATGCTTAGGGAGTGTCCTTTGCTCAAGTTCTGAATTGAATGACTCTACTCATGTAATATTGTAATGTTTTGTGATTAAAAGCTCGCACGCAGGATCCTTAGTGTTATCCATACCGACATCACCTCCTCACAGTCCATATCATCAAAGGGAATCACCTAGTGGTATGGTCTTAATAACATGTAATGCTAACACATTTCAACCATATTTTAAATATTATGATTATGCTGAATAAAAAAAAGCGCAAAATCCAGCTAAATAAATATGTGATCAATGAGGCTATCATCATCGTCAAGAATCTGAACATCGATTAATTCTTCGGTAAAGGCCGTCTACGATCTCCATTGTTGAGAAAATGTAAAAACCTCGAGCCAATAATTTGCAAGACTACATTATTTTGACAAAGACACTCGTCAAAAAAATATCTTTTATATATTTTCCTTTTTCTTATACTTGGAGCCAATAATTGTTTTTATGATATTTACACAACAATGTATGGTTAGTAATAAAAACTTAAGTGCAAAGGCATGTCAATTATACGAAACAACTTATTTTGAGTACTTTCTTGATTCAACATGACAGCTGGAAATATAGCATTAATTTTGGAGAAAGCAACTTATTGGAATGTCGATGCCAATGATTCTGGTAAAAAGAATAGTATAATGGCCATGAATTTGAGGATGAAAGCATTTTATCATTATCGTGACATTAGTCAAAGTCAGGGGTGAGTCATTGCTACTAGTTTTTGACATGGTATCAAATATGTTACTGAGATAAAATCCTTCTGGAATCCAACAAAAGTTGGTTACTAATATTGTATATCATAACTCAAATCGACCCGATTACAGTAAATGGGTCGCAATTGTTAGATGCACTTTTACATAGTGAAAACTAAAGCCAAATAAGATTGACTACACACGGCAGATTCTTGAAACAAATTAAACTCACTATAAAAGAAAGAAAAAACCAGTCACTTATCGTGTGTTTGTCTGTTATTTTATTAGATTAATTAAAAAGTTTGGAAATGAATGAATTTACGTAGCAAGAGTCGAAAGAGTTTGACAGAAATTATGTGGACACCAATTGAAATTCTATCAAGTTGAAGAGATAACGATTATGTGGAAGCTATGCCCAACCCATAGGATGGGTTAGAATTTTTCGACAAAGACTTGGTATTGACTATCGTTTACTCTTTGCCATTGACTTGAAATATTTG
Source organism: Artemisia argyi (assembly GCA_030686995.1). Classification (NCBI taxonomy): domain Eukaryota; kingdom Viridiplantae; phylum Streptophyta; class Magnoliopsida; order Asterales; family Asteraceae; genus Artemisia; species Artemisia argyi. Next base: position 209,227,827 of record CM060684.1, on the reverse strand, counting down.
AAGATTTTGTGTATGCATATATACATGATCATTACCAATTATATATCATATGATAAATCTTGAGTACTTACTTTTAAATTTTGACGATCAAACAAGCAATAACAATGTGTCCAACTTCCTCCAAAAATCTTACTGTTCATATGCACACTATCACTTATGTGCTTGTGATGCTCCTCATTTGGGTGTTAGCAAAAACCAGTGCTAATGATTTTAACAAATCAAGAGAAGCAAAAGCTTTGCTTGCAACTAATTGGTGGGGAGATAGAAATGCTTCTTCAGATCATTGTACTTGGCCTCATATTAGTTATAATGAAGAAGGAAGTGTCATTGAGATAAACTTCTACTGTCATTATAATGAAGGTCTAGTCTAGGTGATCTGAGAAGCCTCGACTTTGCTTCATTTCAAAACCTTGAGGAGCTTCATATTATTAGCTGCAAGCTTTTTTTTTTTTTTTTTTGAAAGGCTATTAGCTGCAAGCTTGAAGGTAGCATCTCGGAGCAGATTGGTTTGCTATCAAATTTAACATATCTTTCGCTTTATAATAATCATCTCTCAGGTACATTACCTGCCTCGTTTACCAATCTAACCCGTTTGGAACACATTGATCTTTCTTTTAACAATCTCACAGGTAAAATATCAGTCTTGTTGGCCAATCTGTAACAATTCGCAATTTCAGGTTAATTACCATTCCCGGAAAATTTCACTATTCACTTTTACTATTCATTTTTCCCGAAACTTTCCCGAAAGTTGATTTTTATTTGATATTCTCGAGTGATAAATAATTTCCATGGCAAATTAAATGTTTGACATTCGTCAGATCATTTTCGTGAAAGTTATTAAGGAATTACACGTTTTAGGGTAAAACGTCATTCAGAAATTCTACATACAACGAAACTCGACCGCGTTAAGTGACCCCGCATCAGAAAAATGTTTGACACACTCATGATTTATTTGAGAATTAATCGTGACTGAGAAAAACATGACCAAAGACTTCCCGGCAGGTCACCCAAGCCAGTACTATTCTCACATGAGCACGCTTAACCGTATGGGCGATTAACCGTTAGACCACAAAACGCGTTTCTAACACGATTTGAGTTTTCAACTTATTAGAAAAAGTCAACATATTTTTCCCTCCTCCATTGACCAAAAATCATCCCTTGATGTTATAAGTCATTTCGTGATTTTTAGGCTTACGGTTTGATGTCTAAAAGACATTTAATACCAACCGACACTAGACTGAGCCCAGTCTAGACATTATAAGTCATTTTAAATCATTTTTATCACATTAGAAAAGTAACATTTTACTTTTCTCAATTTTACGCAATATTCGTACATTTTACGTATTACGCGTTTTAGACCCGTATTTCCAGTTTTTAGCAGGGTTTTATACCCAAATGGAACCTACCACTCATTTTATATTTTATTATGGAATTTATTGACATGTTTATCAATACTTTCAAGTTCCATAATTTTACGACACCCGATTTTACGTTTTGAGGCTTAATCATTTACGATTGGCATTTCCCGGAGCCAAAACTAACTCAATATCTTGGATAATATCCTCAAAAATCCACACTTGCTCCCCAAGCTTGACCAAACCACCACTAGGGGGGGGATTCACACTTGTGGCATGATCTCCTTCCTTGTGCTCTAGGATCCTTACATGTGTAGAACTTGCTCACCAAGTGTTGACAAGTCAAACTTGTAACCTCCTCATTTTTAGTATAAAAGAGACTCATTCTCTTCCTTTCTCTTGCAATACCAACGACCCTAAACCATCAAAATGCACCATTTTGATCATTGATCTTGCTCATTCAATCCATCACAAGTTCAAGTCATAGTTCCTAGTTGATCCTTAACACCTTTCAACCATAAAACTCTATAAAATCACCATAAAACACCACAAAAACTCATCAAATTTCCAAGTGTTCTAAGTGAAGATTTTTACTAAGGCTTGTTTTTGTGATAGATTAGTGTTTATCAAGGGATTATAAGATAGGGTTTTTGATATGGAAGCATGGCTATGGTTGGAAAGGTTTTGGAAGATTAAGTAGTGGTTCTTGGTCTTGATCTTGGTTCTAGTTAGTTTCTCCACAAGTTGTAAGCCAAACCCTAACTTGATTCTTGTTAAATAATCATGTTCATGTTATTTACATGTTATTCTTGCTATATTATGTCTTGTAGTTATGTCCATGATGTATAAAAATGAGTAAAAGATGTTGTTATAATGGATTGTTGAAACAAGTTACTAAAACAAGCAAACTAATGAATTTCTTGGTAAGACCTGATCAAAATGGTAAAAATATGATATTTGATTATTACATATTGTGGTAGAGGACCTAACAAGGAAACCATAGCAATTTGAACCACCCAAAACGAGTATACGAGTCAAAAGTTATGGCGATTTGAAGTTACCAAAGATTTCCGGCAAAACTGCCAAATACCATTCTGATCAAATTTGGGTTTTGAAAGTCCCACTTCTGGTCCGATTCATCAAAAAGTTAAAACACGAAAGTTGTCCGGAACGACGTTTTCGTTCAGGAACAAAGAAGCTCGAGCCCTGAAAACGCTTTCCGAGTGATAAAATTCTTCAAATTCAAAACAGCCCATTTTTAGACCAAAGTCACTAGATTATGGTTATACTTTAAAAGAAACAAGAGGTCTTATGACCTATAATCAAGACCACAACCATGGCTAGAGCCAAGGTTGAGTCTCATGACCTTGGAACAAGGACCAAAGGTCATGGCTAGGCCATGACAAAATGACCAAATAAACTTACAAAGGCGTAAACATGAAACAAAGTATTGGCGATAACTTGAACAAGCAACTTGGATCTACTTCATCTAAAGGAACCATGAGTTATTACAAAGAGAAAATGGTCATACAAGACTTATGAAACTACCCCTAATAACAATCTTCATGTACTAATAAACTTTCCTAAGTTTATTCAAATATCGGACATGTAACTTTTCGGATCAAAACTTATACTTTATCAACTACTACAATAGTAGGGAGCCTCATGTGAGGAGTTCATTATGTAAGCCGTCGAGTTGAGTTGTGGATTTACGAGTTAAAGTGTCCTGGCTCCTCGAACGCTTACTAACATGACTTCTGAATTATGTCGGCCCGAACGGTAGTAAACGATATACCAAAACATACATGTTTCATGAATCTTTCTTTCAAAGACTTACAATATACATCATACCACATCATGGACTAAATGCAAGATATATATATAGGCACTACTTCATATTCTTTACTCCGAACCTAAGTCGCAACATTCGATTATAGGTTGCTCGTAGAAACCTTCACGATTCAACCGTTACATTCATTACTTGCTATCTTACTTAAGGTGAGTTCATAGCCCCACTTTCCATTACTTAATTGTTTTACAAACCCTTGGGGGAAATACATGCTATTTTAACCGAGCACAATGTTTTTAAATTGTATGCTTGCCTGATTGTTTTATTATCACTAAGTACCAGCCTTGCTAAACCGAGATCCCTTATTATGAACCATTTAATCACTAGCAATAGTGAGCGCAAATATTGTGAATAGGCCTATTGGGATTGACGAATCCCATTTGTATTGACTAAGTTCAAACAAATGCATTAATATTTGAGATTTAGGTATGTTAGCAAAGTACCTACCGGGATAAATCTGCCGATCGATATTGGTACACGTTAATGTTATGGTGTCATAAGCTTAGTGTATAATACATTTTATTGGCGTATAATAACGTAGCCTACCTGTTTTGTTTCCAAACATTGGTGTGAGTCTACAGCTCACACTACCAACATATTGTGTTCAAACGATTAAACAAACTCTATGAATATCACTCAACCTTTGTGTTGACCTCTCAAGCATGTATTTCAGGTTCATGACGATCAAGGATGGCATGGAAGGACACGGATACTCAAGAGGGCTATAAATTTTATTATCATTCAAAAACACATTTATTATACATTGTAAACATGGAACCATTTGGGACCTCATTTTGTAAATCTCTGATATTTATACAATTTGAATGATAAATCTTTTAAAACGACTCAATTGGAGTTCGTTTTCTATTATTGTGACTATTGTGCCGTCAAGTAACACCCAGTTCGAATTCCGCTGCATCCATGAATTGGGGGTGTTACACAATCTCACCAGTTTGGAATACCTTGATCTTTCTTTTAACAACCTCATAGGTTTACCTGTTTCGTTTGCCAATTTCACCCGTTTGGAATACCTTGATCTTTCTAATAACTATCTCACAGGTACATTACCTGCCTCGTGTACCAATCTTACCCGTTTGGAACACCTTTATCTTTCTAATAACAATCTCACAGGTAAAATACCTGTCTGGTTGGCCAATCTCACCCGTTTGGAACACCTTTATCTCTCTAATAACAATCTCACAGGTAAAATACTTGTCTCGTTGGCCAATCTCACCCGTTTGGAATACCTTCATCTTTCTAATAACAATCTCACAGGTAAAATACCTGTCTCGTTGGCCAATCTCACCCGTTTGGAATACCTTCATCTTTCTAATAACAATCTCACTGGTAAAATACCTGTCTCGTTGGCCAATCTCATCCGTTTGAAATACCTTCATCTTTCTAATAACTATCTCTCAGTTACAATACCTGTCTCGTTGGCCAATCTCACCCGTTTGAAAAACCTTTTTCTTTCTAATAACAATCTCACATTTAAAATACCTGTCTCGTTTGCCAATCTCACCCATTTGGAACTCCTTGTTCTTTCTAATAACTATCTCACAGGTAAAATACCTGTCTCGTTTGCCAGTCTCACCCGTTTGGAACTCCTTGTTCTTTCTAATAACACTTTAACTGCATTCTCCCAGCTCAGATTGCGGGCTTGAGAAATTTATATCATCTGGATCTTAGTGAAAACAACTTTACGGATCTCATCCCGCCATCTTTTGGATCCATGGTCAAAATCAATGTTCTCGACATGAGCAACAACAATCTTGATGGTTCAATTCCGTCAAGTTTTGGTAATCTAAGCCAACTCAAAATTTTAAGCCTTGCCATGAATTCTATCAGTGGGCCTATTCCCCTAGATATAGCATATTTGAGGAAGTTGAGACATTTAGACCTTCATCATAACCTTCTAGTGGGTGATATCCATCCAGAATTTGGGAAGCTCTTATTTCCTTCTTACCTTGATTTATCATCAAATCAGTTGTCTGGAAACATATCCTTTGGTAATCCCTGTTTTCTTAGGCATCTAGACGTTTCTAGTAATCTGATGACGGGAGCTATCTCAAGTGTATGTGATTGTAGATACTTAGAATACATAGACATTAGTGGTAATCATTTTGTTGGAAAAGCACTTAATGGCGACTTCCCATATTTATTGTTTTCAAATCAGTCTCACAATCATCTTAATGGAGAAATGGGTTGCCATTATCTGCCAAGTGGACAATCAGAAACAATTGAGCATAAGCGAAGAAAACAACACGTACAGGTCGTACCCCATTTGACCATTTTTGTTCCCATTATCGTTGGACTTTGCTTCTTAGTGGTTGCGTATTTCTTTTACAGTCGTAAAAAGGCTACCACAAAGAAAATTCAGCTTGAAATCACAAAACATGGAGACGTATGCTCGATATTGAATTATGATGGAACAATTGCGTATGAAGACTTCATCTCAGCTATAGAAGATTTTGACCTCAAATACTGCATTGGAACTGGTGGCTATGGTAGTGTTTATGAAGCAATACTGCCTAGCGGGCAAACATTTGCTTTGAAAAAACTTCACCGGTATGAAGCTAAGCTACCAGCATTCGACCAGAGCTTCAAGAATGAAGTCCAAGTGCTAACCCACCTGAGACACAAAAGCATTGTGAAACTCTTTGGGTTTTGTTTGCATAACAAATGCAACTTCCTTGTATATGAATACATGGAAAAAGGTAGCCTATTTTGTGCATTGTGTGACAATGAATTGGCTATTAAAGTGGATTGGATGAAGAGGGTGAACATAATCAAAGATGTAGCCCATGCTTTAGCTTACATGCATCACGATTGCAATCCGCCTATCATTCATAGAGACATATCAAGCAACAACATTCTTCTAAACTCAGAATTGGAAGGATTTGTTGCTGACTTTGGAGCAGCCAGATTGCTCGACCCCGATTCATCCAACCAAACAGTCATCGCAGGAACTTTGGGATACATTGCTCCAGGTAGTTACTTCTACGCACTGTTATGCTTCTTATGTTTAATTATGTCTAGCTAGTAGCAGCTAACTTTGCTAACATTCTTTTTTGTATGTGATCATTTAGAACTTGCATATAGCATGATTGTGAACGAAAAATGTGACATTTATAGCTTTGGAGTGGTGGCACTTGAAACAATTGGAGGGAAACATCCCGGAGAGCTTCTTTCATACTTCAACTCTTCTACCAGTCATGGTACGATGTTGGAAAATATATTGGACCAGCGTCTCTCTTACCCAACAGACAGACTAATCGAAAAGGAAATTCTGCATGTTTGTCATGTGGCATTGGTGTGCATTCTCACAGATCCAAAGGCTAGGCCGACCATGAAAAACGTGTCACAGGAATTATCGCGTTGAGGATATCATGATTCAGTTCAGTCTCTCTAGCTCTCTCTCACTGCTTTACTATATGGAGAGCAACCTCTATACTTCTCCGTATCTTTGTTTTCAGCATAAGTGTAGGTCCCAACTGTATGTATATGAGATTATGCAAAAATCGTGATTGTTCTGTTGATTCTCTTAGTTGGAATGATATTAAGGAATCATGTATTGACTGAATGGATGTCATGCAAAAAGATTTATGAAAAAACTGATGATATATGGTTACTACTTTAATAACACTTCCAAAGTTATTGCACTTGTTACTTTAATAACACTTACAAAGAAAGTCACTAAATTGTCTAGCAAATGTTATAAATTTTGTGTTTATGTCATTCAATCTTAATCCTTTAATTCAAATACATCACAAATGTCTCTGACGAAACTTGTAACATTCGCTCAGATATAAAGACTACATAAGACAATAGATGGAAGCACGATGTTAAATCGATCAACCAATGATAAACTATAAAAAATAAACTAAAAGTTAATGCCTCAAAAGAAAGAGATGGCTTGCTGAGTTTTTTTTCTTCATTTCTTTCTATTTTCAATGCTAATTACGAAAATTCAATAATGAAATAACAAATGGGCATGGTCATAAGTTTTGAAATGACAAGTTGATTTGGTATGTCCCGTGAATGGTGTCATTCAACCAAAAAATTGATAGACTAATTGACTTCAAAGTATTGTTCCAGGATAATAAATAGGAATAGGAATGCTAATCCCAATTGGTTAGATTGGATCTATGATCCAAATAACGCTTGTAAAATCTCGTTGTAATCTCTTTAAGCTCTAGTTTCTTGCTAGAGTTTTGTTTTTTATTATAAATCGCCGTTCAAAAAAAAATTGACTTCAATATATTTTTTCCTCTTTAGCATAATAATAAATTGCTGATGTGTCACGCTGTGAATGTGTGAAGATGTTTTTTGTAACAATTCGCAATTTCAGGTTAATTACCATTTCCGGAAAATTTCACTATTCACTTTTACTATTCATTTTTTTTCCGAAACTTTCCCGAAAGTTGATTTTTATTTGATATTCTCGAGTGATAAATCATTTCCATGGCAAATTAAATGTTTGACATTCGTCAGATCATTTTCGTGAAAGTTATTAAGGAATTACACGTTTTAGGGTAAAACGTCATTCAGAAATTCTACGTACAACGAAACTCGACCGCGTTAAGTGACCCCGCATCAGAAAAATGTTTGACACACTCATGATTTATTTGAGAATTAATCGTGACTAAGAAAAACATGACCAAAAACTTCCCAGCAGGTCACCCATGTCGGTACTAATCTCACATGAGCACGCTTAACCGAATGGGCGATTAACCGTTAGACCACAAAACGAGTTTCTAAGACGTTTTGAGTTTTCAAAATTATTAGAAAAAGTCAACATATTTTTCCCTCCTCCATTGACCAAAAATCATCCCTTGATGTTATAAGTCATTTCGTGATTTTTAGGCTTACGGTTTGATGTCTAAGAGACATTTAATACCAACCGACACTAGACTGAGCCCAGTCTAGACATTATAAGTCATTTTAAATCATTTTTATCACATTAGAAAAGTAACATTTTACTTTTCTCAATTTTACGCAATATTCGTACATTTTACGTATTACGCGTTTTCGACCCGTGTTTCCAGTTTTTAGCAGGGTTTACCACCCAAATGACACCTACCACTCATTTTATATTTTATTATGGGACATATGGACATGTTTAACAATACTTTCAAATTCCATAATTTTACGACACCCGGTTTTACGTTTTGAGGCTTAATCATTTACGATTGGCATTTCCCGGAGTCAAAACACACTAGATATCTTGGATAATATCATCCAAAGTCCACCCTTGCTCTCCAAGTTCATACAAACCGCCATATGGGGGGGGGGGGGGTTTCACACTAGGTGGCTTGATCTCAAGCTTAAAGGCCTTAAGATTAGTCCATGTGTTCACCTTGGCCTCCAAGGTTGGACTAGTCAACATTTGTAACCTCCTTAAGACCCTATAAAAGCCCCCCATCCCTTCCTTTGGCCGGCCATCAAACCACACCACAACACTTCACATTTTGCTAATTCTCTTCCAAGTTTCATGCATGATTCAAGTGCTTCTTCAAGGTTGAAACCCTAGATAGGTTATCATTCATCAAACACTTCCATAACCTCATATACTTGGTGATTTCTCTTGAGTTTAAATCCACTCAATTCACCTCAACTTTCATTACATCTCTTTCAAGAATACCAAGGGTAGAAAGATTTCATGAAGTGAAAAAGGGTTGAAGCAAGTCTATCAAAGTCCTATCCTTACATGTTAACTTCCTTTCATCTTTGAAAGCCAAAAGTTGTGAGCCAAACCCTAACTTGATTCTTGTTAAATAATCATGTTCATGTTATTTACATATTATTTGTGCTATATATTGTCTTGTTATCATGTCCATGATGTATAAAAATGACCAAAACAAGTTATTGTTATTGATTGTTGAAACAAATTACTATAACAAACAAACCAGTGAATTTCTTGGTATAGCCTGATCAAAATGGTAAAAATATGATGTTGGATCATTACATATTACAGTAGAGGACTTAACAAGGAAACCATAGCAATTTGAACCACCTAAAACGAGTATACGAGTCAAAAGTTACGCCCATTTGAAGTTACCAAAGATTTCCGGCAAAACTGCCTAAACCTCCTGAATCGCATTCGGACTTTTTGAAAGTCCCACTTCTGGTCCGATTCATCAAAAAGTTAAAACACGAAAGTTGTTCGGAACGACGTTTTCGTTCAGGAATAAAGAGGCTCGAGCCTTGAAAACACTTTCTGAGTAAGATATTTCACAATTTCTTAACAGCTATTTACATATAATAAGTCACTAAGTTATGGTTATACTTTAAAAGGAACAAGAGTTATTATGACCTATAAACAAGACCACCACCATGTCTAGAGCCAAGGTTGTGTCTCATGACCTTGAAACAAGGACTAAAGGTCATGGCTAGGCCACGACGAAATGACCATAACAACTTACATAGGCGTAAACATGAAACAATGAATTAGGCGATAACATGAACAAGCAATTTGGATCTACTTCACTTAAAAGGAAACCATGAGATATTACCAATAGAAAATGGTCATTCAAGACTTATGAAACTATCCCTAATAACAATCTTCATGTACAAATAAACTTTCATAAGTTTATTCAAATATCGGACATGTAACCTTTCGGATCAAAACTTATATCTATATATTTCATCAACTACTACAATAGTAGGGAGCCTCATGTGAGGAGTTCATTATGTAAGCCGTCGAGATGAGTTGTGGATTTACGAATTAAAGTGTCCTGGCTCCTCGAACGCTTACTAACATGACTTCTGAATTATGTCGGCCCGAACGGTAGTAAACGATATACAAAACATACATGTTTCATGAATCTTTTCTTTCAAGAACATACAATATACATCATACCACATCATGGACTATAATGCAAGATATATATATAGGCACTACTTCATAGTCTTTACTCCGATCCTAAGTCGCGACATTCTATTATAGGTTGCTCGTAGAAACCTACACGATTCAACCGTTACATTCATTACTTGCTATCTTAACTTAAGGTGAGTTCATAGCCCCACTTTCCATTACTTAATTGTTTTACAATTCCTTGGGGGGAATACATGCTATTTCTAAATCGAATACAATGCTTTCTAATGTATGCTTCACGACGATGTTTTATTATCACTAAGTACCAACCTTGCTAAACCGAGATCCTTTATTATGAACCATTTAGTCACTAGCAATAGTGAGCGCGAATATTAATAATAGGCCTATTGGGATTGACGAATCCCATTTGTATTGACTATGTTCAAACAAATGCATTAATATTTGAGATTTAGGTATGTTAGCAAAGTACCTACCGGGATAAATCTGCCGATCGATATTGGTACACGTTAACGTTATGGTGTCATAAGCTTAGTGTATAACAACTGTTCCGGGCGTATAATAACGTAGCCTACCTGTTTTGTTTTCCAAACATAGGTGTGAGCCTATAACTCACACTACCAACATATTGTGTTCAAACGATTTAACAAACTCTATGAATATCACTCAACCTTTGTGTTGACCTCTCAAGCATGTATTTCAGGTTCATGACGATCAAGGATGGCACGGAAGGGCACGGATACTCAAGAGGGCTATAAATTTTATTATCATTCAAAAACACATTTGTTATACATTGTAAACATGGAACCATTTGGGACCTCATTTTGTAACCTCTGATATTTATATAATTTGAATGATAAATCTTTTAAAACGACTCAATTGGAGTTCGTTTTCTATTATTGTGACTATTGTGCCGTCGAGTAACACCCAGTTCGAATTCCGCTGCAGTCATGAATTGGGGGTGTTACAGATTGGTATCAGAGACATGGTTATAGAGAAACGGGTCTAAGTGAGACCTAAACTATAACTACAATCACAAACAAAAACATTTTATAGCCTTCCGCTCTCCGTGTCTTCCATCCTCCAGACGATTATGGACTTAGTAAGCATGTTATGCTTCACAAACATATTAGTATATTGATATATACACACTAAGCATTTTATGCTACATAAACACATATAAGTATATTGATATATACACACTAAGCATTTTATGCTACATGAACACATATAAGTATATTGATATATACACACTAAGCATTTTATGCTACATGAACACATATAAGTATATTGATATATACACACTAGGCATTTTATGCTACATGAACACATATAAGTATATTGATATATACACACTAAGCATTTTATGCTACATGAACATATTAGTATATTGATATATAAACTCGGTTTATTTTCAATCATTTATCTAAACAATGGACTAAACATATCTGTGTACGCCTATTCTAAGGCATTTCGACACAGCCACACTCTCCCAATCATGTTCCTACTCCAACATTATATGTCCAAGACATTGTAACTGATTACAATGGTCTCATTCATTTTTCAAGACATTGTGAGATACAATGGTCTCATTCATTTTTCAGACATTGTGAAATACAATGGTCTCATTCATTTTTCAAGACATTGTGAGATACAATGGTCTCATTCATTTTTCAAGACATTGTGAGATACAATGGCCTCATTCATTTTTCAAGACATTGTGAGATACAATGGTCTCATTCATTTTTCAAGACATTGTGAGATACAATGGTCTCATTCATTTTTCAAGACATTGTGAGATACAATGGCCTCATTCATTTTTCAAGACATTGTGAGATACAATGGTCTCATTCATTTTTCAGACATTGTGAGATACAATGGTCTCATTCATTTTTCAAGACATTGTGAGATACAATGGTCTCATTCATTTTTCAAGACATTGTGAGATACAATGGCCTCATTCATTTGCCAAGACATTGTGAGATACAATGGTCTCATTCATTTTCCAAGACATTGTATGATACAACGGTCTTAATCATTTCTCAAATGTTTTGAGTCACTTAATGGTTTAACCTACTTCCCAGACATTGTGAATTGCACAATGGTCTAACCTACTTCCGAGACATTGTGATTTGTGCAATGGTCTCTGGAATTATTTCACGACATCATCAATATCATTTCTTATGATATCAAAAATCCATCACAATCTAACGATTTCCAAACAAGAAATATGAGATTTCTAAAGGACAAACTAATCCATCATCGACAAAAGCTGAACTTTCTCTACATTCATCAAAGTTTTCTTATGAAACCTTCATTATTAAAAGTTCGTGATCCTGGCCAAGTATGTTCTATTTTAGAACTACTTAAAACTTCCTTTCCATACGGATCTACCCTTACTACCTTCTATGCAATAGAATATGAAAACATACGTTACAAGTCTTGTATGGACGGGACTTGCAACTTAAGGGTTTGACATCGCCTTTGTTTAGGGGACAGTTGTCACACCCCCAATTTACCTGACTTGCAGCGGAATGGAATACCTGGGGGTGTCTGTCATAGCACCACAGTTACAGTTACATTGAACGACCTAAAGTGTCGTTTGGAAAATACTGCATTTGATCATTGAAATAATTCAGAGTTTAAAAATGAGGTCCCCAAAATGTGTTGCATGTTTATGAAAAACAAGTCGTACTAGATCAAATGTTTACATAAGTGCATGAAATAATGATGAGACGCGTCGACTCCGCGACTCCATGAAGGTCCAAATGCATGTCTCATGAGCTACCTTAATAACCTGAAATACATTGCTAAAACGTCAACACGAATGTTGGTGAATTCCATAGGTTTGTAAAATGTACTGATGTACGGCCACCACAAGTAAAAGTGCAAGATAAAAATCTCATGAAAATTGTACAATAGCCTTAAGCTCATGACACCGAAGCTATGACTGATGAAATTCTATGCCCCTCCCGAATGTTCTGCCGAAACATTCAAATGTAAAAGACATGACATGCAACCGCTTACTGTTGGTATCCACTACCACGGATGGAGGCGTCACCCTCGATAGATCTATCCACTCACTCTCGCTTAACGGTAAATTAACGGTTCATGATGTTACAGGGGACTTGTCACATGGCAAGGTAACTTAAGCAATGTACATGTTTGAATACTTGGGCTCGTACTAAAATGATTGATGCAATGTATTCCCCCCGTGGGATTTGAAAACAATCAAAAATGTTGAATTGAAAACGGGGCTATGAAAACTCACCTCAACTGATGAAACTGTGATGAAATGAAATGAACACCAATGAACAATTTGCTGTCGCAACCCAATATGATGGTACCATGAACATGTAATGAGCTGAAAAACAAGGCGCGCACACTAGCCGCAACCTAATATGAATGATGAATGATCTCCTTTAGATCCACAAATGATGTTATGAATGTCCATGCACATGTTTCTATACCACTCTACTCTTTGAAAAACACTTGTTGTTATCAAAAGTATATATTTCAAGAATTTGGAAAAATATTGCTATTAGAAAATATAATAAGCTAGTTATAATATATATATACTTATATATATATATAACGTAAGTTTCCATGTTAGCGTTGAAATACTCGGTTTGTAATCTTTGAAATGATGAAAATATACTCGTAATAACTAATACTACATTAGTTATAAAGCTCGGTACTTAATATTACTTCTAGCTCAAAAATGTACTTCGTAGTTTTTGTGCCAAATTTAATAAAAAGCTGTCAAATATAAAATGGTTTTAGCCGATATTCAAACGTGTATATCTTTGTCGTTACTTGTCCGTTTTACTTGTTCTTTATGTCCACGGTTACGTCTTAGTATGTAGTAATATATTTTGGAAAGTTCGGCTCCTCCGGGTTACGTCTAAAGCCTCTTTTTGACCGACGAAAAACGTCCAACAGCAACTAATTTCCAGAAAATACTTTTCGTCAACAATCTTGCAAAAATCATAACTTCTTCGTTATAAGCTCTTTTTAATCCGTTCTTTCGCCTACGGATTCGTTTTTGAAAGTATTTTCTAAAAATTTTGCCAAAGTTTCCTTGGTGTTTACTGATTTTCCAGATTTTTACAAAACGGGACAGCATGTCTAAAATAGGTTCCAAATCATGTTTTCAAGGTTAAAAACCAATTTCTACCATCACCAAACCTCTTGTAATCACCACATGGCTAATCTAATCTTACCATACACCTTCTTAGTGTGCCATGGACTCCTAACCAAGTTATTAGAGCAAGGGGATTCATAACTAAAAAGTTAGGGTTTGTATGTTTCTTTTTAGACAAAATAAAGGGTGGTATAGCTACTTGTACATGGTTTTTAGCATGATACTTATGAAATACATGTAAAAATAAGATGATCCATGAAAAAATAAAGTTGATTACTTACTTGACAAAATGAGATGATTATAGGATGATTATGCTTGATGTTCTTGTGTTTTTGTTGCTTGATTCTTGATTAGGCTTGTAAAATGAACAAGTTTAGTGTTTTAACTTATGAAAAATGATCACTTGAGCTATGGATGGTGGTTTGGTCGTGGGTTTGAAGAGAAGAAAGGAAAAGATGAGATGAAAATTTGATCTTGGCTAAAAGTTGGATTATGATTTGTAAAAATTGGTAAAGTTATGTTTTTATGGTTTATTAGTTAAGTATTGGGAAAATTAATGCTAGAGGTTAAAAGGGTGTTTCATGGGCTGGTTTTCAAAGGGTAGAAGGGGGGGGGGGGGGTAGGGTACTTGGTAGTTATTTAGAAATCCTTGTAAGAATTTGCACTAGTTTGCGTTTTTAGTTACGATCGGGTACCGGTTTTATTAGAAATAAATGTTCACTAAGTTTACCGGGATGAAATAAAGTTATAATAATGTTGAAAACATATTAAAAATATGTTGGGTACATTTACTGAGTGATCGGGTGATTAATGTTTAGTTTTAACGAAAACCGTCGTTATATTCATACGCGTACGTTAAAAATAAAATAAATTTCCAAAATACTGGGTAACTGAATGTTATAACTTTTATGATGTTAAAATGGATATAAAAATATGTCGGGACCATTGTGGGAATATTTAGATATATTCGTCGTGTATAAACCGGGTGTTAACGTTTTACTATAAATACTTATACGTAAAAACGTTAAATGTACTGAATATAGAAATTTGAAAATCCTAAGAGTGGTATAACATGAAAATGCTGTTATGATGATATGCAGACTATCTCCAGTCCGTATGCAGTGTTCTTAACACTAATGAAATGAATTCGCACCTAACCCAACCCGGTTACGCGAATTTGAATACCCGTAAACTAAATTTACGATGAAATGTGTAATGCACGTGAATGATGAAATCTTTTCCCGCAATGAATAGTGTTCCGTGAATAGTAAAATTTTTGAATGCTTCTCTGAATGTCAAACTGACACCAAAAATGATGAATAGTAAACTGATGAATAGTGTTTTGATGAATAGTGTTTGACCTGAAATGACCTGAAATGGTGAGTTGTGACAGTCTTCCCCTCTAAATGGAACTTCGTCCCGAAGTTCAGTTTATGTTGGTCTCTGAAAACGTATTGGTGAAAAGGTGATGATATTCGAGAATTCCAGCGAACTCTAACGATAGGAATTCAACTCTGATTCAACTGTTTGACCACACGGTCCATGGTTTCTGTTGGTTCTCTTACAAGGTCTGAGATTGTCATTTGGGTTGGATCCCTTCCAATGGAATCATGAGTGACTCATCTGAAAGTCATTTCTGGTGATCTGAAAATGTGAAATATGTTCGTGTAATCCTGTTGTTCTCTGGCAATGTTCAAGTCTAACGGCCACTATGCCTTCTCTGTCAAAATATAAATGGTCCAGGGTATATTGGTATAACTTTCCAAGTTTTCTGAATGATAACATGCCTTTCCTAGGCAGAACTTTCTGCATAACTCTGCAGAACTTGAAGTTTTAATGGTTTACAACTTACTGAACTTGTAACTGATTCTTGACTTGTAGAAAATTTCTGGTTATTTCGTGAATGCCTACTGAACTAGTGAGTTGAGCTTTTTCCAAGTTTGGCCCATCAATAGATGGTCTATGCTTCTTAATGTTTTAAATGTGATACTGGTAATATATACTGCTGAATTATGCCAGAACTCAAGTTTGTATGCTAGTTGGTCGATTCTAAAATGAATCTTAAATAGTCCAATATGCTAAAGGTTCAACCTTTCTTGTTATCCAATTTGTATCATGCCAATCCAAGGCAATGCATTTAACTTAGTTTGTTCTCCCACTTGAATCTGGATGGTTTGTTATTCAGGATATCCAATCCAAATGATGTGTGTTATGTACCAACCTAACTTCTGCCAGTTTCCCGTTGTTGGTGTGATAACCATTGTTGTAGATGAATTTGATTTATGTTAAATGATTTGTCCAACCATTTCTAGGGTCAATCACTCATGCTCTGAGCATACTTTCCTATGTGTGAATTGTTCTGTCGCTTTGACCATCGGCCTGAGGATGATCGGTGATGTTTCCATCTAAATGGGTTTCTGAAGGAAATTCTGAAATGATTACATGAAGTCCAAGGTGAATCGGTTTCCTTAACAGGAAAATAACTGAAATGGGTACAATAAACCTTTGTGACTAATTCCATAACGTTCGGTCCTTCGAACTTGGCGTTATCTGAAGGGATAGAATATAGGTAACAATTTGATTCCTTGTGTTTTGTTCCAACGGATGATAAGACATATGTCCTTCTTTATCTATTGGGTTTGGTCTCCACTACTGAAGTTCGCGATTAATTTGTGATGTCCCTCCTAATTCCTTCATCACATATTCCAAATATTCTCTATTGTCCAGTCACAAATCCTAAATGCATAAGCGATGTTGTAGGGAAATTTGTTCTGGAAATTTGTCTCGTGATTATGAGTTTTGGTTGAAATCTTTTTCTGAATAAACGAATTTAGAAAATGGAGCAAATGATTTACTTGATAATATTTTTCCTGATGATTCAAAATCCAGTAGTTATGAAATAGGAACTGTTTTCAAACATGTTGTGATTAAGACTGCTTACCAAAGTTTGATGTTTATGTATATTTCTCATTGTATAATAGTGTTGCTAAAGTTTGACCAAAAAGGATCGCACTTGCTCAAAATAGGAATTTCAGAAATCATTTTTCCACAAGGTATGTGATTTATGTAAACGCATCACCTTTATTTAAAAGTGAAAACACTAACAAGGATAAAATGGTAGTATAGAAAATGTTCGCTTAAATGCATAGATGTCTTACATTTAGTTCCTGAGGTTGGATAATGTCTATTGATGGTTATCTGGCATAACTACAAGCATAGGTATTTAGACTAACTTAAGTCCTGAAATTGTTTATCATTGTAATAGACAAGATGAAGGTATCACTTGATGTTGTGTCGATGAATGTCTATTCTGTTTTCCCATGTAGATGAGGAGATATGTTCTGGCTTGATCCCTTGCTTGGTATGAAGGTGAGGTTATCTGAAATTTCTAGACATAATGCCTTAGAGGAATCTACATCGATGTTCTTGATTCAACCAATTGTACTTTGTGAAAACTTACTGCAGGAAAGTTCATGTATGGATGAGGCCATGTTTAAATGAAATGCTCTACAGTCTCAATTAGAAGCTTGGTTTATTTCTATTGTGTTGTCCTGCGGACATCTATATTGAGTTCAATCCTGTAGCTCAGTCTAGCTAGTACCTTTAAATGATAGAATTTGACAACTAAGTCAGAGATGGTGATTCAGATAGTCTCGTAGTATCTTAGGATTGTTGTTGAGTTATGAATTCTCTCTCTATATACTTCTAGTTCTGGTTAGTAGTTCTGTAATCCTTTCATTGCTTTTGTTGTATAAAGGAATCCTGCATGTAATTGATATGGAAAGTCTCTTCTAGGGAAGTCAATAGGAAAATCCAACTTAATGGCTAAGTGAGTGACAGGTAGGGTAAGTATCCAGGGATAGTTCGGCAAAAGGGATGTTTATGAAAGAGTTCCTTTGTTTACAAAGCTTTCGAATGAAGATTGTTATTAACAATCCTTTGAAAAGGTAATTATTTCCTTCATGGCATAATCCTTCCTGAATTTTACATAGGTGATCAGGCTATGTATAATTGAGGACTAATGATGCGATGTTGGATTTTGTCAAAATATCATAACTTTTCTCAAAAGTTTTAGATGGTGTTCAACGCATTGTTATTAAGATGGTATCCTGATGTTTCCTTTCAAATAACATAAAAATTGCCTCGCGTAATAATAGTAAATACTTGGTGTAATGACAGAAAAATCAATTTATAGGATGGAAATAAAATAGCTTACTTCAGAAATTTTTCTGTAAAACAATTTCCCCATATGATAGTAAAATAGCTTGAATGGTGTATTGGATACATGGGTGAATCTTGTCGAATGGTAATAGTCTACTAATTCGTCAAAAACGAAATCAACCTAATTCCTGATGAGACAATGCTAAAATATTGCGAAACGATTGAAGTCTGAGCAAATGGGAATGGAAAAGGAAATGACAATGATGGTACTAGTGAATGGAATACTACCCTCTTTCGCGCTACTTCGCGACATCCAAAAGGTAAAACTAAAGTACACACTGTGGGAAGGCCAATAGTGTAATAAGTAACTGATGGTGGTGATAGTACCTGAGTAGTAAGTGCCCTACTAGTGATGGAAAGAAAACACACTATCTTCCTTGCAATAAGCATCCTAATAAGTCCATTAAGATTAATTCTGAATACACTACCAAAAGGCATTCTATGTACGGTCTGAATGATAGGAAAACCCTGTTCCTATGGCAAATCAATAGTACTAATGGTGGTGTAAATGCAACTGGTGGTATAATGGTAGTGTAAAATGACAAGGCATCTTCAATGTCGGAATACGATAAAAGGATGTCAGGGTGAGTATCTGAAGACATGTCACTTGTAAACCAGGTCAATAAAATGATATACATATACGGATATGAGTATAAATAACTCGCACAGGGTATGTATGAAACAACATGTATCATGATTATGCACTTATGATGAAATGATGAGATGCTATGATGATGTGGTTATAGTCTAGGGTCAATGATACATCCTAGTTCTCTATAACCTTAGCTCTGGTACCAATCTGTCACACCCCCAATTTACCTGACTTGCAGCGGAATGGAATACCTGGGGGTGTCTGTCATAGCACCACAGTTACAGTTACATTGAACGACCTAAAGTGTCGTTTGGAAAATACTGCATTTGATCATTGAAATAATTCAGAGTTTACAAAATGAGGTCCCCAAAATGTGTTGCATGTTTATGAAAAACAAGTCGTACTAGATCAAATGTTTACATAAGTGCATGAAATAATGATGAGACGCGTCGACTCCGCGACTCCATGAAGGTCCAAATGCATGTCTCATGAGCTACCTTAATAACCTGAAATACATTGCTAAAACGTCAACACGAATGTTGGTGAATTCCATAGGTTTGTAAAATGTACTGATGTACGGCCACCACAAGTAAAAGTGCAAGATAAAAATCTCATGAAAATTGTACAATAGCCTTAAGCTCATGACACCGAAGCTATGACTGATGAAATTCTATGCCCCTCCCGAATGTTCTGCCGAAACATTCAAACGTAAAAGACATGACATGCATCCGCTTACTGTTGGTATCCACTACCACGGATGGAGGCGTCACCCTCGATAGATCTATCCACTCACTCTCGCTTAACGGTAAATTAACGGTTCATGATGTTACAGGGGACTTGTCACATGGCAAGGTAACTTAAGCAATGTACATGTTTGAATACTTGGGCTCGTACTAAAATGATTGATGCAATGTATTCCCCCCGTGGGATTTGAAAACAATCAAAAATGTTGAATTGAAAACGGGGCTATGAAAACTCACCTCAACTGATGAAACTGTGATGAAATGAAATGAACACCAATGAACAATTTGCTGTCGCAACCCAATATGATGGTACCATGAACATGTAATGAGCTGAAAAACAAGGCGCGCACACTAGCCGCAACCTAATATGAATGATGAATGATCTCCTTTAGATCCACAAATGATGTTATGAATGTCCATGCACATGTTTCTATACCACTCTACTCTTTGAAAAACACTTGTTGTTATCAAAAGTATATATTTCAAGAATTTGGAAAAATATTGCTATTAGAAAATATAATAAGCTAGTTATAATATATATATACTTATATATATATAACGTAAGTTTCCATGTTAGCGTTGAAATACTCGGTTTGTAATCTTTGAAATGATGAAAATATACTCGTAATAACTAATACTACATTAGTTATAAAGCTCGGTACTTAATATTACTTCTAGCTCAAAAATGTACTTCGTAGTTTTTGTGCCAAATTTAATAAAAAGCTGTCAAATATAAAATGGTTTTAGCCGATATTCAAACGTGTATATCTTTGTCGTTACTTGTCCGTTTTACTTGTTCTTTATGTCCACGGTTACGTCTTAGTATGTAGTAATATATTTTGGAAAGTTCGGCTCCTCCGGGTTACGTCTAAAGCCTCTTTTTGACCGACGAAAAACGTCCAACAGCAACTAATTTCCAGAAAATACTTTTCGTCAACAATCTTGCAAAAATCATAACTTCTTCGTTATAAGCTCTTTTTAATCCATTCTTTCGCCTACGGATTCGTTTTTGAAAGTATTTTCTAAAAATTTTGCCAAAGTTTCCTTGGTGTTTACTGATTTTCCAGATTTTTACAAAACGGGACAGCATGTCTAAAATAGGTTCCAAATCATGTTTTCAAGGTTAAAAACCAATTTCTACCATCACCAAACCTCTTGTAATCACCACATGGCTAATCTAATCTTACCATACACCTTCTTAGGGTGCCATGGACTCCTAACCAAGTTATTAGAGCAAGGGGATTCATAACTAAAAAGTTAGGGTTTGTATGTTTCTTTTTAGACAAAATAAAGGGTGGTATAGCTACTTGTACATGGTTTTTAGCATGATACTTATGAAATACATGTAAAAATAAGATGATCCATGAAAAAATAAAGTTGATTACTTACTTGACAAAATGAGATGATTATAGGATGATTATGCTTGATGTTCTTGTGTTTTTGTTGCTTGATTCTTGATTAGGCTTGTAAAATGAACAAGTTTAGTGTTTTAACTTATGAAAAATGATCACTTGAGCTATGGATGGTGGTTTGGTCGTGGGTTTGAAGAGAAGAAAGGAAAAGATGAGATGAAAATTTGATCTTGGCTAAAAGTTGGATTATGATTTGTAAAAATTGGTAAAGTTATGTTTTTATGGTTTATTAGTTAAGTATTGGGAAAATTAATGCTAGAGGTTAAAAGGGTGTTTCATGGGCTGGTTTTCAAAGGGTAGAAGGGGGGGGGGGGGGGTAGGGTACTTGGTAGTTATTTAGAAATCCTTGTAAGAATTTGCACTAGTTTGCGTTTTTAGTTACGATCGGGTACCGGTTTTATTAGAAATAAATGTTCACTAAGTTTACCGGGATGAAATAAAGTTATAATAATGTTGAAAACATATTAAAAATATGTTGGGTACATTTACTGAGTGATCGGGTGATTAATGTTTAGTTTTAACGAAAACCGTCGTTATATTCATACGCGTACGTTAAAAATAAAATAAATTTCCAAAATACTGGGTAACTGAATGTTATAACTTTTATGATGTTAAAATGGATATAAAAATATGTCGGGACCATTGTGGGAATATTTAGATATATTCGTCGTGTATAAACCGGGTGTTAACGTTTTACTATAAATACTTATACGTAAAAACGTTAAATGTACTGAATATAGAAATTTGAAAATCCTAAGAGTGGTATAACATGAAAATGCTGTTATGATGATATGCAGACTATCTCCAGTCCGTATGCAGTGTTCTTAACACTAATGAAATGAATTCGCACCTAACCCAACCCGGTTACGCGAATTTGAATACCCGTAAACTAAATTTACGATGAAATGTGTAATGCACGTGAATGATGAAATCTTTTCCCGCAATGAATAGTGTTCCGTGAATAGTAAAATTTTTGAATGCTTCTCTGAATGTCAAACTGACACCAAAAATGATGAATAGTAAACTGATGAATAGTGTTTTGATGAATAGTGTTTGATGAATAGTGTTTTTCCAAAGTTCGGGAAATGACCTGAAATGGCCTGAAATGGTGAGTTGTGACAACAGTTTCCCGAAAGCAACGGACATATCAAAAGTATACCTAGTTTAGGTATTTGAGAATTTTATCGAACCTTGGCTAAATATAGACTAGTCACCTATATTTAACCTAGGGACAGTGGAATATAGTCTGACTAACTATATTCGACTTAAAATTTTCAAATACTGAGAATAGTTGTACTAGCGTTATGTTTAGATTGATTTCCTACATGAACACGATAAACCACCAGAATACATTAAAACAATCTAGAGACACGATAGTGTCTTACCACTCAGCGAAATCTTAACACCTTATTTGTATGATCTAAATTCATTCTTGAAAGTTTTCATTTATGAGATAATCCGAACTACTATCTTGGGATAGTTATCAATTATTCTCTTCATCCTGTAGAAGTACCATCCTGTTTAGGATACCATTCCATCATAAACTTTTAAAATCTCTTAAGATTTTCAAAACAAACTCAACATCTATACCTAAGAGTATCAATGTTAAGCATACACTACACACTTTTGTTCATCAACATATCATAACATTATCTTCACAACCGTTGGAACCACAAGCTCATTAACAGATATTGATGCACTTTTAAAGCTCAAATCATCCTTAGTTACACCACAAGCACCCTTATCAGCTTTACAAGTTTGAATATTCATCTTGTACTTTTGGAACACCAGTATCATCTCGTAATACACTACCTTGTAACTCACCGGCTAAGTATGAATGTTGTGTCGGGAATTCTTGAGTAGGATGATTTATAATGTCCTTATTTGAATGGATTGGGATGCCTTTTTATTTAAATAAAGAAATTATAAATCATCGAACCATACGTTTATATTCCTTTAGTTACATTGTTTGGGATGCCTCTCTATGTAAATAAAGAATTATAAACAAGTGGGCTTATTTGTATCCGAAATAACATAAGTATGAAGTCAACCTACATTACATTGCTCAGGTATGGCTTGATACCTACATTACATTGCTCGGGTATGGCATGATACCTACATTACATTGCTCGGGTATGGCATGATACCTACATTATATTCACCACAAGAAATCCTATCTTTTCATCGACATCGCTTCAAACCATGACATAAACACTAGGTACAACAACCGATTACCTACTAGACTATGATTGCGACTACTATCCCAATTTCCATTGATATTCCACTACTATATCAATTTCCATTTATTGGATTCCTATGTAAATTGCTATTGTTGTTCAACTGTTATATCAATTGCTATTGATACTTGACAACTATATCAATTTCCATTTTGATATTTAACTATATCAATTTTTGTACAACTACTATATCAATCTCTATTAATAATCGACTGCTATATCAATTTTCTTTGATATTCGACTATTATATGGATCTCTACTGATATTCAACCATGTTATCAATCTCTATTGACACACCATATTCTGAGACAAATCAAACTACATCACTAGTAATTCCAGACTTTGGTCCTCATAAGTAACCACACCTTTTCATCGACACCACTCCAACATATGACACACAAAGAACTTCGGGACGAAGTTCCCCGTAAGGGGTAGAGACTGTAACAATTCGCAATTTCAGGTTAATTACCATTTCCGGAAAATTTCACTATTCACTTTTACTATTCATTTTTTTTCCGAAACTTTCCCGAAAGTTGATTTTTATTTGATATTCTCGAGTGATAAATCATTTCCATGGCAAATTAAATGTTTGACATTCGTCAGATCATTTTCGTGAAAGTTATTAAGGAATTACACGTTTTAGGGTAAAACGTCATTCAGAAATTCTACGTACAACGAAACTCGACCGCGTTAAGTGACCCCGCATCAGAAAAATGTTTGACACACTCATGATTTATTTGAGAATTAATCGTGACTAAGAAAAACATGACCAAAAACTTCCCAGCAGGTCACCCATGTCGGTACTAATCTCACATGAGCACGCTTAACCGAATGGGCGATTAACCGTTAGACCACAAAACGAGTTTCTAAGACGTTTTGAGTTTTCAAAATTATTAGAAAAAGTCAACATATTTTTCCCTCCTCCATTGACCAAAAATCATCCCTTGATGTTATAAGTCATTTCGTGATTTTTAGGCTTACGGTTTGATGTCTAAGAGACATTTAATACCAACCGACACTAGACTGAGCCCAGTCTAGACATTATAAGTCATTTTAAATCATTTTTATCACATTAGAAAAGTAACATTTTACTTTTCTCAATTTTACGCAATATTCGTACATTTTACGTATTACGCGTTTTCGACCCGTGTTTCCAGTTTTTAGCAGGGTTTACCACCCAAATGACACCTACCACTCATTTTATATTTTATTATGGGACATATGGACATGTTTAACAATACTTTCAAATTCCATAATTTTACGACACCCGGTTTTACGTTTTGAGGCTTAATCATTTACGATTGGCATTTCCCGGAGTCAAAACACACTAGATATCTTGGATAATATCATCCAAAGTCCACCCTTGCTCTCCAAGTTCATACAAACCGCCATATGGGGGGGGGGTTTTCACACTAGGTGGCTTGATCTCAAGCTTAAAGGCCTTAAGATTAGTCCATGTGTTCACCTTGGCCTCCAAGGTTGGACTAGTCAACATTTGTAACCTCCTTAAGACCCTATAAAAGCCCCCCATCCCTTCCTTTGGCCGGCCATCAAACCACACCACAACACTTCACATTTTGCTAATTCTCTTCCAAGTTTCATGCATGATTCAAGTGCTTCTTCAAGGTTGAAACCCTAGATAGGTTATCATTCATCAAACACTTCCATAACCTCATATACTTGGTGATTTCTCTTGAGTTTAAATCCACTCAATTCACCTCAACTTTCATTACATCTCTTTCAAGAATACCAAGGGTAGAAAGATTTCATGAAGTGAAAAAGGGTTGAAGCAAGTCTATCAAAGTCCTATCCTTACATGTTAACTTCCTTTCATCTTTGAAAGCCAAAAGTTGTGAGCCAAACCCTAACTTGATTCTTGTTAAATAATCATGTTCATGTTATTTACATATTATTTGTGCTATATATTGTCTTGTTATCATGTCCATGATGTATAAAAATGACCAAAACAAGTTATTGTTATTGATTGTTGAAACAAATTACTATAACAAACAAACCAGTGAATTTCTTGGTATAGCCTGATCAAAATGGTAAAAATATGATGTTGGATCATTACATATTACAGTAGAGGACTTAACAAGGAAACCATAGCAATTTGAACCACCTAAAACGAGTATACGAGTCAAAAGTTACGCCCATTTGAAGTTACCAAAGATTTCCGGCAAAACTGCCTAAACCTCCTGAATCGCATTCTGACTTTTTGAAAGTCCCACTTCTGGTCCGATTCATCAAAAAGTTAAAACACGAAAGTTGTCCGGAACGACGTTTTCGTTCAGGAATAAAGAGGCTCGAGCCTTGAAAACACTTTCTGAGTAAGATATTTCACAATTTCTTAACAGCTATTTACATATAATAAGTCACTAAGTTATGGTTATACTTTAAAAGGAACAAGAGTTATTATGACCTATAAACAAGACCACCACCATGTCTAGAGCCAAGGTTGTGTCTCATGACCTTGAAACAAGGACTAAAGGTCATGGCTAGGCCACGACGAAATGACCATAACAACTTACATAGGCGTAAACATGAAACAATGAATTAGGCGATAACATGAACAAGCAATTTGGATCTACTTCACTTAAAAGGAAACCATGAGATATTACCAATAGAAAATGGTCATTCAAGACTTATGAAACTATCCCTAATAACAATCTTCATGTACAAATAAACTTTCATAAGTTTATTCAAATATCGGACATGTAACCTTTCGGATCAAAACTTATATCTATATATTTCATCAACTACTACAATAGTAGGGAGCCTCATGTGAGGAGTTCATTATGTAAGCCGTCGAGATGAGTTGTGGATTTACGAATTAAAGTGTCCTGGCTCCTCGAACGCTTACTAACATGACTTCTGAATTATGTCGGCCCGAACGGTAGTAAACGATATACAAAACATACATGTTTCATGAATCTTTTCTTTCAAGAACATACAATATACATCATACCACATCATGGACTATAATGCAAGATATATATATAGGCACTACTTCATAGTCTTTACTCCGATCCTAAGTCGCGACATTCTATTATAGGTTGCTCGTAGAAACCTACACGATTCAACCGTTACATTCATTACTTGCTATCTTAACTTAAGGTGAGTTCATAGCCCCACTTTCCATTACTTAATTGTTTTACAATTCCTTGGGGGGAATACATGCTATTTCTAAATCGAATACAATGCTTTCTAATGTATGCTTCACGACGATGTTTTATTATCACTAAGTACCAACCTTGCTAAACCGAGATCCTTTATTATGAACCATTTAGTCACTAGCAATAGTGAGCGCGAATATTAATAATAGGCCTATTGGGATTGACGAATCCCATTTGTATTGACTATGTTCAAACAAATGCATTAATATTTGAGATTTAGGTATGTTAGCAAAGTACCTACCGGGATAAATCTGCCGATCGATATTGGTACACGTTAACGTTATGGTGTCATAAGCTTAGTGTATAACAACTGTTCCGGGCGTATAATAACGTAGCCTACCTGTTTTGTTTTCCAAACATAGGTGTGAGCCTATAACTCACACTACCAACATATTGTGTTCAAACGATTTAACAAACTCTATGAATATCACTCAACCTTTGTGTTGACCTCTCAAGCATGTATTTCAGGTTCATGACGATCAAGGATGGCACGGAAGGGCACGGATACTCAAGAGGGCTATAAATTTTATTATCATTCAAAAACACATTTGTTATACATTGTAAACATGGAACCATTTGGGACCTCATTTTGTAACCTCTGATATTTATATAATTTGAATGATAAATCTTTTAAAACGACTCAATTGGAGTTCGTTTTCTATTATTGTGACTATTGTGCCGTCGAGTAACACCCAGTTCGAATTCCGCTGCAGTCATGAATTGGGGGTGTTACATTTTTGTAGATGGTTTTTATATACTAGGAAGATATATTAGCCTCATGGTCTTGATCTTAGCTAACAAACGAAAAACAATATGATATATGGGCTTTTTAAACTTCACTTACACATAATAGAATAATGGATGAAATTGAAAATTTGTGTTCACTTCAGCCGGCCTTAACTTTTATGTGGAATTTTTCAACAAAGACTTGGTATTGACCACCGTTTACTCTTTGCCAAAAATATATCATATGATTAATCAAACGAGCATTAACAAATGTGTCCTACTTCCTCCAAAAATCTTGCTGTTCATATGCACAATTTCACTTATGTGCTTATGATGCTCATTTTTGTGTTAGCAAAAGTCAGTGCTAATGATTTCAACAAATCAAGAGAAGCAAAAGCTTTGCTTGCAACTAATTGGTGGGTAGATAGAAATGCTTCTTCAGATTATTGTACCTGGCCTTATATTTATTGCAACAAAGAAGGAAGTGTCATGTGGATATACTTTTACTGTGATGATAATGAAGGTCTAGTTGATCTGAGAAGCCTCAACTTAGCTTCATTTTCAAACCTTGAGGAGCTTTCTATTAATTACTGCAAACTTGAATGGAGCATCCAGGAGCAGATTGATTTGCAATCAAATTTAACTTATCTTTCCCTTTATGGTAATCAACTCACGGGTAAAATACTTGACTCGTTTTCCAATCTCACCCGTTTGGAAAACCTAAATCTTTCTAATAACTATCTCACAGGTATTTTACCTGTCTCGTTGGCCAATCTCACCAATTTGAAAAAACTTGATCTTTCTAATAACAATCTCAGTGGTAATTTAACTGTTTCGATTGCCAATCTCACCCGTTTGGAAACCCTTAATCTTTCTAATAACAATTTCACTGGAATTCTCCCAACTCAGGTTGTGAGTTTGAAGAATTTATATTATCTAGATCTTAGTCGAAATAACTTTATTGGTCAAATCCCTTCATCTTTTGGATCCATGGTCAATCTCAATGTTCTCGACTTGAGCGATAACAATCTTGATGGTCCAATTCCTCCAAGTTTTGGAAATCTAAGCCAACTGCAATTTTTAAACCTTGCCATGAATTCTATCAGTGGGCCTATTCCCCTAGATGTAGCATATTTGATGAAGTTGGGACATTTAGACCTTCATCATAATCGTCTTGTGGGTGCTATTCATCCAGAATTTGGGAAGCTCTCATATCCGTTTTACCTTGATTTATCATCAAATCAGTTGTCAGGTAGCCTGTCACTAGCTAATCCCTGTTTTCTTTTAAATCTAAACCTTTCTGGGAATCTGATGACGGGCGCTATCACAAGTGTGCGTGGTTGCAGAAACTTAGAATACTTGGACATTGGTGGTAATCATTTTGTTGGAGAAGCACTTAATCACTGCGACTTCCCATTTATATTGCTCTTAAATCAGTCTCAAAATCATCGTACTGGAGAAATGGTCTGGTCAACCAATAATATGTGGAGTACAAAATCAGCTTGCAATGAACATAAAAGAAGAAAACAGCACGTACCCCATTTGACCGTTTTTCTTCCCATTATCGCTGGACTTTGCTTCTTGGTGGTTGCATATTTCTTTTACAGTCATAAAAAGGCCACCACAAATAAAATACAGCCTGAAATCACAAAACATGGAGACGTATGTTCGATATTGAATTATGACGGAACAATTGCGTATGAAGACTTCATCATAGCTACAGAAGATTTTGACCTCAAATACTGCATTGGAACCAGTGGCTATGGTAGTGTTTATGAAGCAAAACTGCCTAGCGGTCAAACATTTGCTTTGAAAAAACTTCACCGGTATGAAGCTAAGCAACCAGCATTCGACCAGAGCTTCAAGAATGAAGTCCAAGTATTAACCAGCCTAAGACACAAAAGCATTGTGAAACTTTACGGCTTTTGTTTGCATAACAAATGCAACTTCCTAGTATATGAATACATGGAAAAAGGGAACCTATTTTGTGCATTGAGTGACGATGAATTGGCTGTTGAAGTGGATTGGATGAAGAGGGTGAACATAATCAAAGATGTAGCCCATGCTTTATCTTACATGCATCACGATTGCAATCCACCTATCGTTCATAGGGACATATCAAGCAACAACATTCTTCTAAACTCGGAAATGGAAGGATTTGTTGCTGACTTTGGAGCAGCCAGGCTGCTTGACCCCGATTCATCCAAACAAACTGTCATCGCGGGAACTTTGGGATACATTGCTCCAGGTAGTTACTTCTACACACTCTTACGCTTCTTAAGTTTAATTACGTCTAGCTAGTAGCATTTAAACTTTGCTAACATTCTTTTTGGTATGTGATCATTTAGAACTTGCATATAGCATGATTGTGAACGAAAAATGTGACGTGTATAGCTTTGGAGTGGTGGCACTTGAAACAATTGGTGGGAAACATCCCGGAGAGGCTGATTGAAAAGGAAATTCTGCGTGTTTGTCATGTGGCATTGGCATGTATACTCACAGATCCAAAGGCCAGACCAACGATGAAAGAAGTTTCATAGGAACTATCGCGTTGAGGGTATTATTCAGTGAATCTCAAAGCTTCATCATATCCTGAACAACCGCACTTTTGAAGTTCTGCATATTGGTAAAATAATTTGTCAGATGTTTATTTAATTTCATAATAAGCAAGATATTGGTCCTAGTTATATGTATGTGCTTTAAAAAATGACTTTATGACATCTCTTTGCATTGATTCTATATTAAACAAACAACTAAATAAAAAACACACGAGAAAGCATGCATTGAAAATCAACACGTGTTTATTCCTTTCGCGTTTGATACATTTGGTTTCCTTGCACCTGAGGTGGTGGAACTACTCAACAGAGTCCAACGAGTTATGAACAGTAATGTTATGACACATAGATCCACAAATGTAGTTTTCAAAAGAGTTAGCTTTGCAATCCAAAAAGGGCTAGCGACGCAGCTTGTTGCTCGTTTGCCTTCAACCACTTTGTAAATTCTATTTTTATGAAATAAATCTAACTGTTTTTGGAAAAAAAAAATACTATTTTGGAATGAACAACCAAATACTATTGTTGGAATAAAACTGCTTATTTGAGAGATAGGCAGATCGATCATTGGCAATAAGGAATCCCAAACACCTCCTAATTACAGACCCAAATCAATTACTTACAGTAATTTCTAAGTGAATGGCTGGCCTGTTTGTAAAGTTCTGCATACTGTATCTAGCTGAAAAATCACTTGATCTAACAAAGCATATATGATATGCTTTTGAAGACGTCCTTTTTTTTTTAATATCACTAATATTTAAAGGTTACCGACAGTTCTCAAGTATATGATCAAACAATATAATGAAAAAAAGCTCCGCATCAACGGGCGGGACAAATATAAATACTTCAAACACAAAACACATACACCCCTTGTTCCTATCAACTGATCATGTGGTTGGTTCCTTTTTTTTTTTTTTTTTTTTTTTTTTTTTTTTTGTTTGCCTTAATTACTTATCGTATATTTATTAAGTGCTGCTAATCTCCATCATTTTAGCACCAACTGTTGCACGGAAAGCTGTTGGTCCTTTCACTATCAAATCATCATCTATCTTCTTCTTCTACTTGCTCTTTTGGTTTTTTTAGTTCATCTTTACCTCTCTTCATTTGCCTTTATCATCTCCTTTTCTTTTTAATCCAAATGGTGAGATACTTTTCCATTTGGGTTTTTTGGGCATATGCAAGTGA
This sequence comes from Artemisia argyi, assembly GCA_030686995.1. Lineage (NCBI taxonomy): Eukaryota > Viridiplantae > Streptophyta > Magnoliopsida > Asterales > Asteraceae > Artemisia > Artemisia argyi. Next base: position 209,196,800 of record CM060684.1, on the reverse strand, counting down.
GGAAATTTTTTGGGTATATTAGAACACAAACACATACATTATGGTTAGATAGTGGGTGGTGGTAGTTTTGTTTTGAAAGTATGTGAGATAAGAAAGTGTGTTTGTTTGTGTTTGTGTGTTGGTGGATGGGATGAGTGAGTGTTTGCGAGATGGTGAGAGAGCCACTCATGTATTTACTCCCTCTGTCTCAAATTTATAATGAGCATTGCTAGAATCACAAAGAGTCCACAAAATAAAATTCAAAAAAAGTACTTGTCGATTGATGAATTTTGAAATATTTTATCACTCTTCTCTTTGCTACAACCAATCACACATGAACAAGTACTTTTTGTGGATTTTATTTTGTGGACTCTTTGTGGTTCTAGCAATGCTCATTTATAATGTCCGTTTGACTTTTTATTTTATTTTTTCAACTTTAACCTTAAATATATTTGTTCGTGTTATATAATACTTGATAAAACATATATGAATGGATTAGTTTTACATGTATTTTCATTGGTATAAATTTCATCAAGTATTATATAACAAAAACAAAAATATTTAAGGTCAAAGTTAAAAAGGAATACTTAAAAAGTCAAACGGAGATTATAATTTTGGGACGGAGGGAGTAATTTTTATAATAGAATAAATAAAATGACAAAAATATCCTCTTATTTAACAGTCAAATAAAGTCAAACTGACGGTGTTAGTGAAAATGGACCAAACCCGTAACGAGTGTTTCATTTTAGGACTAGATCCGAGGTTTTTTACACTATTCGACTAAAAGTGAAACATCCGGTATATCACAGGAACCAACAATGTAGTTAACTCAAAAACTTAATGGCATACTTATTTTCACACTTTAAGAAAAGTAACCATTAAGCTAGTATTAGAGTAAGTAGTAATGAATAACATCATGAGGGATTGAGGGCATGAAGGCTACTTGAAACCTTTGTTACGATATCCATGGGTACTTTTTTGTTTGGATTATAATGCAAGGACAGTACACTCAATGTACATCAGTACATGTTTACAAAAGCCCATTCTGGCATGATACATCATTACACTGATACACAAATTTCATGTAGAACTTCATACGATCATATCTCATTTGTTTATTATCTGTTACATTAAAAAATATATAAATTCTTTTTTCTTGGTTTATGGTAAATTATTTCTTTCGGCCAAGCGTCAAACATACTATTTTAACCTGCTATTAATCCAACTATTCTTCAAGCAAGGAGACTATTTATTAATTATTACCCAAAAACTGTAAGATAAACTGAAAAGAAAGATGAGACTTTAACTCCAAAATTTAATGGAAGGTCAGCCTAATTTAAAAAAAAAAAAAAAAAAAAAGGTTGTGTAAAAACAAATGGGTCTAAATAAATACTGTAATTATTACAAGTCAAAATCAGACTAGCCATATACATACTACCAAATAGCTTCAAACTAAGCGACATGACATGATGAAATGAGAAATGCATAAAGAAAACTGAAAATATGATGACCAAACAAAGGAATGGTCACAGCAAAAAAGAACATCCGCCTAGTGCAAACCCTTCAAAGAACTGATGGAATGATAATGCCCCCAGCAAGGGTCTAACTTTACACGAGCGTTTTGATACGCCTAATGAAAGGCCAGCCATGACCAAATGTGACAGGATTCCTGGTTCCAACACCTATCAAATGTAGAATTAGTAAAAAGGGTTGAAATTTCATGAGTAATCCGTTTTTCTTTGCAAACTACCTGCCATAACAATGCTATAGCTTGCATAAATGAACAAAATACTTGTTCATTTGTCTCGTGTTAGTCATCATACTGAAAAGTGCGTTTAGATTATTAAATATTGGCTTCGTGTCCAATTTGGGTCACTTTTGACCCATTTTGTTTCTAGTTGAGTTTTCAAAGCTTATCCATTAGACTTGTTAATTATAAAGCACAATTCAACCAATTTTTAAGTTATTGAGCTGTGTTCAAGCTCCACTATATGTCCAAATTTGCTTAGTCTTACACACCGTAGTGTTTCTTTAGCAGCAGAAGAATCACTCCTTCGTGATTCTGTGAATCCCACTCGAGTCATCTCGAACATCTTGAATTTGCTTCATGTGTTTACTCTCATATTACTGAGTAATATTGAAGTATTGAAGTCAACAAGCAATGTGGTCAAAGCATGTGAACGAATCCTGGGGCTCAGATGAAACCAGCAGTAAAGGCCTCAGTGACTAAGAAGAGGTTGGAGTCAGTTTTGCGGAAACGCCTGTTCTTACTAATTATTGGCATGGATATGTCTATGATTCCGGTAGAAAGATTTGTGGAAATAGCAACGAATTTTAGGTTGAAAGCGATTTTATCGTGGTATTAGTCAAAGTCGGGGTGAGTCATTGCAGCTAGTTTTTAACATGGATCTAGAAAAGTTACTAATATTGTAAATCATAACTCAAATCAACCTGATTACCTTAAATGGGTGGAAATTGTTGGAACCACTTTTACATAGTGAAAACTAAAGCCAAATAAGATTGTTGGAACCAGTCATTTACTGTGTGTTTGTCTGTTATTTTATTAGATTAATTAAAAAGTTTAGAAATGAATGGATATTATTCCAGTTGCTTAGAATTTGTAGAATGGAATGATGTTTGTGTAATAAAAATGTTGACATAATTCAGAAATGACAATGTTTGTTCGTGTGAATTTACGAAGAAAGAGTCGAAAGAGTTTAAGGGAAATTGTGTGGACACCAATAGAAATTCTATCAAGTTGAAGAGATAACGATTATGTGGAAGCTATGCCCAACCCATAGGATGGGTTGGAATTTTTCGACAAAGACTTGGTATTGACTATCGTTTACTCTTTGCCATTGACTTGAAATATTAGAAGGTTTTGTGTATGCATATATACATGATCGTTACCAATTATATATCATACGATTAACCTTGATTACTCACTTTTAAATTTTGACGATTAAACGAGCAATAACAATGTGTCCTACTTCCTCCAAAAATCTTACTGTTCATATCCACAATTTCACTTATGTGCTTATGATGCTCATTTTTGTGTTAGCAAAAACCAGTGCTAATGATTCTGATAGAAAGAATTCTTGAAATGAAAATGAAATATGATCTTTCTGTGATCCATCAAAAGTTCGTTACTAATATTGTAAAGCCTAACCCTGACTAGTGGTTACTTGGACATGTGCTTATTGCCTTGGGCTTTGTCCTTATTGTATGGTAGTCGGCACCCAAACGGGGCGCACACTTTGTGGAACAAATGCATAACTCAAATCGACCTATTTTACTGTAAATGGGGAATTGTTGGAACCATTTATACATAGTGAAAACATAAATGAAAAAAATGATGATATATGGTTACTACTTATGGAACTTTTTTTCTTCCAAATTCATTGCACTTGTTACTTTAATAACACTTACAAGAAAGCAACTAAATTGTCTGTAACAAATGTTATAAATTTTGTGTTTATGTGGTTCAATCTTAATCCTTTAATTCAAATACCTGACTAACATCTCTAACGAAACTTGTACCCACAACCTCTTCATTGATGGGTCACTCAAAAGCATTAAATTGTGAAGATGTTTGTGAAATTGCTTGGGACATGCATCTTTTAAGAATTGAAATAGAATTGTTAATCCCTTGGTTTTGCATCAATCGTTGTGTATACAGAGACCTCTTATAGAAATTGCGAGTTTATTACACAATATTGTACGTTGATCTCATCTCTAAATTTATCTTACGCAAATCTCTACTTTATAATGTATGGATGACTCGTCTTTCTCCACCCATCAATTATCAATGTTTGGAAAGTAGAGGTTTGCATTTTTTTTTTTTATGTCTTTTAACTTTTATTATGATAACACAAATAGTCATTAGCAATCTATGCACACAAGTTTGATAAAATGTCCATGAAGATAAGTTTCTCTTATATTGCTTTGCTTTATTTCTGGTGGTTGGAGGAATAATTTGCAGCCAAGGAGATGAAGATGGTGGAGTAATTTTTATCTTTAATTCTTGAAATGAATTAAATTTTTATGATTCATTTTTGTCTAATGCTTGGGCGTTGGTATAGAAGCAGGTTTGGTGGAATGTTTGTCATGCGTTGAGCAGCTTATTTCTCAACCAGACATTAAAACTGCAAGATACAGATTGGTAAGAAGTTGAAACTTATTATCGCATAAGTAATTTCTATGATTGCATTATTACTGTTTATGCATTTATATTCTCTTAAGAGCATGACGGGTCAAATGTGTTTGTTGTTCCTTTTGCAATGAAGTAGAACTGACTAATTGTTCACTTTGATTACCACAGGGCTTCTTCATTAAATGTCGATTTAGACGTTTTATTAATTTTTAAACAGTCTGAATTTTCTTATATTTACAAGTTTAAACAGTGGATGATTATTTAGTCACTTTCAAAAGTCTGATTAAAATGTCCCTGGCTATTTACGTTCTTTCTTGTTTTTGTATTTACAAAAAGTATGTGCTTTTGCAGGAACTTTAGGACTCTACGCAGGTCCAACTCGTGTTCTTCATAATGCTATGCCTAAGTTGTTGGGAAGTTTGGTAATGAAATTTGATTCTATACATTCTATACATTCTGCTGGTCCAAATGAGTTTGTGAGAGGATTTAACACCGGGCCTACTGAGCCAGAGAAAAAACTTGGCTTCTTTGAAGGTTTGAGCAGGAGATTGACTGACATAGATAGGACCCGAACCCCAATGAAACTGGTGGTGATAGTAGACCCTTCGGGAGGGGTTTTGGCCCATCTGAAGGTAGGAATACGAATTTAATAAGGGGAATCACGAGAGATAATCAAAACGAAAATTATCGTTCTGGGTTGGAACAAAATGCAGATATCGTCCATGCTAAAATTACACGTAACAACACATTTGTCACAGTAACAGATTCTAAAGGTAACAAGAAAATGGGAGTATCTGCTGGAAGTTTAGCTGAAACGAGCGTAGGACCAAAAGTTTCTAAGTAATCCGCTGAAGCAACTGCTGAACATGTGGGACGGGTTGCTAAAAGTATGGGACTGAAGTCAGTTGTAATGAAGGTTAATGGGTTACTCATTTCAAAAGAAAGAAGCTAGCGATTTTGGGTTTTAGAGACGGGTACACAAACTTGAGATCTGACAAAAGCCCAATTCTTTACATTGACAACTTTTTGTAGATCGGATTATTTAATTGAATAATGTTTGCAATGTGCTTTGGTGTTTTTTTTTTTTTTTTTTTTTTTTTTTTTTTTTTTTTTTTTTTTTTTGAACGGCAATTTTATTAACACTCTAGCAAGAAGCTAGAGGAAAGAAAGGAAAAAAAGGAAAAAGAAAATGAACATACAGTTAAGCTACAAGTGAATAAGGATTAACTATCCAATCTAACCATCCGGGAACCGGAGTGTTTATCCTATGAATAATCCTTCCTCGGAGGTTTCAAGTCGAAGTGCTTTGGTTGATTGCTTTTACAGATGTATGCTTATTCGAACAAGTAACTTTTGTTATTATGGAGTAGTTTTTTTATTCAGGTCATCAGGTGCGTACACAAGGTTGCTGTATGGTTTAAAGACCAAAATTAGGATCAGTTTAGAAAAGAGGGAGGTTATTCATATTTCATACCCCTCCCCCCTAAAGGTTGTTTTGTCGATTTTAATTTTGACAAGGTTGTCTTATCCGTGCGTACGGAGGGTTGTTATGTGGATCGTTCCTGTGGTATGTCCCAAATTGCTTCTAAAGTCCCTGGTAGTTTCATATTTTTACATTTGGATATACATATTTTTGTTGGTAAATATATTGGTGACTGGTGAAAAATTGGGGTTTATTTGTGGCTGAAAGAAGACTAGAAGAGTATGGTGAGTTGGTGATTTTGAAGTTTTTTATTATTTGAAGTTAGTTGTAGTTAGGGGTGTTGGTCACGTCGGGTTAGTCGAGTTTGGTTCAATTCGGGTCGGGTCAATTCAGGTTGAGGCTAAAATAAAGCCATATAAGGTTGATTATAATGGTGATGTATGAATATAAAACATATATGAAAAAAAATAAACGCAGTGAAAAACATCACCAACAACGGATCCATATTGCCATATGATCAATCAATAATAATAATAACAATTATTATTATTGATTGATCATATGGCAATATGGATCTGTTGTTGGTGATGTTTTTCGATGCATTTATTTGTTTCATATATGTTTTATATTCATACATCACCATTAGTGGTATCACGAGCCATCATATGTGTCATATGATTATCGGGTACGTGTAAAATGGCCTAAAACGCATGTTTTTTATCGGTTTTTGAAACAATTTCAAATCAGGCCCTATGGCTTAATTTTCTGTGGTAAAAAGATAATTAAAAGGTCCTAACATCAGTGGGTTTTGAACCTAAGGCCATTTGACACGAGTACCAAACGGGGTTTTAATTATTGTCAATTAATTTCTTCGTTTTCGTTGGCTAACAATTTATTTCTTGTTATTTAATTTGTTTCCATGGCAAATACATGCATGTTTGTCCATGGAGTTAGCCAACACCATGTATTGATCATAATTTTATGGTATTATTATGTTTATATGCAAAGCCGATGAAAACCTAGACCACTTGTTACATGGATTGTTGTGTATGTTGTTTAAATTTCGTGTTTTGGGGTTTTTGCCATTGTTTCGGCATTTATGTAATTATATTCTTTTGGTTGTAGCCATTGTTTAGGCACTTTTACAGTAGGTTAAAAGTAGATAAGTTGTATTTTACTTTTAATATCATGTAATCGTGGCTTGGTGGTAAAAGGCGAAAGAGTTAAAGACATTTTTGCAGAAAAATGACTGCTGGAATACTAGTTGGCAAAACGGAGTTTCCCGGTGATTAGTAAGGTATTTTTGGCTGAAATGTTTTTTACAGGTATCCAAGACATGGGCCTACAAGTTTCTAGTTTTGAGCTAAGCCCGGGGAAGCTTCCTTCAAGGACTTTTGGGCCCCCGAACACAGAAATTCTGGAAGGACAACAACTACTTTTCATGTGCATTATGGGCTTTCTACATGCTCTTGATTGTCTTGGAGCAAGTGGGAGTCCTCCGTGTGGTTGTGTGGCTTGTCCCTAGTTGACTCTTGGTTCTCGTGATGGCTCACGAGACCAACCATAGGTTTTTTCATCAGTTGAGGCTTTGCATATTGTGGTTGTGTGTTTGTTTTTGCTTTTTATATATCTTGTAATCATATGTAAATTGCAAATAGTTTTCTATATTACTTAAAACGAAACACAAACCATTTTCAAAACTAAGTCTTTTGATTTAGTTTTACTAAGTTTTTGAAACTTAAAATCATTGTTTTTAAATAACACCTATACTTGGTATTTATGTTATTCTATTTATGTATTGTCCAAACTTTATTATCCACGTAGGATTAATATTAGTCATGAAAATGGACAACTTGACACATAAATTAAAACAATGATTAGACTTAAGTTAAGAAATGTTTTTAACTTGTGCTACGAAGGATGAATGCATGCTCTTTTCGTACACCTTTTGATCCACATCAAAACTTTTACCCGTCAAAATTTAAGTCATGCCGTCCAATTTTGAGAACACTTGCAATTACTTTTTGCCTATGCGTGGAACCTAGGTTGAATTGTAACCCAAGGTGACTATTCTCTATGTGTGGGACCTAGATTTATTCTCGCACATTCTCAAATTAGATGACTTAACCGAGTTAAGCGGTGAGACCTTGACCCGAGGCAAAGATGGGACTAAACATGCCAGCTTGACACTAGTTGCTTGTTCACTAGTGCCATGGGTCCCATAAAGATCTAAGAGTTGCACTTGTAATGCAATTGGTCGATGTTACCTACCTATTGAATCCTCCATTGCTAGCAGATCAACTGATGTGATGGTGGAACCTCAATGAGGATCTTAGCCTTTTCGTAAAATTAATTGTTTTAATATTGTAAACTTGGGTAGTTAATTTTAAAAAGGATTAATTATTGGAAATTACTAAAATTGAACTTTGTTTATTTTGTAGATGACAACTCCAACTTCAACCATGAATAACTCGTCAATCAGATCAATTCTCGAGAAAGAGAAATTGAACGGTAACAACTTTTTGGACAGGTACCGCAACTTGAGGATTGTCCTCAAGGCTGAACAAAAGTTTTACCATATGGAGGAAGCTTTACCTGAAGCACCTCCTGCTACTGCTACCCTTGTTGTTCGTAACGCCCACACTCGTAGGAGTAACGAACAACAGGAAGTGGCTTGTCTTATGCTGGCAAGCATGATCCCTGAGTTGCAAAAGAACTTAGAGAACTTTTCAGCATTTGACATGCTGCGAGAACTGAAAACTATGTTCGAGCAGCAAGCAGAGCAAGAATTGTTTGACACGGTCAAATCTTTTCATGCCTGCAAGCAGGAGGAAGGGCAATCGGTCAGTAGCTATGTCATGAAAATGAAAAGGTATCTGGATCAGATGGAGCGACTGGGATACCCCATGCCTCAGATCCTTGGAGTGAGCATGATACTTACCTCACTTTCGAAGGCCTTAGATCCTTGGAGTGAGCATGATACTTACCTCACTTTCGAAGGATTATGACCAATTTGTGCAGAACTACAACATGCACAGCATGGGAAAACCATTGTCGAACTGCATAACATGCTGAAACTTGCAGAGAAAGGCATGCCCAAAAAGGCTCAACTTGTCCTAGCTATCAACCAAGGTAGAATTCAGAAAAAGAACAAGGGAAAACCGCGGGCACCTGGTAAGGGACAAAGGAAAGGCAAGGCTAAGCTTGCTTATGCCCCCAAACCCAAAATCCCCCCACCTGCCAAGAAGGAGCACCCGGCCAAGGACACCCCCTGCCACCACTGTGAAGTGGTAGGGCACTGGAGGCGCAACTGTCATGCCTACCTAGAAGGGCTAAAGAAGAACAAAGCTAGCGTTGCTAGCACATCAGGTATCTTCACTATAGAACTTTATAATTTTCCTAACAAATCATGGGTATATGATTCTGGTTGTGGTACTTACATTTGTAACAATTTACAAATGTGCAGGGACTTAGGGGAAGTCGAAAGCTGAAGCAAGGAGCTTTACATCTGTACGTTGGTAATGGCAATTGGGAGCTTTGATCGTATCCTCCCAAATGGACTAGTTATTGTTTTAAATAATTGTCATTTTGCACCTACTATCACTAGAGGTGTTGTTTCACTTTCGCGTTTGAAAGATGATGGTTACATTCATACTTTTACGGATTTTGGCATTTCTATTTCTAAGGATAATGTGTTTTATTTTAATGCTATTCCACGTGATGGCATTTTTGAAATTGATATGTGTGATCCTATTTCCAACAATAGTTCCATATATACTATTAGCAATAAGAAATCCAAACGTAATTTGGATTCCATTTTTTATGGCATTGTCGTCTTTGCCATTTAAACAAGAAACGTATTACGAAGCTACAACACGATGGGCTTTTAGAGTCAACCGACAGTGTGTCGTTTGATAAATGCATTTCTTGCATATCTGGGAAGATGACACGAAATCCTTTTTCCCATGTTGGAGAAAGAGCAAAAGATCTAATTGGACTCATTCATACTGATGTATGTGGCCCATTTAGAACAATGTCTAGAGAAGGAGCTAACTACTTCATCACTTTTACTGATGATTTCAGTAGATATGGTTATGTTTACCTGATTAAACATAAACATGAAGCCTTTGAAACGTTTAAAGTCTTCCAAAGTGAAGTAGAAAATCAGCTTGGCAAGACCATTAAGGCTCTTCGATCCGATCGAGGAGGTGAATATATGAGTCAAGAGTTTTTAGATCAACTAAAAAGGTGTGGGATAGTCTCACAATTCACTCCTCCATATACACCACAACATAATAGTGTGTCTGAAAGGAGAAATTGAACCTTTCAAGACATGGTTCGATCTATGATGAGTCTAACAACATTGCCAATGTCCTTTTGGGGTTATGCTCTAGAGTCTGCTGCACGCATACTCAATATGGTTCCAACTAAGAAGGTTGATAAGACTCCATACGAAATATGGCATGGGAAAGTCCCTAATATGTCTTACTTGAAAGTCTGGGGTTGTGAAGCTCTCGTTAAACGAGATACGCCAAACAAACTTGAGCCTAGAGCTATCAAGTGTATCTTTGTAGGATACCCAAAGGAAACGATGGGTTACTATTTCTACTACCCACCCGAGAACAAAATATTTGTTGCTCGATATGCTGAGTTTTTTTAGAACAGTCTCATCTCACAAGAAGCAAATGGGAGCACAGTAGACTTTGATGAACTTCAAAGCGAAGATGCACAACCTTCTAGTGACACTAGTGAACATCAAAATGAGACTGAGCATGAAAATGTTGAGCCTCTTCGAGATGTTGCTCCCATTCGTAGATCCGCAAGGATACCTCAAGCACCTGAACGATATGGTTTTTATATCGATGCTGAGGAACATGAGTTAGGGGATCATTGTGAATCCGCTAACTATCGAGAAGCTATATCGAGTCCTGAACACGATAAGTGGAACGAAGCTATGAATGTGGAAATGCATCCATGAAAGACAATGATGTCTGGGTCGAGGTAGACCTACCTCCCAATGCTAAGACCGTTGGGAGTAAATGGCTCTACAAGAAAAAGACCGACATGGATGGATATGTACATACCTATAAAGCTCGTCTTGTAGCAAAAGGTTTCACTCAAACCTATGGGATTGACTATGAAGAAACCTTCTCGCCTGTTGCAGACATTAAAGCAATTAGGATTCTTATAGCCATAGCAGCGTATTATGACTATGAGATTTGGCAAATGGATGTCAAGACTGCCTTCTTGAATGGCCACCTAAACGAGGACGTTTATATGGTGCAACCCAAGGGCTTCGTGAATCCAAAACATCCTGGCAAAGTATGCAAACTTCGAAGATCCATTTATGGATTAAAGCAAGCATCTAGAAGCTGGAACAAGAGATTTGATGAGGAAATCAAGAAGATTGGTTTCGCTCAAAATCTCGATGAGCCATGTGTATACATGAAAACTAGTGGAAGTATAGTCGTATTCCTTATCTTATATGTCGATGACATATTGCTCATAGGAAACAACACTCCAATGCTACAAGATGTAAAATCCTGGCTTGGAAAGTGTTTTGAAATGAAAGATTTAGGAGAAGCATCATACATACTTGGAGTCAAGATCTACCGAGATAGATCAAAGCGGTTAATCGGCTTGTGTCAAAGTGTATACATTGAAAAAAATCCTGAAGAGATTTAGGATGCAAGATTCCAAATGTGGAAGTCTTCCAATGCAACCAAATACAGAATTGAGCAAGGCTCAAGGACCCTCTACACCCACCGAGGTGAAGAGGATGAAGGGAATCCCTTATGCTTCGGCTGTGGGATCCATCATGTATGCGGTTAGGTGCACTAGGCCTGATGTAGCGTTCTCTCAGAACTTAACGAGTAGATTTCAACAGAATCCAGGAGAATGTCACTGGACTGCTGTTAAGAACATATTGAAGTATCTACAGAATACTAAAGATATGTTTCTTGTTTATGGTGGTGATGTCGAACGTGAGCTCAGTGTTACTTGTTATATTGATGCAAGCTGGGAGACAGATCGTGATGACATCAAATCCCAAACAGGATATGTTTTTGTCACAACTCACCATTTCAGGTCATTTACCGTTTCAGGTCATTTTCCCAAACTTCGACTTTTACTATTCATAAATCACTATTCATCAAAACACTATTCATCGTTTTACTATTCATCATTTTCGAAGTCAGTTTGATATTCTGAGAAACTTTTGGGAAATTTACTATTCACTGAACACTATTCATTTCCGGAAAAGTTTTCATCATTCACTTGCATTACTCATTTCATCGTAAATTTAGTTTACGGGTATTCAAATTCGCGTAACCGGATTGGTTTAGGTGCGAATTCATTTCATTAGTGCTAAGGACACCGCATACGGACTGGAGATAGTCTGCATATCATCATAACAGCATTTTCATGTTATACCACTCTCAGGATTTTCAAATTTATATATTTGATACATTTAACGTTTTTACGTATAAGTATTTATAGTAAACGTTAACACCCGGTTTATACACGACGAATATATCTAAATATTCCCACAATGGTCCCGACATGTTTTTATATCCATTTTAACATCATAAAAGTTATAACATTCAGTTACCCAGTATTTTGGAAATTTATTTTATTTATAACGTACGCGATCACTCAGTAAATCACTCAGTAAAAACTAAACAATAATCACCCGATCACTCAGTAAATGTACCCAACATATTTTTAATATATTTTTATCATTATTATGACTTTATTTCATCCCGGTTAACTTCGTGAACAATTATTTCTATCAAACCCGGTACCCGATTTTAGCGAATAACACCTAATAACACTTAACCTTACACAAGATTTCCTAAATAACTACCAAGTACCCCTACCCCCCCCCCCCCCCCTTTCACCCTTTGAAAACCGGCCCATGAAACACCCCTTTAACCTTATGCATTAACTTACCTATATTTAACTAATAAACCTCTAAATTACTTACATTAACCAAAAACCAAAATCATTTCTCACACTTTTTAGATAAGATAAAAACCATCTCATCTCTTCTTCCTCTTGCAAACCCACGACCCAACAATAATCACAAGATCAAGTGAAGGTTTTTCAAAAGCTAAAGTACCAAAGTTGTTCCTTTTACTTGCCTAATCAAGAATCAATCAAGAAATATACAAGTAATCCAAGTTTTCTAGCCATCTAATCATCTCATTTTATCAAGTAAGTTATCAACTTTATTTTTACATGAATCATCTTATATTTACTTGTATTTCATGAGTACCATGCTAAAAATCATGTACAACTAGCTATACCACCATTTATTTTGTCAAAAATGGAACATACAAACCCTAACTTTTTATTTATGAATCCCCTTGCTATAATAACTTGGTTAGGAGTCCATGGCACCCTAAGAAGGTGTATGGTAGGATTAGATTAGCTATGTGGTGATTACAAGAGGTTTGGTGATGGTAGAAATTAGTTATAAACCTTGAAAACTTGATTTGGAACATGTTTTTGACATGCTGTCCCATTTTGTGAAAACCTGGAAAATCAGTAAACACCAAGGGAACTTTGGCAAAATTTTTAGAAAATACTATCAAAAACGAATCCGTAGGCGAAAGAACGGATTAAAAAGAGTTTATAACGAAGAAGTTATGATTTTTGCAAGATTGTTGACGAAAAGTATTTTTCTGAAAAATGTTTGCTGTTGGACGTTTTTCATTGGACAAAAAGAGACTTTAGACGTAACCCGGAGGAGCCGAGCTTTCCAAAATATATTACTACATACTAAGACGTAACCGTGGACATAAAGAACAAGTAAAACGGACAAGTAACGACAAAGATATTCACGTTTGAATATCGGCTAAAACCATTTTTATTTGACAGCTTTTAATAAAAATGGACACTAAAACTACGAAGTACTTTTATAAGCTAGAAATAATATTAAGTACCAAATTTTATAACTAATGTAGTATTAGTTATTACAAGTATATTTTCATCATTTCAAGGCGATATTTCAAGGATTACAACCCGAGTATTTCAACACTAACATGGAAACATACGTTATATATATAAGTATATATATATTACAACTAGCTTATTATATTTTCTAATAGCAATATTTTTCCAAATTCTTGGATTATATATTTTGATAACACAAGTGTTTTTCCAAAGAGTAGAGTGGTATAGGAACATGAGCATGGACATTCATAACATCATTTGGTGATCTAAATGAGATCGTTCATCATTCATATTAGGTTGCGGCAGTTAACCGATCATTGTTGTTCACTTCATTTCATTTCAAGTATCATCACTTAAGGTGAGTTTTCATGGCCCCGTTTTCAATTACTTATTTGATTTCAAATCCCACGGGGGAGAATACATTGCATCAATTACTTTCGTACATGCCCAAGTATTACAAATTCCATACATTGCTTAAGTTGCCTTTATACCATATCATAACAAGTCCCCTTTTCAATATCATGGACCGTTAATTACAGTACGAGCGAGAGTGAGTGAATAGATCTATTGAGGGTGACTCCTCCATTCGTGTTTGGGTTGCTCCAACGGAATTACGAATGCATTTCATTTCTAAATTACGAGTGTCTGGTAAACACTCACTTGGGGCAAGTTTTAGTACGTCTAGCTTCGGGGTCATGAGCTTAAGAGACAATGTAGCATTTTTGACATTTTTGTCGGTTTACTTTATACTTGTGGCTTATGTACATACGATTTAACTTACAAACCTATGATTATTCACCAACATTCGTGTTGACTGTTTTCGCAATGTATTTTCAGGTAACTAAGGCATTATCATATTACATGCATGGAGTCACATTAGGATGTGCCAGGGATGACGCACTACATTTTGGATTTTTCATGCACTTGTGTAAATTATCGTTTGACATTTCCTGAACTTGTTTTTTTTTTTTTTTTTTGTAAACGTTTCAACCTTTGGGGACCTATGTTTTGTAGCACTGGATGCTTTTAAATAAATCAAACGATATGTATTTTCCAAACGACACTTTAGGTCGTTCAATATTTCCTTGTTATGGTGCTATGACAGTTACACCCCCAGGCATTCCATTCCGCTGCAAGTCAGGTAAATTGGGGGTGTGACAGATTGGTACCAGAGCTAAGGTTATAGAGAACTAGGATGTATCATTGACCCTAGACTATAACCACATTATCATAGCATCTCATCATTTCATCATAAGTGCATGTTCATTGCTTTCGGTGATTTCATTACGAGTTATTTATTTTATTTCACCTTGATTATCACAGAACCATGTCTGCAAACCCAAATGTTATACTGTACACCATCACAGACTCCGATGTCGAAGGCTCTATGTCTTCTACTGTCCGTTCACCATTTCCTATTTCTCATGTTGCCCCTATTGCACCACCCGAGATTACCTGTACACCCACTGATACATCATCCCCTGCTACCACTGTTCCATCAGAACCTAGACTTATGTTTCCACGCAGTAAGACTACTGTAGGTCCTAGGAAGAGAGTTTGCCCTATTACATCTACCTTTAAGGTACCCACTATTCCTATGTTACCTACACCACCACCAGCCATACCTGCTACTACATGCATATCGACTTCACTATTACCGCTTAGGAAGCGTGTTAGGTTTACTACACCAGATTCCCCTACTACAGAGTCAGAATCAGCAGAACCACCACCAGTATACCATGTAGGGGAGTGTTCGAGAGCAGCTGCTGCTAGGGAGCCTACTGCTGCTAGGGAGTCTACAGTTGCTAGTGAGCCTACTGATACTAGGGAGCCTGCAGATGTTACATTGGAGGGCCAGCTAGGGGCTCATCAGGATCAGGTTGATAGCTTGGACTATAGGGTTGATGAGGATATCACTCCTCGACTAGAGGCGGCTGAGAAGCAGATCGAGGGTTTACTGTTAGGTGAGAGTTCTAGAGCGGCTGCGGCTAGGAGCCCTACAGCCGTCACATTAGAGGATCAGATGGGTGCTCAGCAGGAGCAAGTCGATAGGTTGGGGTATAGAGTTGATGAGATCATTACTACTCGACTTGAGACTGTCGAGGAGCAGGTTGAGGATTTGGTTCAGGGCAGGGTTGGTATTGATGTGACATACCATGGACTAGAGGCACGACAGTTGGGACATCAGGAGCTGATTGACCAGCTTAGAGGTGAGCTACCAGGGATTCGAGATAGAGCTCAGGTGACACAGGAGACTCAGTGGGAGCAGGTAGATCAGTTGGCATTGCTTCGAGAGAGGTTGACAGTGATGGAGCGCAGGGATGTTTCTTCTCAGTTACGAGTTCAGCATCTGGAGGAGATCGTGGTTGCGATGGATCGTGAGATTCGCCGCTTGAGGGGAGAGCCTGGAGCATCTGGAGCTCCTGGACCATCTGGAGCACCTGGAGGAGCATAGACATAGACTAGTATTATATTAGCTTTTACTATTTCCTAGTCCCGAGGTGTGGGACGTAGTTCAGGAACTTGTAGTCTTTTGGTTGTTGTACAAACAAATATATCAAGTGCGACTCTACTATGTTGGAAATGTTGTGCTATATATATATATCGGTCTATGTAGGCCGAAATTTTCATGTATTATATTCATGTGTTGTGATTATATTTATGATGTTTCATGGTTGCTCTGTAACACCCCCAATTCATGACTGCAGCGGAATTCGAACTGGGTGTTACTCGACGGCACAATAGTCACAATAATAGAAAACGAACTCCAATTGAGTCGTTTTAAAAGATTTATCATTCAAATTATATAAATATCAGAGGTTACAAAATGAGGTCCCAAATGGTTCCATGTTTACAATGTATAACAAATGTGTTTTTGAATGATAATAAAATTTATAGCCCTCTTGAGTATCCGTGCCCTTCCGTGCCATCCTTGATCGTCATGAACCTGAAATACATGCTTGAGAGGTCAACACAAAGGTTGAGTGATATTCATAGAGTTTGTTAAATCGTTTGAACACAATATGTTGGTAGTGTGAGTTATAGGCTCACACCTATGTTTGGAAAACAAAACAGGTAGGCTACGTTATTATACGCCCGGAACAGTTGTTATACACTAAGCTTATGACACCATAACGTTAACGTGTACCAATATCGATCGGCAGATTTATCCCGGTAGGTACTTTGCTAACATACCTAAATCTTAAATATTAATGCATTTGTTTGAACATAGTCAATACAAATGGGATTCGTCAATCCCAATAGGCCTATTATTAATATTCGCGCTCACTATTGCTAGTGACTAAATGGTTCATAATAAAGGATCTCGGTTTAGCAAGGTTGGTACTTAGTGATAATAAAACATCGTCGTGAAGCATACATTAGAAAGCATTGTATTCGATTTAGAAATAGCATGTATTCCCCCCAAGGAATTGTAAAACAATTAAGTAATGGAAAGTGGGGCTATGAACTCACCTTAAGTTAAGATAGCAAGTAATGAATGTAACGGTTGAATCGTGTAGGTTTCTACGAGCAACCTATAATAGAATGTCGCGACTTAGGATCGGAGTAAAGACTATGAAGTAGTGCCTATATATATATCTTGCATTATAGTCCATGATGTGGTATGATGTATATTGTATGTTCTTGAAAGAAAAGATTCATGAAACATGTATGTTTTGTATATCGTTTACTACCGTTCGGGCCGACATAATTCAGAAGTCATGTTAGTAAGCGTTCGAGGAGCCAGGACACTTTAATTCGTAAATCCACAACTCATCTCGACGGCTTACATAATGAACTCCTCACATGAGGCTCCCTACTATTGTAGTAGTTGATGAAATATATAGATATAAGTTTTGATCCGAAAGGTTACATGTCCGATATTTGAATAAACTTATGAAAGTTTATTTGTACATGAAGATTGTTATTAGGGATAGTTTCATAAGTCTTGAATGACCATTTTCTATTGGTAATATCTCATGGTTTCCTTTTAAGTGAAGTAGATCCAAATTGCTTGTTCATGTTATCGCCTAATTCATTGTTTCATGTTTACGCCTATGTAAGTTGTTATGGTCATTTCGTCGTGGCCTAGCCATGACCTTTAGTCCTTGTTTCAAGGTCATGAGACACAACCTTGGCTCTAGACATGGTGGTGGTCTTGTTTATAGGTCATAATAACTCTTGTTCCTTTTAAAGTATAACCATAACTTAGTGACTTATTATATGTAAATAGCTGTTAAGAAATTGTGAAATATCTTACTCAGAAAGTGTTTTCAAGGCTCGAGCCTCTTTGTTCCTGAACGAAAACGTCGTTCCGGACAACTTTCGTGTTTTAACTTTTTGATGAATCGGACCAGAAGTGGGACTTTCAAAAAGTCAGAATGCGATTCAGGAGGTTTAGGCAGTTTTGCCGGAAATCTTTGGTAACTTCAAATGGGCGTAACTTTTGACTCGTATACTCGTTTTAGGTGGTTCAAATTGCTATGGTTTCCTTGTTAAGTCCTCTACTGTAATATGTAATGATCCAACATCATATTTTTACCATTTTGATCAGGCTATACCAAGAAATTCACTGGTTTGTTTGTTATAGTAATTTGTTTCAACAATCAATAACAATAACTTGTTTTGGTCATTTTTATACATCATGGACATGATAACAAGACAATATATAGCACAAATAATATGTAAATAACATGAACATGATTATTTAACAAGAATCAAGTTAGGGTTTGGCTCACAACTTTTGGCTTTCATAGATGAAAGGAAGTTAACATGTAAGGATAGGACATTGATAGACTTGCTTCAACCCTTTTTCACTTCATGCAATCTTTCTACCCTTGGTATTCTTGAAAGATGGATGATGAAGGTTTAGGTGAATTGAGTGGATTCAAACTCAAGAGAAAATCACCAAGTATATAAGGGTTTGGAAGAGTTTGATGAATGATAACCTATCTAGGGTTTCTACCTTGAAGAATCACTTGAATCATGCATGAAACTTGGAGAGAATTAGCAAAGTGTATGGTGTTGGTGTGTGTGGAAGTGGACGGCAACAAGGAGAGGACAAGGAGTATTTATATGCTCATGAGGAGGTTACTTCCATTGACTTGTCAACCCTTGGAGGCCAAGGTTAACACTTGGATGAAATCTAAGGGTTCAATGCATAAGATTGAGCCACATAGTGTGAATCCCCCCTCCTAGAGGCGGTTCATACACTTGGGGAACAAGGTGTGGACTTGTGATGATATTATCCAAGATATGGTGTTAGTTTTGGCTCCGTAAAATGCTAACCGTAAATGGTTAAGCCACGAAACGTAAAACCGGATATCGTAAAAATACGAAACTTGGAAGAATGGTTAAAAATGTCATTATACTCCATAATAAAATATAAAATGAGTGGTAGGTTCCATTTGGGTGTAAAACCCTGCTAAAAACTGGAAATACGGGTCTAAAACGCGTAATACGTAAAATGTACGAATATTGCGTAAAATTGAGAAAAGTAAAATGTTACTTTTCTAATATGTTATAAATGATTTAAAATGACTTATAATGTCTAGACTGGGCTCAGTCTAGTGTCGGTTGGTATTAAATGTCTTTTAGACATCAAACCGTAAGCCTAAAAATCACGAAATGACTTATAACATCAAGGGATGATTTTTGGTCAATGGAGGAGGGAAAAATATGTTGACTTTTTCTAATAAGTTGAAAACTCAAATCGTATTAGAAACGTGGTGCAGGTATAGGCTAAGGTTACGGCTGAGTTAAAACGCTTAAAAACTGAAAATTCCAGTTTTTCACGGCCGAGGCTTATTCTGGTCATATTTTTCTCAGTCATGATTAATTCTCAAATAAATCATGAGTGTGTCAAACATTTTTCTGATGTGGGGTCACTTAACGCGGTCGAATTTCGTTGTGCGTAAAATTTCTGAATGACGTTTTACCCTAAAACGTGTAATTCCTTAATAACTTTCACGGAAATGATCTGACGAATGTCAAACATTTATTTTGCCATGGAAATGATTTATCACTCGAGAATATCAAATAAAAATCAACTTTCGGGAAAGTTTCGGGAAAAATGAATAGTAAAAGTGAATAGTGAAATTTTCCGGGAATGGTAATTAACCTGAAATTGCGCATTGTTACAGTCTCTACCCCTTACGGGGAACTTCGTCCCGAAGTTCTTTGTGTGTCATATGTTGGAGTGGTGTCGATGAAAAGGTGTGGTTACTTATGAGGACCAAAGTCTGGAATTACTAGTGATGTAGTTTGATTTGTCTCAGAATATGGTGTGTCAATAGAGATTGATAACATGGTTGAATATCAGTAGAGATCCATATAATAGTCGAATATCAAAGAAAATTGATATAGCAGTCGATTATTAATAGAGATTGATATAGTAGTTGTACAAAAATTGATATAGTTAAATATCAAAATGGAAATTGATATAGTTGTCAAGTATCAATAGCAATTGATATAACAGTTGAACAACAATAGCAATTTACATAGGAATCCAATAAATGGAAATTGATATAGTAGTGGAATATCAATGGAAATTGGGATAGTAGTCGCAATCATAGTCTAGTAGGTAATCGGTTGTTGTACCTAGTGTTTATGTCATGGTTTGAAGCGATGTCGATGAAAAGATAGGATTTCTTGTGGTGAATATAATGTAGGTATCATGCCATACCCGAGCAATGTAATGTAGGTATCATGCCATACCCGAGCAATGTAATGTAGGTATCAAGCCATACCTGAGCAATGTAATGTAGGTTGACTTCATACTTATGTTATTTCGGATACAAATAAGCCCACTTGTTTATAATTCTTTATTTACATAGAGAGGCATCCCAAACAATGTAACTAAAGGAATATAAACGTATGGTTCGATGATTTATAATTTCTTTATTTAAATAAAAAGGCATCCCAATCCATTCAAATAAGGACATTATAAATCATCCTACTCAAGAATTCCCGACACAACATTCATACTTAGCCGGTGAGTTACAAGGTAGTGTATTACGAGATGATACTGGTGTTCCAAAAGTACAAGATGAATATTCAAACTTGTAAAGCTGATAAGGGTGCTTGTGGTGTAACTAAGGATGATTTGAGCTTTAAAAGTGCATCAATATCTGTTAATGAGCTTGTGGTTCCAACGGTTGTGAAGATAATGTTATGATATGTTGATGAACAAAAGTGTGTAGTGTATGCTTAACATTGATACTCTTAGGTATAGATGTTGAGTTTGTTTTGAAAATCTTAAGAGATTTTAAAAGTTTATGATGGAATGGTATCCTAAACAGGATGGTACTTCTACAGGATGAAGAGAATAATTGATAACTATCCCAAGATAGTAGTTCGGATTATCTCATAAATGAAAACTTTCAAGAATGAATTTAGATCATACAAATAAGGTGTTAAGATTTCGCTGAGTGGTAAGACACTATCGTGTCTCTAGATTGTTTTAATGTATTCTGGTGGTTTATCGAGTTCAAGTAGGAAATCAATCTAAACATAACCCTAGTACAACTATTCTCAGTATTTGAAAATTTTAAGTCGAATATAGTTAGTCAGACTATATTCCACTGTCCCTAGGTTAAATATAGGTGACTAGTCTATATTTAGCCAAGGTTCGATAAAATTTCCAGATACCTAAATTAGGTATACTTGTGATATGTCCGTTGGTTTTGGGAAACTGTTCACTAAACAAAGGCGATGTCAACCCTTAAGTTGCAAGTCCCGTCCATACAAGACTTGTAACGTATGTTTTCATATTCCATTGCATAGAAGGTAGTAAGGGTAGATACGTATGGAGAGGAAGTTTTAAGTAGTTCTAAAATAGAACATACTTGGCCAGGATCACGAACTTTTAATAATGAAGGTTTCATCAGAAAACTTTGATAAATGTAGAGAAAGTTCAGCTTTTGTCGACGATGGATTAGTTTGTCCTTTAGAAATCTCATATTTCTTGTTTGGAAATCGTTAGATTGTGATGGATTTTTGATATCATAAGAAATGATATTGATGAGGTCGTGAAATAATTCCAGAGACCATTGCACAAATCACAATGTCTCGGAAGTAGGTTAGACCATTGTGCAATTCACAATGTCTGGGAAGTAGGTTAAACCATTAAGTGACTCAAAACATTTGAGAAATGATTAAGACCGTTGTATCATACAATGTCTTGGAAAATGAATGAGACCATTGTATCTCACAATGTCTTGGCAAATGAATGAGGCCATTGTATCTCACAATGTCTTGAAAAATGAATGAGACCATTGTATCTCACAATGTCTTGAAAAATGAATGAGACCATTGTATCTCACAATGTCTGAAAAATGAATGAGACCATTGTATCTCACAATGTCTTGAAAAATGAATGAGGCCATTGTATCTCACAATGTCTTGAAAAATGAATGAGACCATTGTATCTCACAATGTCTTGAAAAATGAATGAGACCATTGTATCTCACAATGTCTTGAAAAATGAATGAGACCATTGTATCTCACAATGTCTTGAAAAATGAATGAGACCATTGTATTTCACAATGTCTGAAAAATGAATGAGACCATTGTATCTCACAATGTCTTGAAAAATGAATGAGACCATTGTATCTCACAATGTCTTGAAAAATGAATGAGACCATTGTAATCAGTTACAATGTCTTGGACATATAATGTTGGAGTAGGAACATGATTGGGAGAGTGTGGCTGTGTCGAAATGCCTTAGAATAGGCGTACACAGATATGTTTAGTCCATTGTTTAGATAAATGATTGAAAATAAACCGAGTTTATATATCAATATACTAATATGTTCATGTAGCATAAAATGCTTAGTGTGTATATATCAATATACTTATATGTGTTCATGTAGCATAAAATGCCTAGTGTGTATATATCAATATACTTATATGTGTTCATGTAGCATAAAATGCTTAGTGTGTATATATCAATATACTTATATGTGTTCATGTAGCATAAAATGCTTAGTGTGTATATATCAATATACTTATATGTGTTTATGTAGCATAAAATGCTTAGTGTGTATATATCAATATACTAATATGTTTGTGAAGCATAACATGCTTACTAAGTCCATAATCGTCTGGAGGATGGAAGACACGGAGAGCGGAAGGCTATAAAATGTTTTTGTTTGTGATTGTAGTTATAGTTTAGGTCTCACTTAGACCCGTTTCTCTATAACCATGTCTCTGATACCAATCTGTAACACCCCCAATTCATGACTGCAGCGGAATTCGAACTGGGTGTTACTCGACGGCACAATAGTCACAATAATAGAAAACGAACTCCAATTGAGTCGTTTTAAAAGATTTATCATTCAAATTATATAAATATCAGAGGTTACAAAATGAGGTCCCAAATGGTTCCATGTTTACAATGTATAACAAATGTGTTTTTGAATGATAATAAAATTTATAGCCCTCTTGAGTATCCGTGCCCTTCCGTGCCATCCTTGATCGTCATGAACCTGAAATACATGCTTGAGAGGTCAACACAAAGGTTGAGTGATATTCATAGAGTTTGTTAAATCGTTTGAACACAATATGTTGGTAGTGTGAGTTATAGGCTCACACCTATGTTTGGAAAACAAAACAGGTAGGCTACGTTATTATACGCCCGGAACAGTTGTTATACACTAAGCTTATGACACCATAACGTTAACGTGTACCAATATCGATCGGCAGATTTATCCCGGTAGGTACTTTGCTAACATACCTAAATCTCAAATATTAATGCATTTGTTTGAACATAGTCAATACAAATGGGATTCGTCAATCCCAATAGGCCTATTATTAATATTCGCGCTCACTATTGCTAGTGACTAAATGGTTCATAATAAAGGATCTCGGTTTAGCAAGGTTGGTACTTAGTGATAATAAAACATCGTCGTGAAGCATACATTAGAAAGCATTGTATTCGATTTAGAAATAGCATGTATTCCCCCCAAGGAATTGTAAAACAATTAAGTAATGGAAAGTGGGGCTATGAACTCACCTTAAGTTAAGATAGCAAGTAATGAATGTAACGGTTGAATCGTGTAGGTTTCTACGAGCAACCTATAATAGAATGTCGCGACTTAGGATCGGAGTAAAGACTATGAAGTAGTGCCTATATATATATCTTGCATTATAGTCCATGATGTGGTATGATGTATATTGTATGTTCTTGAAAGAAAAGATTCATGAAACATGTATGTTTTGTATATCGTTTACTACCGTTCGGGCCGACATAATTCAGAAGTCATGTTAGTAAGCGTTCGAGGAGCCAGGACACTTTAATTCGTAAATCCACAACTCATCTCGACGGCTTACATAATGAACTCCTCACATGAGGCTCCCTACTATTGTAGTAGTTGATGAAATATATAGATATAAGTTTTGATCCGAAAGGTTACATGTCCGATATTTGAATAAACTTATGAAAGTTTATTTGTACATGAAGATTGTTATTAGGGATAGTTTCATAAGTCTTGAATGACCATTTTCTATTGGTAATATCTCATGGTTTCCTTTTAAGTGAAGTAGATCCAAATTGCTTGTTCATGTTATCGCCTAATTCATTGTTTCATGTTTACGCCTATGTAAGTTGTTATGGTCATTTCGTCGTGGCCTAGCCATGACCTTTAGTCCTTGTTTCAAGGTCATGAGACACAACCTTGGCTCTAGACATGGTGGTGGTCTTGTTTATAGGTCATAATAACTCTTGTTCCTTTTAAAGTATAACCATAACTTAGTGACTTATTATATGTAAATAGCTGTTAAGAAATTGTGAAATATCTTACTCAGAAAGTGTTTTCAAGGCTCGAGCCTCTTTGTTCCTGAACGAAAACGTCGTTCCGGACAACTTTCGTGTTTTAACTTTTTGATGAATCGGACCAGAAGTGGGACTTTCAAAAAGTCAGAATGCGATTCAGGAGGTTTAGGCAGTTTTGCCGGAAATCTTTGGTAACTTCAAATGGGCGTAACTTTTGACTCGTATACTCGTTTTAGGTGGTTCAAATTGCTATGGTTTCCTTGTTAAGTCCTCTACTGTAATATGTAATGATCCAACATCATATTTTTACCATTTTGATCAGGCTATACCAAGAAATTCACTGGTTTGTTTGTTATAGTAATTTGTTTCAACAATCAATAACAATAACTTGTTTTGGTCATTTTTATACATCATGGACATGATAACAAGACAATATATAGCACAAATAATATGTAAATAACATGAACATGATTATTTAACAAGAATCAAGTTAGGGTTTGGCTCACAACTTTTGGCTTTCATAGATGAAAGGAAGTTAACATGTAAGGATAGGACATTGATAGACTTGCTTCAACCCTTTTTCACTTCATGCAATCTTTCTACCCTTGGTATTCTTGAAAGATGGATGATGAAGGTTTAGGTGAATTGAGTGGATTCAAACTCAAGAGAAAATCACCAAGTATATAAGGGTTTGGAAGAGTTTGATGAATGATAACCTATCTAGGGTTTCTACCTTGAAGAATCACTTGAATCATGCATGAAACTTGGAGAGAATTAGCAAAGTGTATGGTGTTGGTGTGTGTGGAAGTGGACGGCAACAAGGAGAGGACAAGGAGTATTTATATGCTCATGAGGAGGTTACTTCCATTGACTTGTCAACCCTTGGAGGCCAAGGTTAACACTTGGATGAAATCTAAGGGTTCAATGCATAAGATTGAGCCACATAGTGTGAATCCCCCCTCCTAGAGGCGGTTCATACACTTGGGGAACAAGGTGTGGACTTGTGATGATATTATCCAAGATATGGTGTTAGTTTTGGCTCCGTAAAATGCTAACCGTAAATGGTTAAGCCACGAAACGTAAAACCGGATATCGTAAAAATACGAAACTTGGAAGAATGGTTAAAAATGTCATTATACTCCATAATAAAATATAAAATGAGTGGTAGGTTCCATTTGGGTGTAAAACCCTGCTAAAAACTGGAAATACGGGTCTAAAACGCGTAATACGTAAAATGTACGAATATTGCGTAAAATTGAGAAAAGTAAAATGTTACTTTTCTAATATGTTATAAATGATTTAAAATGACTTATAATGTCTAGACTGGGCTCAGTCTAGTGTCGGTTGGTATTAAATGTCTTTTAGACATCAAACCGTAAGCCTAAAAATCACGAAATGACTTATAACATCAAGGGATGATTTTTGGTCAATGGAGGAGGGAAAAATATGTTGACTTTTTCTAATAAGTTGAAAACTCAAATCGTATTAGAAACGCGGTGCAGGTATAGGCTAAGGTTACGGCTGAGTAAAAACGCTTAAAAACTGAAAATTCCAGTTTTTCACGGCCGAGGCTTATTCTGGTCATATTTTTCTCAGTCATGATTAATTCTCAAATAAATCATGAGTGTGTCAAACATTTTTCTGATGTGGGGTCACTTAACGCGGTCGAATTTCGTTGTGCGTAAAATTTCTGAATGACGTTTTACCCTAAAACGTGTAATTCTTTAATAACTTTCACGGAAATGATCTGACGAATGTCAAACATTTATTTTGCCATGGAAATGATTTATCACTCGAGAATATCAAATAAAAATCAACTTTCGGGAAAGTTTCGGGAAAAATGAATAGTAAAAGTGAATAGTGAATTTTCCGGGAATGGTAATTAACCTGAAATTGCGCATTGTTACATGCTCTTTATGGTTAACGTATTTATACTTGTTGTGGTTGTATCTATACGTGTCGTGGTTGTATTTATACTTGTTGTGGTTGTATATATACATGTTGTGGGCGTATATTTTTGTACGATGACTATTTCTATTATAGTTTTCTCTTGGTTGTTGTCGATTATTATTTATCAGAAGTATGGCGCCAAAGAAAGCAAAGGCTACATCAGAAACACCCGCTATGACACAAGCAGCTATCCGCAAGTTGGTCAGGGATAGTATAGCAGAAGCTCTGGAGACTGAAAGAGCTGAAGTTGCTGCTAGGGCTGCTGAGGTTCCACCTACTGCTGAAGTGGTTCAACCCACTACTAGGCGTGAATGTACTTGGAAGGATTTCAAGATTAGTGATCCTATCAAGTATAAGGGCAATGAGGGAGCGGTTGCTTTAATCCGCTGGTTTGAGAAGACTGAGAACGTTTTTCTCATGTGTGGTTGTCAGGAGGTTAACAAGGTAAAGTTTGCTACAGGTATGCTGCTGGATGAAGCCATGTCTTGGTGGAATTCGTATGCTCAGCCTATTGGTATGGAGAATGCCTACAAACTCACTTGGGCTGAATTCAAAAAGCTGATGACTAAGAAGTTTTGCCCTCGTACGGAGGTGCAAAAGTTGGAAACCGAATTCTATGAGCTAGTAACAAAAGGTGATGATATTGAGACTTATATCAGGAAGTTTCAAGAGTTGGCTACACTATGTCCAACTATGGTTCCGGATGATGAGAAAAAGATGGAGAATTATACGAATGGCCTCTTCCATTGATTGTGGGTCGAAAGACATCACATCCCCTCGGATGCTTTCGGGTAATCCCCCAGTAAAATTCTCCATCTTTTTCTCATCATCCGGAACCATAGTTGGACATAGTGTAGCCAACTCCTGAAACTTCCTGATATAAGTCTCAATGTCATCACCCTTTGTTACCAGCTCATAGAATTCGGTTTCCAACTTTTGCACCTCAGTACGAGGGCAAAACTTCTTAGTCATTAGCTTTTTGAATTCAGCCCAAGTGAGTTTGTAGGCATTCTCCATACCAATAGGCTGAGCATACGAATTCCACCAAGACATGGCTTCATCCAGCAGCATTCCTGTAGCAAACTTTACCTTGTTAACCTCCTGACAACCACACATGAGAAAAACGTTCTCAGTCTTCTCAAACCAGCGGATTAAAGCAACCGCTCCCTCATTGCCCTTATACTTGATAGGATCACTAATCTTGAAATCCTTCCAAGTACATTCACGCCTAGTAGTGGGTTGAACCACTTCAGTAGTAGGTGGAACCTCAGCAGTCCTAGCAGCAACTTCAGCTCTCTCAATCTCTAGAGCTTCTGCTATACTATCCCTGACCAACTTTCGGATAGCTGCTTGTGTCATAGTGGGTGTTTCCGATGTAGCCTTTGCTTTTCTTGGCGCCATACTTCTGATAAATAATAATCGACAACAACCATGAGAAAACTATAATAGAAATAGTCATCGTACAAAAATATACGCCCACTACATGTATATATACAACCGCAACAAGTATAAATACAACCACGACATGTACGAGTACAACCACAACCTGTAATAATACAACCACGACACGTATAGATACAACCACAACAAGTATAAATACGTTAACCATAAAGAGCAACCATGAAACATCATAAATATAATCACAACACATGAGTATAATACATGAAAATTTCGGCCTACATAGACCGATATATATATATAGCACAACATTTCCAACATAGTAGAGTCGCACTTGATATATTTGTTTGTACAACAACCAAAAGACTACAAGTTCTTGAACTACGTCCCACACCTCGGGACTAGGAAATAGTAAAAGCTAATATAATACTAGTCTATGTCTATGCTCCTCCAGGTGCTCCAGATGGTCCAGGAGCTCCAGATGCTCCAGGCTCTCCCCTCAAGCGGCGAATCTCTCGATCCATCGCAACCACGATCTCCTCCAGATGCTGAACTCGTAACTGAGAAGAAACATCCCTGCGCTCCATCACTGTCAACCTCTCACGAAGCAATGCCAACTGATCTACCTGCTCCCACTGAGTCTCCTGTGTCGCCTGAGCTCTATCTCGAATCCCTGGTAACTCATCCCTAAGCTGGTCAATCAGCTCCTGATGTCCCAACTGTCGTGCCTCTAGTCCATGGTATGTCACATCAATACCAACCCTGCCCTGAACCAAATCCTCAACCTGCTCCTCGACAGTCTCAAGTCGAGTAGTAATGATCTCATCAACTCTATACCCTAACCTATCGACTTGCTCCTGCTGAGCACCCATCTGATCCTCTAATGTGACGGCTGTAGGGCTCCCAGCCGCAGCCGCTCTAGAACTCTCACCTAACAGCAAACCCTCGATCTGCTTCTCAGCCGCCTCTAGTCGAGGAGTGATATCCTCATCAACCCTATAGTCCAAACTATCAATCTGATCCTGATGAGCCCCTAGCTGACCCTCCAATGTAACATCTGCAGGCTCCCTAGTATCAGTAGGCTCACTAGCAACTGTAGACTCCCTAGCAGCAGTAGGCTCCCTAGCAGCAGCTGCTCTCGAACACTCCCCTACATGGTATACTGGTGGTGGTTCTGCTGATTCTGACTCTGTAGTAGGGGAATCTGGTGTAGTAAACCTAACACGCTTCCTAAGCGGTAATAGTGAAGTCGATATGCATGTAGTAGCAGGTATGGCTGGTGGTGGTGTAGGTAACATAGGAATAGTGGGTACCTTAAAGGTAGATGTAATAGGGCAAACTCTCTTCCTAAGACCTATAGTAGTCTTACTGCGTGGAAACATAAGTCTAGGTTCTGATCTAACAGTGGTAGCAGGGGATGATGTATCAGTGGGTGTACAGGTAATCTCGGGTGGTGCAATAGGGGAAACATGAGGAATAGGTAATGGTGAACGGGCAGTAGAAGACATAGAGCCTTCGACATCGGAGTCTGTGATGGTGTACAGTATAACATTTGGGTTTGCAGACATGGTTCTGTGATAATCAAGGTGAAATAAAATAAATAACTCGTAATGAAATCACCAAAAGCAATGAACATGCACTTATGATGAAATGATGAGATGCTATGATAATGAGGTTATAGTCTAGGGTCAATGATACATCCTAGTTCTCTATAACCTTAGCTCTGGTACCAATCTGTCACACCCCCAATTTACCTGACTTGCAGCGGAATGGAATGCCTAGGGGTGTAACTGTCATAGCACCATAACCAGGAAATATTGAACGACCTAAAGTGTCGTTTTGAAAACACATCGTTTGACTTATTAAAACATTCAGAGTATATTACATAGGTCCCAAAAGTCATGAAAGGTTTACAGAAATAAGTTTAGACATGTCAAACGATAATTATACATAAGTGCATGAAAGTGTCAAAGTGAGACGCGTCATCCTAGGTCCTCACTAAAATGACTCCATGCATGCCATGAAGTTTATGCTCTTAGTTACCTGAAAATACATTGCGAAAACGGTCAACACGAATGTTGGTGAATAATCATAGGTTTGTAAGTTAAATCGTATGTACATAAGCCACAAGTATAAAGTAAACCGACATAAATGTCAAAATGCTACATTGTCCCTTAAGCTCATGACCCCGAAGCTAGACTTTGTAATGCCCCAACAGAGTGTTTACCAGACACTCACTTGATAAGACATGAAATGCATTCGTCCCGTTGGAGCAACCCAAACACGAATGGAGGCGTCACCCTCAATAGATCTATTCACTCACTCTCGCTTAGTACTTGAAATTAACGGTCCATGATATTGAAAAGGGGACTTGTTATGATATGGTATAAAGGCAACTTAAGCAATGTATGGAATTTGTAATACTTGGGCATGTACGAAAGTAATTGATGCAATGTATTCTCCCCCGTGGGATTTGAAATCAAATAAGTAATTGAAAACGGGGCCATGAAAACTCACCTCAACTGATGATACTGCGATGATATGAAATGAACAACAATGATTGGTTAACTGCCGCAACCTAATATGAATGATGAACGATCTCATTTAGATCACCAAATGATGTTATGAATGTCCATGCTCATGTTCCTATACCACTCTATTCTTTTGAAAAACACTTGTGTTATCAAAAATATATATCCAAGAATTTGGAAAAATATTGCTATTAGAAAAATAAAATAAGCTAGTAGCAATATATACTTATATATATATCGTATGTTTCCATGTTAGTGTTGAAATACTCGGGTTGTAATCCTTGAAACATCGCCTTGAAATGATGAAAATATACTTGTAATAACTAATACTTCATTAGTTATAAAATTTGGTACTTAATATTAGTTCTAATTTATAAATGTACTTCGTAGTTTTTGTGTCACTTTTATTAAAAGCTGTCAAATATAAAATGGTTTTAGCCGATATTCAAACGTGAATATCTTTGTCGTTACTTGTCCGTTTTACTTGTTCTTTATGTCCACGGTTACGTCTTAGTATGTAGTAATATATTTTGGAAAGCTCGGCTCCTCCGGGTTACGTCTAAAGTCTCTTTTTGACCGACGAAAAACGTCCAACAGCAACTAATTTCCAGAAAATACTTTTCGTCAACAATCTTGCAAAAATCATAACTTCTTCGTTATTAACTCTTTTTAATCCGTTCTTTCGCCTACGGATTCATTTTTGAAAGTATTTTCTAAAAATTTTGCCAAAGTTTCCTTGGTGTTTACTGATTTTCCAGATTTTTACAAAACGGGACAGCATGTCTAAAATAGGTTCCAAATCAAGTTTTCAAGGTTTAAAACTAATTTCTACCATCACCAAACCTCTTGTAATCACCACATAGCTAATCTAATCCTACCATACACCTTCTTAGGGTGCCATGGACTCCTAACCAAGTTATTATAGCAAGGGAATTCTTAAATAAAAAGTTAGGGTTTGTATGTTCCATTTTTGACAAAATAAATGGTGGTATAGCTAGTTGTACATGGTTTTTAGCATGGAAATCATGAAATACAAGTAAATATAAGATGTTTCATGTAAAAATAAAGTTGATAACTTACTTGATAAAATGAGATGATTAGATGATGATTATGCTTGGATTTCTTGTGTTTTTGTTGCTTGATTCTTGATTAGGCAAGGATAATGAACAAGTTTGATGTTATAGCTTTTGAAAAATGATCACTTGATCTTATTATGGTGGTTTGGTCGTGGGTTTGAAGAGAGGATGGAAGAGATAAGATGAATTTTGATCTTTCCTAAAAGTGTGGTTTATGATTAATGAATTTTGGTAAAGTTAGGTTTTTAAGGGTTTATTAGTTTAATACTTAGGAGTTAATGCATAGGGTTAAAAGGGTGTTCATATGGCTGGTTTTTCAAGGGTAGAAGGGGGGGTAGGGTGCTTGTGATTTAATTAGAAAACCTTGCATGAATTATGCACTAGTTTGTGTTATTCGTTAAAATCGGGGTACCGGTTTTAATAGAAATAAATGTTCACGAAGTTAACCGGGATGAAATAAAGTCATAATAATGTTGAAAATATGTTAAAAATATGTTGGGTACATTCACTGAGTGATCGGGTGATTATTGTTTAGTTTTCACGAAAACCGTCGTTATATTCATACGCGTACGTTATAAATAAAATAAATTTCCAAAATACTGGGTAACTGGATGTTATAACTTTTATGATGTTAAAATGGATATAAAAATATGTCGGGACCATTGTGGGAATATTTAGATATATTCGTCGTGTATAAACCGGGTGTTAACGTTTACTATAAATACTTATACGTAAAAACGTTAAATGTACTGAATATAGAAATTTGAAAATCCTAAGAGTGGTATAACATGAAAATGCTGTTATGATGATATGCAGACTATCTCCAGTCCGTATGCAGTGTCCTTAGCACTAATGAAATGAATTCGCACCTAAACCAATCCGGTTACGCGAATTTGAATACCCGTAAACTAAATTTACGATGAAATGAGTAATGCACGTGAATGATGAAATATTTTTCCGGAAATGAATAGTGTTTAGTGAATAGTAAATTCCCCAAAAGTTTCTCAGAATATCAAATTGACCTCGAAAATGATGAATAGTAAATCAATGAATAGTGTTTTGATGAATAGTGATTTATGAATAGTAAAAAGTCGAAGTTTGGGAAAATGACCTGAAACGGTAAATGACCTGAAATGGTGAGTTGTGACATCCGCCCACCCAAATAAGAATTCAGTCCCTGAATTCAGCTAGTGTTGGTCTCGGTAATAGGTTTGGTGAAAAGGTGTGGATACTTGCGTTGCATTTGGTCCTCTCGTTCTTAAGTAAACTCGGTTCCTCTTCGAGAATTCCAGCGAACCTTAATGATCGGAATTCTACTCTGCTTTAACTGTTTGACCTCTCGGTCCATGGTTTCAACTGGTTCCTCCACAAAGTTAAGTTTGTCATTTAGTTGAATCTCTTCTAATGGTATAACGGATGACTCATCTGAAAGGCATTTCTTAAGGTTTGAGACATCTAATCCATACTGATAACAACGTCAAAACTTCCAAGTTCTACGGGCATAAGGTCTATATTGTATGGGTGATTTAGGAAATTGATGGTGCAACCACGGATAACGGTGTTGGTGTTAACTAAAGACCTATCGGCTAATTCAACAATATAGGGAATGTCTAAAGTAGTTGGTTCTATGTTAAGTAAAGGTGCAAATGCAATAGAAACAAAACTTCTATCCGTTCCTGAATCAAATAAAATGGATGCATAACGATTATTAACGAGGAACGTACCCGCAACAACATTCGGGTCCTCACGGGCATCTTCTCCTCCCATAACATAAGCCCTTCCTCGAGCTACTCCTCCTTGATTTCCAGCTCCTTGATTCTTCCTCTTTGGGCACTCACTCCTATAGTGTCCAATTTCTCCGCAGTCGAAACATGTTACTGGTGGTTTCTGATTTCCACCCAAGTTTGGATTCCAGCAATCCCTGGTGTAGTGACCAGCCTTCTTGCAGTTGCCACATATATCTGGGCAACGTCCTGGGTTATGGTGTTTCTGACACTTATCACATTTGGGTAGATTTCCAGCATACCCTCTCCCTTCAGTAGGTCCTGCAGCATAGGCCCTTGCCACTTCTTGCCTCTTAGGTGGTGGCTGAATAGCATTCCCACCTTGGTTACCGTCAAACCTCCTTTTGTTGTTGTTATTGTTGTTTGGGTTGTTGTTTCGGTTATTGTTGTTGTTTGCAGCAGATTTTCCTTTCAACACTTGGACCATAAGTTTCTGAGTTATACGAATGGCCTCTTCCATTGATTGTGGGTCGAAAGACATCACATCCCCTCGGATGCTTTCGGGTAATCCCCCAGTAAAATTCTCCATCTTTTTCTCATCATCCGGAACCATAGTTGGACATAGTGTAGCCAACTCCTGAAACTTCCTGATATAAGTCTCAATGTCATCACCCTTTGTTACCAGCTCATAGAATTCGGTTTCCAACTTTTGCACCTCAGTACGAGGGCAAAACTTCTTAGTCATTAGCTTTTTGAATTCAGCCCAAGTGAGTTTGTAGGCATTCTCCATACCAATAGGCTGAGCATACGAATTCCACCAAGACATGGCTTCATCCAGCAGCATTCCTGTAGCAAACTTTACCTTGTTAACCTCCTGACAACCACACATGAGAAAAACGTTCTCAGTCTTCTCAAACCAGCGGATTAAAGCAACCGCTCCCTCATTGCCCTTATACTTGATAGGATCACTAATCTTGAAATCCTTCCAAGTACATTCACGCCTAGTAGTGGGTTGAACCACTTCAGTAGTAGGTGGAACCTCAGCAGTCCTAGCAGCAACTTCAGCTCTCTCAATCTCTAGAGCTTCTGCTATACTATCCCTGACCAACTTTCGGATAGCTGCTTGTGTCATAGTGGGTGTTTCCGATGTAGCCTTTGCTTTTCTTGGCGCCATACTTCTGATAAATAATAATCGACAACAACCATGAGAAAACTATAATAGAAATAGTCATCGTACAAAAATATACGCCCACTACATGTATATATACAACCGCAACAAGTATAAATACAACC
The DNA here is from genome assembly GCA_030686995.1 of Artemisia argyi. Lineage (NCBI taxonomy): Eukaryota > Viridiplantae > Streptophyta > Magnoliopsida > Asterales > Asteraceae > Artemisia > Artemisia argyi. The sequence continues at coordinate 209,162,543 of CM060684.1, read as the reverse complement.
ACGACATGTACGAGTACAACCACAACCTGTAATAATACAACCACGACACGTATAGATACAACCACAACAAGTATAAATACGTTAACCATAAAGAGCAACCATGAAACATCATAAATATAATCACAACACATGAGTATAATACATGAAAATTTCGGCCTACATAGACCGATATATATATATAGCACAACATTTCCAACATAGTAGAGTCGCACTTGATATATTTGTTTGTACAACAACCAAAAGACTACAAGTTCTTGAACTACGTCCCACACCTCGGGACTAGGAAATAGTAAAAGCTAATATAATACTAGTCTATGTCTATGCTCCTCCAGGTGCTCCAGATGGTCCAGGAGCTCCAGATGCTCCAGGCTCTCCCCTCAAGCGGCGAATCTCTCGATCCATCGCAACCACGATCTCCTCCAGATGCTGAACTCGTAACTGAGAAGAAACATCCCTGCGCTCCATCACTGTCAACCTCTCACGAAGCAATGCCAACTGATCTACCTGCTCCCACTGAGTCTCCTGTGTCGCCTGAGCTCTATCTCGAATCCCTGGTAACTCATCCCTAAGCTGGTCAATCAGCTCCTGATGTCCCAACTGTCGTGCCTCTAGTCCATGGTATGTCACATCAATACCAACCCTGCCCTGAACCAAATCCTCAACCTGCTCCTCGACAGTCTCAAGTCGAGTAGTAATGATCTCATCAACTCTATACCCTAACCTATCGACTTGCTCCTGCTGAGCACCCATCTGATCCTCTAATGTGACGGCTGTAGGGCTCCCAGCCGCAGCCGCTCTAGAACTCTCACCTAACAGCAAACCCTCGATCTGCTTCTCAGCCGCCTCTAGTCGAGGAGTGATATCCTCATCAACCCTATAGTCCAAACTATCAATCTGATCCTGATGAGCCCCTAGCTGACCCTCCAATGTAACATCTGCAGGCTCCCTAGTATCAGTAGGCTCACTAGCAACTGTAGACTCCCTAGCAGCAGTAGGCTCCCTAGCAGCAGCTGCTCTCGAACACTCCCCTACATGGTATACTGGTGGTGGTTCTGCTGATTCTGACTCTGTAGTAGGGGAATCTGGTGTAGTAAACCTAACACGCTTCCTAAGCGGTAATAGTGAAGTCGATATGCATGTAGTAGCAGGTATGGCTGGTGGTGGTGTAGGTAACATAGGAATAGTGGGTACCTTAAAGGTAGATGTAATAGGGCAAACTCTCTTCCTAAGACCTATAGTAGTCTTACTGCGTGGAAACATAAGTCTAGGTTCTGATCTAACAGTGGTAGCAGGGGATGATGTATCAGTGGGTGTACAGGTAATCTCGGGTGGTGCAATAGGGGAAACATGAGGAATAGGTAATGGTGAACGGGCAGTAGAAGACATAGAGCCTTCGACATCGGAGTCTGTGATGGTGTACAGTATAACATTTGGGTTTGCAGACATGGTTCTGTGATAATCAAGGTGAAATAAAATAAATAACTCGTAATGAAATCACCAAAAGCAATGAACATGCACTTATGATGAAATGATGAGATGCTATGATAATGAGGTTATAGTCTAGGGTCAATGATACATCCTAGTTCTCTATAACCTTAGCTCTGGTACCAATCTGTCACACCCCCAATTTACCTGACTTGCAGCGGAATGGAATGCCTAGGGGTGTAACTGTCATAGCACCATAACCAGGAAATATTGAACGACCTAAAGTGTCGTTTTGAAAACACATCGTTTGACTTATTAAAACATTCAGAGTATATTACATAGGTCCCAAAAGTCATGAAAGGTTTACAGAAATAAGTTTAGACATGTCAAACGATAATTATACATAAGTGCATGAAAGTGTCAAAGTGAGACGCGTCATCCTAGGTCCTCACTAAAATGACTCCATGCATGCCATGAAGTTTATGCTCTTAGTTACCTGAAAATACATTGCGAAAACGGTCAACACGAATGTTGGTGAATAATCATAGGTTTGTAAGTTAAATCGTATGTACATAAGCCACAAGTATAAAGTAAACCGACATAAATGTCAAAATGCTACATTGTCCCTTAAGCTCATGACCCCGAAGCTAGACTTTGTAATGCCCCAACAGAGTGTTTACCAGACACTCACTTGATAAGACATGAAATGCATTCGTCCCGTTGGAGCAACCCAAACACGAATGGAGGCGTCACCCTCAATAGATCTATTCACTCACTCTCGCTTAGTACTTGAAATTAACGGTCCATGATATTGAAAAGGGGACTTGTTATGATATGGTATAAAGGCAACTTAAGCAATGTATGGAATTTGTAATACTTGGGCATGTACGAAAGTAATTGATGCAATGTATTCTCCCCCGTGGGATTTGAAATCAAATAAGTAATTGAAAACGGGGCCATGAAAACTCACCTCAACTGATGATACTGCGATGATATGAAATGAACAACAATGATTGGTTAACTGCCGCAACCTAATATGAATGATGAACGATCTCATTTAGATCACCAAATGATGTTATGAATGTCCATGCTCATGTTCCTATACCACTCTATTCTTTTGAAAAACACTTGTGTTATCAAAAATATATATCCAAGAATTTGGAAAAATATTGCTATTAGAAAAATAAAATAAGCTAGTAGCAATATATACTTATATATATATCGTATGTTTCCATGTTAGTGTTGAAATACTCGGGTTGTAATCCTTGAAACATCGCCTTGAAATGATGAAAATATACTTGTAATAACTAATACTTCATTAGTTATAAAATTTGGTACTTAATATTAGTTCTAATTTATAAATGTACTTCGTAGTTTTTGTGTCACTTTTATTAAAAGCTGTCAAATATAAAATGGTTTTAGCCGATATTCAAACGTGAATATCTTTGTCGTTACTTGTCCGTTTTACTTGTTCTTTATGTCCACGGTTACGTCTTAGTATGTAGTAATATATTTTGGAAAGCTCGGCTCCTCCGGGTTACGTCTAAAGTCTCTTTTTGACCGACGAAAAACGTCCAACAGCAACTAATTTCCAGAAAATACTTTTCGTCAACAATCTTGCAAAAATCATAACTTCTTCGTTATTAACTCTTTTTAATCCGTTCTTTCGCCTACGGATTCATTTTTGAAAGTATTTTCTAAAAATTTTGCCAAAGTTTCCTTGGTGTTTACTGATTTTCCAGATTTTTACAAAACGGGACAGCATGTCTAAAATAGGTTCCAAATCAAGTTTTCAAGGTTTAAAACTAATTTCTACCATCACCAAACCTCTTGTAATCACCACATAGCTAATCTAATCCTACCATACACCTTCTTAGGGTGCCATGGACTCCTAACCAAGTTATTATAGCAAGGGAATTCTTAAATAAAAAGTTAGGGTTTGTATGTTCCATTTTTGACAAAATAAATGGTGGTATAGCTAGTTGTACATGGTTTTTAGCATGGAAATCATGAAATACAAGTAAATATAAGATGTTTCATGTAAAAATAAAGTTGATAACTTACTTGATAAAATGAGATGATTAGATGATGATTATGCTTGGATTTCTTGTGTTTTTGTTGCTTGATTCTTGATTAGGCAAGGATAATGAACAAGTTTGATGTTATAGCTTTTGAAAAATGATCACTTGATCTTATTATGGTGGTTTGGTCGTGGGTTTGAAGAGAGGATGGAAGAGATAAGATGAATTTTGATCTTTCCTAAAAGTGTGGTTTATGATTAATGAATTTTGGTAAAGTTAGGTTTTTAAGGGTTTATTAGTTTAATACTTAGGAGTTAATGCATAGGGTTAAAAGGGTGTTCATATGGCTGGTTTTTCAAGGGTAGAAGGGGGGGGTAGGGTGCTTGTGATTTAATTAGAAAACCTTGCATGAATTATGCACTAGTTTGTGTTATTCGTTAAAATCGGGGTACCGGTTTTAATAGAAATAAATGTTCACGAAGTTAACCGGGATGAAATAAAGTCATAATAATGTTGAAAATATGTTAAAAATATGTTGGGTACATTCACTGAGTGATCGGGTGATTATTGTTTAGTTTTCACGAAAACCGTCGTTATATTCATACGCGTACGTTATAAATAAAATAAATTTCCAAAATACTGGGTAACTGGATGTTATAACTTTTATGATGTTAAAATGGATATAAAAATATGTCGGGACCATTGTGGGAATATTTAGATATATTCGTCGTGTATAAACCGGGTGTTAACGTTTACTATAAATACTTATACGTAAAAACGTTAAATGTACTGAATATAGAAATTTGAAAATCCTAAGAGTGGTATAACATGAAAATGCTGTTATGATGATATGCAGACTATCTCCAGTCCGTATGCAGTGTCCTTAGCACTAATGAAATGAATTCGCACCTAAACCAATCCGGTTACGCGAATTTGAATACCCGTAAACTAAATTTACGATGAAATGAGTAATGCACGTGAATGATGAAATATTTTTCCGGAAATGAATAGTGTTTAGTGAATAGTAAATTCCCCAAAAGTTTCTCAGAATATCAAATTGACCTCGAAAATGATGAATAGTAAATCAATGAATAGTGTTTTGATGAATAGTGATTTATGAATAGTAAAAAGTCGAAGTTTGGGAAAATGACCTGAAACGGTAAATGACCTGAAATGGTGAGTTGTGACAAAATTGGACACTATAGGAGTGAGTGCCCAAAGAGGAAGAATCAAGGAGCTGGAAATCAATGAGGAGTAGCTCGAGGAAGGGCTTATGTTATGGGAGGAGAAGATGCCCGTGAGGACCCGAATGTTGTTGCGGGTACGTTCCTCGTTAATAATCGTTATGCATCCATTTTATTTGATTTAGGAGCGGATAGAAGTTTTGTTTCTATTGCATTTGCACCTTTACTTAACATAGAACCAACTACTTTAGACATTCCCTATATTGTTGAATTAGCCGATAGGTCTTTAGTTAACACCAACACCGTTACCCGTGGTTGCACCATCAATTTCCTAAATCACCCATACAATATAGACCTTATGCCCGTAGAACTTGGAAGTTTTGACATTGTTATCAGTATGAATTAGATGTCTCAAACCTTAAGAAATGCCTTTCAGATGAGTCATCCGTTATACCATTAGAAGAGATTCAGTTAGATGACAAACTTAACTTTGTGGAGAAACCAGTTGAAACCATGGACCGAGAGGTCAAACAGTTAAAGCAGAGTAGAATTCCGATCGTTAAGGTTCGCTGGAATTCTCGAAGAGGACCCGAGTTTACTTAGGAACGAGAGGACCAAATGCAACGCAAGTATCCACATCTTTTCACCAAACCTATTACCGAGACCAACACTAGCTGAATTCAGGGACTGAATTCCTATTTGGGTGGGCAGATGTCACAACTCACCATTTCAGGTCATTTACCGTTTCAGGTCATTTTCCCAAACTTCGACTTTTTACTATTCATAAATCACTATTCATCAAAACACTATTCATCATTTTACTATTCATCATTTTCGAAGTCAGTTTGATATTCTGAGAAACTTTTGGGAAATTTACTATTCACTGAACACTATTCATTTCCGGAAAAGTTTTCATCATTCACTTGCATTACTCATTTCATCGTAAATTTAGTTTACGGGTATTCAAATTCGCGTAACCGGATTGGTTTAGGTGCGAATTCATTTCATTAGTGCTAAGGACACCGCATACGGACTGGAGATAGTCTGCATATCATCATAACAGCATTTTCATGTTATACCACTCTCAGGATTTTCAAATTTATATATTTGATACATTTAACGTTTTTACGTATAAGTATTTATAGTAAACGTTAACACCCGGTTTATACACGACGAATATATCTAAATATTCCCACAATGGTCCCGACATGTTTTTATATCCATTTTAACATCATAAAAGTTATAACATTCAGTTACCCAGTATTTTGGAAATTTATTTTATTTATAACGTACGCGTATGAATATAACGACGGTTTTCGTAAAAACTAAACAATAATCACCCGATCACTCAGTAAATGTACCCAACATATTTTTAATATATTTTTATCATTATTATGACTTTATTTCATCCCGGTTAACTTCGTGAACAATTATTTCTATCAAACCCGGTACCCGATTTTAGCGAATAACACCTAATAACACTTAACCTTACACAAGATTTCCTAAATAACTACCAAGTACCCCTACCCCCCCCCCCCCCCTTTCACCCTTTGAAAACCGGCCCATGAAACACCCCTTTAACCTTATGCATTAACTTACCTATATTTAACTAATAAACCTCTAAATTACTTACATTAACCAAAAACCAAAATCATTTCTCACACTTTTTAGATAAGATAAAAACCATCTCATCTCTTCTTCCTCTTGCAAACCCACGACCCAACAATAATCACAAGATCAAGTGAAGGTTTTTCAAAAGCTAAAGTACCAAAGTTGTTCCTTTTACTTGCCTAATCAAGAATCAATCAAGAAATATACAAGTAATCCAAGTTTTCTAGCCATCTAATCATCTCATTTTATCAAGTAAGTTATCAACTTTATTTTTACATGAATCATCTTATATTTACTTGTATTTCATGAGTACCATGCTAAAAATCATGTACAACTAGCTATACCACCATTTATTTTGTCAAAAATGGAACATACAAACCCTAACTTTTTATTTATGAATCCCCTTGCTATAATAACTTGGTTAGGAGTCCATGGCACCCTAAGAAGGTGTATGGTAGGATTAGATTAGCTATGTGGTGATTACAAGAGGTTTGGTGATGGTAGAAATTAGTTATAAACCTTGAAAACTTGATTTGGAACATGTTTTTGACATGCTGTCCCATTTTGTGAAAACCTGGAAAATCAGTAAACACCAAGGGAACTTTGGCAAAATTTTTAGAAAATACTTTCAAAAACGAATCCGTAGGCGAAAGAACGGATTAAAAAGAGTTTATAACGAAGAAGTTATGATTTTTGCAAGATTGTTGACGAAAAGTATTTTTCTGAAAAATGTTTGCTGTTGGACGTTTTTCATTGGACAAAAAGAGACTTTAGACGTAACCCGGAGGAGCCGAGCTTTCCAAAATATATTACTACATACTAAGACGTAACCGTGGACATAAAGAACAAGTAAAACGGACAAGTAACGACAAAGATATTCACGTTTGAATATCGGCTAAAACCATTTTTATTTGACAGCTTTTAATAAAAATGGACACTAAAACTACGAAGTACTTTTATAAGCTAGAAATAATATTAAGTACCAAATTTTATAACTAATGTAGTATTAGTTATTACAAGTATATTTTCATCATTTCAAGGCGATATTTCAAGGATTACAACCCGAGTATTTCAACACTAACATGGAAACATACGTTATATATATAAGTATATATATATTACAACTAGCTTATTATATTTTCTAATAGCAATATTTTTCCAAATTCTTGGATTATATATTTTGATAACACAAGTGTTTTTCCAAAGAGTAGAGTGGTATAGGAACATGAGCATGGACATTCATAACATCATTTGGTGATCTAAATGAGATCGTTCATCATTCATATTAGGTTGCGGCAGTTAACCGATCATTGTTGTTCACTTCATTTCATTTCAAGTATCATCACTTAAGGTGAGTTTTCATGGCCCCGTTTTCAATTACTTATTTGATTTCAAATCCCACGGGGGAGAATACATTGCATCAATTACTTTCGTACATGCCCAAGTATTACAAATTCCATACATTGCTTAAGTTGCCTTTATACCATATCATAACAAGTCCCCTTTTCAATATCATGGACCGTTAATTACAGTACGAGCGAGAGTGAGTGAATAGATCTATTGAGGGTGACTCCTCCATTCGTGTTTGGGTTGCTCCAACGGAATTACGAATGCATTTCATTTCTAAATTACGAGTGTCTGGTAAACACTCACTTGGGGCAAGTTTTAGTACGTCTAGCTTCGGGGTCATGAGCTTAAGAGACAATGTAGCATTTTTGACATTTTTGTCGGTTTACTTTATACTTGTGGCTTATGTACATACGATTTAACTTACAAACCTATGATTATTCACCAACATTCGTGTTGACTGTTTTCGCAATGTATTTTCAGGTAACTAAGGCATTATCATATTACATGCATGGAGTCACATTAGGATGTGCCAGGGATGACGCACTACATTTTGGATTTTTCATGCACTTGTGTAAATTATCGTTTGACATTTCCTGAACTTGTTTTTTTTTTTTTGTAAACGTTTCAACCTTTGGGGACCTATGTTTTGTAGCACTGGATGCTTTTAAATAAATCAAACGATATGTATTTTCCAAACGACACTTTAGGTCGTTCAATATTTCCTTGTTATGGTGCTATGACAGTTACACCCCCAGGCATTCCATTCCGCTGCAAGTCAGGTAAATTGGGGGTGTGACAGTTTTCGTCATCAATGGAGGTGCTGTTGACTGGAAGAGTGCCAAACAAAGCACACTTGCGATGTCCTCTACAGAAGCTGAATATATAGCTGCTTTTGAAGCTGCAATGGAGGTAGTTTGGATACGGAAATTCATTTATGGGCTTGGCGTTGTTCCCAGCAATGAACGACCTATGTATATGTACTATGATAATTCCGGTGCTATTATCATAGCCAATGAACCAGGTGTTCTTAAGGGTGCCAAACACTTTCGTCGGAAAGTTCACTATATTCGAGAAGTTATCAAAAGTGGTGATATTCGTCTCCTCAAAGTTTACACAGATGACAATTTAGCTGATCCTTTTACTAAACCAATGTCTTGTACTAAACATGTGGAGCATGCTAGGAACATTGGGCTGCAACCTGCTAATAGTCTCATGTAAATCTGTTTTTAGTATTTTAAATAATTGGAATGTTGAACAGTTTATATCTTTAATGAATTGATGTAATGGTTATAGTCATTTTCATTCATATCAAATGTATTCCATATTCGCATGTTTAATCCATGAATAATTTAATTATTCAAAATTGTCCATTGTCAGTTGACGATACGGGAGTATCATCGAATTAAGGCAAATGTGAGCGTGTTGGTGATTTATTTGCCAAACTCATATGTTGTTCCTTGTGATGAACATTGGACTGACCCAACCTTCGAGATTTCACTGCATGGATCGGCGTCAATAGTGAATCTCGCAAATGGTTATGTCTCTTATCCTTAGACTTGAGATGCAAGCAGGTCTTGCATGTGTGGAATTTTATTCTTTGATATGGTTAAACACTGTCCTGAATAAGGTAGTTATAAAAACCATTTTCAGGAGTGATTTGAAACACATGAATGACACATGCAGTCAAAATAGGATTTGTTCCTCCACATGTCATAGAGTTAGATACTATTGGGCCCCTCGATGAATTGAACAGATGTTTGTATGGCCATACCCAAATGAGATTAAGATGAATCTTAATTCACTTGGTAATCTTGTTCAATATCTAGATCGAGAAACATAATAGTTGAACAAAATATAATGACTTTGATCCATGTCTAGTGTTCAACATAGTATCTGTAACAAAAGGATGGATGACATATAAACCATTTAAATGAGAAGTTTAAGAAACTACCCTCACATATTTCTAGGGGCATTGGCGTGTTGCTAGACGCTAACCTTTGCTTGTATAATTACTTGATTATTATGACGTCGCAAGTGGGAGCTGTTGGAGTATGCTCGTGTCATAATAACTAATTATATGGCTAGACATATGTGAGCCTATGGGGTCACACACATATACACTTAGGTACCACTTTATATGTCGTATTTATTGTATTTACGATATATAAATAACCTTATGTAACTAGGAAACTATATCGGGCTTCTAATGAATAAGTAATGGACTCTATTTATTGGACTTGAAAAAAAATATGGGATGCCCATATAGCCCATATGGTGGCCGGCCATGGGGAGACTTCCAAGGGAGGTTTGGTTTTGAAATTTGGACAAATATATGGGAGTTATATTCTCATTAATCCCATAACTATTTTCCTAATTTCTCTCCTCCCTCTCTCTCTCAAAGTCACGGCACAAAATAAACTCCCTCCTAGGGTTTTTATTTCATTGATCTCTTGCCTAGAATCTTGTTTATTCAAGGGCAATAGAAAGGTTACGGGGTTAAGGACTAGCATCAAAGGGGTAACCAAGGAGGTGTAGTATGTTTCACACTTAGAGGTGATCAACCTTATTGATCATTTGGGTTTCTCATACAATTCGTGGGTATTGTTATTGGTGGTGACTCCCGGTGCACGCTACAAAGGTATAAACATGTTGTGTTTATTTTTGATTAATCATATTGGCTATATGGATCCGTGTGGGTGATGTTGTTCCGCTGCGTTTATTTGATTCTTATATTTTTTTTTCATACATCACATATAGATTACACGCTGATTTAATGCATAACTCAAATCGACCTGCTTTACTGTAAATGGGAAATTGTTTGAACCATTTTTACACAGTGAAAACTAAACTCGAGATAAAAGAAAGAAAAAAAAACAGTCATATAAAATTGATTACAAAAGGCATGCTAACCCGTAGGATGGGGTAAAATTTTTCAACAGAGAAATTTATTATTGACTAACGTTTACTCATTAACATTGACTTGGAAAAGCATATATTCCAATGAGGAAAGTTCAATACAGAACACAAAAAAACTAAAGAACAAATCGCTCAATCTTAGCCATTGATCTTTTATACATCCAACGGTTGGATCTCACGTATCAGTGTTACATTTAATTTCACATAAGGGTAGGTTCGTCCATTTATTAAACGTTCAGCTTTCATCCACCCTCATTTTCCCTCTCATCACTCACATACACTCTCTCACCTTCCCCAATACTCAAAACCCTAACCCTTGCATTGGTCCATTTCTCTGGTGGTCTGGTCAGTCCATTTCTCACGGAATATCTCGTACAGCCCCATCCTCCTCGTCGAATACAAAGACTGCTGGAGCACCGTCGTAGAGATGCTAGAAAACAACGCGCCGACACCTTCAGCCTGAAAAATCTTCACTCCGACAGAAACCGGTCCAGATCTAACAACTTGCATCCGACAACAATGGAAGCAACTCCTCCTTCAACGAAGCCTTTAGCACCCATTATATTTTTTTACAGATCAAAATTAAAAAAAAAAAATCAAGAGGATGAGTAGGATTTACATGTTGATGCGGCTTCCTGTTGACCAGTTGACTTTCATATTGATTTTAGATCCATAAGAAAGTAAAACAACTTTAATTGCAAGAAAAAAAATTTGAGGATGAAATTTAAGGGTGGCGTTATTCTTGGAAGATAGTTTGAATGTACTATTTTTGTTCTATATGATATGCAAGTGAGAGTAGCATTTTTGAATTTTGGCATAGAGTACCCTGATCTAGTGTTGATGGTTGAAAAGGGAATCGGTGTGTGAGGGGTGTGTGTCTTGTGTGAGCTTTTATTTTATTGAAACAATAATGGGGGTATTGAAAGCAAGTGGTTCTGAGTTGATGACTGTTGTACTTGTAACAACTATACTACCTTACAAGTAATTTACATAATTTTCCTTTTTTGATGCCATTTCCTTTTTTGATGCCATCAAACTCTATTTTTCTTATCTTGCAAAACTGAAAAGTGCGTTTATTTTGAGGGTACCAAGAAATTGTTTTGTGTCATCTATCATCATTTTCTTTAGTAACAAAAAAATAATAATTAAAAAAAAATAATAATAAAATAAAATAAAAAAACATGTGATTTACACGCGAATCGCATGTGATTTACACACGAATCACATGTGATTTACACAAGAATCACAACAATAACAGAATAACTTTCTAGATTAAAACAGAATCACATGTGATTTACACTAGAATCACATGTGATTTACACACGAATTAAAAAAAAATATCACATGTGATTTAATAAAAAAATATATTTTATTATTAACATTTACTTTTGTAATTTTTTTTTTTTTTAATAACTAGACTTCTTGTAGTTAGTTTTATGTATTTAGCTTGTTTTGGATCACATGAAAGTGAACACATGTGTACTTTGAGATGTTCGGATTCTGAATAAATGCACTCTTTTGTTATTCAATTTAAATTTTGTGTTTTCTTTATTTCATTTTTTTGTTAGTTTTGACCAAACTAGAATGTGAAAAACCAGAAACAAAAGTTATGACGTTAATATTTGTTTGTATAATGTCTACGATGATTAAATCACATTTGATTTACACACGAATCACATGTGATTTACATACGCATCACATGTGATTTACACACGAATCACCGCCCTTAATTTTAAGGCTATGCCATCCTAAGGTGCTGCTAAATGGATGGATCTTATCAACGTCCATGAATGATAAATAATAGATTGAACTGCCGAATCAGAAAAATTGGCAAAAAAAAACCAAAATAACGTGTGATTTACTACTTTCTAGATTAAATAGAATCACATGTGATTTACATGTGATTTACACCCGAATCACATGTGATTTTAGTCTGCTCGCAATGCCGAGTCGGAAAACCAGACTAAAAAAAAACATGTGATTTTTACAAATCACGTGTGATTTTTCTGAACGAAAATTTTGAAAAAAAATGGTCGAAAGTATATACTAGTGCATATCTATATAAAGATAATTTAATTCTCGTCGCGACGGTATATTTTTCGTAGCTTGAAGATTTACCGTTTGCAAGATATGTCATTTTTTTTAAAAAGGTGGAAATTTTTTATTTTTACATAATTACATTTCTGCCCTTCGTTTGTTATTTATAGATCTAATCTCTACCATTGGATGAAAAGAGGATGGGTGGTTTAGATCTTGTGATTTGTTCTTTATATATTAGTGGTTTGTCATAGATCTCACCTCATATTCCAATTGGGTTAGAATTTTTCGACAAAGACTTGGTATTGACTATCGTTTACTCTGCCATTGACGTGGAAAAGTAGAAGGTTTTGTGTATGCATATATACATGATCAGTACCAGTTATATATCATATGATTAATCTTGCGTATTTACTTTTGAATTTTGAAAATCAAACGAGCATTAACAATGTATCCTACTTCCTCCAAAAATCTTACTTCTCGTATGCACAATTTCACTAATGTCCTTACGATGCTCATTTTCGTGTTAGCAAAAACCAGTGCTAATGATTTCAACAAATCAAGAGAAGCAAAAGCTTTGCATGCAACTAAATGGTGGGGAGATGGTTCTTGGGATCATTGTTATTGGTATGGAATCACTTGCAATAAAGCAGGTAGGTGTCATTTCGATATCCTTTAATTATGGAGGTTGTGATCTGGGAAGTCTTGACTTTGCTTCATTTCCAAATCTTGAGGAGCTTTCTATTCATAACTGCGAGCATGGAGGAAGCATCGCGGAGCAGATTTGTATGCTATCTAACTTAACATATCTTTCTCTTTATAGTAATCACCTCACAGGTACATTACCTTCCTTGTTTTCCAATCTCACCCGCTTGGAATACCTTGATCTTTCTAATAACAATTTCACTGGTATTCTCCCAACTCAGATTGTGAGTTTGAAGTATTTAAATTATCTAGATCTTAGTCGTAACAACTTTATTGGTCAAATCCCTTCATCATTTGGTTCCATGGTTAATCTCACCAACCTATACCTGTGCGCAAATCAACAGAATGGATCAATCCCTCCTGCACTTATAACTAACTTGCAAAAGCTTGAATCGTTGGACCTGAGTAATAACAATCTTCATGGTCCAATTCCCTCAAGTTTTGGCAGTCTAAGCCAACTGCAAATTTTAAACCTTGCCATGATTTCTATCAGTGGGCCTCAGGGCCGTCTCATGAATTTATGAAATTTTTGAAGGCCCTGGACGAACTTAAATAATGAGGCATTTCGATAAGTAATGCTATATATAAAGTGTCACAATTTATGAGATATAATGCAATTAGTTAGCTAAACATTGTAACATATTACTCGTTTAATATACTTTCTCATCTAAATAATTTTTTCTTTGTAAAAAATATGCGTACACATGCATATAATTATTAATGGGACAAAATTTGAGGCCCTTAAAAATTTTGAGGCCCTGTGCGGTCGCTCACCTTGCACACCCTCAAAGCCGGCCCTGGTGGGCCTATTCCCCTAGATATAAGCATACTTGATGAAGTTAAGACATTTAGACCTTAATCATAATCGTCTTGTGGGTCCTGTCACAAGTGTGCATGGTTTCAGAAACTTAGAATACTTGGACATCAGTGGTAATCATTTTGTTGGAGAAGCACTTAATCACTGCAACTTCCCATATTTATTACACTTAAATCAGTCTCAGAATCATCTTACTGGAGAAATGGTCTGGTCATCCAATCATTTGAGGACTGCAAAATCAGCTTGCAATGAACATAAGCAAAGAAAACAGCACATACCCCGTTTGACCATTTTTCTTCCCATTATCGTTGGACTTTCCTTCTTAGTGGTTGCGTATTTCTTTTACAGTCGTAAAAAGGCTACCAAGAATAAAATACAGCCTGAAATCACAAAACATGGAGACGTATGCTCGATATTGAATTATCATGGAACAATTGCGTATGAAGACTTCATCACAGCTACAGAAGATTTTGACCTCAAATACTGCATTGGAACTGGTGGCTATGGTAGCGTTTATGAAGCAAAACTGCCTAGCGGTCAAACATTTGCTTTGAAAAAACTTCACAGGTATGAAGCTAAGCAACCAGCATTCGACCACAGCTTCAAGTGTTAACCAGCCTAAGACACAAAAGCATTGTGAAACTCCATGGCTTTTGTTTGCATAACAAATGCAACTACCTTGTATATGAATACATGGAAAAGGGAAGCCTATTTTGTGCATTGAGTGACGATGAATTGGCTGTTGAAGTGGATTGGATGAAGAGGGTGAACATAATTAAAGATGTAGCCCATGCTTTAGCTTACATGCATCACGATTGCAATCCGCCTATCGTTCATAGAGACATATCAAGCAACAACACTCTTCTAAACTCGGAAATGGAAGCATTTGTTGCTGACTTTGGAGCAGCCAGATTGCTTGACCCCGATTCATCCAACCAAACGGTCATCGCAGGAACTTTGGGATACATTGCTCCAGGTAGTTACTTCTACACACTCATACGCTTCTTATGTTTAATTACATCTGGCTAGTAGCAGCTAAACTTTGCTAACATTCTTTTTTGTATGTGATCATTCAGAACTTGCATATAGCATGATTGTGAACGAAAAATGTGATGTGTATAGCTTTAGAGTGGTGGCACTTGAAACAATTGGAGGGAAACATCCTGGAGAGCTTCTTTCATACTTCAACTCTTCTACCAGTCAAGCTACGATGTTGGAAAATATATTGGACCAGCTTCTCTCTTACCCAACAGACAGGCTAATCGAAAAGGAAATTCTGCGTGTTTGTCATGTGGCATTGGCATGTATCCTCACAGATCCAATAGCCAGACCAACCATGAGAGAAGTTTCACAGGAACTATCGCGTTGAGGGTATTATTCAGTCAATCTCAAAGCTTCATCATATCCTGAACAGCTGCACTTTTGAACTTCTGCATATTGTTAAAATAATTACTTATCGTATATTTATTAAGTGCTGCTAATATCCATCATTTTAGCACCAATGGTTGCACGGAAAGCTGTTGGTCCTTTCACTATCAAATCATCATCTATCTTCTTCTTCTACTTGCTCTTTTGGTTTTGTTTAGTTCATCTTTAACTCTCATCATTTGCCTTTTTCATCTCCTTTTATTTATTTATTTATTTATTATTTTTTTTATCCAAATGGCGAGATACTTTTCCATTTGGGTTTTTCGGGCAAATGCAAGTGAAGAAATTTTTTGGGTATATTAGAACACAAACACATACATTATGGTTAGATAGTGGGTGGTGGTAGTTTGTGTTTTGAAAGAATGTGAGATAAGAAAGTGTGTTTGTTTGTTTGTTTGTGTTTGTGTGTTGGTGGATGGGATGAGTGAGTGTGTGTGAGATGATGAGAGAGCCACTCATGTATTTACTCCCTCCGTCTCAAATTTATAATATCCGCTTGACTTTTTCTTTTATTTTTTTAACTTTAACCTTTAATATATTTGTTCGAGTTATATAATACTTGATAAAACATATATGAATGGATTAGTTTTTAAATGTATTTTCATTGGTATAAATTTCATCAAGTATTATATAACAAAAACAAAAATATTTAAAGTCAAAGTTAAAAAGAAATACTTAAAAAGTCAAACGGAGATTATAATTTTGGGACGGAGGGAGTAATTTTTATAACAGAATACATAAAATGACAAAAGTATCCTCTTACTCCGTATTTAACAGTCAAATAAAGTCAAACTGATGGTGTTAGGGAAAATGGACCAAACCCGTAATGAGTGTTTCATTTTAGGACTAGAACTGAGATTTTTTAAACTATTCGACTAAAAGTGAAACATCCGACAAACCACAGGAACAAAAATGTAGTTAACTCAAAACTTAATAGCGTACTTATTTTCACACTTTAAGAAAAGTAACCATTAAGCTAGTATATGAGTGAGTAGTAATTAATAATGCAAGAACAGTACACTCAATGTACATCAGTACATGTTATAAAAGAAAAGGTTGTGTAAAAACAAATGGGTCTAAATAAATACTGTAATTATTACAAGTCAAATTCAGATTAGCCATATTCGTACTACCAAATAGCTTAAAACTAAGTGACAAGACATGATGAAATGAGAAATGCATAAAGAAAATTGAAAATAAGATGACCAAACTGCAAGAAAAGCCCCTAAAGGAATGGTTACAGCAAAAAGAACATGCCATTAAAGTTGGATGCATGGACTGAGCTTTTCTTTGGAGATACATCCGCCTAGTGCAAACCCTTCAAAGAACTGATGGAATGATAATGCCCCCAGCAAGGGTCTAACTTTGCACGAGCGTTTTGATACGCCTAATGAAAGGCCAGCCATGACTAAATGTGACAGGATTCCTAGTTCTATCAAATGTAGAATTAGTAAAAAGGGTCATTTTTTTTGACACATTTTGTTTCTAGCTAAGTTTTCAAAGCTTATCCGTTAGACTTGTCAATTATAAAGCACAATTCAACCAATTTTTAAGTTATTGAGTTGTGTGTTCAAGCTCTACTATATGTCCAAATTTGCTTAGTCTTACACTGTAGCGTTTCTTTAGCAGCAGAAGAATCAGTCCTTCATGATTCTGTGAATCCCACTCGAGTCATCTCAAACATATTGAATTTGCTTCATGTGTACGTTTACTCTCATAATACTGAGTAATTCAATTCAACAAGCAATGTGACCAAAGCATGTGAACGAATCCTGGGGCTCAGGTGAAACCAGCAGTAAAGGCGTCAGTGACTAAGAAGAGGTTGGAGTCAGTTTTGAGGAAACCCTAGTTCTTACCAATTATTGGCATGGATATGAATATGATTTGTTGAAATGGCAAAGAATTTTAGGTTGAAAGAGATTTTACCATCGTTGCATTAGTCAAAGTCCTTTTGGAATCCAACAAGGGTTGGTTACTAATATTGTATATCATAACTCAAATCAGCCCGATTACCGTAAATGGGTCGAAATTGTACTTATTACATTGTGAAAACTAAAGTCAAATTAGACTGATTACAAATGGCAGATTCCTAATTAAACTCACTATAAAAGAAAGAGATCGAAAACCAGTCATTTATTGTGTGTTTGTCTGTTATTTTATTATATTAATAAAAAAGTTTAGAAATGAATGGATATTATTCCAGTTGAAGAATGGAATGATGTTTGTGTAATAAAAATATCGACATAATTCAGAAATGACAATGTTTGTTACTGTGAATATATTGAAGAATGAGTCAAATGAGTTTGACAGAATTTGTGTGGACACCAATTGTAATTCTATCAAGTTGAAGAGATAACGATTATGTGGAAGCTATGCCCAACCCATAGGATGGGTTAGAAAGTTTTTCGACAAAGACTTGGTATTGACTATCGTTTACTCTTTCTCTTTGCCATTGACTTGAAATATCAGAAGGTTTTGTGTATGCATATATACATGATCATTACCAATTATATATCATATGATTAATCTTGAGCATTTACTTTTAAATTTTGATGATCAAACGAGCATTAACAATGTGTCCTACTTCCTCCAAAAATCTTATTGTTCATATGCACAATTTCACTTATGTGCTTATGGTGCTCATTTTTGTGTTAACAAAATCCAGTGCTACTGATTTCAACAAATCAAGAGAAGTAAAAGCTTTGCATGAAACTAATTGGTGGTGGGCAAATAGACATCCTTCTTCAGATTATTGTACTTGGCCGGGAATCAATTGCAACAAAGCAGGTAGTGTCATTTTTATATACCTTTACTGTCATTATAATCAAGGTCTAGGTGATCTGAGAAGCCTCGACTTCGCATCATTTCCAAACCTTGAAGGGCTTGAGATTGATAGCTGCAAGCTTGAAGGGAGCATCCCGGAGCAGATTGGTTTGCTATCAAACCTAACATATCTTTGGCTTCCTCAGAATCATCTCACAGGTAAATTACCTGTCTCATTTGCCAATCTCACCCGTTTGGAAACGCTTGATCTTTCTCATAACTATATCACAGGTGTTTCATTTGCCAATCTCACCCGTTTGGAAACGCTTGATCTTTCTCATAACTATATCACAGGTGTTTCATTTGCCAATCTCACCCGTTTGGAATACCTTTATCTTTCTAATAACAAAATCACTGGTAAAATACCTGTCTCATTGGCCAATCTCATCCATTTGGACCTGAGTAATAACAATCTTGATGGTCCAATTCCCCTAGATATATCATATCTGACGATGTTGAGACATTTAGACCTTCATCATAATTGTCTTGTGGGTGCTTTTCATCCAGAACTTTCAAGTCTTTATTACCTTGATTTGTCATCGAATCAGTTGTCAGGAAACATATCACTTGATAATCCCTGTCATCTTTCAAAACTAAACCTTTCTATGAATCTGATGACGGGAGCCATCACAAGTGTACGTGACTGCAAATACTTAGAATCCTTGGACATTAGTGATAATCATTTTGTTGGAGAAGCACTTAATCACTGCGACTTCCCATATCTATTGCTCTTAAATCAGTCTCAGAATCATCTTACTGGAGAAATGCTCTGGTCATCCAATAATTGGAGGAGTGAAAAATCAGCTTGCATTAAACATAAGCGAAGAAAACAGCACGTACCCCATTTGACCGTTTTTATTCCCATTATCGTTGGACTTTGCTTCTTGGTGGTTGTTTATTTCTTTTGCAGTCGTAAAAAGGCTACCACAAAGAAAATCCAGCTTGAAATCACAAAACATGGAGACGTATGCTCGATATTGAATTATGATGGAACAATTGCGTATGAAGACTTCATCACAGCTACAGAGGATTTTGACCTCAAATACTGCATTGGAACTGGTGGCTATGGTAGTGTTTACGAAGCAAAACTGCCTAGCGGTCAAACATTTGCTTTGAAAAAACTTCATCGGTATGAAGCTAAGCAACATATATTCGACCAGAGCTTCAAGAATGAAGTCCAAGTGTTGACCAGCCTAAGACACAAAAGCATTGTGAAACTTTACGGCTTTTGTTTGCATAACAAATGCAACTTCCTTGTATATGAATACATGGAAAAAGGGAGCCTATTTTGCGCATTGAGTGACGATGAATCAGCTGTTGAAGTGGATTGGATGAAGAGGGTGAACATAATCAAAGATGTAGCCCATGCTTTAGCTTACATGCATCATGATTGCAATCCGCCTATCATTCATAGAGACATATCGAGCAACAACATTCTTCTTAACTCGGAAATGGAAGGATTTGTTGCTGACTTTGGAGCAGCCAGATTGCTTGACCCCGATTCATCCAACCAAACAGTCATCGCAGGAACTTTGGGATACATTGCTCCAGGTAGTTCCTTCTACACTCCGTTATGCATGCTTCTTAAGTTTAATTACGTTTAGCTAGTAGCAGCTAAACTTTTCTAACATTTTTTGTATGTGATCATTTAGAACTTGCATATAGCATGATTGTGAATGAAAAATGTGACGTGTATAGCTTTGGAGTGGTGGCACTTGAAATAATTGGAGGGAAACATCCCGGAGAGCATCTTTCATACTTCAACTCTTCTACCAGTCATGGTACAATGTTGTAAAATATTTTGGACCAGCGTCTCTCTTACCCAACAGACAGGCTAATCGAAAAGGAAATTATGCGTGTTTGTCATGTAGCACTAGCATGTATTCTCACAGATCCAAAGGGCAGACCAACCATGAGAAACGTTTCGCAGGAATTATCTCGTTGAGGATATCATGATTCAGTTCAGCATAAGTGTAGCAACTGTATGTATATGATAAAAAAAAAATAAAGTTTCATTTTCATATTCGGCCTGCATTGTTTTTCTGAGGAATTAAAAGTGTTATGTATAAATGAGATTATGCAAAAATGGTGATTGTTCTGTTGATTCTCTTAGTTAGAATGATTTTAAGGAATCATGTATTGACTGTTGGATGTCATGCAAAAAGATTTATGAGTTGGTCACATGACTCAATTATATACCTTTTTAGAAGTGTCCTGTGATAGATATGCTAAGCATAAAATGAAAAAAATGATGATATATGGTTACTACCTATGGAACTTTTTTTCTTCTTCTTCCAAATATAAATTGCGTATTTATTACACGATATTGTTGATCTCATCTCCAAATTTATCGTATGCAAATGGACTTTCATGAAGCGAACTGAAAATGCGACTAGTCATATTGTTATAGCCAAGTGGGTATTAGGTGCTATTACTCTTTCTTTATACTGACAGCCTTATATGTGTAAGTTCTCATGCACTTAATTCCGAAAAAGTTGATTACTTTAATACAACACCTACACATTTTAACTTATTGGACCAAGACTTAACAAATGAAAATTTTAAAATTTGAGCTATCAAACAGGTTGGAGCTAAGGGGACTGGCAATGGGTTCGGCATCAAGCCTCGGGAAAGGATGCCGCTCGGCATCGACCAAAACCACTCCCTCGGCATGGAGTTTTCGGCATGCAATTCGGGATCCAATACCGAATCGGTATGGGCTACTCCCCATAAAATTCGAACGTTGCCCATTAATTAATATAGCCGTTTGTGGCTTATTAAAAAAAAAATAATAAAAAAAAAATAAAAAAAAAAAAAAAAAATCCCTTTAAATATTACTAATTATTCCACTAATCTCTTCACACATTCAATTAAAAATTACTAATTATTCCATTAATCCTCTCTTCCAAATCTTTTTTCATATAAAAAGAATGGATCTAAATCAATCAAAACGTGTTTCAAAATCATCCAAAGGTCGTGGACGGGGTTCTCGATTACAACCCGTTCAATCACAACCAACTCGTCCGTCACCTCAACCCTACTTTCCCCAACCTCCACCTCAACCCTTCTATCCCCCACCACATCCGGTGAATCCATCATCACAACAACGGCAATATTTTCACCAACCTCCACCGATGAATCCTAACCTTTATAATATAGCAATGACTAGTGAATTTAACCCTTTCATTGACTTCCGTGACGGTCCACCAAGACGTGAAGCAAGTGTAGAACGTGAACTACCGCTTTACGATAACGAGGATGACGACATTTATTTTGTTCCCGAAACTCAATTTCCAAATGCAATCGGTACATTTTTTTTTATAATCGTTATTATTATTTTTTTTTATAATCGTTACAATTTTTATTTTTGTTATAATCGGTACATTTTATTTTTGTTATAATCGGTACAATTTTTTTTTGTTATAATTTAATTTTTTTTATATATATATATATAATCGGTACAATTTTTTTTTTGTTATAATCTACTTTTTTTTTTTTTTAAAATAATCGGTACAATTTTTTTTTTGTTATAATCTAGTTTTTTGTTTTTGTTTTTATAATCGGTACAATTTTTTTTTGTTATAATCTTTTTTTTTTAATAATCGGTACAATTTTTATTTTTTTATTTATTTTTTATTTATTATTTTTTTTTTTTTTTTTTTTTGTTATAGGTGGTCAAGAAAATGATGATGATGTTGAAGTAGTTGAAGAAACAAAAAACCCGGGTAAAGCAAAAAAGGAACCTTGGTCGACTGACGAAGAGGTCGCTTTGGCAAAAGCTTGGGTTCATATCTCGACATGCCCAAAAGTCGGGAATGAACAAAAGAGTGTAAGCTTTTGGGGGAAAATTCTAGAGCAATACTACTACACAATACACTAAAATAAATCCTCTGACTCTCTTTGGCGACTAAAAAAACCCTCCTCCCTTAATCGACTGAATCCAAAAACATCCTAATTCCTTGTGTTTCTATCATCTTTTTGATCAAGTGACTGATTTACATTCGTTTGTATATCACTTACTTGTGTCAGATCTGTGATTGTTTACATTTTTTTTAGGGTTCTTAGGGTTTTTTAATCGCTATACTTCTAAACCGGCCGTACAGATTCATTCTTCTATATTATTCATCCTAAGTCGGTTTATTATCCCTATAAGGTCCCGTGTTCATTGTATCTTCACTTTATTAATCGACCATCATGGGAGCAGGTTAGATTTTGTGGTTATTTGTATGAAACCCTAATCTTGCGATTAGGGTTTTCCTAGATCGATTGGCTGCTGCTGCTGTTCTATTCTTATTGGAATCGTTTAAATTGTTATTTGTTATTGTTTGTGGGTTTGAGAGTATAATGGAGAAGGGTTTTCTGAATTCTTCTAGTACTTCCAAGGGATCGAAGTTAGTTGGGAATTCTGGTGCTCATGGATCGAATGCTTCAAGTGTTAAGAACATGGGATCTTCTGCTTCTTTGGCCGATCAAAGGAGCAACAATAATGTAATTTTAACTAGTTTGGCCGATCAAACTAGGACTGGTGGGTCCCACGCTGGTGATGCTACAAAATCAGTTGAGAATACTGCTGATTTTGTGATTGAAACTCAAGAGACAAGGGGGCCTATTAATGAAGACGTGGCTGACCCTAATGTTGCACAACTTTTGTCTAATGCGCGTAAGAAATTTGATGCAACTATGAATGATCTGCAAGCTGAAATTGCTAGTAATAAGGAGTCTATTCCTAACGCCAACAGTCCTTGTGGGTTAGGTCAGCCTAATAGTATGAGTGGTAATGGAGTGAAATCGACATCTTATGCGGGTGCTACTTCTAACGATTCTCATAAACATATCCCTAACTTTCGCAGGTTGGAATGTAGCAATAAGAGATCCGATGTTGATCTTTCTATCCCTATGAAAGTTGTGGAAGAGGTTAATCTCCGATTTGAGAATACTCTTTATGGGTATTTCCTTGGTCAACGTCTTGCTTTTCCAGTGGTAGATTACTATGTTCGCAATACGTGGGCTAAGTATGGGATTCAAAAGGTAATGATGAATGCAAAGGGATTCTTCTTCTTTAAGTTCAATTCGAAGAAAGGTGTTGATGATGTTCTTGAAAATGGACCGTGGTTAATTCGTAATGTACCTATTATTCTCAAACCATGGTCCTTGAACACCAATTTACTTAAAGAGGATTTGACCAATATCCCGGTATGGGTCAAATTCCATGATGTTCCCCTTGCTATGTTTTCGGATGATGGTCTTAGCCTTCTTGCCACATTGATTGGAACGCCCAAAAGGTTAGATGCTTTTACTAGTCAAATGTGCAAGGATTCGTGGGGCCGGAGTAGTTTTGCTAGATGTATGATTGATGTGAAATCGGATGTGGTGCTTAAGGAAAGTCTCACTGTTGAGATTCCTTTGCTTGATGGGACTGGCTTTACTATTGAAACAATCCGGGTTGAATATGAATGGAAGCCACCTCGTTGTGACACATGTAAGCTTTTTGGTCATACTCTTATTGAATGTCCTAAAGTTGTTGCTTCTCCTACTAAGCCTACACCGAGTGTTACTGTTAGTGATGGTTTCCAACCTGCGAACAACAAGAAGAAGGGTAAGAAGGGTGCTACTACTAGTACGAGTACGAGTAAGGGGGGGTTTTTTAAACCTATTGTGGGTAAGCAATTTCATTATCAACCCAAGAAGACTCCTTCGGCACCTAAGATAGTGGATACCACTAAACCTAATACTCCTGATGTGGCTAGTACAAGTGGAACCAAGATTATTACTTCTAATCAGTTTGATGCTCTTAATATGGATGATACGGAAACCTTTGGTATTCCCACTAATGACACCGACAAGGATGTGGAATCGGGTTGTTTTATGGAAGCTAATGAGGATGAGTCTCTTAAGACTGGTAATGCGTCACAAGATACTTCTATGAGTAATATTCAAGAGAAGGAACATTATGTTGAGTCTACTCCTATAGTTAAGAAAATTGGGGAGCTTGAAAAGCTAATTATTGAAGGGAAAGCGACTCTTGTGGATGATGATGGTCATCCTATTCAGAAGGTTACCTCTTCTTCTAAGAGGTCTAACCCATTTTCTAAAGTAGGCGAGGTCGTGGTATCCGATAGTGACGACGAGGAGGTTGTGGACATGTTTGATGAGTCAGCAAACCTATTTGGTGGTCGTCATGATTGTGATGATGAGTATGATGACTATGATGATTATTCTAAGCAAATTTATGATTTCCCAGGGAATTTGGACGCTTTTAATGCCATGTATGGCACTAAACTCCAAACTCGTAGGAAGTAGTTTTTCATCTTTGTCAATGTAGTGTGTTATCATGTGAGTAGTGGTTTGTTTTCGTTTTAGAAAATAGGAAGTATCTTGTTATGTAAGCTTATCGCCTATGTAACGGGCTGAGATTTGGGATTCACCCAAATCCATTGTACTTAAACGTTTTTTTGGAGTAATACATTTACCAGGTCGTTGACCTTTTACCCCAAAAAAAAATTCTAGAGCAATTCACGATAACCATGGGAAGTACTAATCGAACACACCATAGCTTGAACACAAAGTGGAAACATATGAATACCGAAGTGAATACTTTTAACGGTCTATGGATCCAATTGGTATGTTTTTTCACCATATGCTTTTTTATACTTTGTATTTGATATAGTTGTAGTAATTTATACTTGTTACTTTTATATTTGTAGAACTGTGTTCGTGATAGTGGTTGTGACAATCTTGACGTGATGAAAAATGCCATGACCGATTATAAAAGGAAATCAAAAGGCAAGACTTTTACTCATACGGAAGCATGGGAGATCCTTAAGAAAGCAGACAAATGGTTAAAACAACCATGTATGGTTCAAACATCTTCGTCTAATTCCGATAAACGGAGAAAGTCTTCGGAATCTAGCAATGAAAATGAAAATGTTGAGACTATTCTTCCGGATTTGAATGACGACACAACTCCTACAAGGAAAAAAAAGGGCAAAAAGACCGTTAGCGAGTCATCGTCAATGAATAGTGTTGTTGCGACTTTAGAAAGTTATGCGGCAAAGAAATCACAATTAATGGATGAGGCGGTGGAGAAAAAACGTGCAAAGGATGAGTTGGCCGAAAAGTTGATGTCCGAACAACTCAAAGGTGTTGAAGAAAAGGCTTTTTTACGAGCGATGAAGTTCTTCAACGTCCTGCACGATCAAATTGCTAATCCGGGTATGCGAGAAATTGCTATTGCCAAAAAACTTGAGTACGCGGCGAAATATGGATGGCCTTGCAATTTTTAGATATTATTATGTTGCTTTTTTTCCTAAGCATTGTACTTTTCTTTGAATTATTAATAAAATTTAATGTTTTTGTTTAATTTGTTTAATATAATTAAGAATAAAATAAATAATATAATATAATTTGAATTTTTTTTGCATCATGAATGCCACTAAAAAATGAAGGAAAGGCATGGTGAATTATAAAATGTGTTGGCCACATTTGATTGGTTAAAAATGCTTAATGATGAATCATAATGCATCACCATTGCCACCCTCTAATGGGTTACTTCTTATTAAGCCCATCACCACATCGACTATAAAGTGAATTGTAGCCCTAAAAATTAAAAACCAACTCATGAACAAGTGCACAATAACACGTATATTCATTGATCGAACAATCATCAAGTACGTATTATATTCATTCATAATCAAGTTTAGTATTATCATTTTATAAGATCGATGAATATTGTGGGTGCACGTGTTAATCTTGCTGATTTGGAATATGTTATGTATATGTAGCTGAATTGAATAAATTGTTTTTTCAATAGCTGTTGTTTTTACGAATATGAATATGTTATGCATGTTTAGCAGTAAGTACAATGTTATACTTCGGTATTATAAGTGTAGTGATCCTAAAATGACAAGACAGTTTTATTATGCATGTAGGCTATAATGTGCATGGAACACATTAATCTTTGTATGAAATTAGGTATCTTTAGTAATATCACGTTCATCGGCGATGTAATTATGACGGTGTGAGCTTTCAGCTTCTTGTTCCAACGATTGCTCATACTTATATTGTTGCATAATCATCTCGAGATTAGCTATATCATCTTGATCGGAGAGACTACCAGATAAACTATCGGAATTGCTTGAGGAACTAATGTTTATTTGAAAGAGTAGTTGTGTTGATAGAGAAATGTGTGAAAGTTATTGTTAAAATGATTTGTTATTTATAGCGTGAAAATTGGAATTTAAAAATAAATAAATAAAATAAAAAAGTCATTTGAATTCAATGGTTATATTTCAAAAAGTCATTTGTCTTTATGCGGTTCACTGCAACGAACCAAAACGAACCAATGTGACGATGTGGTGAACTTAAACGGCGCTCGCCATTTTGCGCTCCACGTCACAACGGTGAAACACAAATATCACCATACCCCATGCTCTTATATATTAGCCAAAACAAAAAGTTTGACTTCGTTACTAAAGTTTGATAAAAAGTTCGCATAAGTTATTAGTATTAAGTTTGATAAAAGTTCATCTAAGTTACTAAAGTTTCAAAATTGTCATCTAGTTTACTGAACTTATGAAACATGACATTCTGAGGTTACCGAACCGATAAAAATATGCGTAAACATCACAGAACTTGTAAAAACATGACATTTCTGTTATTTAACTTATCAAAAAATATTCGTTCAAGTTACTCGGCTAACACTGAAATTATAAAAGTGTATGCTTCTTATAAGTTCAGTAACCTAGATGATAATTTTGAAACTTTAGTAACTTAGGCAAACTTCTTATCAAACTTTAGTATTTTTTTTTATATTAACCGTTTTTAGTTGAAAGAAAAGTTGGTGTGTGTGTTTTATTTTGTGTGTTTTGGTTTAGAAAAAACACTATTATAACCAATAAGTCGCATAAGAAATTAATTAGTGGGTACAAGTTGCATAAGAAATTACAATGTATTTTTAATATTATAATAAAAAGACAAAATAAGGTATAAGTCGCATAAAAAGACATCATTAAGTACTATTACACCTATAAAGTCGCATAATAAAGATTAAAGTTGCATAAGAATGTACAAAATACTATTACAACTATAAGGTCACATAATTAAAAGTACAAGTTGCATTAGAAAGTACAAAAAGTACTTTTAAATATTATAATATTTTTTTTGTTTGACTTTTTGTGCTAAAGAGGACAAGTCGCATAAAAAGTACACCATCACCCGCATTTGGGGCAAAAGTTACAATTCGCATATGGTGCGTAAGTCACAAATGGGTAAACGAAAAAATAATTTTATTTATTTATTTATTTTTAGGCAATGTTTTGATCTAGAGTGACCTTTTGGGGCAACTAATAAATTGCCCCTTAATTTATTTCGTAAGCAAATGATACATTCACTACCACATTGATTGTTCCTTTATAGGGGCTTCTTATAACTAGTATACTATTACAATATGAAAACAATGACAAAAAAAACATATGCATAGTAGTTGTATAGTATTCAAAGATCGGTGTTGATCTTGTTGTCCTAAATAAATCTCCATAATTTTTCACATGTTGTTGACTTGGTGCGGAGGAAGCAAACCATCACTATTCTCCACCAATTAAAACATGCCTAAAAAATCTTTTCAACTATTCCTTTCTCATGTTTTAATAGCTGTGCTTGTCTCCTCTAGAAAATGAATTCCTTTCTTTTTGTAAAACAAATTAGTTTACAACCACCTTGGGCCTTTTGGCAATATACTGTTTCATTTTGTCTTGTGTTAGTCATTGTACTTTTGTGCATTTGGAGTTAGTAAAAAATGGCTTCGTGTCCGTTTGGGTCATTTTTTGACCCATTTTGTTTCTAGATATGTTTAAAAAGCTTATCCGTTAGACTTGTTAATTATAAAACCGAATTGAACCAATTTTTAAGTTAATGAGTAGCATATCAAGCTCTACTATATGTCCAAATTTGCTTAATCATACACACTGTAGTGTTTCTTCGGCAGCAAATTAAAAGACCGATTCTTAGGAAAATTTATCACTTGTATAAAAAATCGTACATGCGAGACAACAAAATGCCAAATACGACTCTCATCATCATCATAACTGAAACGATGGGAATGAATAAGCGAGTACCCTTCAGAAGACTCACTTGCTCGTTCATGATTATGTGAATCCCACTCGAGTCATCTCAAACATCTTGATTTTGCTTCATGTGTACGTTTACTCATAATACAGAGTAGAGGTTGCAAAACGGGTGGGCCGGGCGGGCACGGGCTACGGGCTAAACGGGCTATGGGCTAAACGGGTGCGGGCTAATCGGGCGCGGGTCAAACGGGCGCGGGCCAAACGGGCGCATGTTATACGAATAACTTTAGAAATGACTTAAAACAACAAAAAAAATTCCTCAAACATAACACCTCATTTATATTTAAGTAATATATCCATAAGTTTTTCATTAAATGTTCACCAATTGAGAGAAAAACATGTGTGCCCATTATACCCATTTAACTTCCAAATGGGCAATATATGCCCATTTAAAAAAAAAAAAGGGGGGCCCAAATGTAACCAAATCTTTTTAAAATGTGCCCATTTAGCCCATTTTTTTGATTTTGGGCACAAATTGCCACCTCTAATAAAGAGTATACTATTGAAGTCAAAAAGCAATGTGGTCAAAGCATGTGAACGAATCCTGTGGCTAAGATGACACTAGCAATAAAGGCCTCAGTGGCCAAAGTATTTTGCTTCATGTGGAAGCTATGCCATTGACTTGGTATTGACTATCGTTTATTCTGCCATTGACTTGAAATATTAGAAGGTTTTGTGTATGCATATATACATTATCATTACCAATTATCATATGATCAAACCAATATTACCAATAATGTGTCCTACTTCCTCCAAAAATCTTACTTCCCATATGCACAGTTGCACTTGTGTGCTTATGATGTTCATTTTTATGTTAGCAAAAACCAGCGCTAATGATTTCAACAAATCAAGAGAAGCAAAAGCTTTGCTTGCAACTAATTGGTGGGGAGATAGAAATGCTTCTTCAGATCATTGTACTTGGCCTCATGTTAGATGCAATGCAGAAGGAAGTGTCATTATGATATACCCTTACTGTTATAATAATGAAGGTCTAGGTGATCTGAGAAGCCTTGACTTAGCTTCATTTCCAAACCTTGAGGATCTTTCTATTAATAACTGCAAGCTTGAAGGGAGCATCCCAGAGCAGATTGGTTTGCTATCAAACTTAAGATACCTTTCGCTTTATAGTAATCATCTCAAAGGTACATTACTTGCCTCGTTTACCAATCTCACCCGTTTGGAAAACCTTGATCTTTCAAATAACAATCTCTCAGGTAAATTAACTGTCACTACAAGAAAAGGAGGCTTTAGTGACCAAACTTCAGTGACGACATTTCATTTTGGTCACTATTTAGATGAAAATAGTGACGATATAATTTTTCGTCATTATTTTTGGTCATCGGTAGAAAGTCAGTGACGAAACTTATAAGTGGTCACTATTTAGTCACTAAATTACATGAATAGTGACGAGAAATTTCGTCATTAAGTATTAGTGACGAAATTTTGGTCACCATTTCACATATTGCTAATTCTATAAAATCATTAAGAACAAGGGCATTTAGATATGTACTTATTAAAACTTGCATATTCGTATATTAATCCCAAAATCATAAACACTATGAAACATTATGATAAAAAAACTTGTATTGTAGAGAAATATGCAAAATTGCAAATATTTAACCAATTTTTTGAAAACCGCGTTTTTTAATCGATCGGTCAAGTCACCGGATCACCGGGTTACCGGTTCGACAGCGGATCAACCCGGTTTTCTATTAAAAAAACTATTTTTTTCAAGCGGTTCGACCACCGGGTCAACCT
Organism: Artemisia argyi; assembly: GCA_030686995.1. NCBI lineage: Eukaryota > Viridiplantae > Streptophyta > Magnoliopsida > Asterales > Asteraceae > Artemisia > Artemisia argyi. The sequence continues at coordinate 209,132,344 of CM060684.1, read as the reverse complement.
AGTTTTCTGTAAAAAAATGAAAAAAGACCAAACACGATCGAGTTTCAGGAACTGGGTCGACCCGTGTCACTTAAAACCCGGCGGGTCTAACTAGTTAACCCGTTTCTAAAAACCGGGTTTTTAAACCCGTCTTTTTGACCGGACCCGATTCAACCGGTTGAACTGGCCGGGTCGAACCGGGTTTTAAAACACTGTTTGAAACATAAACTTTCAAATTTCAATATGTAAAAATAAAAAAAAGAATTTGTATATCAAACATTTAAAAAATAACTTATATAAAAAAAATAACTCATATAAAAAAAAGAATTTGTATATCCATCCAAACATCATAATTCATTATCCAAAATAAACTATTTCATTATCCAAACATAACTCATCGCTCTCATCATCACTAACATCACTATAATTCATCACCAAATTATCCAAACGGAGTATAAAATAATTATAATTCATCGCTCAAGCTGTCATTAGTGTTACGGTTCGGATCTCAAGCTCATTAGTGTTACGGTTCGGATCTCAAGCTCTATTATCACCTGATTTTTTATTTTTTTTACTAATAAGCTCATTTGTGTTACTGTATTGAATGTTGAAATTTGAATTTACAACTGGCGGTTATCCATAATGTTTGTATTGAATGTTTGTATTTTTATTAATTTTTTTGTTTGTGCTGAATAACTATTCGATGAAATGCCTGACTTAGTTGTGTATGTTTTTTTGCTAAAAGTATTGTGGATTGGATGTGCAGATCAAGTGTTTGACGAAATGCCTGACTTAGTTATGCGTATTCTGTAGTAATATTTTGTTTGTGCATTATGCGTATTCTGTAGTTATGAACTAGTTCGTGTGTTGCCTTAAGCTACTAACTAGTACTTTAGATTCGTGATTTTGTTTAAGTGTTCCGTTTTATAGAAGCGGTCGTGAAATAACTTGAATACTATCTATATACAAATAGTCGTGAAATTATCTGAGTTTGATGTGAAATGATTCGAAATAAAGTTATGTTTTGTTTTGGTGTATGCATGATACGATATGTACCACCTTAACTATATGTTAATTCAAAAATTATAAGACACTAAAGTTGCGGTTTATATTGTGGACTATTTGTCCTAATGGAAAGGCTAAATAACAAGTATGTTTAAAGGGATAATTTGAAAAGTAAGTAAGGTCTCCCTATGAAAATATTATCCTTAAAGTATTAGAACACTGATGTATGCATATATTAGCTAAATGAATGACATTATGCAGAAAATAATGACAAAAATCCTAGAGTGATGTATGCATATCGGAACAGGGGTATACCAGAATAGCAAGAGCATGATCTTCTTTCCAGATGTAAACCAACACTTGTCCAAATTAGATAAAAATCATGTCATTGCATTTAAGTAGAAAAATATATAGTTCATTTAAGTTCCTATTTACAGAATATCATAATACTAGTTAGTGCCTACTAAAGGATGCGAAAATTACCTATCTATAAGGATGTGAAAATTACGCGAAAATTACCTATCTATTTACAGAATATCATAATACTGGTTAAGGTAATTAATTATATAATCGATATATATATTTTTTTTGTTAGATAACTATCGAAGTTGTTGTGAGTATATAGATTGAAATGCTAATACAATTGGACATGTTGAATTTTATATAATTAGTCAATACATTAGACTAAATGTGTTGTTAGATAACTAAATAATTGCGTGTTTTGCTAGTTGCAACTTTTTTAATTGCATCAGTTAGTAATATACTTATGAACAAATTGTGCATGACTTAGATCATTACAGTCTTCGCCATCATGCATTTGGATATAACACAAAATATTGAGGTTTAGTTTAGAACGATCGTAATTGATTCTTTGTGTTTCATTAGGTTCCGATCAAGACTTTGGTTATTGATGGTAATTGTAGAATGGAGGATCGGGGCTTAAAAACGCAACATGGACATGTGAGTCTCTTGTAATCACTTTTGCTATTTGATTCTGAGACACTTGGTCAGTGTCATTGAGGTGAGGTATACGAGTGCATGATTGGTTTTTGTATTCCATGTTGGACATCTTATAACTATTAGGTGAAGGTTTCAGGAAGAAATTTTTGCATCTTCTTTCACGGCAGCTACATCCCTACAATCAATTGATTTCCAAAATACAAGAAGGTATGTGGCACAAGCATTTTCTTGAGATCAGAATTGAAGTTGATTTTAGCTCTTAAAAGAGACAAGTAAAGTTGTGAAGCTAATAAATGTGTATTAAATATGCTGCCGCTATTGTTTTTCATTACACTAGATATTAATCATACATATATTGTGTATATTGGTGTAATATAAGATAAAGGGTCCTTTTTGTAGGTGCTACGAATTAAATATGCATGCTCCTAAACTTTTTGGGGCGATTGGAATCCAAAATAACTGAGTGCATTAGAAATCCTCTTGATAGGCCTTCTTATCTTTGAAGAGATTCTAGAAGTCGACTTTCTGGTATGAGTTTTATATTTGGACAAATACGAACATATAGATTTACTTTAGCTTTATCTATTTCAGATTATTCTATTGTTATATTTAGTGACTTAACTTTTGATACTATAAATATGATTTTGAAAGCAATTTCTGGTATCTTCTATGACTTATAGTTTCTAATATCATGCATGACCAGGATGCGCGAGAAGAGGCTTTGATTGAGCTCAAAGCCATTGAGCAAAAGTATCAGAGTCTGAAAGTGGGTTCACATTCTATTTCTTTTTTATTAATCATTAGATAACTTAAAATAATATGATGACAGTTATATAAATGAAAATTTCAGGCAGAATTGGGACAATTTGCAGACAATGATCCAGCTACATTTGAAGCAATGATTAATCAAATAAATACCTTATTTCCTTCATTTGTATTGTATCTTATTCATTTACGAGTAGAAGACCTTTGTTTGAAATTAAATCCGTATATCGACTAAACATGCTGAAATGTTAATCATTGATTTCAGAGGAAGCTATTAAAGTTGCCTATGAAGCAGCTAACAGATGGACAGGTTTGACCTCCTGGTTTCTACACATAAAATTCTAGTTTCATCTCAGCTATTCACTTATTCTTAACAGGGCCATATGAATATTCTGCAGACAATATCTTCACAATGTGTCAGTGGTGCTCAAACAATTTCCCTCAGGCCAAAGAATAGCTTGAACACTTGTACAATGAGGTATATTAGTTTCCCAGAACCATCTTGAAACACAAGTAATTTACCTGACAACTCATTTGATTTCACTGCTATTCCTACATACTACCTTATAATTATGAATACCTAATAGCCGTATGCCATAAACAAGAATTGCAGTTTATATGGACCGGTCATTTAGATGTCCATAAGGTGGGTAAACAGGCAGATTAGGTGGTAAAGGGTGGTAGGGGTAAAAATGGGTAGGCTGGTTTGACCCGCCACACATTTTGTGCAATTCTTGAAAACTTATATACGTAGAGTTACTGTGTCAAATATAATTACATCATATTTTTTTTAGAAAGGCAATTACAACATCATATTAACTCAAATAAAATTAATTTCCTTTAGATTCAATGATTAAGCAGTTTCATGTATTTGAAATACATTTTGGGTGTCGATTGGACCAACATGTTGACCCGTTTCCTTTTGAGTTTTGTACACATTCAACCCGTTAAAAGATAAGCATAATATGAATTCACCAATTCATAAGTAAAAGGGTTGGAATCACCACCTTTAGATGTCAACTGACATCAAATAGTTTTATGTACCCTCGTTAGGAAAAATGCCACGAGGCTTTCATTTTTCAATGCAAATGCTGATGCATGCTAAAACTATTTAACTGTGATTGTGAAAAATGGATGCTGTCTCACCTGCCTTTATATGTAATTTTCAGGTAGGGATAACAAAGGATTTTGACTATTTGGAGTTACCAGCAGTAACATCTGTGAAGCAACTCGAGGAATAGATACTAGAAGCACATGGTAGGTATCACAGTTACTTCAGTTGCCTTGTATCACCCCTTTAGTCAGTCTGGATGAATGTGATAAGTTATGAGTTGTGTTTGTGTTGAATTTCACCAAGCATTTGGGTTTTGTGAATGAAGTTAATTTGTTAAATTTGCATTGCTACAAATATTTAGCTTTTAGTTCATTTGTATATTGAAAATTGGTACAGATTTTTTTTTGGTTATATGCTCATTTTAGTGACCACCTATTTCGTCTCTAACACTCAGCAGTCTGTGACGAATTTTTGGTCACTAAGATTAAAAACAGTGACGATTTTTTCGTCACTATGAGCACTGTGACGATTATTTTCGTCACTAACGGGGTTAAATAGTGACGAATTATCTGGTCACAGATTAGTGACCATGTATAGTTTCGTCTCTAATAGGATTAGTGACGGAGCTTTAGTGACGACTAGTGACGACTCTGAATTTGGTCACTAACAGTTTAGTGACCACATTTTACACTGTTAGTGACGAAATCGCTTTTGTCACTAAAGGGCTTTTTTCTTGTAGTGTGTCTCATTTGCCAATCTCACCCGTTTGGGATACCTTGATCTTTCTAATAACAATCTCAGTGGTAATTTAACTGTTTCGATTGCCAATCTCACCCGTTTGGAATACCTTGATCTTTCTAATAACTTTCTCACAAGTAAAATACCTGACTCGTTTTCCAATCTCACCCGTTTGGAAAACCTTCATCTTTCTAATAACTATCTCACAGGTATTTTACCTGTCTCGTTGGCCAATCTTACCAATTTGAAAAAACTTGATCTTTCTAATAACAATCTCTCAGGTAAATTAACCGTCTCATTTCACTACAAAAATTTTGCCATTTAGTGGCACACATTTTTAGTGGCAAAATATATATATGCCACTGTAGTATGTTTCTAATGGCAGATCATTATGTGTCACTATGGTTATTAGATATTTAGTGGCACTATGCACTTTATGCCATTAATGACATTATTAATAGTGGCAAAAACTCGGGTCTCTTATTTTAGCTTACTAGAATTAGTGTCACATTTTTATATTATGACACAATTTTTTTTTTTAATATTTATATCTTTCCTAAATGTGCCACTATAATACAGGAAAACATATAGCTCCCACATTCGAATAATGTAGGCGGGCCTTTTAAAAAAATTAAAGATGGTGAGTGGGCCTTTTAACCCTCAAGTTTTTATACGAGTATGATAATATGCGATTAAAAACCCTACCTCCCATGCTCTCATATGTCATAGCCGCATAGTTACATACTTATATGAATCATCACCACCACCACTCTTTAGCTACTACCAATATCAAGTCAAGTCACGTAAGGGTTCCTACCTGCAGTTGCCCTATTCTCTTCCCCTTGTTTATTTTGTGATATGTTTCTAAGTGTTACAATTATAAAATGAATTATAGGGTAAGTTAAGAATCTATGAACCAGATTCCGTAAAGTGTCCGACAAAAAAATAGTGAGATCTTGTAAGTTAATGCATGTTACATTCTTAGTTATGCCTTTTATTTTTCTTTATATTTTTTTCGCTTTCCTTTTTTTACTTTGTAATTCGCAACATTTTCTTATTTTAGTTTCCGATCATGGTGCTGCAGAGAAGAAAGTTGTTGAGTCAGAAGCGGAAACATCACCACCATGTGCTCTTATAAAAAAAAATTTATTGCTTTGACAATTTATGGAATTCTCTAATCCTAGTTTAATATGTGTAATTCTCATTTATAATAAGAATTCTTTTTGTTTGTCTACAGAGATTTACACTTTAAAGAGATATCGAGAGGTTTACTTCAAAGGATGAAGTTGTAATCTTTTGGTAGTGTTAGGCATATTGTATATTATTGTGTATTTAGTTCTTTGAGTTGGAGATTTGGATGTGTGCTATTTTGTTCGATTTACATTTCTTGTATATTGAAGCGCTCTGTTGATTAATAAAAGTTTCATTTCTATGTATATTTTAAAGTTGTTTGTCTCATGTTTTATGTAATAAAAATTGGTTTTCTGATCAAATCTTTGTTGATATTGCTAGAAATGTGTTTGGGTAATAGCACTACAAGAAAAAAGCCCTTTAATGACAAAAGCGATTTCGTCACTAACAGTGTAAAATGTGGTCACTAAACTGTTAGTGACCAAATTCAGAGTCGTCACCAGTCGTCACTAAACCTCCGTCACTAATCCTGTTAGAGACGAAACTATACACGGTCACTAATCTGTGACCAGATAATTCGTCACTATTTAACCCCGTTAGTGACGAAAATAATCGTCACAGTGCTCATAGTGACGAAAAAATCGTCACTGTTTTTAATCTTAGTGACCAAAAATTCGTCACAGACTGCTGAGTGTTAGAGACGAAATAGGTGGTCACTAAAATGAGCATATAACCAAAAAAAAATCTGTACCAATTTTCAATATACAAATGAACTAAAAGCTAAATATTTGTAGCAATGCAAATTTAACAAATTAACTTCATTCACAAAACCCAAATGCTTGGTGAAATTCAACACAAACACAACTCATAACTTATCACATTCATCCAGACTGACTAAAGGGGTGATACAGGGCAACTGAAGTAACTGTGATACCTACCATGTGCTTCTAGTATCTATTCCTCGAGTTGCTTCACAGATGTTACTGCTGGTAACTCCAAATAGTCAAAATCCTTTGTTATCCCTACCTGAAAATTACATATAAAGGCAGGTGAGACAGCATCCATTTTTCACAATCACAGTTAAATAGTTTTAGCATGCATCAGCATTTGCATTGAAAAATGAAAGCCTCGTGGCATTTTTCCTAACGAGGGTACATAAAACTATTTGATGTCAGTTGACATCTAAAGGTGGTGATTCCAACCCTTTTACTTATGAATTGGTGAATTCATATTATGCTTATCTTTTAACGGGTTGAATGTGTACAAAACTCAAAAGGAAACGGGTCAACATGTTGGTCCAATCGACACCCAAAATGTATTTCAAATACATGAAACTGCTTAATCATTGAATCTAAAGGAAATTAATTTTATTTGAGTTAATATGATGTTGTAATTGCCTTTCTAAAAAAAATATGATGTAATTATATTTGACATAGTAACTCTACGTATATAAGTTTTCAAGAATTGCACAAAATGTGTGGCGGGTCAAACCAGCCTACCCATTTTTACCCCTACCACCCTTTACCACCTAATCTGCCTGTTTACCCACCTTATGGACATCTAAATGACCGGTCCATATAAACTGCAATTCTTGTTTATGGCATACGGCTATTAGGTATTCATAATTATAAGGTAGTATGTAGGAATAGCAGTGAAATCAAATGAGTTGTCAGGTAAATTACTTGTGTTTCAAGATGGTTCTGGGAAACTAATATACCTCATTGTACAAGTGTTCAAGCTATTCTTTGGCCTGAGGGAAATTGTTTGAGCACCACTGACACATTGTGAAGATATTGTCTGCAGAATATTCATATGGCCCTGTTAAGAATAAGTGAATAGCTGAGATGAAACTAGAACTTTATGTGTAGAAACCAGGAGGTCAAACCTGTCCATCTGTTAGCTGCTTCATAGGCAACTTTAATAGCTTCCTCTGAAATCAATGATTAACATTTCAGCATGTTTAGTCGATATACGGATTTAATTTCAAACAAAGGTCTTCTACTCGTAAATGAATAAGATACAATACAAATGAAGGAAATAAGGTATTTATTTGATTAATCATTGCTTCAAATGTAGCTGGATCATTGTCTGCAAATTGTCCCAATTCTGCCTGAAATTTTCATTTATATAACTGTCATCATATTATTTTAAGTTATCTAATGATTAATAAAAAAGAAATAGAATGTGAACCCACTTTCAGACTCTGATACTTTTGCTCAATGGCTTTGAGCTCAATCAAAGCCTCTTCTCGCGCATCCTGGTCATGCATGGTATTAGAAACTATAAGTCATAGAAGATACCAGAAATTGCTTTCAAAATCATATTTATAGTATCAAAAGTTAAGTCACTAAATATAACAATAGAATAATCTGAAATAGATAAAGCTAAAGTAAATCTATATGTTCGTATTTGTCCAAATATAAAACTCATACCAGAAAGTCGACTTCTAGAATCTCTTCAAAGATAAGAAGGCCTATCAAGAGGATTTCTAATGCACTCAGTTATTTTGGATTCCAATCGCCCCAAAAAGTTTAGGAGCATGCATATTTAATTCGTAGCACCTACAAAAAGGACCCTTTATCTTATATTACACCAATATACACAATATATGTATGATTAATATCTAGTGTAATGAAAAACAATAGCGGCAGCATATTTAATACACATTTATTAGCTTCACAACTTTACTTGTCTCTTTTAAGAGCTAAAATCAACTTCAATTATGATCTCAAGAAAATGCTTGTGCCACATACCTTCTTGTATTTTGGAAATCAATTGATTGTAGGGATGTAGCTGCCGTGAAAGAAGATGCAAAAATTTCTTCCTGAAACCTTCACCTAATAGTTATAAGATGTCCAACATGGAATACAAAAACCAATCATGCACTCGTATACCTCACCTCAATGACACTGACCAAGTGTCTCAGAATCAAACAGCAAAAGTGATTACAAGAGACTCACATGTCCATGTTGCGTTTTTAAGCCCCGATCCTCCATTCTACAATTACCATCAATAACCAAAGTCTTGATCGGAACCTAATGAAACACAAAGAATCAATTACGATCGTTCTAAACTAAACCTCAATATTTTGTGTTATATCCAAATGCATGATGGCGAAGACTGTAATGATCTAAGTCATGCACAATTTGTTCATAAGTATATTACTAACTGATGCAATTAAAAAAGTTGCAACTAGCAAAACACGCAATTATTTAGTTATCTAACAACACATTTAGTCTAATGTATTGACTAATTATATAAAATTCAACATGTCCAATTGTATTAGCATTTCAATCTATATACTCACAACAACTTCGATAGTTATCTAACAAAAAAAATATATATATCGATTATATAATTAATTACCTTAACCAGTATTATGATATTCTGTAAATAGATAGGTAATTTTCGCGTAATTTTCACATCCTTATAGATAGGTAATTTTCGCATCCTTTAGTAGGCACTAACTAGTATTATGATATTCTGTAAATAGGAACTTAAATGAACTATATATTTTTCTACTTAAATGCAATGACATGATTTTTATCTAATTTGGACAAGTGTTGGTTTACATCTGGAAAGAAGATCATGCTCTTGCTATTCTGGTATACCCCTGTTCCGATATGCATACATCACTCTAGGATTTTTGTCATTATTTTCTGCATAATGTCATTCATTTAGCTAATATATGCATACATCAGTGTTCTAATACTTTAAGGATAATATTTTCATAGGGAGACCTTACTTACTTTTCAAATTATCCCTTTAAACATACTTGTTATTTAGCCTTTCCATTAGGACAAATAGTCCACAATATAAACCGCAACTTTAGTGTCTTATAATTTTTGAATTAACATATAGTTAAGGTGGTACATATCGTATCATGCATACACCAAAACAAAACATAACTTTATTTCGAATCATTTCACATCAAACTCAGATAATTTCACGACTATTTGTATATAGATAGTATTCAAGTTATTTCACGACCGCTTCTATAAAACGGAACACTTAAACAAAATCACGAATCTAAAGTACTAGTTAGTAGCTTAAGGCAACACACGAACTAGTTCATAACTACAGAATACGCATAATGCACAAACAAAATATTACTACAGAATACGCATAACTAAGTCAGGCATTTCGTCAAACACTTGATCTGCACATCCAATCCACAATACTTTTAGCAAAAAAACATACACAACTAAGTCAGGCATTTCATCGAATAGTTATTCAGCACAAACAAAAAAATTAATAAAAATACAAACATTCAATACAAACATTATGGATAACCGCCAGTTGTAAATTCAAATTTCAACATTCAATACAGTAACACAAATGAGCTTATTAGTAAAAAAAATAAAAAATCAGGTGATAATAGAGCTTGAGATCCGAACCGTAACACTAATGAGCTTGAGATCCGAACCGTAACACTAATGACAGCTTGAGCGATGAATTATAATTATTTTATACTCCGTTTGGATAATTTGGTGATGAATTATAGTGATGTTAGTGATGATGAGAGCGATGAGTTATGTTTGGATAATGAAATAGTTTATTTTGGATAATGAATTATGATGTTTGGATGGATATACAAATTCTTTTTTTTATATGAGTTATTTTTTTTATATAAGTTATTTTTTAAATGTTTGATATACAAATTCTTTTTTTTATTTTTACATATTGAAATTTGAAAGTTTATGTTTCAAACAGTGTTTTAAAACCCGGTTCGACCCGGCCAGTTCAACCGGTTGAATCGGGTCCGGTCAAAAAGACGGGTTTAAAAACCCGGTTTTTAGAAACGGGTTAACTAGTTAGACCCGCCGGGTTTTAAGTGACACGGGTCGACCCAGTTCCTGAAACTCGATCGTGTTTGGTCTTTTTTCATTTTTTTACAGAAAACTAGGTTGACCCGGTGGTCGAACCGCTTGAAAAAAATAGTTTTTTTAAGAGAAAACCGGGTTGATCCGCTGTCGAACCGGTAACCCGGTGATCCGGTGACTTGACCGATCGATTAAAAAACGCGGTTTTCAAAAAATTGGTTAAATATTTTGCAATTTTGCATATTTCTCTACAATACAAGTTTTTTTTATCATAATGTTTCATAGTGTTTATGATTTTGGGATTAATATACGAATATGCAAGTTTTAATAAGTACATATCTAAATGCCCTTGTTCTTAATGATTTTATAGAATTAGCAATATGTGAAATGGTGACCAAAATTTCGTCACTAATACTTAATGACGAAATTTCTCGTCACTATTCATGTAATTTAGTGACTAAATAGTGACCACTTATAAGTTTCGTCACTGACTTTCTACCGATGACCAAAAATAATGACGAAAAATTATATCGTCACTATTTTCATCTAAATAGTGACCAAAATGAAATGTCGTCACTGAAGTTTGGTCACTAAAGCCTCCTTTTCTTGTAGTGTAGAAATAATCATCAATATATGTTTTAGGTGCAAGCAATATATGTCATTAAAACCATTATAGCTAGTATTAAAACATAATACGTACTTAATGGCACAACTTATATGCCACAAAATCTTATTTAGTTTATTGTGACAAATTATTAAGTGCCACTATATCCTTAAAGTCAGAAGCAACACAACAAAAAAGTGTCACTAAAACTCTTTAGTGGCAGCGTCGTTAGTGACACTCTTTTTTTCTGCCACTAAATGTCCAACATACCTATAGTGACACTTATTTGGCCATTGTGGCACTTTTCGTTTGTCACTAAATGGCCATTTTTTTGTTGTGTTTGCGAATCTCACCCGTTTGGAATACCTTGATCTTTCTAATAACAATCTCAGTGGTAATTTAACTGTTTCGATTGCCAATCTCACCCGTTTGGAATACCTTGATCTTTCTAATAACTTTCTCACAGGTGCTTCGTTTGCTAATCTCAGCCATTTAAAAACCCTTAATCTTTCTAATAACAGTTTCACTGGAATTCTCCCAACTCAGGTTGTGAGTTTGAAGAATTTATATTATCTAGATCTTAGTCGAAATAACTTTACTGGTCAAATCCCTTCATCATTTGGTTCCTTGGTTTATCTCATCAACCTGGACGTGAGCGCAAATCAACTGAATGGATCAATCCCACCTGCAATAACTAACTTGCCTTACCTCAGAAAGTTGGCCCTGATTAATAACAATCTTGATGGTCCAATTCCCTCTAGTTTTGGTAATCTAAGCCAACTGCAATTATTAGACCTTCATCATAATCGTCTTGTGGGTGCTATTCATCCGGAACTTGAGAAGCTTTCAAGTCTTTATTACCTTGATTTGTCATCAAACCAGTTGTCAGGAAACATATCACTTGCTAGTCCCTGTTTTCTTTCGTATCTAAACCTTTCCAAGAATCTGATGATGGGAGCTATCACAAGTGTACGTGATTGCAGATACTTAGAATACTTAGACATTAGCGGTAATCATTTTGTTGGAGAAGCACTTAATCACTGCGACTTCCCATTTCTATTGCTCTTAAATCAGTCTCAGAATCATCTTAAATCAGTCTCGTCGTCCAATAATTTGAGGAGTGAAAAATCAGCTTGCAATGAACATAAGCGAAGAAAACAGCACGTACCCCGTTTGACCGTTTTTCTTCCCATTATCGTTGGACTTTCCTTCTTAGTGGTTGCGTATTTCTTTTACAGTGGTAAAAAGGCTACCACAAAGAAATTACAGCCTGAAATCACAAATCATGGAGATGTGTGCATGATAATGAATTATGATGGAACAATTGCATATGAAGACTTCATCACAGCGAAAGAGAATTTTCACCTTAGATACTGCATTGGAACTGGTGGCTATGGCAGTGTTTATGAAGCAAAACTACCTAGTGGTAAAACATTTGCTTTGAAAAAATTTCACCGGTATGAAGCTAAGCAACCAGCATTCGACCAGAGCTTCCAAACTGAGATCCAAGTTTTAACAAACCTAAGACACAAGAACATTGTGAAACTCTATGGGTTTTGTATGCATAACAAATGCAACTTCCTTGTATATGAATACATGGAAAAAGGGAGCCTATCTTGTATATTGAGTGACGATGAATTGGCTATTGAAGTGGATTGGATGAAGAGGGTGAACATAATCAAAGATGTAGCCCATGCTTTATCTTACATGCATCACGATAGCAATCCGCCTATCGTTCATAGAGACATATCAAGCAACAACATTCTTCTAAACTCGGAAATGGAAGGATTTGTTGCTGACTTTGGAGTAGCCAGATTGCTTGACCCTGATTCATCCAACCAAACAGTCATCGCAGGAACTTTGGGATACATTGCTCCAGGTAGTTACTTCTACTCACTGTTACGCTTCTTAAGTTTAATTAAGCCTAGCTAGTAGCAGCTAAACTTTGCTAACATTCTTTTTTATATGTGATCATTTAGAACTTGCATATAGCATGATTGTGAACGAAAAATGTGACGTATATAGCTTTGGAGTGGTGGCACTTGAAACAATTGGAGGGAAACATCCCGGAGAGCTTCTTTCATACTTCAACTCTTCTACCAGTCAAGGTATGATGTTGGAAAATATAATGGACCAGCGTCTCTCTTACCCAACAGACAGACTAGTCGAAAAGGAAATTATGCGTGTTTGTCATGTGGCATTGGCGTGCATTCTCACATATCCAAAGGATAGGCCAACCATGAGAAACGTTTCACAGGAATTATCACGCGCGTTGAGGATATCATGATCAGTTCAGTCTATCTTAAAGCTTTATTATATGCAGAACAATATATAGAACACGCTTACAATGTTTATCTCCTTTCATATTCAGCATAAGTTTACGTCGTCCCAACTGCATGTATACGATACTGAATCAAGTTATTTTGTTAAAATGCTTTTGTATTATAATGCTAATTTAAATACATAATGTACTATCGTTTAACTAGATACTTAACTACACTATCTCATTTTCGGATTATGTAGCATATGCCAAAGTACTTCAGCAATGAACTCTTTGAATGGCTTGCTAAAGCACGTGGACATATTCCTTAGTGGTTTCCAAACAGACACCACCATTTCATGCTTGGACCTCGGTACAGGCCTTCTACGATCTCCATTGCTGAAAAACGTATAAGCCTGATTTCTTTTAACTAAACCGCCTCGTAGTGGCCTGAACGGAAGAGCTTTGTATTCAGGGTCCATATGAATACCATTAGCCGCCTCGAATCAAACCATTGTTGCCCCTGATAATAACTCTTCTTTTTCTGACTCAAATCAAGAATAATAGATTTTTGGAAACCACAATGAAAATATCTTTTATACTTGTGGAGCCAATAATTGTTTTTAAGATATTGATATAACAATGTATGGTTTGTAATAAAAGCTTAAGTGCTAAGGCATGAAAAGTATACGACTTGAAACAACTTATTTTGAGTATTTATTTGATGCAACATGACAGTTGGAAATATAGCATTAATTTTGGAGAAAGCAACTTATTTTTACTAAAGTTTCTTCTTTGCCATTGACTTGGAAAAGTAGAAGGTTTTGGCCTTTTGGGTATGCATATTATCTGTAGCAAATATATATTCTGATTTTTCACTACTTTGTTGGCCATTAAACAAATAACATCAATAATGTGTACTACTTCCTCCAAAAATCTTACTTTTCATATGCACAGTTTCACTTATATGCTTACAATACTCTTTTTCGTGTTATCAAAAACACTGCTAATGATTTCAGCAAATCGTTAGAAGTAAAAACTTTGATTGCAACGAATTGGTGGGGGAGATAGAAATGCTTCTTAAAATCATTGTACTTGTGACGACTTCATATATATTTCAATAAGTAGTATATAGCCACAAATGCTTTAACACACTTTCATAACTTCAATTCGTATATCATACATATATTTTTCACCTACAGTTTGTTGAATACGAAATGAGATGGACTAGGCATGTTTCATATAAACACATTCATGACAATAGTAATGAAACAGTATACATTATAAGTATGGTGATTGTACTCAAAATGACGATGCTGTGAGATCGGAGACTGAATGATGTTCTCAACATGATAACTCCTGAGAAACTTCTCTCATTGTTGGTCGGGCTTTTGGATCTCTGAGAACGCATGACAATGCCACCTAACCAACACGGATGATTTCTTTCTCAATTAGCCTATTGGTCGGATAAGAAAGTTGTTGGTCTAATATATTTTCCAACATTGTACCACTATTTGTAGAATAGTTGAGAGATGACAGGAGGTCTCCTGGATGTTTGCCTCCAATTGTTTCAAGAGCTACCACTCCAAAGCTATAAACATCACATCTTTCATTCACAATCATGCTAAATGCAAGTTCTATGATAACATATACCAAGTTATTGTTAGTGAAGATCTAATGACTTGTAGATATAAAATTAAGAAGCGTAAGAACATGTATAAATAATTACGTACCTGGGGCAATGTATCCTAAAGTTCCAGCGATTACCGTTTGGTTAGATGAATCAGGATCAAGCAATCTGGCTGCCCCAAAGTCAGCAACAAATCCTTCCATTTCCGAGTTCAAAAGAATGTTGTTGCTTGATATGTCCCGATGAACGATAGGTGGATTGCAATCATGATGCATGTAAGCCAGAGCATGTGCGACATCTTTTATAATATTCACCCTCTTCATCCAATCCACTTTAACAGCACGCTCATCATCGCTCAACGTGCAAAATAGGCTCCCCTTTTCCATGTACTTGTATACAAGGAAGTTGCAGTTGTTATGCAAACAAAAGCCGTAAAGTTTCACAATATTTTTGTGTCTTAGGTTGGTTAACACTTGGACCTCATTTTTGAAACTCTGGTTAAATGTCGGTTGCTCAGCCTCAAACCGATGGAGCTTTTTCAACGCAAAAGTTTTACCGCTAGGTAGTTTAGCTTCATAAACACTACCATAGCCACCAGTCCCAATGCAGTATTTGAGGTCAAAATCCTTTGTGGCACTGATGAAGTCTTTATATGCAATTGTTCCATCATAATTCAATATCGAGCACACGTCTCCATGTTCTATAATTTCTATATGAATTTTATTCTTGGTAGCCTTGTGACAACGGTAGCACACATAACCAAGAAGCAAGAAGCAAATCCCAACAATGATGGGAAGAAAAATGGCGAGATAGTGAACTAGTTTGTTTGTTCGCTCTTGTTGTGTGCACATTGGTCCATTCGGGACAATTGTGGTGAAATGATTCTGATACTGATTTAAGAACATCAAATTTACGAAGTCCAAATAACTAAGTTCTTCTCCAACGAAATTATTGCTACTGAGGTCCAAGTACTCTAACTCATTGCAAACCTTTAGTGATTTGACAACTCCAGTCATGAGATTCTTAGATAGGTCTAGATGTTTTAAACTACAATGAGTTTGAAATGACACGTTTCCTGACAAGTGGTTTGAAGACAAATCAAGATAAACGAGCTGTGATGACTTTCCAAATTCAGAATGAACAGGACCCACAAGACGGTTATAATTTAGGTCGATATGCTCTAAGTACTTCAAATTTGTTATATTTAGAGGAATAGGACCACTAATGTGATTCGTGCCAAGGTTTAAAAATTTCAGTGCACGTAGATGACCAAAACTTGAAGGTATATGACCACCAAGATTGTTGTCACCAAGGTTCAGTACCTCTAACTTTTGCAAGTTACTTAGTTTTTGTGGGATTAATCCATTCAGTTTGTTTGTGCACAAATCCAGGATGGTGAGATTAAACATGGAACCAAGAAATGAAGGGATGGGACCACTAAATTGGTTATGACTAAGATAAAGGTCGGTGAGATTAAACATGGAACCAAGAGATGAAGGGATGAGACCAGCAAATTGGTTATGACTAAGATTGAGATGAAGCAAATTCTTCAAGTTCCCTATCTGATATGGGATAGTACTCGTGAAATTGTTTCCAGAAAGATCAAGTTCTACTAATTTGGTAAGATTAGTGAGTGAAACAGGTAACGTACCGTTTAGATTGTTCCCACGAAGTGAAAGATGGGTCAGATTTGATAGCATACCAATCTGCTCTGGAATGCTTCCTTCTAAGCGGCAGCTTTCAATAACCATGCGATCAAGGTTCGGAAATGAAGAAAATCCAAGGTTTCCGAGATCATGAGGAAAGTCATAATAATAGTTACCACAATTAAACTCTACTGAAACAACACTTCCTGCTTCATTGCAAGTGATTCCATGCAAAGTGCAATCATCTGAAGCATTTATACCCCGCCAACCCGCTAAAAAATTATTAGCAGTCGTATTTGGTAACACAAAAACAAGCATCATAAGCAAATAAGTAAAAGTGTGCATACAATCACATGTAATATTATTGAAGGAAATAGACGACATTATTAATGTTTGTTTATTTATCAAAAACTACTGAAAATTAATCATTATATGATAGTAGTATATATGCATGCACAGAATCCTTCAATTTTCCATGTCAATAGCATAGAGTAAACGTTAGTCAATAACAAGTTTCTTTGTGGAAAATTTCTATCCCATCCTAAGGGTTGGGCTTAGCTTTCACATAAAAACAAGTGGTTCATGTATTTTTTCAGCTTTTGTAATTTTATCTTTTATTACAAAAAGACTTTGTTATTAGAAAAAAATATCTTCTAGAAACAGTATAGTTTCCATTCCAAGTATGACAATTATAATAATCAATTCCTGTGAAATGCGTATTCTTTGTGTTTTCACTCAAGGAAATTAACCATAGTAGACAACTATTGATTATTTGGCATGAAAGTGTCCAATTTCTCAAACATCTTCATAATTTAAAGCTTTTGAGTTTACCAGAAGATATGTGAGCCGGTAATACGACTCAATTATATACCTTTTTAAAAGTGTATTGTAATGGATGTCCTAAGCATAAATGAAAAAAATGATGATATATGATTACTCCCTATGAAACTTTTTTTTTCCTTCCAAATACAAATTGCACGTTTATTACAGATATTGTTGATCTCATCTCTAAATTTATCTTTATGCAAATGGACTTTCATGAAGCGGGGTGAAAATGCGTCTAGTCACATTATAGGTAAGTGAGCATTAGGTGCATGGTTTGGGGTGTGCATGTTCGGGTAATAACCGAATAAGCCGAAAACCAAAATGGAACCGAACTTATAAGCGAACCGAATTTTCCAAAACCAAACGGAACTAAAAATGGTTTTTGATCTGGATATGGTTTTGACTATCTGAACCGAAAACCGAATTTACATAAATATATATACTCGAAGTACTTTTTATATATTTCTATATACAAAAATACCATTAAAATTTTATCCTAATACAAAAACACTTTTTATGCTTGAAATAATTTTTATTTGTCAAAAATCAATACAATAAAATTTTTAAAGAATATAATGGTGTAATTCGGGTTATTTGGGTCAACCCAAATTCAAATTCGGTTTTTAGCTCGGTTCGGTTGAATTCTAGTTCGGTTCGGTTTCGTTTCCGGTTTGACCCAGAAATTTTTTTTAACCAAACTAACCGAACCAAATAAACAGAACAACCCCATAAGCGAAGAACACCCCTAACTGACAGCTTTATATGTGCAAGTTCTCGTGCACATAATTGTGAAAAAAGTTGGTTACTTTAGTTAGTAAAACATGCGACATCATTTTAGCTTATTGGACCAAGACATAACAAATGAAAATCTTTAAAAATTGGGCTATCAACAAGAAGCGCGGGCTTGTAGTAGGATCATATCGTTTACGATCCAATGATTCTAGACCAATTATGCTAAAATTAAGATCCTACTACGATCCTGTTCGATTTCTATATATGGATCATACGATCCTACAATCACAAATAGACAAACAAAGTAAAACATTATATTTTCAGGAGACTAATTAAATAAAAACTCCTACATTGGGGTGTTTACAAATCAGGTAATACCCACATGAACTGAAAAATGAAACCAAACCGAATCGAATAAAACTGAACCAAATTTGTAACCGAACAGAATTAATATACAATTTTCGGTTTGAATATGGTTTTGGCAAAATAAAAACCGAAAACAGAATTCACATAAATATATATTTTTTATGCATCATTAAAAAAATAAAAATAAAACCCTTTAAAGCTCTTTTCTAATATAAATATAACATTTTTTAAGTTTGAATTTTTTTTGCTAAAAATATATATAACTAAATTAATATATATATATATATATATATATATATATATATATATATATATATATATATATATATATATATATATATATAGGGGGGCTTTATTTTCAGAACCCTGTTAAGTGCGGGAACTGCGAGAACTCCAATTTTGCATTAGAAAACATGCATGTTCATATAAAACATGTATGTTTTCTTACATACACCTTAATACACATGTCTGCGTATTAAGGTATATGTAAGAAAACATACATGTTTTATATGAACATGCATGTTTTCTAATGCATAATTGGAGTTCTCGCAGTTCCCGCACTTAAAAGGGTTCTAAAAATAAAACCATTTTGCATTGATCTATTGCACTTAACAGGTTTTTATATGAACATGTATGTTATGCATGTATGTGTATTAAGGTGTATGTAAGAAAACATACATGTTTTATATGAACATGCATGTTTTCTAATGCAAAATTGGGGTTCTCGCAGTTCCCGCACTTAACAGGGTTCTGAAAATAAAGATACACTATATATATATATATATATATATATATATATATATATATATATATATATATATATATATATATATATATATATATATAAACAGTGGTGGATCCAGAATTTTTTTTGATGCGTGGCACAAAATTTATTTTTTACCCCAACTTCTAACGTATACAAAATTAAAAGCAAAATTAACACATGACTAACTACTTGGACTACATATATTTTTTGGCAAATTAAGTGAGCTTGATTTATTAATGGGATACAGTGGCACACCCTGAACCAAATCAAAGGTGGTTCCTTACTTTGGTCGAGATTGAAAATCAATATGTCAATAAGTCTGTTTGTTGGCCAGGTCAGGGTGGGTCGGGTCGGGTTCGTGCTAGTTAAAACGTGGAAAAATTAAATAGGGTCATGTCGGTTCTAATGTTATTCGAATAATTGAAACGATAATATATTTGCTACATCTTTTGGCAATATAACGTTATACTTTCAAATGTACACAATAAAGTAAAACAAAAATATTACTACTAACTAAATATGTAAGTAGAAAAACTCTAAAATCAAATATACTGAAAAGTCAAAGAAGTGCATTTGAAAGTCTGACACACAAAAAGACTTTTACCACACCACCTATAAGCTCAAACCAATATGTGACAACCCGCAAATTTCCAGATATGTTCTATTCAGAGAAAACAACAATTAATTTTTAGTTTGGTAATACTTGAAAGAAACTAGACGTATTTATATTCAAATTTAACGGAAAAATGATTCTAAAGCTAATGGAGTTGAGTTTGGGTGCTTGGGAAATAAATATAACACGTTTTAATGGTTCATTCACACACTTCGTTAAGAATATAAGAGCATTGGCAAAACTAGTCCCTATGGGCGTACTAGGGTTTGCATCTTGTCCTAACTACACCCTATATATATCCCTATTATAATTATTTAGGGTTAGTCTTTCTTCCGCCTCCTCTCTCTTCATTTTCAGCCGAAAAAACACCCAACTCCCTCCCTCTAGATTTCCGGCCACATTCCGGCCAGATACACCACCGCCGCGAGTAGTGCTTCACCTCCACCACCACCATTCATCAAATTCTCTCCTCTATCTTTTGATATATACCACGCGCTACCAAACGCACCATAACACCCTTTTTAGTTGAGTTTGATTCTCGAAACATCTACCCCATCATCTCTTTTTCTTGTTTCTAATCCGTGCGTTGAACAAGGAGGGTTACTCATCATTTTTAGGTGTTCGTACCCCGGGTTGACCCAAATCACATGGGTTTAAAAGGCCTTGTAATAATAACAAACAATTATACCCAAAACAAGATTAAAAATGTTGTTTGGTATCATTCTTCTTCTGTGTTTGTATTTCTGGTCGAGAGTGGATGACGCCGTGAGTATTAGACTCACGGCATAGGTGATATTTCTTGTTGATTTTATTTATTTGTGCTCGGTTCTGGATGTGTCGAAGTCTGGGGTTGGATTAGGAGTGAACTTGTGGTTTTAGCCGTATGTTTAGATTCGGTGGTGTTGAGATTCTTGAGGTTGTTGTTGTCGTTGTTTACTCTTGTTGTTGGCTCTCGTTTCTTATTCTGGTGCTGTCATTTTCTTAATATCACTGCTGCTATTGTGTGGTGTTGTTAGCGTTGAGGTCGGGATAGATTAAGGATCAGTTTGTTTGTGTAGCTTTGGCCGAGAGTAGAGTCGAGGCCGATAGGACCTCGACAAGTTCCTGGAAGTTGTGAATTGTGGAAAAATGGATACTAGATAGACATAAGTTTACATTGGTGATGATTTGAGCTGTGTCGGGATTTACCGAGACTCTCTAGTCTCGTGTGTCCCCGACGAGCCGAAATGGACATAATATTGCTTTTAGCCTTATAAGGTTGACTGGTTGACCCATGATAAAAATGGACTCGAAACGAATATAACCCGTAAAAGATAATATTGTGTTAACGTTAATGACCACCCTTTTTGTGTATATGAGCAAATTATAAATATTAACTAACAACTGATAATTGTTACTTAATATTTATAAGTTAACAATAATTATTAAATAACGACAAGTACGTTATAAAACATTTTTGAATTAATAAAGAATATTAACTAACGTTGAGGACGTACGTTGATATTTCTAGATTAATGCGGAAACGTTAAATAACAATAAAGACGTTATGTAATACTTATTGGTTACTAATCGTTTCGAGGACACGTTTATCAAGATATACCTTTGTAGGAACCTTAAGGTTTAGATTATATTGATGCCGAGTTACGGATCGTTAACATTAATATAACCATCCTACACAATTAACGAACTAATTGAGTTGTTAAATTCAATTAGTATGCAACGAACGTGTCGGGGGAGATATTAATAGATGACCCATCCTACGACTTACTACCTCTTTACCGGACATGGGTTAACTTCAAATTAATAAGAGTACGGAAGAAATTATTGAACTTATCGTATTAACCAATACGATAAGTAACCAACAATTTGTTCGGTTTTCTTATTATACCTTCAGTTGCTCAAGGGTGACTTGGACCGTAAGATTGACTTCGTAGACATTTAAGTGTGATTTCTTTAGATGGATTACATAGTTTGACCTGGTCACCTCGTATTAAGTTTTGTCTTGCTTCTTGATTAAGGTCGTATGTTGTTCATCACTTGGTGTGTGTACTCTTGAGTTTTATCTCATTTCTCATCAACTTCGCTTGATTATCCTTTGGCGTGAGTTCACTGAGTCTGCATCGTGTTCTCACTACATACACAATGATACCAAACACAAACACAAACACTTATCCAACAAAACCGTGTTTTTCATATCCCCTACACCTAACGTTATAACCCTTTAAAAGACCTCTTTGATAGTTAGTGAGTGATATTTCTCCGTTTCCAATTATGACATATAAATTAACAACACCCGAGAGATGAGAGTATCCAAACACTTAATCTGAGGTGCTAGTGTATAATTTCCGCGCTTGTTTTGACTTAGGTAGAATGATCATTTGTTGTAATTACTTTTATATTAGTGTTAAATGAACCCTAACTTGTATTTTTATTGGTGGAAAAGCTCATTTGCTTGAGGACAAGCAAATCCCAAGTGTAGGGATATTTGATGAAGCGAAAAGTGTTACGCTTTTAGGGGGTCATTTAAGCCCTTAATCGTGTTTTTATGATCAAATATTGCCCTGAATCGTTCCTTTTACCATTTTAGGTACTTGGAACGTGATTTCTGGAATATGAAGCATTTTGGAGCTTCTTGGACATTTTTATGCTCAAGAATGAAGAAAACGAGAAAGTCAAGAATCCAAGCTGGAAAGAGTACCTGATGGCGTCAAGTATCACAAGGTGACGCCATCACAGGTTGATCAAGAGATGGATATTTGCTTTACACTTGATGCGCCAGAAAGAAAATGGGAAGATTACACGTGACGGCGTCACGTTATAAAATGCCAAGGCCGTAACGTATTAACTTAAAGAGAGACGGCCCAGAAGACTTTGAGAATGACGGCGTCAGGGTTGAACCTGATGACGTCAGAGGTTAAAGAATGAAGACGTCAGAATGATGACTTGTAAAAGAAGAAACCTTAGTGAAACCGTCACAAGTTAATCAATACAATCACAACTTGCGCGCGGAGTAGCTGACACTGTTTTGGCCATATCTTTTGCATACGAACTAGGATTTGAGCGATTCAAAAAAAGAAACGATCGGGACGAAAAATCTTGGATTTGGTGAAAAAATGGTCATGATGCCGTCACTTGTTAAGGCTGAAGCCGTCAGATCGGGCCGGACAGAAAAAAAAAACCTATAAATACAACCTCATAACTTCACTTTTTGTAAGCCTCAAACCCTAAGTCCGATTCTAGGGTTAGGGTAGGTGTTTTTCCAGCAACTTAGAGGGTTTCAATCACTCCAAAAATATCTTGTATTGGTTTGTTGATTCTATCTTAATTATGTCTTTCATTATTATTGATTGTTGCTTGCTCTTCATTGATTATGTTTTGCTAATTCACCTTGTGTCTACTTATGATTGTGTGAAACTTGTATATAATTAATTAGATCTTATTGATTCCTTGTTGATGTTTGTGTCTATCTTCATCAATTAAGGTGTGACAACTTCAATAGGTCTAGTTGATTTAGTTTATAGTTCTTGGTTCCTATTGTTTTTTGTTTTGATTGAATGATTTCGATGTTAGGCTTAAAAAACTGGCTAATCTCCTATATGGTAACATGCTTGATTGTCTTAAGAAACATGAATCGGATGTGTACTATGATTAATTGGTTGTGTTTAATGCATAAGTGACTACTAAGGAGGCCATGTTAGGAGCTAGTTGTCGGCTCGACATAGGAAGAGGTAGAAGCTTATAGAGTTGGGGAAGATCGTACACAACCCCACGAATGGTATTAAGGAATACGACCCGTCAATTAAAACAAGGTTAACATTTAATAGGTAGAATTGGATATCTATCAAGGAGTAATACATCATAGGTAGACACGCTTCACTTCCCTTGTAGAACCTTAATTTACTTTTCTTGCACATTAGTTTAATTAGTAGCTTTTGGGTTAGTTGACTAGCAACTAATTCCGCCCACTCTTCCAAAACCCGAGAATTTTACTTACTTTCCAAAAAATTATAAAAATACAAAGAGAATCATTTTTCACCTCTAGACTGAATTAGATTAAGTTTCGATCCTAATGAACACTATTCCCCAAGTAGAACGATCAATCCCCCGGTACTTGCCACTACACTATACTACGTCGGTCAGGTACACTGCCCGGTGGGAATTGCAAGCTTCTCGAGATCCCTCGAGAGGCAAAACCTTTTGCAAGGTTGCAAAACCACGTATCACAAACGCACCATAACACCCTTTCTAGTTGAATTTTATTCTCGAAACATCTACCCCATCATCTCTTTTTCTTGTTTCTAATCCGTGCGTTGAACAAGGAGGGTTACTCATCATTTTTGAGGTGTTCATACCCCGGGTTGACCCAAAACCCATAGATTTAGAAGGCCTTTTAATAATAACGAACAATTATACCCAAAACAAGATTAAAAATGTTGTTTGGTATCATTCTTCTTCTGTGTTTGTGTTTATGGTCGAGAGTGGATGACGCCGTGAGTATTAGACTCACGGAATAGGTGATATTTCTTGTTGATTTTCTTTATATGTGCTCGGTTCTGGATGTGTCGAAGTCTGGGGTTGGATTAGGAGTGAACTTGTGGTTTTAGCCGTATGTTTAGATTCGGTGGTGTTGAGATTCTTGAGGTTGTTGTTGTCATTGTTTACTCTTGTTGTTGGCTCTCGTTTCTTATTCTGGTGCTGTCATTTTCTTAATATTACTGCTGCTATTGTGTGGTGTTGTTAGCGTTGAGGTCGGGATAGATTAAGGATCAGTTTGGTTGTATAGCTTTGGCCGAGTGTAGAGTCGAGGCCAATAGGACCTCGACAAGTTCCTGGAAGTTGTGAATTGTGGCAAAATGGATACTAGATAGACATAAGTTTACATTGGTGATGATTTGAGCTGTGTCAGGATTTACCGAGACTTTCTAGTCTCGGGTGACCCCGACGAGCCGAAATGGGCATAATATTGCTTTTAGACTTATAAGTTTGACCGGTTGACCCATGATAAAAATGGATTCGAAACGAATATAACCCGTAAAAGATAATATTGTGTTAACGTTAATGACACCCTTTTTGTGTATATGAGCAAATTATAAATATTAACTAACAACTGGTAATTGTTACTTAATATTTAGAAGTTAACAATAATTATTAAATAACGACAAGTACGTTATAAAACATTTTTGAATTAATAAAGAATATTAACTAACGTTGAGGACGTACATTGATATTTCTAGATTAATGCGGAAATGTTAAATAACAATAAAGACGTTATGTAATACTTATTGGAAATATTGAACGAAACAATGAATAGATATAAATACGGACGGGTTACTAATCGTTTCGAGGACATTTTTATCAAGATATACCTTTGTAGGAAGCTTGAGGTTTAGATTATATTGATGCCGAGTTATGGATCGTTAACATTAATATAACCATCCGATACAATTAACGGACTAATTGAGTTGCTAAATTCAATTAGTATGCAACGAACATGTCAGGGGAGATATATAATAGGTGACCCATCCTACGACTTACCACCTCTTTACCGGACATTGGTTAACTTCAGATTAATAAGAGTATGGAAGAAATTATTGAACTTATCGTATTAACCAATACGATAAGTAACCAACAATTCGTTCGGTTTTCTTATTAAACCTTCAGTTGCTCAAGGATGACTTGGACCGTAAGATTGACTTCGTACACATTTAAGTGTGATTGCTTTGGATGGATTACGTAGTTTGACCTGGTCACCTCGTATTAAGTTTTATCTTGCTTCTTGACTAAGGTCGTATGTTGTTCATCACTTGGTGTGTGTACTCTTAAGTTTTATCTCATTTCTCATCAACTTCGCTTGATTATCCTTTGGCGTGAGTTCACTGAGTCTGCATTGTGTTCTCACTACACACACAATGATACCAAACACAAACACAAACACAAACACAAACTCAAACACAAACAATAATAGAAGGATAACGAAAGAATTAGAGATTTAAGAATGGGTATTTGATGCGTGGGAATCGCAACAGGTTTTACCTCTCGAGGGATCTCGAGAAGCTTACAACCCCCACCAGGCAGTGTACCTGATCGTTGTAGTATAGTATAGTGACAAGTACCGGGGGATTGATCGTTCAGCTAGGAATAGTGTCGTTAGGATTGAAATTAATCTAACTAGGTCTAAAGGTGAAGGATGATTCTTTTTATGTTTTTATATTTTATAAAAAGCAAGTAAAAATCTCGGGTATTGGGAGAGTGGGCGGAATTAGTTGCTAATCAACTAACCCAAAAGCTACTAATTAAACTAATTGACAAGAAAACTAAACTAAGGTTCTACAAGGGATGTGAAGCATGTCTACCTATGATATATTACTCCTTGCTAGCTATCCAATTCTACCTATTGAATTGTAACCTTGTTTTAATTGACGGGTTGTATTCCTTAATACCATTCATGGGGTGGCATACATAACTCCCCAATTCTATGAGCTCTTATCTCCTCCTACACCATGCCCAGCACAACTATAGGGATTGTAAACAGTGGCTCATGCATTAAATACAACCAATAAAGACCTAGTACGCCTCGGTTCATGTTTCTTAAGACGTTCAAGCATGTTACCATTTGGAGATCTGCCAGTTTTCTTAAGCCTAACATCAAATTCATTCAATCAAAACAATAATCAATAGGAAACAAGAATTATAAGCTAAACCAATTAGACCTATCGAAGTGTCACACCCTAATTGATGAAGATAGACACAACATCAACAAGGAATCAATAAGATCTAATCAATTATATACAAGTTTCACACAATCATAAGTAGACACAAGGTGAATTAGCAAAACATAATCAATGAAGAGCACGCAACAATAATAATGAAAGAAATAATTGAGATAGAATCATCAAACCAATACATGATATTTATGGAGTGATTGAAACCCTCTAAGTTGCTGGAAAAACACCCACCTAAACCCAGGAATCGACCTTAGGGTTTAGGGCTTAAAAATAATGAAGTTTTGATGTTATATTTATAGGCTGAAATCTGCCCGGCCCGGTCGTGACGGCGTCAGACCAACTTTGACGGTGTCACGACCAACAATTTTTTACCAAATTGTAGATCTTTTCGTCCCGGTCATTTTCTTTTTTGAATCGCGCAAACCCGAGTTCGTATGCAAAAGTTATGGCCAAAACGGTGTCAGCTACCACGCGCGCAAGTTTTGACAAGTAAACACGTGACGGCCTACGTGACGCCTTCAGGTACACGTGACGGCCTATCTTGACGCCGTCATCAACTACGGATTTTAATTCTTGGGGTTTTGACGCCATCAGGAAATTACTCTTGACGCCGTCACCTACTGTTCCCAGCAAGGAAAATTAAGACTTTGCCGTTTTCTTCACTTTTATGCTCCAAAAACGTCCAAAATGCTTCCTTTTCCAGAATTCACTCCAAAAGTACCTAAAATCACAAAAGGAACGATTTAGGGCAATATTTGATCAAATAAATTCGAATTCCGGCTTAAATGACCCCCTAAAAACGGACCATTTTTCGCCTTATCATATATCCCTACACTTGGGATTTGCTTGTCCTCAAGCAAATGAGCTTTTCCACCGATAAAAATACAAGTTAGGGGTCATTTAACACTAATATAAAAGTAATTACAACAAATGATCATTCCACCTTAGTCAAAACAAGCACGGAAATTATACACTAGCACCTCACATTAAGTATTTGGATACTCTCATCTCTCGGGTGTTTTAAATTTATATGTCATAATTGGAAATGGAGAAATATCACTCTCTACCTGTCATAGCAAATAGATTACCATAGGCTTGGGAAAGGATCAAACCTCCACCACTTGGCGTAAGCACCTAGGATAAACTATCAAAGAGGTCTTTTAAAGGGTTATAACGTTAGGTGTAGGGGATATGAAAAACACGGTTTTGTTGGATAAACGGATATTTTACTGGTGGCAAGTCAATTGTCTTAATTAACTACATGTACAATGAGGCGTTGCTAAGCCAAGACTCGACTCAACTTAAACTAACTACGACTCTTTTTGGATTTTTTTTTCAAGACACTATTTGACTTAAATATAAATAAAAGAAACGGATGGTAGCCCGTATGTTTTTTCTCTTTTCTTTTTCTTTTTTTTTTTTTTCTTTTTTTTTCTTTTTTTTTTTTTTTTTTAATTTTTTTTCTCGATTTTTTTTTTTTTTTTTTTTTTTTTTTTTTTTTTTGCATACACTTTTGCTCTACCATCCAAAATAATACATCAAAGGAAGCTCGTTTCCTCCCTACACTTGAGCTTTTACATACTTTACAATCAACTATTCTAATGACTCGAATCAAGATAATCAAAACACTTGGAGTACTTTTAAATATTAACGTACATATGGGGGTAATATATGATGTTCTTCCCCATTACTCCATAACATAAGTACTTTACCCATGAGTCCCAATCGTCCCGAAACAATATGTACAAGATATGACTCGACTTAGGAACCATGTAATCAATTAGACAACTAACAAAGGGTTTAAACAATTAACAATAATGCACTAAAGATGAGTGCATATAAGGAAGGCTAAGGCGATTTGGTTGCACATTTGGGGTGGATTGTAAACAAATTCTTCCTTTAAGTAAAATGCTTAAAGTTAGAAACGAAAAGATAGGCTCGGAGGGGTGTACTAGGGGTATCGTGTACTAAAAATGAGTACAACGCAAAGGTGTGGGAGAATTACTTGACCTATAAAGTCAATGTAATTATATTACAGGTGTAGAACAAGGGTTATCCTAATGCCTCTTATCATGTAGTAAATCCTAACTACACGAATGTAGTCTCACTAGCAGTCTCGGGATGCATCACTAACGCAAGTTCTGGAATCTAAATACTACCGGTACACTCATAAGCATTAAAAATGAATGCTTTTTCCTAAAGATCTAAGGGCGAACCTCACATATTTGGGGTGGAAATTTTTGAGTGGTATGGTTTTTGTGCTAGTCATACAACTCCTATCCATGAGACGCTTATTAAGACTAAAATTTCACTCCTACATGTTGCAAAAAATTTTAAATTTGGTGCTAAAATTGCCCTAACAAATGTTTCTCTCAGTTTTATTACACATTCACTATCAAACAAAACAAAAACCAAGTGGAGTAATAGTTTCTAATATACCCTCCCTACACTTAAACCGAACATTGTCCCCAATGTTCTAGATAAAAGATGTAAAAGTAAAAATAAATAAGAATGAAAGAAACTAATACTCTCCTGATTCGTTCGGTGTGGATAATGTGACAACACGGTTAAATCTCCCTCCAAGAAGATGAACGTTGAAAGCTTCCCTCCAGAAATGTAATCATCTTCTTGTCCTGTAATCAACAAACACAAAAACCAAAGCATCAAACCGAACAAAGAAAAATCACAACTAGATGTAATTCCAGACTTAGAAATAAAAACAAAACAAAACAATAAAAGGATAGGATACTTATGGAATGAATTACAAACAGGAACTCATAAAACATATCCACAAGTATTGACACTCAAACAGGATAGAATATATGCTAATCATGAATTGTGAATTTTTCATGTTCGAATTTCGTTCTTTTTAACAAAATATGAACTTCCCTACACTTATCTTTTTGTAAAATACCTTTATATGCAATTAAGACGAGGTTAAAAACAAAATAAAGCATTTTCACAAATTATTCAAAACATGAAAATTAAACAATTATGATTAAGCATATATGACACAAACAAACAAATAAAATAAAAACATCAAACAATTAAAAACATGGGTTGCCTCCCAAGAAGCGCTTATTTTTGTTCGAGTCGCGAGCCTGACTCTACCCTTATTTAATGGAAATAGGGGAGGTTTCCCCTACACTTAGGATTAAGTGCGGGTGGAAGTAGCGATACACACCCTTAGGGTGGAAATATGTCACGTGAGGTGAAGGGGGTGAGTGAATGGCTTCCTTCATCCTAAAACTACCCGGATAATATTGGTTGATGGGTGGGTCGGTTCCTCTTTTGTCTCCTAGATGTATATCTAAGGATGGAAAGCTGTGTAAAGTTTGAGGTTCCGGTTCATCAACACTAGGAAATTCCCTAGAACTAGGAGTAAGGTTATCACTAAAAGTGTTCAAACCTATATCCTCTAGTGGTGCTTGGTCCAAGGGTTCTACCTCAATTGGGATTCCTAAAGTCTCTTCTACTTCTTCCGGGTAAGTCACGGGCGGTGTGGGTGCCTCAAATGATGGTAGGACTTGTGGGGTATTTAGCGGGCTTATGGTGTCAAGATCACCTATGTGTTCATCCCGTATCATGGTAGTGCCTAACCATGACATGCAGCTAGGTGGCTCAACTCTACCCCCATTCCCAAACAAACTTGTTTCATTATCCTTGAAATTTGTGGTCAATTGACTTGCACTAACATTTGTTGGGTTGTCTACTCTATAATAATATTGGGCACAATCTTCTATGGCATCCCATGCTTCTTCAGCATTTAATTCCCTAAAGTCCCCATTGGAAAAATCCTCAATGCACATTTGGTCACATCGGTTTGCATGATAGTAAAAGGTTTGGGTTAGGGATGCTAAAGCGAAACTATGATGAGGGACTATTCAGAGTAAATTTTTAAAACGAGTCCATGCATCATATATGGGTTCATCTCGATATTGTTTGAACATCAAGATGTCATTAGGGGTGAATGGGTTTCGTGGTCGGTAGTATGGTGGATTCGCATTCTCCATAATGGTGAACGGAAGAGTCAATGGAAAGGTTTCTACGAACAAATACACAAAGAAAAGATAGACTACAAGAAAGCTAATAAAAAGAAAATAAAAATCTCACTAAAAAGGAATCTAATGAGTAGACCTAATCAAAATAAATTCCAACCTAAGCAATAACTATTCCCCGGGCTACGGCGCCAAAAACTTGATGCGTGGGAATCGCAACAGGTTTTACCTCTCGAGGGATCTCGAGAAGCTTACAACCCACACCAGGCAGTGTACCTGATCGTTGTAGTATAGTATAGTGACAAGTACCGGGGGATTGATCGTTCAGCTAGGAATAGTGTCGTTAGGATTGAAATTAATCTAACTAGGTCTAAAGGTGAAGGATGATTCTTTTTATGTTTTTATATTTTATAAAAAGCAAGTAAAAATCTCGGGTATTGGGAGAGTGGGCGGAATTAGTTGCTAATCAACTAACCCAAAAGCTACTAATTAAACTAATTGACAAGAAAACTAAACTAAGGTTCTACAAGGGATGTGAAGCATGTCTACCTATGATATATTACTCCTTGCTAGTTATCCAATTCTACCTATTGACTTGTAACCTTGTTTTAATTGACGGGTTGTATTCCTTAATACCATTCATGGGGTGGCATACATAACTCCCCAATTCTATGAGCTCTTATCTCCTCCTACACCATGCCCAGCACAACTATAGGGATTGTAAACAGTGGCTCATGCATTAAATACAACCAATAAAGACCTAGTACGCCTCGGTTCATGTTTCTTAAGACGTTCAAGCATGTTACCATTTGGAGATCTGCCAGTTTTCTTAAGCCTAACATCAAATTCATTCAATCAAAACAATAATCAATAGGAAACAAGAATTATAAGCTAAACCAATTAGACCTATCGAAGTGTCACACCCTAATTGATGAAGATAGACACAACATCAACAAGGAATCAATAAGATCTAATCAATTATATACAAGTTTCACACAATCATAAGTAGACACAAGGTGAATTAGCAAAACATAATCAATGAAGAGCACGCAACAATAATAATGAAAGACATAATTGAGATAGAATCATCAAACCAATACATGATATTTATGGAGTGATTGAAACCCTCTAAGTTGCTGGAAAAACACTCACGTAAACCCAGGAATCGACCTTAGGGTTTAGGGCTTAAAAATAATGAAGTTTTGATGTTATATTTATAGGCTGAAATCTGCCCGGCCCGGTCGTGACGGCGTCAGACCAACTTTGACGGCGTCACTGTGACAACCGGCAGTTTAGGGAGCTATTTTTAAAACCCGCATTACAACTTAAGTTCGTTTATAATTTTTATTTGAAATTTTCATTTCACAACGAACTTGTAAGACCTATTTTATGGATATTTTAATTTAATGACGTTATGGAATTCGTGAATTATGTTCATAATTCATTTTTGATTATATGATCGGTGATGTATATTTGAATTCTCACATGGTACTACGTTGACTTTGGCACTAGGATTACCTAACGTCATTTTATGATTCGTCTTAACGAGTCCGATATATTTTTAATTATTTACGAGAGGTTCTCGAGTGATATTGAAGTTTTAAAATGAGTTCGGGTTCGGGCCACATGTTTCTACAAGTACCCGCGTTACCCGCTCCACCGTAGTAATATTATTATTATTACTATTATTATTATTATTATTATTATTATTATTATTATTATTATTATTATTAACTTTAAAAAAAATAATAATAAAAGATATATAGGTGTGTGTTGGTCCGGTTTTTACACACACAAACCCACCCACACTTTTATTCTCTCTCTCTCAAAACACATCTCTTCCCCAACCTTAACCCTAGCCGCCGCCGAACTGCAATTCCGGCCACCACCGCCGTGTTACCGACCACCCAACAAAACAAACACCACCATTTTATCCCTCTCTTCACCCTCTTTCTTTTGATATAAGATACTCACCCTAGAACCATCATTAACACCATCAATCTTGTACAAATCCGTTCGAACTTTTAATAGTTTTCTAGATCCGTGCTTTTGGAGGTCTAAGAAGGTGAGAAGAAGCTATCCTTGGGTTTTGGGAGTCACGATTTGGCTTTTATCCGTGGCTACACGGATTATATTGTCGTGAATCGAACTAATCTTTAATGGGAATGATGTTTTTGTGATTAAAAGTTAGTTTGGTATCCGGGTTTTCATGGTTTTGGGTATGGATGACTCGGAACCGAGAGCAAAGCTCTCGGCTTATTTTTGATTCGAGCCCTTTGTGTGGCTTTGGTTCTTTGGTGATGATTGATTGGTTGTTGTTGTCGAGGGTGTTATGTACCTCGATCCGAGCTAGCCGAGACCTTGTAGTCTCAGGGTTTCTTTTGTGCTCATTGGCCATGCCGAGACCCTCATGGGGGTTCTCGATTAGTTGTGGTTCGAGCCTTGGCTCGTATGATTATTGTGGTTCGACCCTTGTGGGTCGCGGCCTTGAGCCGTGTATTATTTCTTGTTGCCGATTTGACCATTGGACCGAATGGGTCATATGAATACTTGGTTAGGCTCTTGTGAGCTATATGATACTTGTGTGTTTGGTTCGAGTCCTAGTGACTCACGGTTCGGAGCCGAGACTCGAGTGAGTCGAGGGATCGGGTCGGCTTGGTAAACCGACCCACACATTAACTTTGTTAATGTTATTATTTGAATATTGTGAACTATTTGTTATATTGTTGTGGTATTTCTTTTCGGCCGAATACTTTGGTTGAGTCGAGACCATTGTGGTCTCGACATTGGATATTGTTATTGGTAATTGAGGAGTTGTTGACGAAAGTGATTGGGGACCGATTGTGAGACGGTCGTTAGATTGACGGAGATAGGTTAGTCGGGTGCCGTAGTCGGACCCTATTGTTGTAGCCCGTGGTTTGAGATTGTGATTGGACGGAGACTGGTTATTTTATGACTTTTGCTTATTATTGGACTTGGACAATGAGCCGAGAGTCATGACTCGGACATATGACCATTTCGTATAACTCAATAACTATTAAAATTGAAACGAGAATAATAAAACTCGTAATAATAATTATTGATAATATGAACGTTTATATGAAAGTATATACGTGAATAACGTATATATAACTATATAAACGCGTATATTAATAATAATAATAATCACGAGTCGTATTATAAATAATACGATTAGATATATATTAGGCTACGAAAGTGGCGTAATATTATTAAACGTATTATTATTATAAAAATTGTGTTATAAAACGGGAAACTCCCGACAATTATGAAACGTTTAATAAAATGTCATTTCGGATATATAACGGTTAAACTTATTGAATTATGCGAAATTGTTGTCACTCGGGTCCAGGTAAGTCATTATTTGTGACTTTCGTGTTGTCACGGATATATGACGATTAATATAAACGTTTTATATAACTAAATAACCACTTAACCGTGAGGTTGGACCGGGTTATTTGGCTATATGAAATGAATATATTAGTGGGCATCGTATCCTACGACGCCCATAGGTTGTAGTATATGTAAAGTGTAATAGATTGCGAGTGTATATATCGGGAAATCTGGCCAATTTGACGATATATATGAGGAATTTATTAAACTATGATATATACTATATAGTAATTATGTGCTATGTGCTTTAGGTTGGGTGTAATCTTGGAACGGTATGTTACATAAATAAATATGAGGATTATCAAATCGACGGATTTGGTAAACTTTGGCGATTTATTTAAATGATATATTGGGCTAATATTAGATCCATAGTTTATTTATCTTTCTACATGTGATCTTTTTGGTTTGTTTTGAGTCGACCCACCACCCGTATGGATACCAAACGCAAATACACCAAACTAATACGAAATGGATTTTCGGAAATAAAACGGATTCTCGTCCGGGTTTGGGAATATTATATATTTGAGGAAATGATTTCTGAAAGAGTTAATATTGTTAGGTCGTGCCAAGTCCGTAGTTGCTGTTTCGTGAGTTATCATACATCTTATTTCTACCTACCTCGTCTTGCTATTTTCTGGACTTGAGGTGAGTCATAGCCCCACTTTTTACTCTTGAACTATGTTTTCAATGATTGGGGTGAGAAACGTGCAAATCATTTTACGTGGACTATTATCGCTTTTATATTATTTCTAAACTTGCTATGCGTATGGACTAGGATCTATTGTCAGCTTTAGTCACACCTTTTGTGTGTACTATTCAAGGTTGGCTTATTTGGTTATTTGGATTGTCAGCTTTAGTCACACCTTTTGTGTGTACTATTCAAGGTTGGCTTATTTGGTTATTTGGATTGTCAGCTTTAGTCACACCTTTTGTGTGTACTATTCAAGGTTGGCTTATTTGGTTATTTGGATTGTCAGCTTTAGTCACATATTTGTTGTGTGTACTATTCAAGGTTGGCTTATTTGGATTGTCAGCTTTAGTCACATAGTTTCGTGTGTACTATTCAAGGTTGACTTATTTAGATACTATAGTGTGCACCTATAGGTTATTAATATTTCGGAGGTTATCCGAGTTATTATTGGTATTGCGGGGGCTACCCAAATATCTATGTTAGTACGGAAGGGTATCCGTGTGTTTTGTTAGTACGGAAGGGTATCCGTGTGTTTTGTTGGAGCAGAGGGTATCCGCAGGCTTTTAGCGAATCCTTAGTCTAGCTAGCAAGCGTTTTGCGTATATGTCCACTATATTATTAGTTGAAGTTAAACCTATGATCTCACCAGCGAAAGCTGACTTTTAGCACGTTTTCTCAGGTAATTAAGTGTTGAGGTGCATGCTTGGATTGGAAGGCTCGGCTAAGGCTCACGGTTTATGGATCTATTTTTCTAAACTCTGATAATTAAATTTGGACCTATTGTTATTTATTTTGGGCCTGACTCTGAATGATGTTGGGATAAATGTAAACCTTAAAACCCCGTTTTGGTTGTGTTTTTACTATGTTTACTTTATCTCGTTCTATATTGTCTTGTGTTGGATACCAATCCCCGTAGCACCCCGAAAGCTTGTTGAGTCTTCCGCTGTATCAAATTTTGGGGGTGTTACAGTCACGACCAATAATCTTTTACCAAATTGTAGATCTTTTCGTCCCGGTCGTTTTCTTTTTTGAATCGCGCAAATCCGAGTTCGTATGCAAAAGTTATGGCCAAAACGGTGTCAGCTACCACGCGCGCAAGTTTTGACAAGTAAACACGTGACGGCCTACGTGACGCCTTCAGGTACACGTGACGGCCTATCTTGACACCGTCATCAACTACGGATTTTAAATCTTGGGGTTTTGACGCCGTCAGGAAATTACTCTTGACGCCGTCACCTACTGTTCCCAGCAAGGAAAATTAAGACTTTGCCGTTTTCTTCACTTTTATGCTCCAAAAACGTCCAAAATGCTTCCTTTTCCAGAATTCACTCCAAAAGTACCTAAAATCACAAAAGGAACGATTTAGGGCAATATTTGATCAAATAAATTCGAATTCCGGCTTAAATGACCCCCTAAAAACGGACCATTTTTCGCCTTATCAGTATTACTTGGGAGTTATAACATATGGAGATCTATACGCCTTCGGACTAGATGATTAAGAAGGGTTACCATATAATACTCTGCCGTAACTATACTAATGTACCATCTTCTGGATGCCGTTGGAAGCTAGCTAGATGCCAGTTGTGTCAGTTGTGATTATTTCATTGCTGTGGCTAAGGTGAGTTCATAGCCCCTACTTTTAATGGTTTTCATAACTATTTTGGGGGAGAATACATGCTCATTTTAACTAAACTCAATGATTGTTTATCTGATTAAGTGGAATGTTTGATTAAGATTTGATTGATTGAATTGATTGATTGATATACTTAAATTTGCTATTCGAAGGCATTATGTGATTTCCTGATATAAATGTGAGCTTCCTAGCTCAACTATTTTTTTCTTGGCCCTTTCAATGCTTTTTATTTTACTACTATGTGTTGACTAGTTAAGGTTAGATGCGGTAGATTTTGCTTTAGGTTAGGGATGCTTGAAACCTAGCTAAGAATAGACTTCTACCTACGGCCTAGATCCGGGGCAGTAACGGGTGGTTCCTTACTGTTTTGTGTTACCTGGCTAGTGACCATTGAGGGGCCCGCTCATTACGACCACTTATCATTCCTATGATAAGAAATCTCTCGTTATTGGAATGTTATGGTATTGATTGTTATTATATGGGAACCTTGCGGAGGGCGGCCCATGGATGATTATATCTGCCTCTAGTCGAACATAGCAAATAACTATTCAGGTCCACTACTAAATCTTTTATTTAAACTCTATGGGCTCACCAGCGAAAGCTGACATTTTAGCATGTATTTTCAGGTTTTAGGTGACAACTTACATTTGAAGCCATTTGGCAAGGCAAGGCATGATCATAGATGACTCTGATAAACATTTGGGACCGCTTTACTTACCTTATGTGCCTATTTCCGCACTACTTTCTTAACATGTAAACTTAATGTTTTTGGAGTTTAACTCTTCTTCCATGTAATTGAGATAAAAACCATTCTTTGTACCTTGAGTTGTGATACCAATTTAGTAGCACCTATGACATGTATGCTTCCACTAGACCCGAATTTTGGGGGTTTTACAGTTGGTATCAGAGCCTAGGTTATAGAGAACTGGGTATATTTTTAAAACCCAAACTATAACCACTTTTATGAAAATATAATGTGACAACCGGCAGTTTAGGGAGCCATTTTAAAAATCCGCATTTCGATATAAGTTCGTTTATAATTTTTATTTGAAATTTTCATTTCACAACGAACTTGTAAGACCTATTTTATGGAAATTTTATTTAATGACGTTATGATATTCGTGAATTATGTTCATAATTCGTTTTTGATTATGTGATCGGTGATGTATATTTGAATTCTCACTTGGTACTACGTTGACTTTGGCACTAGGATTACCTAACATAGTTTTATGATTCGTCTTAACGAGTCCGTTATATATTTTAATTAATTACGAGAGGTTCTCGTGTAATATGGAAATTTTAAAATGAGTTCGGGTTCGGGCCACGTGTTTTTACATTTACCCACTTTACCCGCTCAATGGTAATAATATCCTTATTATTATTATTATTATTATTACATCTATTATTATTATTATTTATAAAAAAAAAAAAAAAAAGAGAAAAGTTAGTATAAGGGTCCGTTTGGGTCCGGTTCTACACACACACCAACACACAAACACTCATCTCTCACCTCACTCTCTCCTCCCACACTAATATTAACCCTAGCCGCCACTATTGAGATCCGGCCACCACAGCGCACCGCCGACCACCACCACCAAATTGTTCCTCTCTTCACCCTCTTTCTTTTGGTGTATCATACACACTCTAAAACAACCCCTAACATCACGAAATCTAAAGATTTCTATTCGGATTTTTACTAGTTTTCTAGATCTAAGCTTTTGAAGGATTTTGAAGGTGAGAAGAACCATTTTCAAGGTTTTGGGAGCCACGAATTGATTTTGTTTCGTGGCTACACGAATTATTTTCGTGAGATTCGAATGGGTTTTCATGTTAAACGTGTTATAATGATGGGTTTTTGAAGAAACTAAGTTTTCTAATGGTTTGGTATCCGGGTTGTTCTTGGGTTTGGTTCGTGGTTGACTCGGAACCGAGAGCTGAGCTCTCGGCTTAACATGGTTCGAAGCCTTGTATGGCTTGGGTCCTTGATGGCTTTGTTTCTTTGATTGATTGATGGTTTAGATTGTTGTCGAGGGTGTTGAACCTCGATGTGATGCTAGCCGAGACCTCAAGGGTTCTCGTTGTAGTGTGGTTTGAGCCCTTGGCTCGTATGATTTTTTTGTGGTTCGACCCCTTTGGGTCACGGCTGTTAGCCGAGCACCACTTGATTGCCGTTTTGACATGGAGTCAAATGGTTTACCTACATAATCGGTTTAGCTCATGTGAGCTATGTGATGTTTGGTTCGAGTCTAAACGACTCGTAGTTTTGGGCCGAGACTCAAGTGAGTCGGGGGCTCGGGTCGACTTGGTAAACCGACCCACACATTAACTTGGTTAATGTTATTATTTGTCTAATGTGAACAAGTTGTTATATAATTGTTGGTTATTATTGTTATTGTTATATTGTCGTGGTATTTATTTCTCGGCCGAACACTTTGGGTCGAATTGGATTGGTTATTGATTATGATTTGATATTGAGAAGTTGTTGTCGATTGGGATGTGATATGAGGACCGGTTATGAGACGGTCGTTAGATGACGGAGATAGGTTAGTCGGGTACCGTAGTCGGACCTTATTGTTGTAGCCCGTGGTTGAGATTGTGATTGGACGGAGATTATTATTTATGACTTTGGTTTATTATTGGACTTGGACAATGAGCCGAGAGTCATGACTCGGACATATGACCATTTCGTGTAACTCAATAAATATTAAAAGTAAAACGAGAATAATAAAACTCGTAATAATAATTATTAGTAATATGAACGTTTATACGAAAGTATATACGTGAGTAACGTATATATAACTATATAAACGCGTATATTAATAATAATAATAATCACGAGTCGTATTATAAATAATACGATTAGGTACATATTAGGCTACGAAAGTGGCGTAATATTAATTAAACGTATTATTATTATTAGAAATTGTGTTATAAACGGGAAACTCCCGACAATTATGAAACGTTTAATAAAAAGTCATTTTGGATATATAACGAATAAACTTATTGAGTTAGACGAAATTGTCGTCACTCGGGTCCAGGTAAGTTATTATTTGCGACATTCGTGTTGTCTCGGATATATGACGACTAATATGGACGTTTTCTATAAGTAAATAACCACTCAACCGTAAGGTTGAGCCGGGTTGTTTGGTTATATGAAACGAATATATTAGTGGGCATCGTATTCTACGACGCCCATAGGTTGTAGTATATGTAAAGTGTAATAAATTGCGAGTGTATATATTGGAAAATCTGGCCAATTTGACGATATATACGAGGAATTTATTAAACTGTGATATATACTATATGGTAATTACGTGCTATGTGCTTTATATGTGCTTTAGATTGGGTGTAATCTTGGAACGGTATATTACGTAAATAAATATGAGGATTATCAAATCGACGGATTTGGTAAACTTTGGCGATTTATTTAAATGATATATTGGGCTAATATTAGATCTATAGTTTATTATATGTTCTATGTGCGATCTTGTTGGTTTGTTTTGAGTCGACCCACCACCCGTATGGATACCAAACGCAAATACACCAAACTAATACGAAATGGATTTTCGGTAATAAAACGGATTCTCGTCCGGGTTTGGGAATATTATATATTTGAGGAAATGATTTCTGAAAGAGTTAATATTGTTAGGTCGTGCCAAGTCCGTAGTTGCTGTTTCGTGAGTTATCATACATCTTATTGCTACCTACCTCGTCTTGCTATATTTCTGGACTTGAGGTGAGTCATAGCCCCACTTTTTACTCTTGAACTATGTTTTCAACGATTGGGGTGAGAAACGTGCAAATCATTTTACGTGGACTATTATCGCTTTTATATGCTTTCTAAACTTGCTATGCGTATGGACTAGGATCTATTGTCAGCTTTAGTCACACCTTTTGTGTGTACTATTCAAGGTTGGCTTATTTGGTTATTTGGATTGTCAGCTTTAGTCACATATATGTTGTGTGTACTATTCAAGGTTGACTTATTTGGATACTGTAGTGTGCACCTATAGGTTATTATTACTTCGGAGTTTATCCGAGTATTTATTGGTATTGCGGGGGTTACCCGAATACTTATGTTGTTACGGAAGGGTATCCGTGTGTTTGGTTATTACGGAAGGGTATCCGTGTGTTATGATTGAGAACGGAGGGTATCCGCAGGCTTTTAGCGTATCCTTAGTCTAGCTAGCAAGCGTTTTGCGTTCATGTCCACTATATTATTAGTTGAATTTAAACCTATGATCTCACCAGCGAAAGCTGACTTTTAGCACGTTTTCTCAGGTAATTAAGTGTTGAGGTGCATGCTTGGATTGGAAGGCTCG
Source organism: Artemisia argyi (assembly GCA_030686995.1). Classification (NCBI taxonomy): domain Eukaryota; kingdom Viridiplantae; phylum Streptophyta; class Magnoliopsida; order Asterales; family Asteraceae; genus Artemisia; species Artemisia argyi. Next base: position 209,091,667 of record CM060684.1, on the reverse strand, counting down.
GCTGTGGCACACGGTTATGGATCTATATTTTCTAAACTCTGATAATTAAATTTGGACCTATTGTTATTTTATTTTGGGCCTAACTCTGAATGATGTTGGGATAAATGTAAACTCTAAAACCCCGTTTTGGTTGTGTTTTTATTATGTTTACTTTATCTCGTTCTATATTGTCTTGTGTTGGATACCAATCCCCGTAGCACCCCGAAAGCTTGTTGAGTCTTCCGCTGTATCAAATTTTGGGGGTGTTACAGATTGGTATCAGAGCCAAGGTTATAGAGAACTAGGTAACTAAACGCCTAAACTATAACCGTATTTTTATAGAAAATGATCTTTGACTACCGCCCGCCAGCCCGCCAAGCCGAAGCATCTTCTATTATTTGAGGTATTATGAGATATTTGAGATGATTTGAGGTTTATGGATTTTAGAAATAAGATGGCGTTCTTGAGGATTTATATGGTCTATATGTTTTATAAACATTTTTAGAAATGCGGTGTTTGAAATTCTTTTATTAAGATTATATGGTATTACTTGATGAGTATATTTGGTACGATTTTATGAGTTGTGATTTAAGTTGTTTTGAAACACTTACACCTACCCTACGCCGTTGTCACAAACTATGGCCTCCCATATGCCTGATGTCGTCGAGGATATTTTTACTGCACCGGTTTTACCTGCACAGTTCACGATGGCATCTGATGACCTTTACCAGATGGCCATGTCTTCAGCTACTGTATCACAGGCAGCTTCTACTTCAGCACTACCTGCTGCATCTACGCAGGGACCCTCATCTTCTTTAGGGCTCCCTGGTACATCGAGGCAGCTTACTCTTCATCAGGCTTTGGCTCGTGTGGCCCCGCGCTTTGCCCACCGAGCTACGGCACGCATGTCGGTACGCCCTACTCCATCACCGTTACAGATTGATGCTCATTCTCTTCTGTCTGAGGCACCGCCCACATCACTGCGTCGTCGTCCTAGATCACCTACTACGTCTTCACATGGTTCACCCAGTAGGAGACGACGAGTGATGAGGTACTCTTCCGATGAAGAGGAGGAGGAGTACGAGGGTGAGGATGAGGCTGATGACCCTGAGCGGGAGGATGACCCTCAGGAGGCTGAGCATGGTGATGATGATGACCCTGAGGAGGAGGATGACCCTCAGGAGGATGAGATGCCTGATGATGATGATGATGTGTTAGCACCACCAGCTCAGGCTGAGGAGCCTGATTCACCTGTACACCCGATTGAGCCCGATTCACCTGATCATCCGTTCTTGTTTGAGTTGCCACCTGGTAGTCCCGTTGAGTCGGATGCATCTTCGGAGGTTTCTGCTGAGCATGCAGAGTTGGGTGAGGTTGGCAGGTTGTGGGCTCGGATTACTGAGCTTAGTGACAGAGTTGCACGTGTATCTGATCGACTTGAGAGAGTTATTGGAGAGTTTCTAGCAGATTTGAGAGTTGATTTGACTGTCGTTGTGGGCAGGACTACTGAGCTGAGGAGAGTTATGATGGATGTCCACGAGCATATCGATAGTTTGCAGCGAGGATTCGTTACTGCTCGTGAGGCCGACCGCAAGCTTTGGCAAAGGAATGCCGAGCTAGAGAAGGAGGTGGCTGACCTCAAGAGAGACCGAGACACCCATAGCGTGGAGTTAGGATCGTTATGGAGGGATCTTGATGGCTTGAGGCAGGAGTTGAGGATTCTCCGTCAGCCACGTGGCTAGTTGTTTGAGTTATATTATCTTGTTGCTTTCTTAGCCGAGGAGTGTTCGGTTAGAAAAGCTAGTTATCATATTTTGGATATATTTTGTTTGGTATTCGTCTCTTTTGGAACGATTAGTATGTTTTGTGTTATCCGTTAGTTGGAACGATGTTAGATCGCGATTGTATGGTTGATGATTATTAGTATATGGTATTATGTGATTTTGGGTGTTATGGAAATTGAGTCCTTATTCGCTTATTTGTGTTACGTGATCAATGGCACCCCGTCGAAACCCTGTTAGGTCTACCAGGACTGGTCCTGCTGTGACTACTCCTACTCCTGCTCGTCGAGGTCGTCGACCTACTCGAAATGTTGAAACCCCTACTCCTGACAACCTGGACACCACTAACCGTAACAACAGGAATCAAAATGTTGATGTTCAGGGAGACAATGATCATGTTCCACTTAATGCACCAACTGTGGATCAAGCAATGATCAATCGACTCGTGGAGCAAAGAGTTGCTGAACTACTCGCTGAGTCAAATCATTCCAACAATTCTGCTGGAACTTTTCCACCTGTTCGTGCTAATGGATGTCAATACAAGGAATTCAAGATTTGTGGACCCATTGAGTTTGGTGGAAATGAAGGAGTGGTTTACTTAGTCAGATGGATTGAGAAGACTGAGTCAGTGTTTAATGTCAGTGGTTGTGCGGAGAATGCGAAAGTAAAGTTTGCTTCTTTTACTTTCAAGGATGAAGCTTTGACTTGGTGGAACAACTACCGAAATGCAGTTGGGAGTGATGTAGCATATGCTATGACTTGGGAGCAATTTAAGTCCTTGTTGATTCAGACTTATTGCCCAAGGAATGAGGTCAAGAAGCTAGAGATTGAGTTTTGGAACCACAAGGTGAAAGGTAAGGATATGGCGACTTACAATCGTCGTTACCAGGAGTTAGCCTTGTTGTGCCCTGACATGGTGAAAACTGAAACTCAAAAGATCGAGAGGTATACTGATGGTTTGCCTGTAGCTACGAGGAATGATGTAATTTCTGCTAGGCCTGCAAACATCCATGAGGCTATCACAATTGCTCAACAACTTATGGATTCGTTGGAATTAGAAGAAGCTGATAAGGAGAAGAGTGGAAAGAGAAAGAGAGACCGTCACTCTAAGAGTAATGATCACCGAAGCAAGAGACAAGCTAAGGCTTATGCTATTGGGAATGGAGACAAGAAGAATCAGAACGGTGATGCACCCAAGTGTGATCGTTGCCATCAGCATCACACTGGATGGTGTAGTGTGAAATGCCAGAATTGCTCAAAGAAAGGACATACAGCTAGAGACTGTAGAGCTCGACCTCTTGCAATGGTTCAAGCTGTTCCTGAGATGAGAAACAAGGCAGATGTTACCTGTTATGGATGTGGAAAGAAGGGACACTATAGGAATGAGTGTAGAGAATCGCGGAACCGTGGAAATCAAGGCTCGGGTGGTAATGGGTACAATTATGGAAACCGTGGAGCTGGAGGAAATCGTGGACGACAAGATAATGGGGACCAACGTGTGGAAGCTGGAGCTGCTCAAGGAAGAGTGTATGCGCTCGGGAACGAGAGAGGAGAAGATCCGAACGTCGTTACTGGTACGTTCCTTCTCAATAATCGTTATGCTTCCATACTGTTTGATACTGGTGCCGATAGGAGTTTTGTGTCCACTACATTTGCACCCTTACTAGAGAAACCCCCGATGGCCTTAGGAATTGGATATGATATTGAGTTAGCTAATGGAAACATAGAAAGGATTAATACTATCATTCGAGGTTGTACGTTAAATTTCTTGAACCACCCTTTCAACATAGATCTTCTACCCGTCACGTTAGGAAGTTTTGATGTAATCATTGGTATGGATTGGTTGTCGAAGTATCGTGCTCACATACTTTGCGACGAGAAGATTGTGCGTGTACCCTACGGAAAGGAGGTCCTAAATATATTAGGAGACCGAAAGGATTCTAGGAGCCCATCCCGATTGGCAGTGATTTCTTGCACTAAGCTACCGAAGCTAATGGAGAAGGGATGTTATCTTTTCTTAGCTCAAATTTCTGAGAAGGGAGAGACGAAGAAAAAGGAAAGGGGCATCGGAGATGTGCCTATAGTTCGTGATTTTCCTGATGTGTTCCCCGATGATTTGCCGGGAATCCCACCAAGTAGACAAGTGGAGTTTCAGATTGAGCTAATACCTGGTGCTGCGCCTGTAGCACGAGCACCTTATCGTCTTGCACCTACTGAACTGGAAGAGTTGTCGAAACAATTGGCGGAGTTAGCCGAAAAGGGATTCATAAGACCAAGTTCTTCACCTTGGGGAGCCCCAGTCTTATTTGTGAAGAAGAAGGATGGATCGTTTCGTATGTGTATTGACTATAGAGAGTTGAATAAGTTAACGGTGAAGAATCGATACCCGTTACCTAGGATCGATGACTTGTTCGATCAACTTCAAGGATCGAGTGTGTATTCGAAGATCGATTTGAGATCGGGATATCATCAACTTCGAGTTCGTGAGGAGGATATTCCGAAAACGGCTTTCAGAACCCGTTACGGGCATTACGAGTTTCAGGTGATGCCGTTTGGGTTGACTAACGCACCAGCAATATTCATGGATCTCATGAATCGCGTGTGTAAGCCATACTTGGATAAGTTCGTGATTGTATTCATCGATGATATTCTGATTTATTCAAAGAGTGAGAAAGAGCATGAGGAGCATTTAAGACTCATTTTGGAATTGCTCAGGAAGGAGAAACTTTATGCCAAGTTTTCGAAATGTGAATTTTGGATTCCGACTGTACAATTTTTGGGTCACGTGATTGATAGACAAGGAGTCCACGTGGATCCTGCAAAAATTGAAGCAATAAAAGATTGGGCTGCACCTACAACCCCAACCGAAGTTCGTCAATTTTTGGGTTTAGCTGGCTATTACCGAAGATTCATCGAGGGATTTTCGAAGATAGCTAAACCATTGACCAAATTGACTCAAAAGAGTGTTACGTATGAATGGGGAGATAAAGAAGAGGAAGCGTTTCAATTGCTTAAGAAAATGTTGTGTAGTGCTCCTATCTTAGCGTTACCAGAAGGTAACGAGGACTTCGTCGTCTATTGTGACGCCTCGCATAAAGGCTTAGGAGCCGTGTTAATGCAACGAGAGAAGGTGATAGCTTATGCTTCCCGACAGCTCAAAAAGCATGAGAAAAACTACACTACCCATGATTTGGAGCTCGGTGCTGTGGTTTTTGCTTTAAGAATATGGAGACACTACTTGTACGGAACCAAGTGTGTCGTATTTACCGACCACAAAAGTCTACAACACATTTTGAATCAAAAAGAGCTCAACATGAGACAACGACGTTGGATCGAGTTGCTAAGCGATTATGATTGTGAAATTCGCTATCATCCTGGTAAAGCAAACGTTGTTGCTGATGCTCTTAGTCAAAAGGAAAGAGTACCACCATTACGAGTTAGGTCATTGGGAATGACTATCGTATCGCCATTACCATCTCAAATACTCGAAGCTCAAACGGAAGCGTTGAAAGCAGAAAATAGATCTGCCGAGAACATATTTGGGATGGCTGATAATGAGAAAGGATTTGTTAAGCGTTCGGATGGATTGTTATGTTTTGGAGATCGGATTTGGGTACCGTTATATGGAGAAATTCGAGAATTGATTATGCATGAGTCGCATAAGTCAAAGTACTCCATTCACCCTGGTTCCGATAAAATGTATCAGGATCTTAAGAAGTTCTATTGGTGGCCAAATATGAAGGCAGATATAGCATCGTACGTTAGTAAGTGCTTGACATGCACCAAGGTTAAGGCTGAACACCAGAGACCGTCAGGACTGCTAACGCAACCAGAACTTCCAGTCTGGAAATGGGAGCGGATTACTATGGACTTCATTACCAAATTACCGAGGACAGCTAGCGGTTGTGACGCTATCTGGGTAATTGTGGACCGTCTGACAAAGTCTGCTCATTTCTTAGCTATTAGTGAAGATGATAGTGTGGATAAGCTTGCAAGGTTATATGTGAAGGAAATTATTTCGCGCCATGGAGTCCCGATATCTATTATTTCGGATCGTGATAGTCGTTTTACGTCAGCTTTGTGGCGATCACTTCAAACGACTTTGGGGACGAGGCTTGATATGAGTACTGCATATCATCCCCAAACCGACGGTCAAAGTGAGAGGACCATTCAGACGTTAGAGGATATGCTTCGTGCATGCATCATAGACTTTGGTAAAGGCTGGGAGAAGTATTTACCCCTTGCGGAATTCTCCTATAATAACAGCTACCACACAAGTCTTAAGGCTGCACCATTCGAAGCTTTGTATGGCAGAAAGTGTCGTTCGCCTATTGGTTGGGCAGAAGTTGGAGATAGTCAACTTACAGGCCCTGAGCTTATTTTAGAAACTACCGAGAAAGTAACTCAGATTCGTGATCGGTTACAAGCCGCCAGAGATAGGCAGAAGAGCTACGCCGATCAGAGACGTAAACCTTTAGAGTTCCAGGTTGGAGACAAAGTGATGCTGAAAGTCTCGCCTTGGAAAGGTGTAATACGTTTCGGGAAACGTGGTAAACTCAACCCGCGCTACATTGGACCATTCTTGATCTTAGAAAGAATTGGGCCCGTGGCTTATAGGTTGGGATTACCGTCTGAACTGAGCAAAGTTCATGACGTGTTTCACGTGAGTAATTTGAAGAAATGTCTTTCTGATGAAATGCCCGTCATTCCAATGAGGGATATTCGTGTTGATGAGTAATTTGAAGTGCATTTGAAAGTCTGACACACAAAAAGACTTTTACCACACCACCTATAAGCTCAAACCAATATGTGACAACCCGCAAATTTCCAGATATGTTCTATTCAGAGAAAACAACAATTAATTTTTAGTTTGGTAATACTTGAAAGAAACTAGACGTATTTATATTCAAATTTAACGGAAAAATGATTCTAAAGCTAATGGAGTTGAGTTTGGGTGCTTGGGAAATAAATATAACACGTTTTAATGGTTCATTCACACACTTCGTTAAGAATATAAGAGCATTGGCAAAACTAGTCCCTATGGGCGTACTAGGGTTTGCATCTTGTCCTAACTACACCCTATATATATCCCTATTATAATTATTTAGGGTTAGTCTTTCTTCCGCCTCCTCTCTCTTCATTTTCAGCCGAAAAAACACCCAACTCCCTCCCTCTAGATTTCCGGCCACATTCCGGCCAGATACACCACCGCCGCGAGTAGTGCTTCACCTCCACCACCACCATTCATCAAATTCTCTCCTCTATCTTTTGATATATACCACGCGCTACCAAACGCACCATAACACCCTTTTTAGTTGAGTTTGATTCTCGAAACATCTACCCCATCATCTCTTTTTCTTGTTTCTAATCCGTGCGTTGAACAAGGAGGGTTACTCATCATTTTTAGGTGTTCGTACCCCGGGTTGACCCAAATCACATGGGTTTAAAAGGCCTTGTAATAATAACAAACAATTATACCCAAAACAAGATTAAAAATGTTGTTTGGTATCATTCTTCTTCTGTGTTTGTATTTCTGGTCGAGAGTGGATGACGCCGTGAGTATTAGACTCACGGCATAGGTGATATTTCTTGTTGATTTTATTTATTTGTGCTCGGTTCTGGATGTGTCGAAGTCTGGGGTTGGATTAGGAGTGAACTTGTGGTTTTAGCCGTATGTTTAGATTCGGTGGTGTTGAGATTCTTGAGGTTGTTGTTGTCGTTGTTTACTCTTGTTGTTGGCTCTCGTTTCTTATTCTGGTGCTGTCATTTTCTTAATATCACTGCTGCTATTGTGTGGTGTTGTTAGCGTTGAGGTCGGGATAGATTAAGGATCAGTTTGTTTGTGTAGCTTTGGCCGAGAGTAGAGTCGAGGCCGATAGGACCTCGACAAGTTCCTGGAAGTTGTGAATTGTGGAAAAATGGATACTAGATAGACATAAGTTTACATTGGTGATGATTTGAGCTGTGTCGGGATTTACCGAGACTCTCTAGTCTCGTGTGTCCCCGACGAGCCGAAATGGACATAATATTGCTTTTAGCCTTATAAGGTTGACTGGTTGACCCATGATAAAAATGGACTCGAAACGAATATAACCCGTAAAAGATAATATTGTGTTAACGTTAATGACCACCCTTTTTGTGTATATGAGCAAATTATAAATATTAACTAACAACTGATAATTGTTACTTAATATTTATAAGTTAACAATAATTATTAAATAACGACAAGTACGTTATAAAACATTTTTGAATTAATAAAGAATATTAACTAACGTTGAGGACGTACGTTGATATTTCTAGATTAATGCGGAAACGTTAAATAACAATAAAGACGTTATGTAATACTTATTGGTTACTAATCGTTTCGAGGACACGTTTATCAAGATATACCTTTGTAGGAACCTTAAGGTTTAGATTATATTGATGCCGAGTTACGGATCGTTAACATTAATATAACCATCCTACACAATTAACGAACTAATTGAGTTGTTAAATTCAATTAGTATGCAACGAACGTGTCGGGGGAGATATTAATAGATGACCCATCCTACGACTTACTACCTCTTTACCGGACATGGGTTAACTTCAAATTAATAAGAGTACGGAAGAAATTATTGAACTTATCGTATTAACCAATACGATAAGTAACCAACAATTTGTTCGGTTTTCTTATTATACCTTCAGTTGCTCAAGGGTGACTTGGACCGTAAGATTGACTTCGTAGACATTTAAGTGTGATTTCTTTAGATGGATTACATAGTTTGACCTGGTCACCTCGTATTAAGTTTTGTCTTGCTTCTTGATTAAGGTCGTATGTTGTTCATCACTTGGTGTGTGTACTCTTGAGTTTTATCTCATTTCTCATCAACTTCGCTTGATTATCCTTTGGCGTGAGTTCACTGAGTCTGCATCGTGTTCTCACTACATACACAATGATACCAAACACAAACACAAACACTTATCCAACAAAACCGTGTTTTTCATATCCCCTACACCTAACGTTATAACCCTTTAAAAGACCTCTTTGATAGTTAGTGAGTGATATTTCTCCGTTTCCAATTATGACATATAAATTAACAACACCCGAGAGATGAGAGTATCCAAACACTTAATCTGAGGTGCTAGTGTATAATTTCCGCGCTTGTTTTGACTTAGGTAGAATGATCATTTGTTGTAATTACTTTTATATTAGTGTTAAATGAACCCTAACTTGTATTTTTATTGGTGGAAAAGCTCATTTGCTTGAGGACAAGCAAATCCCAAGTGTAGGGATATTTGATGAAGCGAAAAGTGTTACGCTTTTAGGGGGTCATTTAAGCCCTTAATCGTGTTTTTATGATCAAATATTGCCCTGAATCGTTCCTTTTACCATTTTAGGTACTTGGAACGTGATTTCTGGAATATGAAGCATTTTGGAGCTTCTTGGACATTTTTATGCTCAAGAATGAAGAAAACGAGAAAGTCAAGAATCCAAGCTGGAAAGAGTACCTGATGGCGTCAAGTATCACAAGGTGACGCCATCACAGGTTGATCAAGAGATGGATATTTGCTTTACACTTGATGCGCCAGAAAGAAAATGGGAAGATTACACGTGACGGCGTCACGTTATAAAATGCCAAGGCCGTAACGTATTAACTTAAAGAGAGACGGCCCAGAAGACTTTGAGAATGACGGCGTCAGGGTTGAACCTGATGACGTCAGAGGTTAAAGAATGAAGACGTCAGAATGATGACTTGTAAAAGAAGAAACCTTAGTGAAACCGTCACAAGTTAATCAATACAATCACAACTTGCGCGCGGAGTAGCTGACACTGTTTTGGCCATATCTTTTGCATACGAACTAGGATTTGAGCGATTCAAAAAAAGAAACGATCGGGACGAAAAATCTTGGATTTGGTGAAAAAATGGTCATGATGCCGTCACTTGTTAAGGCTGAAGCCGTCAGATCGGGCCGGACAGAAAAAAAAAACCTATAAATACAACCTCATAACTTCACTTTTTGTAAGCCTCAAACCCTAAGTCCGATTCTAGGGTTAGGGTAGGTGTTTTTCCAGCAACTTAGAGGGTTTCAATCACTCCAAAAATATCTTGTATTGGTTTGTTGATTCTATCTTAATTATGTCTTTCATTATTATTGATTGTTGCTTGCTCTTCATTGATTATGTTTTGCTAATTCACCTTGTGTCTACTTATGATTGTGTGAAACTTGTATATAATTAATTAGATCTTATTGATTCCTTGTTGATGTTTGTGTCTATCTTCATCAATTAAGGTGTGACAACTTCAATAGGTCTAGTTGATTTAGTTTATAGTTCTTGGTTCCTATTGTTTTTTGTTTTGATTGAATGATTTCGATGTTAGGCTTAAAAAACTGGCTAATCTCCTATATGGTAACATGCTTGATTGTCTTAAGAAACATGAATCGGATGTGTACTATGATTAATTGGTTGTGTTTAATGCATAAGTGACTACTAAGGAGGCCATGTTAGGAGCTAGTTGTCGGCTCGACATAGGAAGAGGTAGAAGCTTATAGAGTTGGGGAAGATCGTACACAACCCCACGAATGGTATTAAGGAATACGACCCGTCAATTAAAACAAGGTTAACATTTAATAGGTAGAATTGGATATCTATCAAGGAGTAATACATCATAGGTAGACACGCTTCACTTCCCTTGTAGAACCTTAATTTACTTTTCTTGCACATTAGTTTAATTAGTAGCTTTTGGGTTAGTTGACTAGCAACTAATTCCGCCCACTCTTCCAAAACCCGAGAATTTTACTTACTTTCCAAAAAATTATAAAAATACAAAGAGAATCATTTTTCACCTCTAGACTGAATTAGATTAAGTTTCGATCCTAATGAACACTATTCCCCAAGTAGAACGATCAATCCCCCGGTACTTGCCACTACACTATACTACGTCGGTCAGGTACACTGCCTGGTGGGAATTGCAAGCTTCTCGAGATCCCTCGAGAGGCAAAACCTTTTGCAAGGTTGCAAAACCACGTATCACAAACGCACCATAACACCCTTTCTAGTTGAATTTTATTCTCGAAATATCTACCCCATCATCTCTTTTTCTTGTTTCTAATCCGTGCGTTGAACAAGGAGGGTTACTCATCATTTTTGAGGTGTTCATACCCCGGGTTGACCCAAAACCCATAGATTTAGAAGGCCTTTTAATAATAACGAACAATTATACCCAAAACAAGATTAAAAATGTTGTTTGGTATCATTCTTCTTCTGTGTTTGTGTTTATGGTCGAGAGTGGATGACGCCGTGAGTATTAGACTCACGGAATAGGTGATATTTCTTGTTGATTTTCTTTATATGTGCTCGGTTCTGGATGTGTCGAAGTCTGGGGTTGGATTAGGAGTGAACTTGTGGTTTTAGCCGTATGTTTAGATTCGGTGGTGTTGAGATTCTTGAGGTTGTTGTTGTCATTGTTTACTCTTGTTGTTGGCTCTCGTTTCTTATTCTGGTGCTGTCATTTTCTTAATATTACTGCTGCTATTGTGTGGTGTTGTTAGCGTTGAGGTCGGGATAGATTAAGGATCAGTTTGGTTGTATAGCTTTGGCCGAGTGTAGAGTCGAGGCCAATAGGACCTCGACAAGTTCCTGGAAGTTGTGAATTGTGGCAAAATGGATACTAGATAGACATAAGTTTACATTGGTGATGATTTGAGCTGTGTCAGGATTTACCGAGACTTTCTAGTCTCGGGTGACCCCGACGAGCCGAAATGGGCATAATATTGCTTTTAGACTTATAAGTTTGACCGGTTGACCCATGATAAAAATGGATTCGAAACGAATATAACCCGTAAAAGATAATATTGTGTTAACGTTAATGACACCCTTTTTGTGTATATGAGCAAATTATAAATATTAACTAACAACTGGTAATTGTTACTTAATATTTAGAAGTTAACAATAATTATTAAATAACGACAAGTACGTTATAAAACATTTTTGAATTAATAAAGAATATTAACTAACGTTGAGGACGTACATTGATATTTCTAGATTAATGCGGAAATGTTAAATAACAATAAAGACGTTATGTAATACTTATTGGAAATATTGAACGAAACAATGAATAGATATAAATACGGACGGGTTACTAATCGTTTCGAGGACATTTTTATCAAGATATACCTTTGTAGGAAGCTTGAGGTTTAGATTATATTGATGCCGAGTTATGGATCGTTAACATTAATATAACCATCCGATACAATTAACGGACTAATTGAGTTGCTAAATTCAATTAGTATGCAACGAACATGTCAGGGGAGATATATAATAGGTGACCCATCCTACGACTTACCACCTCTTTACCGGACATTGGTTAACTTCAGATTAATAAGAGTATGGAAGAAATTATTGAACTTATCGTATTAACCAATACGATAAGTAACCAACAATTCGTTCGGTTTTCTTATTAAACCTTCAGTTGCTCAAGGATGACTTGGACCGTAAGATTGACTTCGTACACATTTAAGTGTGATTGCTTTGGATGGATTACGTAGTTTGACCTGGTCACCTCGTACTAAGTTTTATCTTGCTTCTTGACTAAGGTCGTATGTTGTTCATCACTTGGTGTGTGTACTCTTAAGTTTTATCTCATTTCTCATCAACTTCGCTTGATTATCCTTTGGCGTGAGTTCACTGAGTCTGCATTGTGTTCTCACTACACACACAATGATACCAAACACAAACACAAACACAAACACAAACTCAAACACAAACAATAATAGAAGGATAACGAAAGAATTAGAGATTTAAGAATGGGTATTTGATGCGTGGGAATCGCAACAGGTTTTACCTCTCGAGGGATCTCGAGAAGCTTACAACCCCCACCAGGCAGTGTACCTGATCGTTGTAGTATAGTATAGTGACAAGTACCGGGGGATTGATCGTTCAGCTAGGAATAGTGTCGTTAGGATTGAAATTAATCTAACTAGGTCTAAAGGTGAAGGATGATTCTTTTTATGTTTTTATATTTTATAAAAAGCAAGTAAAAATCTCGGGTATTGGGAGAGTGGGCGGAATTAGTTGCTAATCAACTAACCCAAAAGCTACTAATTAAACTAATTGACAAGAAAACTAAACTAAGGTTCTACAAGGGATGTGAAGCATGTCTACCTATGATATATTACTCCTTGCTAGCTATCCAATTCTACCTATTGAATTGTAACCTTGTTTTAATTGACGGGTTGTATTCCTTAATACCATTCATGGGGTGGCATACATAACTCCCCAATTCTATGAGCTCTTATCTCCTCCTACACCATGCCCAGCACAACTATAGGGATTGTAAACAGTGGCTCATGCATTAAATACAACCAATAAAGACCTAGTACGCCTCGGTTCATGTTTCTTAAGACGTTCAAGCATGTTACCATTTGGAGATCTGCCAGTTTTCTTAAGCCTAACATCAAATTCATTCAATCAAAACAAGAATCAATAGGAAACAAGAATTATAAGCTAAACCAATTAGACCTATCGAAGTGTCACACCCTAATTGATGAAGATAGACACAACATCAACAAGGAATCAATAAGATCTAATCAATTATATACAAGTTTCACACAATCATAAGTAGACACAAGGTGAATTAGCAAAACATAATCAATGAAGAGCACGCAACAATAATAATGAAAGAAATAATTGAGATAGAATCATCAAACCAATACATGATATTTATGGAGTGATTGAAACCCTCTAAGTTGCTGGAAAAACACCCACCTAAACCCAGGAATCGACCTTAGGGTTTAGGGCTTAAAAATAATGAAGTTTTGATGTTATATTTATAGGCTGAAATCTGCCCGGCCCGGTCGTGACGGCGTCAGACCAACTTTGACGGTGTCACGACCAACAATTTTTTACCAAATTGTAGATCTTTTCGTCCCGGTCATTTTCTTTTTTGAATCGCGCAAACCCGAGTTCGTATGCAAAAGTTATGGCCAAAACGGTGTCAGCTACCACGCGCGCAAGTTTTGACAAGTAAACACGTGACGGCCTACGTGACGCCTTCAGGTACACGTGACGGCCTATCTTGACGCCGTCATCAACTACGGATTTTAATTCTTGGGGTTTTGACGCCATCAGGAAATTACTCTTGACGCCGTCACCTACTGTTCCCAGCAAGGAAAATTAAGACTTTGCCGTTTTCTTCACTTTTATGCTCCAAAAACGTCCAAAATGCTTCCTTTTCCAGAATTCACTCCAAAAGTACCTAAAATCACAAAAGGAACGATTTAGGGCAATATTTGATCAAATAAATTCGAATTCCGGCTTAAATGACCCCCTAAAAACGGACCATTTTTCGCCTTATCATATATCCCTACACTTGGGATTTGCTTGTCCTCAAGCAAATGAGCTTTTCCACCGATAAAAATACAAGTTAGGGGTCATTTAACACTAATATAAAAGTAATTACAACAAATGATCATTCCACCTTAGTCAAAACAAGCACGGAAATTATACACTAGCACCTCACATTAAGTATTTGGATACTCTCATCTCTCGGGTGTTTTAAATTTATATGTCATAATTGGAAATGGAGAAATATCACTCTCTACCTGTCATAGCAAATAGATTACCATAGGCTTGGGAAAGGATCAAACCTCCACCACTTGGCGTAAGCACCTAGGATAAACTATCAAAGAGGTCTTTTAAAGGGTTATAACGTTAGGTGTAGGGAATATGAAAAACACGGTTTTGTTGGATAAACGGATATTTTACTGGTGGCAAGTCAATTGTCTTAATTAACTACATGTACAATGAGGCGTTGCTAAGCCAAGACTCGACTCAACTTAAACTAACTACGACTCTTTTTGGATTTTTTTTTCAAGACACTATTTGACTTAAATATAAATAAAAGAAACGGATGGTAGCCCGTATGTTTTTTCTCTTTTCTTTTTCTTTTTTTTTTTTTCTTTTTTTTTCTTTTTTTTTTTTTTTTTTATTTTTTTTCTCGATTTTTTTTATTTTTTTTATTTTTTTATTTTTTGCATACACTTTTGCTCTACCATCCAAAATAATACATCAAAGGAAGCTCGTTTCCTCCCTACACTTGAGCTTTTACATATTTTACAATCAACTATTCTAATGACTCGAATCAAGATAATCAAAACACTTGGAGTACTTTTAAATATTAACGTACATATGGGGGTAATATATGATGTTCTTCCCCATTACTCCATAACATAAGTACTTTACCCATGAGTCCCAATCGTCCCGAAACAATATGTACAAGATATGACTCGACTTAGGAACCATGTAATCAATTAGACAACTAACAAAGGGTTTAAACAATTAACAATAATGCACTAAAGATGAGTGCATATAAGGAAGGCTAAGGCGATTTGGTTGCACATTTGGGGTGGATTGTAAACAAATTCTTCCTTTAAGTAAAATGCTTAAAGTTAGAAACGAAAAGATAGGCTCGGAGGGGTGTACTAGGGGTATCGTGTACTAAAAATGAGTACAACGCAAAGGTGTGGGAGAATTACTTGACCTATAAAGTCAATGTAATTATATTACAGGTGTAGAACAAGGGTTATCCTAATGCCTCTTATCATGTAGTAAATCCTAACTACACGAATGTAGTCTCACTAGCAGTCTCGGGATGCATCACTAACGCAAGTTCTTGAATCTAAATACTACCGGTACACTCATAAGCATTAAAAATGAATGCTTTTTCCTAAAGATCTAAGGGCGAACCTCACATATTTGGGGTGGAAATTTTTGAGTGGTATGGTTTTTGTGCTAGTCATACAACTCCTATCCATGAGACGCTTATTAAGACTAAAATTTCACTCCTACATGTTGCAAAAAATTTTAAATTTGGTGCTAAAATTGCCCTAACAAATGTTTCTCTCAGTTTTATTACACATTCACTATCAAACAAAACAAAAACCAAGTGGAGTAATAGTTTCTAATATACCCTCCCTACACTTAAACCGAACATTGTCCCCAATGTTCTAGATAAAAGATGTAAAAGTAAAAATAAATAAGAATGAAAGAAACTAATACTCTCCTGATTCGTTCGGTGTGGATAATGTGACAACACGGTTAAATCTCCCTCCAAGAAGATGAACGTTGAAAGCTTCCCTCCAGAAATGTAATCATCTTCTTGTCCTGTAATCAACAAACACAAAAACCAAAGCATCAAACCGAACAAAGAAAAATCACAACTAGATGTAATTCCAGACTTAGAAATAAAAACAAAACAAAACAATAAAAGGATAGGATACTTATGGAATGAATTACAAACAGGAACTCATAAAACATATCCACAAGTATTGACACTCAAACAGGATAGAATATATGCTAATCATGAATTGTGAATTTTTCATGTTCGAATTTCGTTCTTTTTAACAAAATATGAACTTCCCTACACTTATCTTTTTGTAAAATACCTTTATATGCAATTAAGACGAGGTTAAAAACAAAATAAAGCATTTTCACAAATTATTCAAAACATGAAAATTAAACAATTATGATTAAGCATATATGACACAAACAAACAAATAAAATAAAAACATCAAACAATTAAAAACATGGGTTGCCTCCCAAGAAGCGCTTATTTTTGTTCGAGTCGCGAGCCTGACTCTACCCTTATTTAATGGAAATAGGGGAGGTTTCCCCTACACTTAGGATTAAGTGCGGGTGGAAGTAGCGATACACACCCTTAGGGTGGAAATATGTCACGTGAGGTGAAGGGGGTGAGTGAATGGCTTCCTTCATCCTAAAACTACCCGGATAATATTGGTTGATGGGTGGGTCGGTTCCTCTTTTGTCTCCTAGATGTATATCTAAGGATGGAAAGCTGTGTAAAGTTTGAGGTTCCGGTTCATCAACACTAGGAAATTCCCTAGAACTAGGAGTAAGGTTATCACTAAAAGTGTTCAAACCTATATCCTCTAGTGGTGCTTGGTCCAAGGGTTCTACCTCAATTGGGATTCCTAAAGTCTCTTCTACTTCTTCCGGGTAAGTCACGGGCGGTGTGGGTGCCTCAAATGATGGTAGGACTTGTGGGGTATTTAGCGGGCTTATGGTGTCAAGATCACCTATGTGTTCATCCCGTATCATGGTAGTGCCTAACCATGACATGCAGCTAGGTGGCTCAACTCTACCCCCATTCCCAAACAAACTTGTTTCATTATCCTTGAAATTTGTGGTCAATTGACTTGCACTAACATTTGTTGGGTTGTCTACTCTATAATAATATTGGGCACAATCTTCTATGGCATCCCATGCTTCTTCAGCATTTAATTCCCTAAAGTCCCCATTGGAAAAATCCTCAATGCACATTTGGTCACATCGGTTTGCATGATAGTAAAAGGTTTGGGTTAGGGATGCTAAAGCGAAACTATGATGAGGGACTATTCAGAGTAAATTTTTAAAACGAGTCCATGCATCATATATGGGTTCATCTCGATATTGTTTGAACATCAAGATGTCATTAGGGGTGAATGGGTTTCGTGGTCGGTAGTATGGTGGATTCGCATTCTCCATAATGGTGAACGGAAGAGTCAATGGAAAGGTTTCTACGAACAAATACACAAAGAAAAGATAGACTACAAGAAAGCTAATAAAAAGAAAATAAAAATCTCACTAAAAAGGAATCTAATGAGTAGACCTAATCAAAATAAATTCCAACCTAAGCAATAACTATTCCCCGGGCTACGGCGCCAAAAACTTGATGCGTGGGAATCGCAACAGGTTTTACCTCTCGAGGGATCTCGAGAAGCTTACAACCCACACCAGGCAGTGTACCTGATCGTTGTAGTATAGTATAGTGACAAGTACCGGGGGATTGATCGTTCAGCTAGGAATAGTGTCGTTAGGATTGAAATTAATCTAACTAGGTCTAAAGGTGAAGGATGATTCTTTTTATGTTTTTATATTTTATAAAAAGCAAGTAAAAATCTCGGGTATTGGGAGAGTGGGCGGAATTAGTTGCTAATCAACTAACCCAAAAGCTACTAATTAAACTAATTGACAAGAAAACTAAACTAAGGTTCTACAAGGGATGTGAAGCATGTCTACCTATGATATATTACTCCTTGCTAGCTATCCAATTCTACCTATTGACTTGTAACCTTGTTTTAATTGACGGGTTGTATTCCTTAATACCATTCATGGGGTGGCATACATAACTCCCCAATTCTATGAGCTCTTATCTCCTCCTACACCATGCCCAGCACAACTATAGGGATTGTAAACAGTGGCTCATGCATTAAATACAACCAATAAAGACCTAGTACGCCTCGGTTCATGTTTCTTAAGACGTTCAAGCATGTTACCATTTGGAGATCTGCCAGTTTTCTTAAGCCTAACATCAAATTCATTCAATCAAAACAATAATCAATAGGAAACAAGAATTATAAGCTAAACCAATTAGACCTATCGAAGTGTCACACCCTAATTGATGAAGATAGACACAACATCAACAAGGAATCAATAAGATCTAATCAATTATATACAAGTTTCACACAATCATAAGTAGACACAAGGTGAATTAGCAAAACATAATCAATGAAGAGCACGCAACAATAATAATGAAAGACATAATTGAGATAGAATCATCAAACCAATACATGATATTTATGGAGTGATTGAAACCCTCTAAGTTGCTGGAAAAACACTCACGTAAACCCAGGAATCGACCTTAGGGTTTAGGGCTTAAAAATAATGAAGTTTTGATGTTATATTTATAGGCTGAAATCTGCCCGGCCCGGTCGTGACGGCGTCAGACCAACTTTGACGGCGTCACTGTGACAACCGGCAGTTTAGGGAGCTATTTTTAAAACCCGCATTACAACTTAAGTTCGTTTATAATTTTTATTTGAAATTTTCATTTCACAACGAACTTGTAAGACCTATTTTATGGATATTTTAATTTAATGACGTTATGGAATTCGTGAATTATGTTCATAATTCATTTTTGATTATATGATCGGTGATGTATATTTGAATTCTCACATGGTACTACGTTGACTTTGGCACTAGGATTACCTAACGTCATTTTATGATTCGTCTTAACGAGTCCGATATATTTTTAATTATTTACGAGAGGTTCTCGAGTGATATTGAAGTTTTAAAATGAGTTCGGGTTCGGGCCACATGTTTCTACAAGTACCCGCGTTACCCGCTCCACCGTAGTAATATTATTATTATTACTATTATTATTATTATTATTATTATTATTATTATTATTATTATTATTATTATTATTAACTTTAAAAAAAATAATAATAAAAGATATATAGGTGTGTGTTGGTCCGGTTTTTACACACACAAACCCACCCACACTTTTATTCTCTCTCTCTCAAAACACATCTCTTCCCCAACCTTAACCCTAGCCGCCGCCGAACTGCAATTCCGGCCACCACCGCCGTGTTACCGACCACCCAACAAAACAAACACCACCATTTTATCCCTCTCTTCACCCTCTTTCTTTTGATATAAGATACTCACCCTAGAACCATCATTAACACCATCAATCTTGTACAAATCCGTTCGAACTTTTAATAGTTTTCTAGATCCGTGCTTTTGGAGGTCTAAGAAGGTGAGAAGAAGCTATCCTTGGGTTTTGGGAGTCACGATTTGGCTTTTATCCGTGGCTACACGGATTATATTGTCGTGAATCGAACTAATCTTTAATGGGAATGATGTTTTTGTGATTAAAAGTTAGTTTGGTATCCGGGTTTTCATGGTTTTGGGTATGGATGACTCGGAACCGAGAGCAAAGCTCTCGGCTTATTTTTGATTCGAGCCCTTTGTGTGGCTTTGGTTCTTTGGTGATGATTGATTGGTTGTTGTTGTCGAGGGTGTTATGTACCTCGATCCGAGCTAGCCGAGACCTTGTAGTCTCAGGGTTTCTTTTGTGCTCATTGGCCATGCCGAGACCCTCATGGGGGTTCTCGATTAGTTGTGGTTCGAGCCTTGGCTCGTATGATTATTGTGGTTCGACCCTTGTGGGTCGCGGCCTTGAGCCGTGTATTATTTCTTGTTGCCGATTTGACCATTGGACCGAATGGGTCATATGAATACTTGGTTAGGCTCTTGTGAGCTATATGATACTTGTGTGTTTGGTTCGAGTCCTAGTGACTCACGGTTCGGAGCCGAGACTCGAGTGAGTCGAGGGATCGGGTCGGCTTGGTAAACCGACCCACACATTAACTTTGTTAATGTTATTATTTGAATATTGTGAACTATTTGTTATATTGTTGTGGTATTTCTTTTCGGCCGAATACTTTGGTTGAGTCGAGACCATTGTGGTCTCGACATTGGATATTGTTATTGGTAATTGAGGAGTTGTTGACGAAAGTGATTGGGGACCGATTGTGAGACGGTCGTTAGATTGACGGAGATAGGTTAGTCGGGTGCCGTAGTCGGACCCTATTGTTGTAGCCCGTGGTTTGAGATTGTGATTGGACGGAGACTGGTTATTTTATGACTTTTGCTTATTATTGGACTTGGACAATGAGCCGAGAGTCATGACTCGGACATATGACCATTTCGTATAACTCAATAACTATTAAAATTGAAACGAGAATAATAAAACTCGTAATAATAATTATTGATAATATGAACGTTTATATGAAAGTATATACGTGAATAACGTATATATAACTATATAAACGCGTATATTAATAATAATAATAATCACGAGTCGTATTATAAATAATACGATTAGATATATATTAGGCTACGAAAGTGGCGTAATATTATTAAACGTATTATTATTATAAAAATTGTGTTATAAAACGGGAAACTCCCGACAATTATGAAACGTTTAATAAAATGTCATTTCGGATATATAACGGTTAAACTTATTGAATTATGCGAAATTGTTGTCACTCGGGTCCAGGTAAGTCATTATTTGTGACTTTCGTGTTGTCACGGATATATGACGATTAATATAAACGTTTTATATAACTAAATAACCACTTAACCGTGAGGTTGGACCGGGTTATTTGGCTATATGAAATGAATATATTAGTGGGCATCGTATCCTATGACGCCCATAGGTTGTAGTATATGTAAAGTGTAATAGATTGCGAGTGTATATATCGGGAAATCTGGCCAATTTGACGATATATATGAGGAATTTATTAAACTATGATATATACTATATAGTAATTATGTGCTATGTGCTTTAGGTTGGGTGTAATCTTGGAACGGTATGTTACATAAATAAATATGAGGATTATCAAATCGACGGATTTGGTAAACTTTGGCGATTTATTTAAATGATATATTGGGCTAATATTAGATCCATAGTTTATTTATCTTTCTACATGTGATCTTTTTGGTTTGTTTTGAGTCGACCCACCACCCGTATGGATACCAAACGCAAATACACCAAACTAATACGAAATGGATTTTCGGAAATAAAACGGATTCTCGTCCGGGTTTGGGAATATTATATATTTGAGGAAATGATTTCTGAAAGAGTTAATATTGTTAGGTCGTGCCAAGTCCGTAGTTGCTGTTTCGTGAGTTATCATACATCTTATTTCTACCTACCTCGTCTTGCTATTTTCTGGACTTGAGGTGAGTCATAGCCCCACTTTTTACTCTTGAACTATGTTTTCAATGATTGGGGTGAGAAACGTGCAAATCATTTTACGTGGACTATTATCGCTTTTATATTATTTCTAAACTTGCTATGCGTATGGACTAGGATCTATTGTCAGCTTTAGTCACACCTTTTGTGTGTACTATTCAAGGTTGGCTTATTTGGTTATTTGGATTGTCAGCTTTAGTCACACCTTTTGTGTGTACTATTCAAGGTTGGCTTATTTGGTTATTTGGATTGTCAGCTTTAGTCACACCTTTTGTGTGTACTATTCAAGGTTGGCTTATTTGGTTATTTGGATTGTCAGCTTTAGTCACATATTTGTTGTGTGTACTATTCAAGGTTGGCTTATTTGGATTGTCAGCTTTAGTCACATAGTTTCGTGTGTACTATTCAAGGTTGACTTATTTAGATACTATAGTGTGCACCTATAGGTTATTAATATTTCGGAGGTTATCCGAGTTATTATTGGTATTGCGGGGGCTACCCAAATATCTATGTTAGTACGGAAGGGTATCCGTGTGTTTTGTTAGTACGGAAGGGTATCCGTGTGTTTTGTTGGAGCAGAGGGTATCCGCAGGCTTTTAGCGAATCCTTAGTCTAGCTAGCAAGCGTTTTGCGTATATGTCCACTATATTATTAGTTGAAGTTAAACCTATGATCTCACCAGCGAAAGCTGACTTTTAGCACGTTTTCTCAGGTAATTAAGTGTTGAGGTGCATGCTTGGATTGGAAGGCTCGGCTAAGGCTCACGGTTTATGGATCTATTTTTCTAAACTCTGATAATTAAATTTGGACCTATTGTTATTTATTTTGGGCCTGACTCTGAATGATGTTGGGATAAATGTAAACCTTAAAACCCCGTTTTGGTTGTGTTTTTACTATGTTTACTTTATCTCGTTCTATATTGTCTTGTGTTGGATACCAATCCCCGTAGCACCCCGAAAGCTTGTTGAGTCTTCCGCTGTATCAAATTTTGGGGGTGTTACAGTCACGACCAATAATCTTTTACCAAATTGTAGATCTTTTCGTCCCGGTCGTTTTCTTTTTTGAATCGCGCAAATCCGAGTTCGTATGCAAAAGTTATGGCCAAAACGGTGTCAGCTACCACGCGCGCAAGTTTTGACAAGTAAACACGTGACGGCCTACGTGACGCCTTCAGGTACACGTGACGGCCTATCTTGACACCGTCATCAACTACGGATTTTAAATCTTGGGGTTTTGACGCCGTCAGGAAATTACTCTTGACGCCGTCACCTACTGTTCCCAGCAAGGAAAATTAAGACTTTGCCGTTTTCTTCACTTTTATGCTCCAAAAACGTCCAAAATGCTTCCTTTTCCAGAATTCACTCCAAAAGTACCTAAAATCACAAAAGGAACGATTTAGGGCAATATTTGATCAAATAAATTCGAATTCCGGCTTAAATGACCCCCTAAAAACGGACCATTTTTCGCCTTATCAGTATTACTTGGGAGTTATAGCATATGGAGATCTATACGCCTTCGGACTAGATGATTAAGAAGGGTTACCATATAATACTCTGCCGTAACTATACTAATGTACCATCTTCTGGATGCCGTTGGAAGCTAGCTAGATGCCAGTTGTGTCAGTTGTGATTATTTCATTGCTGTGGCTAAGGTGAGTTCATAGCCCCTACTTTTAATGGTTTTCATAACTATTTTGGGGGAGAATACATGCTCATTTTAACTAAACTCAATGATTGTTTATCTGATTAAGTGGAATGTTTGATTAAGATTTGATTGATTGAATTGATTGATTGATATACTTAAATTTGCTATTCGAAGGCATTATGTGATTTCCTGATATAAATGTGAGCTTCCTAGCTCAACTATTTTTTTCTTGGCCCTTTCAATGCTTTTTATTTTACTACTATGTGTTGACTAGTTAAGGTTAGATGCGGTAGATTTTGCTTTAGGTTAGGGATGCTTGAAACCTAGCTAAGAATAGACTTCTACCTACGGCCTAGATCCGGGGCAGTAACGGGTGGTTCCTTACTGTTTTGTGTTACCTGGCTAGTGACCATTGAGGGGCCCGCTCATTACGACCACTTATCATTCCTATGATAAGAAATCTCTCGTTATTGGAATGTTATGGTATTGATTGTTATTATATGGGAACCTTGCGGAGGGCGGCCCATGGATGATTATATCTGCCTCTAGTCGAACATAGCAAATAACTATTCAGGTCCACTACTAAATCTTTTATTTAAACTCTATGGGCTCACCAGCGAAAGCTGACATTTTAGCATGTATTTTCAGGTTTTAGGTGACAACTTACATTTGAAGCCATTTGGCAAGGCAAGGCATGATCATAGATGACTCTGATAAACATTTGGGACCGCTTTACTTACCTTATGTGCCTATTTCCGCACTACTTTCTTAACATGTAAACTTAATGTTTTTGGAGTTTAACTCTTCTTCCATGTAATTGAGATAAAAACCATTCTTTGTACCTTGAGTTGTGATACCAATTTAGTAGCACCTATGACATGTATGCTTCCACTAGACCCGAATTTTGGGGGTTTTACAGTTGGTATCAGAGCCTAGGTTATAGAGAACTGGGTATATTTTTAAAACCCAAACTATAACCACTTTTATGAAAATATAATGTGACAACCGGCAGTTTAGGGAGCCATTTTAAAAATCCGCATTTCGATATAAGTTCGTTTATAATTTTTATTTGAAATTTTCATTTCACAACGAACTTGTAAGACCTATTTTATGGAAATTTTATTTAATGACGTTATGATATTCGTGAATTATGTTCATAATTCGTTTTTGATTATGTGATCGGTGATGTATATTTGAATTCTCACTTGGTACTACGTTGACTTTGGCACTAGGATTACCTAACATAGTTTTATGATTCGTCTTAACGAGTCCGTTATATATTTTAATTAATTACGAGAGGTTCTCGTGTAATATGGAAATTTTAAAATGAGTTCGGGTTCGGGCCACGTGTTTTTACATTTACCCACTTTACCCGCTCAATGGTAATAATATCCTTATTATTATTATTATTATTATTACATCTATTATTATTATTATTTATAAAAAAAAAAAAAAAAAAAAAGAGAAAAGTTAGTATAAACACACACCAACACACAAACACTCATCTCTCACCTCACTCTCTCCTCCTACACTAATATTAACCCTAGCCGCCACTATTGAGATCCGGCCGCCACAGCGCACCGCCGACCACCACCTTAAACCACCACCACCAAATTGTTCCTCTCTTCACCCTCTTTCTTTTGGTGTATCATACACACTCTAAAACAACCCCTAACATCACGAAATCTAAAGATTTCTATTCGGATTTTTACTAGTTTTCTAGATCTAAGCTTTTGAAGGATTTTGAAGGTGAGAAGAACCATTTTCAAGGTTTTGGGAGCCACGAATTGATTTTGTTTCGTGGCTACACGAATTATTTTCGTGAGATTCGAATGGGTTTTCATGTTAAACGTGTTATAATGATGGGTTTTTGAAGAAACTAAGTTTTCTAATGGTTTGGTATCCGGGTTGTTCTTGGGTTTGGTTCGTGGTTGACTCGGAACCGAGAGCTGAGCTCTCGGCTTAACATGGTTCGAAGCCTTGTATGGCTTGGGTCCTTGATGGCTTTGTTTCTTTGATTGATTGATGGTTTAGATTGTTGTCGAGGGTGTTGAACCTCGATGTGATGCTAGCCGAGACCTCAAGGGTTCTCGTTGTAGTGTGGTTTGAGCCCTTGGCTCGTATGATTTTTTTGTGGTTCGACCCCTTTGGGTCACGGCTGTTAGCCGAGCACCACTTGATTGCCGTTTTGACATGGAGTCAAATGGTTTACCTACATAATCGGTTTAGCTCATGTGAGCTATGTGATGTTTGGTTCGAGTCTAAACGACTCGTAGTTTTGGGCCGAGACTCAAGTGAGTCGGGGGCTCGGGTCGACTTGGTAAACCGACCCACACATTAACTTGGTTAATGTTATTATTTGTCTAATGTGAACAAGTTGTTATATAATTGTTGGTTATTATTGTTATTGTTATATTGTCGTGGTATTTATTTCTCGGCCGAACACTTTGGGTCGAATTGGATTGGTTATTGATTATGATTTGATATTGAGAAGTTGTTGTCGATTGGGATGTGATATGAGGACCGGTTATGAGACGGTCGTTAGATGACGGAGATAGGTTAGTCGGGTACCGTAGTCGGACCTTATTGTTGTAGCCCGTGGTTGAGATTGTGATTGGACGGAGATTATTATTTATGACTTTGGTTTATTATTGGACTTGGACAATGAGCCGAGAGTCATGACTCGGACATATGACCATTTCGTGTAACTCAATAAATATTAAAAGTAAAACGAGAATAATAAAACTCGTAATAATAATTATTAGTAATATGAACGTTTATACGAAAGTATATACGTGAGTAACGTATATATAACTATATAAACGCGTATATTAATAATAATAATAATCACGAGTCGTATTATAAATAATACGATTAGGTACATATTAGGCTACGAAAGTGGCGTAATATTAATTAAACGTATTATTATTATTAGAAATTGTGTTATAAACGGGAAACTCCCGACAATTATGAAACGTTTAATAAAAAGTCATTTTGGATATATAACGAATAAACTTATTGAGTTAGACGAAATTGTCGTCACTCGGGTCCAGGTAAGTTATTATTTGCGACATTCGTGTTGTCTCGGATATATGACGACTAATATGGACGTTTTCTATAAGTAAATAACCACTCAACCGTAAGGTTGAGCCGGGTTGTTTGGTTATATGAAACGAATATATTAGTGGGCATCGTATTCTACGACGCCCATAGGTTGTAGTATATGTAAAGTGTAATAAATTGCGAGTGTATATATTGGAAAATCTGGCCAATTTGACGATATATACGAGGAATTTATTAAACTGTGATATATACTATATGGTAATTACGTGCTATGTGCTTTATATGTGCTTTAGATTGGGTGTAATCTTGGAACGGTATATTACGTAAATAAATATGAGGATTATCAAATCGACGGATTTGGTAAACTTTGGCGATTTATTTAAATGATATATTGGGCTAATATTAGATCTATAGTTTATTATATGTTCTATGTGCGATCTTGTTGGTTTGTTTTGAGTCGACCCACCACCCGTATGGATACCAAACGCAAATACACCAAACTAATACGAAATGGATTTTCGGTAATAAAACGGATTCTCATCCGGGTTTGGGAATATTATATATTTGAGGAAATGATTTCTGAAAGAGTTAATATTGTTAGGTCGTGCCAAGTCCGTAGTTGCTGTTTCGTGAGTTATCATACATCTTATTGCTACCTACCTCGTCTTGCTATATTTCTGGACTTGAGGTGAGTCATAGCCCCACTTTTTACTCTTGAACTATGTTTTCAACGATTGGGGTGAGAAACGTGCAAATCATTTTACGTGGACTATTATCGCTTTTATATGCTTTCTAAACTTGCTATGCGTATGGACTAGGATCTATTGTCAGCTTTAGTCACACCTTTTGTGTGTACTATTCAAGGTTGGCTTATTTGGTTATTTGGATTGTCAGCTTTAGTCACATATATGTTGTGTGTACTATTCAAGGTTGACTTATTTGGATACTGTAGTGTGCACCTATAGGTTATTATTACTTCGGAGTTTATCCGAGTATTTATTGGTATTGCGGGGGTTACCCGAATACTTATGTTGTTACGGAAGGGTATCCGTGTGTTTGGTTATTACGGAAGGGTATCCGTGTGTTATGATTGAGAACGGAGGGTATCCGCAGGCTTTTAGCGTATCCTTAGTCTAGCTAGCAAGCGTTTTGCGTTCATGTCCACTATATTATTAGTTGAATTTAAACCTATGATCTCACCAGCGAAAGCTGACTTTTAGCACGTTTTCTCAGGTAATTAAGTGTTGAGGTGCATGCTTGGATTGGAAGGCTCGGCTGTGGCACACGGTTATGGATCTATATTTTCTAAACTCTGATAATTAAATTTGGACCTATTGTTATTTTATTTTGGGCCTAACTCTGAATGATGTTGGGATAAATGTAAACTCTAAAACCCCGTTTTGGTTGTGTTTTTATTATGTTTACTTTATCTCGTTCTATATTGTCTTGTGTTGGATACCAATCCCCGTAGCACCCCGAAAGCTTGTTGAGTCTTCCGCTGTATCAAATTTTGGGGGTGTTACATATAACCCTATGACCGCCACATGCCTGCCTGCCAAGCTGATGCCCCGGGTATGATTATAATGATTGACGAGATCTTTATGGTATATTTGACGAGTTATCGGTTGAAATGTGTGCTTTACTATTGGATATTTTATATCCGCCTATTTTCGCTATTCACTATAAGTATTTTCATATACTTACGATTATGCACACACCGTACCTGTCACGGAGTTACGCTATTTCCTTGCGTAATCTCATTATTGAATGTCGATTTTGTACACTTGTCGTGGTTTTGGGAATAATTTGGATTTAAAGGACATATTACTAGTATAACTAGGCTGGGTATTTCAAAATTCATTGAACCTCGGATGAATGTAGACTGATCACCTATATTCAACCAGGGACAGTGGGATATAGCCTGATAATCTATGTCCGACTCAGAGGTTAATTTTGCAATACTGGGAGTAGTTATAATGGAAATATGTTCAGGTTAGAGTTTGATGAGTTTTTACACGAACACTGAACATCACGAAAGCCTGCACTCGCACACAACACATTCGCATCACAGCACCGCATAAATCGAAATATTTCTGGCGCCACTAAACATCCTCGTTTACGTGGAATTCCTGTTTGTCGCCATCAAACGTAAGTTCTCCTTAGGTCGGGTTAGACCCGATTGGCACCACTTGAATTCGAGTTGCTTATCGTCATAAGCCTCGTAAACTTTATTGGAATTACTAGATTTGATGTTTGACTTCGGTTTGAGTCGATTTCCGGTTACGTGTTGAATTGACTCTTAGCTATTTTTGGATCTGGTTTTGACCACTCTGAATCTAATTCTTGGCTTCGTCATGATTTGATTTCCAACTAAGTCTTGATATGACTTTTGGCAATTTCTGGATTTGATTTTGGCTATATTTGAATTTGATTTTTGACTACGTCTGGATTCGACTTTGACTACGTCATTATTTGATCTTGGCTACATCCTAATTTGACTTTTGGTTACGTCTTGATTGGATTTCGGTTACGTCTTGATTTTGGCTATGTATGGATTCGATTTTGGCAACGTTCAGAATTGATATTGGTTATGTTTGGAATTGATTTGATTCTGATCGAATTTGGATTGTTTGATTTTGTAATTTTGGATCATATCCCCGATTTGGAATTGTTATTCGGCCTTGCTCTGGCTCTGTTACAGCCTCCTCCACCCTAAGCCATGTGCTTAATCGATATGTTCATTTTCCCGATCGATGTTGTTCAACCAATTTTATTGAAGCAACAATGTTTAATCGAGGTTGTACTTTTTGCCTCTACCCTAAGCTTTATGCTCAATCGTTGTTGTTTACTTTTCCCGATCGACGATTTTCAATCGATGTTATCCAATTGACGACGCTCAACCGATGTTGTATCTTTTTGGGGTTAAGTACTGAGTACTTTACTAAGTTAATCGATTGATTGCTAGTAGCAATCAACCACCTCCTTCAGAGTTGTACTCTAAACTTATTAAACTTTCCGTTTAGTAGGGATTCTGTGCTCAACTGAAATCTTGAAACCTTGAGGAGTAACCTGTACCACGTTCCTTGGGACAATCACCTAATATTTCCGGCGTCCCTCGGGAATACTAGTTATTTTTGCTACTCTCTTATAGGATAATAAAATGTTTTGCAATTGATTTACCAACTACATTCGAATTTTTCTACAAACCATTTTGCGGTCATCCTGCAAAATGTTTTAGTGACATTTCGCAAAAGTCAAAATTTTGATTTTACTACCATTATAAAAATGGTAAATTGTTTTCCTACTATCTTGTAAACTTTTCTACAAATCATTTCGTAAAACGATTTTATAAAACGTTTTACTACCTTACTACGATGTTGTGAATCAAACGGAAAATCAGAATTTTGACTTTGCTACAATTTTATAAACGACGAATTGTTTTCCTATTATCCTATAAGTGGTTCCATAAATCATTTCATGAATGATTTTGCAAATCAAATTGCTCACATCTGCGTGAAGAAAATTGTTGTACGGTGTGGAGTGCCGATTTCTATCCTTTCAAATCATTTACAAATCATTTTGTAAATCAATTTGCTATGTTGTGAATATATCATAAGCTAGACCTCGGGAGCGCATCCCGACCTCTATTTGAGTAATAGTTGATAATCTTGCTCTTTCGGTTGACCTCCCGCTAATCAGCGAAACGGAAAGTATGGACAACCATACTCGTCTATACAGGAAAGAGACCGTGCACGGCACAAAGTGCCGGTTTCTATCATATTCGATCATGATAAACTTTTCACATCAAATTTCTGACAATCACTTCCAAAAGCCATGAGGACAGATCTTGAAATGGATACGGTGTATCGTTTCCAGACTGATGGCTGAAGTAAATAAACCATTCAAGCATTGGAGGACATATTATTTATCTG
Organism: Artemisia argyi; assembly: GCA_030686995.1. Lineage (NCBI taxonomy): Eukaryota > Viridiplantae > Streptophyta > Magnoliopsida > Asterales > Asteraceae > Artemisia > Artemisia argyi. The sequence continues at coordinate 209,061,685 of CM060684.1, read as the reverse complement.
CTTAACCAAATTTGGCAATTGTTGGGATAGACACCTTTCGTTGGCCAAATTATGTTATTACAGCACCTGCGATTCTAGTATTTCAACGGCAGTTTACGAGACACCTTTAGGGTCCTAAGTGCTGATCACCGACTTGTGGGGTAGAAACTGGGGATACACGCTTACTAACCCTGAACTTGTTCATGAGACTACCGAAATGATTGTTCACATCAGAATTGAGCTACTGCTCGCGAAATTTCAGACGAGTATGTTGACAAATAACGTAAACCCCTTGAATTTCCAGTTGGAGTATAGATTATGTATAGAGACTCATAAAGTGAATGTGTGAAGCGTTTAGTAAATGTGTGAAGCTTAATCCCCGCTATCTCAATCCTTTCAAATCCTTGCTAGAGCTGGACCGGTAGCTCACAGACTCGAGCTACCGTCAGAACTCAGCAGTGTTCGCGATGTTTTCATGTATATAATCTAAGTGATAACTTGCTGAGGAGACAATTGTTTTTCTCGGGGAAAGATCCAGATTGACGAATATTTAAACCTTGTTGAGAGACTTATCGAAATCATGAATCCTCGCCGTATCAATCCCTTACAAATCCTTGCTAGAGTCAGACTAGTAGCTCACAGATTTGAGCTACTATCGTAACTCAGTTGCATTCCCGACATTTCACATACAAAATTCGAAGAAACGACTCGCCAATAAGGTAGTTGATATTCCCCTGGGAGAAAATTCAGATCTTATAACGTTCAAACCTTGTTGACCTATTGGAATCTTGAACCTTGGAATCAGACGACTTTCGTAAAGTCGCATCCCTATCGACAAAGTTCGTCAAAACTCGCTAAAAGATTCTAAACTCACACAAGAAACGTGAAGATGAATCCTCGTGCGTATATGCTCATTTCTTTCAGACCTTGACAGGTAACTTGAATTGAATCGTGAGGACACGATTCCTTTTAAGGAGGTGAGGCTGTGACAACCCACAAATTTACAGATATGTTCTATTCAGAAAACAACATTTAATTTTTAGTTTGGCAATACTTGAAAGAAACTAGACGTATTTATATTCAAATTTAACGAAAAAATGATTCTTAAGCTAATGGAGTTGAGTTTGGGTGCTTGGGAAATAAATATAACACGTTTTAATGGTTCATTCACACTTCATTAAGAATATAAGAGCATTGGCAAAACTAGTCCCTATGGGCGCACTAGGGTTTGCATCTTGTCCTAACTACACCCTATATATATATATATATATATATATATATATATATATATATATATATATATATATATATATATATATATATATATATATATATATATATATATATATCCCTATTATAATTATTTAGGGTTAGTCTTTCTTCCACCTCCTCTCTCTTCATTTTCAGCCGACAAAACACCCAACTCCCTCCCTCTAGATTTCCGGCCAGATACACATCCACCGCCGTGAGTGGTGCTTCACCTCCACCACCACCATTCACCAAATTCTCTCTTCTATCTTTTGATATATACCACGCGCTACCAAACGCACCCTAACACCCTTTTTAGTTGAGTTTGATTCTCGAAACATCTACCCCATCATCTCTTTTTCTTGTTTCTAATCCGTGCGTTGAACAAGGAGGGTAACTCATCATTTTTGAGGTGTTCGTACCCCGGGTTGACCCAAAACCCATGGGTTTAGAAGGCCTTGTAATAATAAAGAACAATTATACCCAAAACAAGATTAAAAATGTTGTTTGGTATCATTCTTCTTCTGTGTTTATGTTTTTGGTCGAGTGTGGATGACGCCATGAGTATTAGACTCACGGCATAGGTGATGTTTCTTGTTGATTTTCTTTATTTGTGGTCAGTTCTGGATGTGTCGAATTCTAGGGTTGGATTAGGAGTGAAGTTGTGGTTTTAGCCGTATGTTTAGATTCGGTGGTGTTGAGATTCTTGAGGTTGTTGTTTTCGTTGTTTACTCTTGTTGTTGGCTCTCGTTTCTTATTCTGGTGTTGTCATTTTCTTAATGTTACTGCTGCTATTGTGTGGTGTTGTTAGCCTTGAGGTCGGGATAGATTAAGGATCAGTTTGGTTGTGTAGCTTTGGCCGAGAGTAAAGTCGAGGCCGATAGGACCTCAACAAGTTCTTGGTTGTAGTTTACTTACTAGTTGGTGTGACGATATGGTTGTGGTGAATAAGGTAATATAGTGACGGGGAGTAGTAATAGCGAACGCGCCGTAGACGGCCGTCAATTGTGGAAGTTGTGAATTGGGGCAAAATGGATACTAGATAGACATAAGTTTACATTGGTGATGATTTGAGTTGTGTCAGGATTTACCGAGACTCTCTAGTCTTGTGTGACCCCGACGAGACGAAATGGACATAATTTTGCTTTTAGACTTATAAGGTTGACTGGTTGACCCATGATAAAAATTGACTCGAAACGAATATAACCCGTAAAAGATAATAATGTGTTAACGTTAATGACACCCTTTTTATGTATATGAGCAAATTATAAATGTTAACTAACAACTAATAATTGTTACTTAATATTTATAAGTTAACAATAATTATTAAATAACGACAAGTACGTTATAAAACATTTTTGAATTAATAAAGAATATTAACTAACGTTGAGGACGTACGTTGATATTTCTAGATTAATGCGGAAACGTTAAATAACAATAAAGACGTTATGTAATACTTATTGGAAATATTAAACGAAACAATGAATAGATAAGAATACGGACGGGTTACTAATCGTTTCGAGAACATTTTTATCAAGATATACCTTTGTAGGAAGCTTGAGGTTTAGATTATATTGATGCCGAGTTATGGATCGTTAACATTAATATAACCATCTGATACAATTAACGGACTAATTGAGTTGCTAAATTCAATTAGTATGCAACGAACATGTCAGGGGAGATATATAATAGGTGACCCATCCTACGACTTACCACCTCTTTACCGGACATTGGTTAACTTCAGATTAATAAGAGTATGGAAGAAATTATTGAACTTATCGTATTAACCAATACGATAAGTAACCAACAATTCATTCGGTTTTCTTATTAAACCTTCAGTTGCTCAAGGATGACTTGGACCGTAAGATTGACTTCGTAGACATTTAACTGTGATTGCTTTGGATGGATTACGTAGTTTGACCTGGTCACCTCGTATTAAGTTTTGTCTTGCTTCTTGACTAAGGTCGTATGTTGTTCATCACTTGGTGTGTGTACTCTTGAGTTTTATCTCATTTCTCATCAACTTTGCTTGATTATCCTTTGGCGTGAGTTCACTGAGTCTGCATCGTGTTCTCACTACACACACAATGATACAAAACACAAACACAAACTCAAACACAAACAATAATAGAAGGATAACGAAAGAATTGGAGATTTAAGAATGGGTATTACTTGGGAGTTATAGCATGTGGAGATCTATACGCCTTCGGACTAGATGATTAAGAAGGGTTACCATATAAGACTCCGTCGTACCTATACTGATGTACCATCTTCTGGATGCCGTTTATAACACCCAAAATATTTGGTTAACATTTTATTTATTAATTTGATTTTACCCTAAGTTTAATAAATAAATATGTCACACTTCATCAAATTAAAGGACCTAATGTATTTTATTGTTACACACAATATTATTATATAATATAAATATATATCGAATATTCTGAAAGATTTGAGATGAGAATAAGTCACCCTTATCCTTACATGAGTCGGCACCCTTTCTTCTTATTTCAACCATTCGCAGCTTCATTTTCTCGACTATTTACCATTTCAAAAACTCACACACAAATCCTAGAAACAAAATGGAAAACGGAAGCCTCATATATCCAAGGAGCAAGAAGTACGAAGAGGTATAGCTAAGGTGGTGATCGACTTGTGGTGTACTAGCTTCGGTGAGATCGTGTGTAGAAGCTGGGTTCGAAGGGTTTTGATTCGTGGGTTTCTTTTGTTCCTTTGGTCTCGTTGATTTCAGCCTTGAAGGTAGCCTCTATTCATTCCTGTTTTGAAACCAACTCATGATATATATTACGTGTAAGATATGTGAATCTAATCTTTTTGTTTCGTAAAATATGATTATACGAATGGCTATATGACAACATGAAATCATAAAATCTGGTTAAATACATATGAAATCAAATCTGAATGAAGGTTAAGTATCTAGGCTCGTCTGGTCTTGATTAAAACGTATCCTACTTCGTAAAAGTATGGTTATATGTTGTGATTTAAAAACTATAATATTGTTAACAAGGAATGAGGGTAGGGCCTAAACCGTTCCTAGCTAGTTGGAGTTGGTTCGTGCTTGTTGACTGATCGTTTAATCTACTCGCACCTTTTGTTTTGGTCTCGTTAAACTTTTCTTTTCTCGTCCTAAATTATGTCTCGTTGGTTAATATGCTGAGAGGGTATGTTGGTTTGATGTGATTTGGTCTATCGTCTTGTTTGGAGGAAATCTCTCGAGCCATATTTTAAATAGTGTTCATATTTTCAGGTTCGATCATCCTCATCTAAGGCATCTTTGAACTGGTATAAACAACTACATGATATATAAATATAAGACTAATCATGCATGATGTGTACTATAATAGTAGATCGATATATGTATACACGTACGCTAAGATTTGTACATGGAACTTAGTATTTAAAATGAAGATTTTATGTGGAATGTAAACCACCTGTTTGTATATATATGCATGATCATTTTTACATGATCTTAATATGATTTGGTAACTAAATGGGTTACGTAGTCTACTCGGGTTAGATGCATGCAATCCTTTTCTTATTTATAAACTCAGTAACACTTAAGATGTCTAGATGCTTTTATTATATAATAAGTGTTATAGTCACCATTTGTCATATGTGTTTTGTGGTACCTAAATAAAGATGTTGATCATTTATAATAAGCTATTTATATGTAGCAATCTATTTTAGTGAAAATCTTGTTGGACCTTATAGGGGATATATGATCGTTGTGACATCTTGTTATAAATTACTAAGTAGATTAAGTTCACTAAAAATATGAGAATAGCTACTCGATAATAAATAAGAATAAGTGTAAAATCAGTCATGACTTACAAATGAACTTATAAATGGACTCTCAAATAATAAATGGTTATTGATTACTGTAGATTCATGAAGAAGGAGTGATGTGTGTCCCTTGTGATCCTTTCTTTTATGTTAAGATACAGATATTCTAACTTTTTTTTTGTAAGGGTGTTCTATCTCTCTCTCTCTCTCTCTCTCTCTCTCTCTCTCTCTCTCTCTCTCTCTCTCGCATATCAGATATTCTAACTTTGATATGCTTCGTTGATATGATCCTTTGTTATGATTCGTTTGATGTGATCCTATGATGTGATCCGTTGATATGATTCGTTGATATGCTTCGTTGATATGATCTTTGTTATATGCTATGATATGATATGTTTCGTTTCGTTCTTATGCCCGAGTTTATTAGCCAGCCATGGGGAGTCCATGGCCATGTCATTGATGGCTCCAATGGCATGACGCTGTCTGTGGAGGCGGGTTTTTGTCCACTGCGTCCTCCTTCGTTATGATATGATTGGCCATTTTGATGTATGTGTATACCTGTCATGTGAGCAGGGTGCATATATGATTTTGTTCAGTGGGGGCGTATGGATGCATCCTAGTATATGTTTCGATATGATATGGTATGATATGATTTCAGTGGGTGACTGGTGGTATGTGCCTTGTACCCTCACTCCTTTGGTACAATGGGGTCTGCAGCTCCTTGTACAACTTTTGGATATGTGTGTATGTATGTAGGAGATCTATCGAGTACCTCGGTAGTTCGGCTCGTGGCATTCCTATGTTTCGCTATGTCTATTCGAGTGGCTCTGGTAGACATGCCTTTGTTGATACGTGCTCTTGATTCTCTTATGATTTGTTTATGCTTGATATATCTATGATGCTTCGTTTCGTTTGACTTATGATATTCGTTCAGTTGTTCGTTGATCTCTTATGCATTTGACAGATGATATTCCTTTCAGCAGAAGCTTATGATGTCCTGTTTCTCATACTTATATACGTTTCCTTTATCCGTTTGCTTTGTTATATATTTGTTCACTGGGCTTTTTAAGCTCAGCCGCATTTCCTTTCCAGCGGCAGGTTTTAGGTTGGTAGCTGGGTTTGGGTGAAGAGTGCATAGGAGCATTAGTGGACTACCCGATGAATAGAAGCCCATTCGCTTTGGACTTAGATTTTGATCCAGTTAGATTTTGTTTGGTTTTGAATTTCATTCTTGTATAGAGTTAGTATTTCTTTTGTACCCTTAGAATACTATCACACCCCACAATTTCAGGTCATTTTCCAAACCTCGACAATTTACTATTCACAAGTTAATATTCATCGATCACTATTCATCATTTTTTAGGTCAATTTGATATTCCGGGGAGCGTTCAAAATTTTCACTATTCACATGACACTATTCATTCCGGGGGAAAACACTATTCACGTGCATTACTTATTTCATCGTAAATTTAGTTTACGGGTATTCAAATTCGTGTAACCGGATTGGTTTAGCTGCGAATTTGAGGAATCATCAATTGGGACATTTCATACGGACTAGAAATAGTCTGCATATCATCGTAATAGCACTTGCATACTATTCCACTCGTAGGATATTTAAATTAATACTTTTGGTATAATTGACTTTTTACGTATATTTATTTCTAAATAAACGTTAACACGCGATCAATAATGTGATTAACACGTCCGACACTCCCGACTATGATCCTAATATAATTTAATACTCATTATAATGATATAAAAATTATAATATTAATTTACCCGATATTTTGGAAATTTATTTAATTAATATCGTAAGTTTAATATAATTACGACGGTTTTCGTAAAAAAACTAAACAATAATCATCCAAACACTCAATATTGATACCCGACATATTTTTACAATTTTTACGACTTTATTATGTCCCGGTTAACTCCGTTAAAATTTATTTTTAATTAACTCGGTACCCGGTATTCCCTAAAAATATTAATATATATATATACATTATCATACTAGAATTACCAACTATCTTACACAAGCTCCATGTTTTCTTCCCTTTTTCATAAAATGCCGCCCCCCCTCCATTCCCATTTCTTACAAATCTTGAAAATATTACCATCTCATTAATGTTTGTCATATAGTTTGTCTAATATATTATATATAACAAAAACATATACATTGAACCTCATTTCACAAAATCAACAAGATAACTTTTTCTCTTTTCTCTCCTTGGTGGTGCTCGGCTAACACAAGAAGAACAAGCAAGACACAATTATTTTTCAAGAACAAGTAATCATCTAGTGTATTTTGTACTCCTATAAGGGTTTTGTGATACAAACTCAAGGTTTACTTAGGTTTTCATCATCAAAAGCTCATTAATCTTTCAAGTAAGTGTATGAAACTTATTTTTATAATTTTACCAAGCTTTTATAATACTCATATGATTTATATACAAGATCTACATGCATATGTTAGTTATACCACTCCATTTTATACATATCTAACTTTTGAGCCCTAGAGATAGATTATAGGTAGATCCTTGTTAGATCCACTTGATTCATGATGTTTAGGAACCCATGACACCCTAAGAAGGTGTATGGTAAGATTAGACTAGATTTGTGGTGATTGAAGGTGATTTGGTTGAAGTTGGAACTAGATTAGAACCCTAGAAATGATTTTTGAAACAATATATATACGGATATACCTACTGTCCATATTTTTAAAACGTGGGAAAATCAGTAGATGATGGGTAATTTTTGACCAAAGATTTAGAAAATACTTTCAAAAACGAAGCCGTGGGCGAAAGAACCGATTAAAACGAGCTTATAACGAAGGAGATATGATTTTTGTAAGTTTAACGACGAAAACTATTTTCTGAAAATTCAACGTGCTGTTGGACGATTTTCGACGGACAAATAGAGGCATTAGACGTAACCTAGAGGAGCCGAACTATCAAAAATATAATAATACATGTTAAGACGAATACGTGGATATAAAGAACGAGGAAAACGAACTTAAAACGACAAAGATATAAGCGTTTAAAAATCATCAAAACTATATATATATAATTATAGTCACTAATAGAAATAATGAACTACGTACTAAATGCTATATTTTATAGAAATACTATTAAAGAGCTATATTCTCAACAAATGAAGTACGTACGACCCAAGGCTTATTTATACGACTAATCGACGTTATTTTAAGGTTTTCAAAACGAGGAATATAACGCTAACATTTTATATACGATATATTACGACAAGTTTCTATAAGTCTAGTTGGACTTATTTTTCCTAAGTATGGAAAATACTTTACTTTGACAATAATAATTATTTTCAAGATACGAGTGGTATAGTTATCATGTGCATGGACATTCACTACATCATTTCATGATCTAAATTAGATCATATTCATTCATTTAGGTTGCGGCTAGTGTTCGCGCCTTGTTGTCCCGATCATTTCACCACATTGTACTATCACTTCAGGTGAGTTTTCATAGCCCCGTTTTCAATTCAATATTTTGATTTCAAATCCCACGGGGGAGAATACATTGCATCAATTACTTTTGTACATGCCCAAGTATTACAATTCCATACATTGCTTAAGTTGCCTTACTACCAAGTTAAGTCCCCTTTATTATCATGGACCGTTAATTATAATGCCAAGCAAGAGTGAGTGAATAGATCTATTGAGGGTGACGCCTCCATTCGTTTTTGGGTTGCTCCAACAGAATTACGAATGCATTTCATGTCTAAACTATTTGAGTGCCTGGTAAACACTCCTTTGGGGCCAATACAATATTATGTCTAGCTTCGGGGTCATGAGCTTAAGAGACAATGTAGCATTTTTGACATTTTGTCGGTTTACTTTATACTTGTGGCTAATGTACATACGATTTAACTTACAAACCTATGATTATTCACCAACATTATTGTTGACCGTTTTCGCAATGTATTTTCAGGTAACTAAGACATATTCTACATGGCATGCATGGAGTCATATCATTGAGTAACAAGGATGACGCGTCTCATTTTGGATTTTCATGCACTTATGAACTATCGTTTGATTGTACTAAACTTATTTTCTTTAAACTTTTCTAGACTTTTGGGACCTATGTTTTATAACTCTCAATATTTTGAATGAATCAAACGATGTATTTTCAAAACGACACTTTAGGTCGTTCAATATAACTGTAACTGTGGTGCTATGACAGTCACCCCCATGTATTCCATTCCGCTGCTAATACAGGTATTTTGGGGGTGTGACAGATTGACATCAGAGCTAAGGTTATAGCGAACTAGGATGTATCATAGACCCTAGACTATAACCACATCATCATAGCATCTCATCATTACATCATAAGTGCATAGTTATTATTACACGGATTATTCATTTCATTTCATTTCATATTGTTTGCCTCAGAGACATGTCTTCAGATTCGGACTTCGTCATACTTTACTTTGCCTCAGACTCTGACATTGAGGACGCTATGTCCTCTACTGCTGTTGTACCACCCATTCCTCCAGTACCTGTGTCGCCACTTTTGGCATCAGGTGAGGATACTGAGCCTTTCGAGGAGGATGAGGTTGCTCCTACTCCGCATGTTTCTCCCATTGCACCATTATGTGTTACCCGTACACCTACAGATATATCATCTCCCACTACTTCTATTTCCCTAGAACCAAAACTTATGTTTCCTCATAGCAAGACAACCATAGGTGCTAGAAAGAGTGTACGCCCTGTTACCTCTACTCTTAGGATTTCTACTGTTCCTACATTACCTACACCACCAGCCATGCCCACTACTACTTCTACACCTACTTCACTCTTGCCACCCAGGAAGCGTGCAAGATTCACTACTCCATCATCTCCTATTACCGAGACTTCCGACCTTCCACCACCACCGATATATCATATAGGTTAGAGTTCGAGAGCAGCTGCTGCTAGAGGGCCTACAACTTTTACTTTAGATGCACAGTTAGGGGATCAACAGGAGCAGATTAATAGGTTGGGTTATAGGGTAGATGAGAACATCACTAGTAGACTTGAGGAGGTTGAGGAGCAGGTTGAGGGATTGATCTTAGGCAGGGTTAGCATTGACGTGTCTTATCATGGATTGGAGGCACGGCAGATGGAGCACCAGGAGCAGATTGATCAGCTTAGGGATGAGCTACCGGAGATACGGGATAGAGCCCAGATGACACAGGAGACACAAGGAGAGCAGGCACATCAGTTGGCGGTAGCTCAGGAGAGGATGACAGCTGCAGAGACCAGGGAGGCTGCCCTACAACTCCGAGTTGAGCACTTGGAGGAGATTGTCGTGATGATGGATGGGGAGATCCGTCGACTCAGAGGTGGACCTGGTGGAGCACCCGGAGGTGCCTAGACATGTACTTGTATTTATATTAGCTTTTACTATTATCCTAGTCCCGAGGTGTGGGACATAGTTCATGGAACTTGTGTATTTTAGTTGTTGTAACAAACAAATGTATCAAGTATGACTCTACAATGTTGAAATAGTTGTGCTATATATTATATCGGTCCATGTAGGCTGAAATTTTCATGTATTATATTCATGTATTGTGATTATATTTATGATATTTCGTGGTTGCTCCTTATTGTTATTGTATTTATACAGGTTGTGGTTGTATTTATACAGGTTGTGGTTGTATTCATACATGTGGTTGTAATTATACTTGTCGTGGTTGTATATATATACATGTTGCGGGTGTATACCTTTGGTATGATGACTATTTCTATTATGATTTTTCTCATGGTTATTTTCCATTGTGAGTTATCAGAAGTATGGCACCAAAGAAAGGTAAGGCTGGACCAGAAACGCCAGCTATGACTCAAGCCGCTATCCGCAAGTTGGTCAGGGATAGTATAGCAGAAGCTCTAGAGGTCGAGAGAGCTGAAGTTGCTGCGAGAGTTGCTGAGGCTACTTCAAATACAGGGATGGTTGAACCACCCAATAATAGGCGTGAATGCACATGGAAGGATTTCAAGATTAGTGATCCCATCAAGTTTAAGGGCACTGAAGGAGCGGTTGCTTTGATCTGCTGGTTCGAAAAGACTGAGAATGTATTCCTCATGTGCAACTGTCCGGACGTCAACAAGGTAAAATTTGCTACAGGTATGCTTCTTGATGAAGCTATGTCTTGGTGGAATTCTTATGCTCAGCCGATTGGTATGGAGAATGCCTACAAGCTCACCTGGGATCAATTCAAGAAGCTGATGACTAAGAAGTTTTGCCCTCGTACTGAAGTGCAGAAGTTGGAAACAGAATTCTATGAGCTGGTAACTAAAGGTGATGACATCGAGACCTACATCAGGAGGTTTCAAGAGTTGGCTGCTCTATGTCCAACTATGGTTCCAGACGATGAGAAAAAGATGGAAAACTTCATTGGTGGACTGCCTGAAAGTATTCGAGGGGATGCGATTTCTTTTGATCCTCAAACAATGGAAGAGGCTATCCGAATAACTCAGAAACTCATGGTCCAAGTGGTAAAAGGAAAGTCTGCTGTCAACAACAACAATAACCGTTCTCATAACACCAACTACAACAACACTCGAAACAACAACAACTATAACAACAATCGAAACCACAACTATCCCAATAACCGAAACAACAACCCAAACAATAACAACAACAACAAGAGGAGGTTTGACTACAACCAAGGTGGAAATGCTATTCAGCAACCACCTAAGAGGCAAGAAGTGGCAAGGGCCTATGCTGCAGGGCCAACCGAAAGGAAAGGATATGCGGGTAATCTACCCAAGTGTGAAAAGTGTCAGAAACACCATAACCCAGGACGTTGCCCAGATCCATATGGCAACTACAAGAAGATTGGTCACTACACCAAAGATTGCAGGATTCCAACCTTGGGTGACTATCAGAAACCACCAGTAACATTTTTTGGCTGTGGAGAAATTGGACACTATAGGGGTGAGTGCCCAAAGAAGAAGAATCAAGGAACTGGATACCAAGGTGGAATGGCTCAAGGAAGAGCTTATGTTATGGGAGGAGAAGATGTCAAAGAGGACCCGAATGTTGTTGCGGGTACGTTCCTCATTAATAATCGTTATGCATCCATTTTATTTGATTCAGGAGCGGATAGAAGTTTTGTTTCTATTACATTTGCACCTTTACTTAACATAGAACCAACCCCATTAGACATTTCCTATATCGTTGAAACAGCCGATGGGTCTTTAGTTAACACCAACACCATTGTTCGTGGTTGCACTATAAATTTCCTGAACCATCCATTCAATATAGACCTCATGCTCGTAGAACTTGGAAGTTTTGACGTTGTTATCGGTATGGACCGACATCGAGCGAGCATTATTTGTGATGAGAAAGTTGTTCACCTTCCTTATAATGGTGAAACTTTGGTTGTTCGTGGAGAGCGAAGTGGAACTAGACTCAGCATTATATCATGCATTAAAACCGAGAAATACATAAAGAAGGGTTGTTATGCATTCTTGGCTCACATCATGGAAAAGAAGTCAGATGAGAAACGACTTGAAGATGTGCAGATTGTTAAAGAATTTCCAGAAGTTTTTCCGGAAGAATTTCCAGGACTTCCGCCTACACGCCAAGTTGAGTTTCAAATTGAATTAGTGCCAGGAGCTGCACCGATTGCGCGAGTGCCGTATCGACTTGTACCTTCTGAGATGCAAGAGTTGTCGAACCAATTACAAGAACTTTTGGACAAAGGATTCATTAGACCGAGTTCCTCGCCTTGGGGAGCACCTGTTTTGTTTGTAAAGAAGAAGGACGGATCTTTCAGAATGTGCATCGACTATCGTGAGCTGAACAAGTTAACGGTGAAGAACCGTTATCCACTCCCCATAATCGACGACTTGTTCGACCAGTTACAAGGTTCCAGTTTTTATTCCAAGATTGATTTAAGATCCGGTTACCATCAACTTAGAGTTCGGGAAGAGGATATCCCGAAGACGGCATTTAGAACACGTTACGGTCATTATGAGTTTCAAGTAATGCCTTTCGGATTAACCAACGCACCTGCGGTATTCATGGACCTCATGAATAGGGTGTGCAAACCGTATCTTGATAAGTTTGTGATCGTATTCATTGACGACATCCTGATTTACTCCAAGAGTAGGGAAGAGCACGAAGAACACCTCAGAACAATCCTGGAACTACTCAAGAAGGAGCAATTGTATGCCAAATTTTCAAAGTGTGACTTTTGGATACGAAGAGTTCAGTTTCTTGGCCATGTCATTGATAGCCAAGGATTACAAGTCGACCCAGCAAAGATCGAGGCAGTTAAGGATTGGGCTACGCCCAAGTCTCCTACGGAAATTCATCAATTCCTAGGACTTGCAGGATATTACAGAAGTTTATTGAAGGGTTTTCTAAGATAGCGAAGTCGCTGACTAAGCTGACACAAAAGAATCAAAAGTACGAATGGGGAGAGAAACAAGAGTCCGCATTTCAGTTATTGAAACAGAAGCTTTGTAGCGCACTGATTTTGTCACTACCAGAAGGAATTGAGAACTTTGTGGTATATTGCGATGATTCGCACAAAGGACTTGGAGTTGTGCTAATGCAGAATGAGAAGGTGATAGCTTATGCATCTAAACAGCTTAAGACACACGAGAAGAATTACACTACACACGATTTGGAGTTGGGTGCGGTAGTTTTTGAACTCAAGATTTGGAGACACTACCTTTATGGTACCAAGTGCGTAATTTTTACCGACCACAAGAGCTTACAGCATATACTTGACCAGAAGGAACTCAATATGAGACAACGTCGTTGGCTAGAATTGCTGAGTGATTACGATTGTGAAATCCGATATCACCCGGGAAAAGCGAATGTTGTAGCAGATGCACTTAGCCGAAAAGAATGACTCAAACCGTTGAGAGTTAGGTCATTGGGAATGACTATCATTTTGCCATTACCATCGAAGATTTTAGAAGCTCAGATTGAGGCTCTCAAAGAAGAAAATCGACCACATGAGAAACTTTATGGTATGCCAGAAAGCAAAAATGGCTTTGTAAAGAGAGCAGATGGAGTGTTATGCTTCAAGGACCGAAGTTGGATACCACTCTACGGTGGAATACGAGACTTGATTATGCATGAATCACACAAGTCGAAGTACTCTATTCATCCCGGTTCTGATAAGATGTATCAGGATCTCAAAAAGCTTTATTGGTGGCCGAACATAAAAGCAGAAATAGCTACGTACGTCAACAAATGCCTTACTTGTGCTAAAGTGAAAGCCGAGTACAAGAAACCATCAGGATTACTTCAACAACCCGAGATTCCACAATGGAAGTGGGAACGTATTACAATGGACTTTGTCACTAAACTTCCCAAGACGTCAGGAGGTTACGATGCTATTTGGGTAATCGTTGATCGTCTTACCAAATCAGCCCACTTCATACCCATTAGAGAGACTTATTCCATGGAACAACTTGCCAGACTTTATGTCAAGGAAATAGTCTCAAGACACGGTGTACCAGTTTCCATCATTTCCGACAGGGATAGTCGTTTTACTTCAAACTTTTGGCGGTCATTATAAGATTCTTTTGGATCCAAGCTAGACATGAGCACTGCTTACCATCCTCAGACCGATGGTCAGAGCGAGAGAACTATTTAGACACTTGAGGACATGCTGCGAGCATGTGTGATTGACTTTGGAAATGGTTGGGCTAACCATTTACCGTTGATCGAGTTTTCCTATAACAACAGTTACCATTCAAGCATAAAAGCAGCACCATTCGAGGCACTTTATGGTCGTAAGTGCCGATCTCCAGTTTGTTGCACCGAAGTCGGTGATGTACAATGTACTGGCCCGGAGATGGTACAAGAAACAACAGAAAAGATAATCCAGATTCGAGAAAGACTCGAAACTGCTAGAAGTCGACAGAAAAGCTACGCAGATGTTCGACGCAAACCATTGGAATTCCAGGTCGGAGACAAAGTCATTTTGAAAGTCTCGCCTTGGAAGGGCGTGATACGATTCGGGAAATGCGGGAAGTTCAACCCGAGATACATTGGTCCGTTTAAGATACTGGAAAGGATTGGTCCAGTAGCTTACAAACTTGAACTTCCGTCAGAACTCAGCAACGTACATAACACGTTTCATGTCTCGAACCTCAAGAAATGTCTTTCGGATGAGTCTTCCATTATACCACTAGAAGAAATCCAACTCGATGACAAGCATAACTTTGTGGAAGAATGATATGTGGGAATCGCACCAGGCTTTACCTATCAAGGGATCTTGAGAAGCTTACAACCCCCACCAGGCAGTGTACCTGATCGTTGTAGTATAGTATAGTGACAAGTACCGGGGGATTGATCGTTCAGCTAGGAATAGTGTCGCTAGGATTAGAAAACCTAAATACTAGTTCTAGAGATGAAGGATGATTATTTTTGTATTTTTATATTTTTTAGAAAGCAAGTAAAAATCTCGGGTTTTAAGGATTTGGGCGGAATTAGTTGCTAGTCAACTAACCCAATACTAAAGATGCAATCAAAATAAAATACTAGAAATGAAAATAAACTAAATTAACTAAGGTTGTGAATAATAAGTGGAGAAATTGTATTTACTTAGATTTCACTACTCCCTAGATATCTTTTACACGTTAATTACTTGTTATAGTTGCGTGGATGACGGATTGTATTCCTTAATACCATTCATGGGGTGGCGTACTTAACTCCCCAATCCTATGAGTGCCTACTTCACTCCTATGTCGAGCCGGCTAAGAAGCTCCTAACATGGGATCATTAGAATTTACTCATGCATTAAATACAACCAATAAAACCTAGTGCACGTCAGTTCATGTTTCCTAAGACGTTCAAGCATGTTACCAATTGGAGATCTGCCAGTTTTCTTAAGCCTAACATCGAATTCATTCATCCAATACAACCATAAACAAGTAATCAACACATAATCAACATCTAGGTTTCATTAGATCTAAGCAAACACAAGAGAGATCTAGCCTAGCATGATGGAATTAAGACAAGAACAAGAGATAGACAACCAACACATAGACATATTGATTGAATTAAAAGAATACTTATCTCAATTACACATGAAAGGTTTCAAGGGCTGAGAACCCTTGAAAAACCGGTAAAATTCGTAACAAGTTCGGCCTTAGGGTTTCTCCAAAACTTCTCTCTCTTATGAATGAAAATTAGAAAATTATATATAGGAAATTGAGGCTGACGGCGTCAAGACCAAATTGGTGACGCCGTCATCTCGCCGCCAAAATACTTCTCGGACTGCCTTAATCTTCATCTGACGCCGTCATGTGTTATGATCTTCCAGGCCGTCACGTCTTTTACTCTTGATGCTCTACTTGTGACGCCTTCACGTTTGTACTGGACCGCCATGGAAATTACTCTTGACGCCGTCAGGATATTCTTCTTGACGCCGTTACCTACTGTTCACAGCAAGGAAAATTAAGACTTTGGCTTTTTCTTCACTTTTATGCTCAAAAAACGTCCGAATTGCTTCCTTTTCCAGATTTCACTCCCAAAGTACCTAAAATCACAAAAGGAACGATTTAGGGCAATATTTGATCAAATAAATTCAATTCCGGGCTTAAATGACCCCCTAAAAGTGGTTCATTTTTCGCCTCATCATATACCCTTACACTTGAGATTTGCTTGTCCTCAAGCAAACGCGCTTTTATTCTACTCAAAATACAAGTTAGGGGTCATTTAACACTAATATAAAAGTAATTACAACAAATAATCGTTCCACCAAAGACCAAAGACAAGTACGGAGGTCATATACTAGCACCTCACAAATAGTGTTTAGATACTCACATCTCTTGGGTGTAACAAAGTATAAATTACAATATGGAAACGGAAGATATCTCTCACTACCTGTCATAGCAAAATAGATTACCATAAGCTTGGGAAAAGATCAAAACTCCACCACATGGCGTAAGCACCTAGGATAAACTATCAAAGAGGTCTTTTAAAGGGTTGTAACGTTAGGTGTAGGGATATGAAATACACGGTTTTGTTGGATAAAGGAAGTTTTTACTGGTGGCGAGTTAACAATCTTGGTTAATTACATGTACAATATGGCGTTGCTAAGCCAAGACTAGACTCGACTTAAGCTAATAAATGAAAAGTAACAAAAACATAAAATGAACATAGAATGAAAAGGGATGGTAGTCCGTATGTTTTTCTTTTTTTTTTTTTCTATTTTTTTTTTTTTTTTTTTTTTTTTTTTGCATACACTCTTACCCTACCATCAAAAATAATACATCATAGGGAATGAATATTTCCCTTACACTTGAATCTTTACATACTTTACAATAAACTATTCTAATGACTCGAATCAAGATAATCAAAACACTTGGAGTACTTTTAAGATTAATGCACATATGGGGGTAATAAATTACGTTCTTCCCCATTACTCCATATTATTAGTACTTTACCCATGAGTCCCAATCGTCCCAAAACAATATGCACAAGGATATGACTCGACTTAGCAACCATGTAATCAATTAGATAGTTAACTTAGGGTTTAACAAATAACAATAATGCACTAAAAATGAGCGCATACACGGAAGGCTAAGGCGATTTTGGTGTACATTTAAGTGGGGTGTAACAAATTCTTCCTTTAAGTAAGATGCTTAAAGTTAGAAACGAAAAGATAGGCTCGGAGGGGTGTACTATGGGTTTCGTGTACTAAAAATGAGTACAACGCTAAGGGTGTGGGGAAAATTAGTTGACTTAACTAGCCAAGTAATATGACTTAAATGGTCAAGTAATTATAATACGGGTTTAACACAAGGGTGATCCTAATGCCTCTTATCATGTAGTAAATCCTACTACACGAATGTAGTCTCACTAGCGGTCTCGGGATGCATCACTAACGCAAGTTCTAGAATCTAAATGCTACGGTACACTCATAAGCACTAATAGTAAATGCTTTTCCTATCAAATCTAAAGGCTAACCTCACATATTTGGGTGGAAAATTTTTCTGAATATACGGTTTTGTGCTAGTCATACAACTCCTATCCATGAGACGCTTGCTATGGCTAAAGTTTCACTCCTAAATGTTGTAAAATTTTTTAAATTTGGCGCTAAAATTACACTAACAAGTATTTCTCATAGTTTTATTACACATCTACTATCAAACAAAACAAACTCAAGCGGAAATGTATATGTAAGGTATCATCATTTTACCATCCCCTTACACTTAAGATGAACATTGTCCCCAATGTTCAAGTAAAGAATGTAAAAGTGAAAAAGTAAAAAGAATGAAATCAAATACTCCCCTGATTCGCTCGGTATGGATAATAAGGTGGCCAGGTTAAATCTTCCTCCAAGAAAATGAACAATCAAAGCTTCCCTTCCAGAATATAAATCATCTTCTTGTCATACATAACCTGTAAAACCTGAGAAAACAAACAAGACAACCTCGCGTAAAATCGGCGGCAATCTATATAAGTTACTAAATCCTAGAAAACAAAGTAAGATATAATGCTTATGGAATGAAGTTTGCAGATTTCCTGGAGATTATAAAACTTAATAATTCACAAAAACCATAAGACTCCGTTAGAAAAACAAAACTGGTAAAATTTCCAGATTTTTACACGTGACGCCGTCAAGAGTAATCTCGTGACGCCGTCAGAAGTGATCTGCAGAAATTCTTGTGTTAAGTTTCCGGAAAATTTCTGGAAAAACTTGGTCTTACTTCCTGGAAAATCCTGCAAAACTTCATCATGACTCAATACAAGCATTTGACTCTAACAATTACTAATATACATGTTCATTTAATATTGTTGTGGATCATGCTCAATTTCGTTCTTATAAACAAATTTGGGTCTCCCCTTATACTTAGCTTTTGCAAAATACCTTTATATGTAATTAAGACGAAGTTAAAAACAAAATAAAGCATTTTCACAATTTACTTTGAAACATGAGGCACAAACAATAAAAATAAAGCATGCATACGAAAACAAATAAAATCAAACAAAATAAAATCACACAAAGCATGGGTTGCCTCCCAAGAAGCGCTTTTCTTTATTTACGAGTCTTGTAGCTAGACTCAAGGTCATGGGTTACTACGTGATCTCATCGTTGGTTCCACTCTCTAGGTCGTCTTCTAAACCAGTTTTGTATTCCGGACCTAGTTGCAAGCATTCTTTGTAGAAACCAAGTATCCTATTCATCACATATTCTACTCCTCTACGTCTATCCTCATCATTCTTATAGTAAACCGCTTGTTTGTGTTCCTTTTCCATGTTCGATAAAAGGCGGTATTGTTCAATCTTATAGGGCATTTGGTAGGCAATCTCATCGTTCTCATCCTTGAATCTAACTATGCCTAGAGTCGGATCATAACTCATCTTAGAAGCCTCAACGAACGGTTTTCCGAACACTACTGACTTAGGCGATCATCTATTACCGGACGAATATCCTCTACAATCACAAAGTCGGTAACATAAATAAAGTTTCCTACCAACACATGTAATCCCTTCACTCTCCCTACAAAATTACTTATCCGATTCTTATTGGGCATCATCCTAAAATCAAGTTGTTTCTTCATCACCCAATTGTAATAAGTCCTAGTCATGATGTTTACAGGAGATCTAGGATCGATATAAGCTTTCCATATATGCATATGCCCGATGTTGCATGGTATGTTGATATTAGAGGGGTCACCTACTTTAATAAGGGGTGAACCAAGGATATATGGTGTCTCGGGATCATCGAATAAATCCTTATGATATTCCCGTTCTTCCTTGGTGGGCAACTTATCAAAGTACTTCTCTATAGTTTCTACTTCCTCTAACTCCTTTTCCTTATTAACCTCAACTTCCCTACTTTCATCCCTAGTTTCGGTTTCTACCCCAACTTTATCCTTGTCACTTCCTTCTATCTCCTTATCTATTGGCTTAATGGTGACAACATTGACAAAGTGAACATGTTTAGATGATGAGGGGTCCTTAATTTGGATTCCATTATTGGTGTCCCTAGTGTCCTTCCTAGGTGTAGTTAACGCTTGGTTGTTGAGGGCTTTCAACAAGTTGTCAATCTTGTTGGTCATCTCCGTTTGTTGTTGGTTGAATTCGGTTTCAAACCTAGCTATGCGAGCTTCTTGAGATGCCATGAACTTAGACATCAATCCTTCAAGATTGTTGGTACTACCATAATTGTTAGAAGGATTGTTGTTGAAAGTACAGTTGGAGGGTGGACCGTTTGGTTGGTAACGATTAGGCGGATTGGAAGAATTGGCTTGATTTTGTTTCCACCTAAGGTTTGGGTGATTTTTCCAAGAGGGGTTGTATGAATCACCGTAAGGGTTTGGCTCGGGCTTGAAAGTGTACCACCTATCTCCCGCTTCGTTGGTACGCGTGGATGCGTAGTCCGCAAAAGCTGTTCTTGGGAGTTCCACACAATCACGAGTGTCATGGGGACCACTACATAATTCGCATGAAGAAGTGATTTTGTTCACTTGGCTTGAAGGCTTAGGAGCTTCATAGGATTTCATGAGAAACTTGACTTGGTCTTCAAGTTCCATGATCCTATGGTCGGGAGTGCTAGAGTTGTTTGAAGGCAAGGATATTGCCTTGACCGTTTTGTTCAAATCACGGGGATCATTCCAACTTTCGTTGTCATAGAGAGCAAGATCTTCTATGAGTTCCCATGATTGTTCCGCACTTAGATCACGTAGCTTACCACCGGCCGATTGGTCAATGGCTCGCCTCGTGGAGAGATCGATATGGTCATAAAAGATTTGGACTTGGAGCCAAAGATCTATGCCATGATGAGGGACTTTTTGGAGTAAGTCCTTGAAACGAGTCCTTGCTTCATAAAGAGATTCATTTTGACGTTGTTGGAACATCAAGATGTCATTTCTAAGCTTAGTAGTTCTCCCCGGTGGGAAAAATTGAGCAAGGAAACGAGTGGTGAGATCATCCCATGTGGTGATGGATCCCGCGGGTAAACGCTCAAGCCATTGACTAGCTTGATCCCGTAGAGAGAATTGGAATAGGCGTAATCGGGTTGTCTCTCTAGTTTCAACATCTAGGTCTATGGAGTCTACGATTTTAAGGAAGTCCTTTAGATGTTGGTTTGGATCTTCAGAACGAAGTCCATGAAATGCACATCCGCTTTGCACCAACCGGATGGTGTCGGATCGCAAGGGGGTCACATTGGCTCCGGTGAGCTCAATGGTGTTTCGGTAGCCTTGGTGGCTAGGTCGGGAATACTCTCCTAAGGTTCGGGGCCTAAGAGGTTCTAGTGGTGGGTTTTGTTGTGGTGGGATAACGGGTTCAAAGATGTTCCCATCGTCCATGATGTCGGGTGGTGAAGAGTTACGAACAAAAACACAAAGAAATAAGATAGACTAAAGAAAACCTAAAAATAAAAATAAAATCTTACTAGAAAGGAATCTAGCAAGTAGACCTAATAAAAAGAGATTCTAACCTAGACAATAACTATTCCCCGGGCTGCGGCGCCAAAAACTTGATACGTGGGAATCGCACCAGGCTTTACCTCTCAAGGGATCTTGAGAAGCTTACAACCCCCACCAGGCAGTGTACCTGATCGTTGTAGTATAGTATAGTGACAAGTACCGGGGGATTGATCGTTCAGCTAGGAATAGTGTCGCTAGGATTAGAATATCTAAATACTAGTTCTAGAGATGAAGGATGATTATTTTTGTATTTTTATATTTTTTAGAAAGCAAGTAAAAATCTCGGGTTTTAAGGATTTGGGCGGAATTAGTTGCTAGTCAACTAACCCAATACTAAAGATGCAATCAAAATAAAATACTAGAAATGAAAATAAACTAAATTAACTAAGGTTGTTAACAATAAGTGGAGAAATTGTATTTACTTAGATTTCACTACTCCCTAGATATCTTTTACACGTTAATTACTTGTTATTGTTGCGTGGATGACGGATTGTATTCCTTAATACCATTCATGGGGTGGCGCACTTAACTCCCCAATCCTATGAGTGCCTACTTTACTCCTATGTCGAGCCGGCTAAGAAGCTCCTAACATGGGATCATTAGAATTTACTCATGCATTAAATACAACCAATAAAACCTAGTGCACGTCAGTTCATGTTTCCTAAGACGTTCAAGCATGTTACCAATTGGAGATCTGCCAGTTTTCTTAAGCCTAACATCGAATTCATTCATCCAATACAACCATAAACAAGTAATCAACACATAATCAACATCTAGGTTTCATTAGATCTAAGCAAACACAAGAGAGATCTAGCCTAGCATGATGGAATTAAGACAAGAACAAGAGATAGACAACCAACACATAGACATATTGATTGAATTAAAAGAATACTTATCTCAATTACACATGAAAGGTTTCAAGGGCTGAGAACCCTTGAAAAACCTGTAAAATTCGTAACAAGTTCGGCCTTAGGGTTTCTCCAAAACTTCTCTCTCTTATGAATGAAAATTAGAAAACTATATATAGGAAATTGAGGCTGACGGCGTCAAGACCAAATTGGTGACGCCGTCATCTCGCCGCTAAAATACTTCTCGGACTGCCTTAATCTTCATCTGACACCGTCATGTGTTATGATCTTCCAGGCCGTCACGTCTTTTACTCTTGACGCTCTACTTGTGACGCCTTCACGTTTGTACTGGACCATCATGGAAATTACTCTTGACGCCGTCAGGATATTCTTCTTGACGCCGTCACCTACTGTTCACAGCAAGGAAAATTAAGACTTTGGCGTTTTCTTCACTTTTATGCTCCAAAAATGTCCGAATTGCTTCCTTTTCCATATTTCACTCCCAAAGTACCTAAAATCACAAAAGGAACGATTTAGGGCAATATTTGATCAAATAAATTCAATTCCGGGCTTAAATGACCCCCTAAAAGTGGTTCATTTTTCGCCTCATCAAAGAACCAGTTGAAATTATGGACCACGAGGTTAAACAGTTGAAACAGAGTCAAATTCCGATCGTGAAAGTTCGCTGGAATTCTCGAAGAGGACCCGAGTTTACTTGGGAACGGGAAGACCAAATGCGACACAAGTATCCACATCTTTTCAACAAGCCAATTTCCGAGACCAACACTAGCTGAATTCAGGGACTGAATTCCTTTTTGGGTGGGCGACTATCACACCCCACAATTTCAGGTCATTTTCCAAACCTCGATAATTTACTATTCACAAGTTACTATTCATCGATCAATATTCATCATTTTACTATTCATCATTTTTTAGGTCAATTTGATATTCCGGGGAGCGTTCAAAAATTTCACTATTCACATGACACTATTCATTTCCGGGGGAAAACACTATTCAAGTGCATTACTCATTTCATCGTAAATTTAGTTTACGGGTATTCAAATTACCGTAACCGGATTGGTTTAGCTGCGAATTCGAGGAATCATCAATTGGGACATTTCATACGGACTATAAATAGTCTGCATATCATCGTAATAGCACTTGCATACTATTACACTCGTAGGATATTTAAATTAATACTTTTGGTATAATTGACTTTTTACGTATATTTATTTCTAAATAAACGTTAACACGCGATCAATAATGTGACTAACACATCCGACACTCCCGACTATGATCCTAATATAATTTAATACTCATTATAATGATATAAAAATTATTATATTAATTTACCCGGTATTTTGGAAATTTATTTAATTAATATCGTAAGTTTAATATAATTACGACGGTTTTCGTAAAAAAACTAAACAATAATCATCCAAACAGTCAATATTGATACCCGACATATTTTTACAATTTTTACGACTTTATTATATCCCGGTTAACTCCGTTAAAATTTATTTTTAATTAACTCGGTACCCGGTATTCCCTAAAACTATTAATATATATATACACATTATCATACTAGAATTACCAACTATCTTACACAAGCTCCATGTTTTCTTCCCTTTTTCATAAAATGCCGCCCCCTCCATTCCCATTTCTTACAAATCTTGAAAATATTACCATCTCATTAATGTTTGTCATATAGTTTGTCTAATATATTATATATAACAAAAACATATACATTGAACCTCATTTCACAAAATCAACAAGATAACTTTTTCTCTTTTCTCTCCTTGGTGGTGCTCGGCTAACACAAGAAGAACAAGCAAGACACAATTATTTTTCAAGAACAAGTAATCATCTAGTGTATTTTGTACTCCTATAAGGGTTTTGTGATACAAACTCAAGGTTTACTTAGGTTTTCATCATCAAAAGCTCATTAATCTTTCAAGTAAGTGTATGAAACTTATTTTTATAATTTTACCAAGCTTTTATAATACTCATATGATTTATATAAAAGATCTACATGCATATGTTAGTTATACCACTCCATTTTATACATATCTAACTTTTGAGCCCTAGAGATAGATTATAGGTAGATCCTTGTTAGATCCACTTGATTCATGATGTTTAGGAACCCATGACACCCTAAGAAGGTGTATGGTAAGATTAGACTAGATTTGTGGTGATTGAAGGTGATTTGGTTGAAGTTGGAACTAGATTAGAACCCTAGAAATGATTTTTGAAACAATATATATACCTACTGTCCATATTTTTAAAATGTGGGAAAATCAGTAGATGATGGGTAATTTTTGACCAAAGATTTAGAAAATACTTTCAAAAACGAAGCCGTGGGCGAAAGAACGGATTAAAACGAGCTTATAACGAAGGAGATATGATTTTTGTATGTTTAACGACGAAAACTATTTTCTGAAAATTCAACGTGCTGTTGGACGATTTTCGACGGACAAATAGAGGCGTTAGACGTAACCTAGAGGAGCCGAACTATCAAAAATATATTAATACATGTTAAGACGAATCCGTGGATATAAAGAACGAGGAAAATGAACTTAAAACGACAAAGATATAAACGTTTAAAAATCATCAAAACTATATATATAATTATAGTCACTAATAGAAATAATGAACTACGTACTAAATGCTATATTTTCTAGAAATATTATTAAAGAGCTATATTCTCAACAAATGAAGTACGTACGACCCAAGGCTTATTTATACGACTAATCGACGTTATTTTAAGGTTTTCAAAACGAGAAATATAACGCTAACATTATATATACGATATATTACGACAAGTTTCTATAAGTCTAGTTGGACTTATTTTTCCTAAGTATGGAAAATACTTTACTTTGACAATAATAATTATTTTCAAGATACGAGTGGTATAGTTATCATGTGCATGGACATTCACTACATCATTTCATGATCTAAATTAGATCATATTCATTCATTTAGGTTGCGGCTAGTGTTCGCGCCTTGTTGTCCCGATCATTTCACCACATTGTACTATCACTTCAGGTGAGTTTTCATAGCCCCGTTTTCAATTCAATATTTTGATTTCAAATCCCACGGGGGAGAATATATTGCATCAATTATTTTTGTACATGCCCAAGTATTACAATTCCATGCATTGCTTAAGTTGCCTTACTACCAAGTTAAGTCCCATTTATTATCATCGACCGTTAATTATAATGCCAAGCGAGAGTGAGTGAATAGATCTATTGAGGGTGACGCCTCCATTCGTGTTTGGGTTGCTCCAACGGAATTACGAATGCATTTCATGTCTAAACTATTTGAGTGCCTGGTAAACACTCCTTTGGGGCCAATACAATATTATGTCTAGCTTCGAGGTCATGAGCTTAAGAGACAATGTAGCATTTTTGACATTTTGTCGGTTTACTTTATACTTGTGGCTAATGTACATACGATTTAACTTACAAACCTATGATTATTCACCAACATTATTGTTGACCGTTTTCGCAATGTATTTTCAGGTAACTAAGACATATTCTACATGGCATGCATGGAGTCATATCATTGAGTAACAAGGATGACGCGTCTCATTTTGGATTTTCATGCACTTATGAACTATCGTTTGATTGTACTAAACTTATTTTCTTTAAACTTTTCCAGACTTTTGGGACCTATGTTTTATAACTCTGAATATTTTGAATGAATCAAACGATGTATTTTCAAAACGACACTTTAGGTCGTTCAATATAACTGTAACTGTGGTGCTATGACAGTCACCCCCAGGTATTCCATTCCGCTGCTAATACAGGTATTTTGGGGGTGTGACAAATACCTTTTTAACTTTATGTTTATAAGTCTTCCGCTTGCATTTGTATGTTCTGATTTAGCACCATAATGTGACATTTTGACCCTTGTTGGGTTGGGGTGTTACACCGTTGGAAGCTAGTTAGATGCCAGTTGTGTGAGTTGTGATTCTTGCATTGATGTGGCTAAGGTGAGTTCATAGCCCCTACTTTTAACGGTTTTCATAACTATTTTGGGGGAGAATACATGCTCGTTTTAACTAAACTCAATGATTGTTTATCTGATTAAGTGGAATGTTTGATTAAGAATTGATTGATTGAATTGATTGATTGATATACTTAAATTTGCTATTCGAAGGCATTATGTGATTTCCTGATATAAATGTGAGCTTCCTAGCTCAATTATTTTTTTCTTGAACCTTTCAATGCTTTTTATTTTGCTACTATGTGTTGACTAGTTGAGGTTAGATGTGGTAGATTTTGCCTTAGGCAAGGGATGCTTGAAACCTAGCTAAGAATAGACTTCTACCTACGGCCTAGATCCGGGGCAGTAACGGGTGGTTCCTTACTGTTTTGTGTTGCTTGGCTAGTGACCGTTGAAGGGCCCGCTCATTACGACTACTTATCATTCCTATGATAAGAAATCTCTCGTTATTGGTATGTTATGGTATTGATTGTTATTATATGGGACCCTTGCGGAGGGCAGCCCATGGATGATTATATCTTCCTCTAGTTGCCCATAGCAAATAACTATTCAGGTCCACTACTAAATCTTTTTTTTAAACTCTATGGACTCACCAGCGAAAGCTGACCTTTTAGCATGTATTTTCAGGTTTAGGTGACAACTTACATTTGAAGGTATTTGGCATGGCAAGGCATGGTCATAGACGACTCTCATAAACATTTGGGACCGCTTTACTTACCTTATGGGCCTATTTCCGCACTACTTTCTTAACATGTAAACTTAATGTTTTTGGAGTTTAACTCTTCTTCCATGTAATTGAGATAAAAACCATTTTTTTGTACCTTGAGTTGTGATACCAATTTAGTAGAACCTATGACATGTATGCTTCTGCTAGACCCGAATTTTGGGGGTGTTACACAATACCTTAGATGGGAAGGTGCCATGGCGAGGCATTTTTACTCATTTGGGGGTCACGGGTACCACATCAGCTTAACATCTCTTCACAACTAACCTCAACTTACTCATTTGAGGCCCACCACTTACAACTTTATTTTTTTTATTCATTTCATTAAATAAACTAAATTCATTTCATTAATAATTAAAAATACAATACAACAAAATAAAAAATACGAAACGTAAAATAACGAAACGGTTAAAAAACATTACGAAACGTCATCAAGAATTTATATAGACTTGTAATTATCGATGAGTTATGACTTTTCCTCCCAAACTTGCAACACTTGTTCCCTGACCATTTTTAAGGCGACTTGAAGTTGTAGATCTGTTTCATCATTTCTTAAAAGAGTTTGTAGACCGACCCTGATTGCTGGATGGTCTTGAGGCAGCTCACGCAACCTTTCGACCTTTGCAGCACGAGTATGCATCTGTCGAATAGTATGAGTTATCTCACCTAGCAAGCTGTTAATCAACTTGACTTCTTTTTCTTGTTCGTTGCGTAATCGGGTAAGGATAGCCATTTGCACTTCAGTTGGTTCGTTTGCCATAGTGTTTGTGTGAGAATACAAAGTGTTGTTTAAGTGGTATTTATAGGGGAATCTAGCCGTTAGAAGATATTGTAAAGGGAAACTAACCGTTACACATTTTATTCAAATTCAAACTAGCCGTTAAGCATTTTAACATTACAACATATTAAAAACGATACGGAAATAGTTAAAAAGATACTAAATCATACAAGACCGTTAACCATAAACTAGCCATATGGGTTGGTTTCTCAAAACCTCCCACACGTGAACGTATTTGAAGCTTTTCCCACTATTGCATTGCTCATAAATGGTCTTTCCAGTGGCGAGGCGATCATTGGCATTTACCTCCCTGCTTATAAGCACCTCCCTGTAAATAGCGTTGAAACTTTTATATTCCAAGTTCAGTGTTATCCATTTACCAACAAGCATATGTTTACTACGATTGTCAACCTGATTCTGATTGTTGAATATGTCTACAACCCGATTACAAAATGCGTGATCTCTGTGAGTGTGTTGTTCTTGGGAAATTTCACACCAAACTTCAGCCAACAATTTTTCTTCATCTCTCCACCATGTATTAACCATATGTGTGATCTTTTGTAAAATGTTTAGATGTAGAAGTGTGTGAACAAAACTAGACTATAGTATGTTATTTATAGCTAGCTGAAACAATAATAGCGGGATTTTGAATTTCAAATTTCAAAATTCAAATTCAAAATGACGGACGGGATTTCAAATTCAAATGGTACTGATTTATTCAAATACACACGATACGGAAATACAAATACAAACGATACGGAAATACAAATACAAATGATACGGAAATACAAATACAAACGATACGGGAAACAAATTAACACGATACAGAAATACTAAACATAAAACACCATTACAGATTGTCTCTATCCCATGTGTGGGTGTTTCTCAAAATGAACCACACATGAAGATATTGGAACCCTCTCTCACCATAGCGATCTTTAAAAATGGTCATTGCATTGGCGAGACGATCATTGGCTTGGCTTGTACGATGCAATTCTTTGTAAATATCATTAAATTTACGACATTCACAGTTGAATCTTGCCCATTTAGCCGTGATCATATTTCTATTACGATGATCACCATCAGACCGCTCGTTGAACCTTTCTACCACCTCATTCCAAAACGAGCGTTCATTCACATTCTCTATGTTTCGGCTAACTTCAAGCCACATGTTAGCTAGCAAGTTTTCTTCTTCAATTGACCAACGAGTATTCATTGTTAAATGGTTTAGAGTAGAGTTGTGTGTGAAGAATAGAATGGTTTGGTATGCTTTATATAGAGATTTATATTCAGATTTGAAATTTGAAATTTGAAATTCAAGCGGGATAATATTCAGATTCAAAGTTTCAAAAAATGAACGGGGTATATATAAATTTAAAATTCAAATTGAAACGGGCGGGATATATTTAAATTTCAAATTTAAATTGAAACGTGCGGGATACATTTAAATTTCAAATTCAAAAAACAGAGCGGGTTAGATTTGAAATTTCAAATTCAAACATAAATGGTTCTATAAATAGCCATTCATAGAGGCACACATTACACCCACAATTAACACACAAATCATGCACAATGTCACACAATACTTCACCAGATAATGAATCAGTTTACAACACCCCACCGGAAGATCTGTATCTAGTATTCCCATAAAACAATTCACCACAAAGCACTTCACCAGAAGATTTGTTTCCTGTATTCCCATATGACAATCCACCACAAAACACTCAACCGGAAGTTCTGTTTCCACCGGTAAACAATCCACCACAAAAGAGTCCACCAGAAAACAATCAATTTGGGTTGACTGATGAAGAACTGTTCGAGCAAGATATGCAAGTCTTGTTACAGGTTCAAGCGGAAGAAGAACGTCAGGCAAGAGCTCGTGAGGCGTAGGCAAAAGCTAAACAGGATCGAAGAAACCATCGAGCAGAATGGCGATGGGCTATGAGATTAAACCGGTGCCATCGAGTGAGGGCTATAGCACAGACTGAATCATTTTCTTGATTCGTAGTTTTATTATCATTATCGTATGGTAGTTTAGGGGTTTTAATTTCCGTTTCTTAGTTTAATGTTATAATCGTAGTTGCAAAATAATTGTACGTTTTTTGAAGTAATTTCAATCACATGTTTAATATAGTTGCATTTACAAAACAATTACATATTACATTACATATTTACAACTTACATTTTTACAAAACAATTACATATTTAAAACTTTACAAAACTTTTACATTTACATCTAATAAATATACGATACAAATCATTTACAACTATAAAATATTAAAAAAAAAAAAAAAAAAGAAAAGAAAAAAAGAATTCAGAAACCAATCGTGCAGACGAGGATGTTGAAACTGGCGAGCTTTGGCCGGGGGGGGGGGGGTGTCATGAAGAGCCGTGGCGAGGCAAACACACATGCCACGTTGGAGTGGCGAGCTCAAGTGACGAACGACACCTTCTGCTCTTACAGTCTTACACACTAATGTTACTTCAACCAAACCTAAATATTGCTAAGTCCAGAAATGACAAACCCAACATCATTTTCTTCATCGTCTTGTTAAACTCCGATATTAATGTCCGGTGAGATTTATGTTCTTTTTCTTTTCTCTTTTTTCTTTCAATTTACATGTAGCACACAACAAACAATTATCAAATCATAAAATTATACTAGTATAGAACTACTTCACCTGGCCAACCCATATGCGACACGTGCCACAGGTGGCCAGGCCATAGACAACGTAATTCGGGTTAACCCGAAAACTGAACCGAATTTAAAATTAGTTTTCGGCTCGCTTTAATCCAATCTAAATTCAGTTATTTAACTGAATCGAATAAACCTAATAACCCAACAACGATGAACACCCTTTCTACAAATGTACAATGTTTCTTATTGGATCAAGAATTAACCAATGAAAATCTTTACAGAAAGTGGGCTAATAATAAAGTTTGGGCTGATGAGTTACTTATCAAAAAGCCCATCACGACAACAACAACCAAAAAAGTAAATCGTAGCCCTAAATACTCATTCATACATCCCTCTCACTCTCAAACAAAACACTCGTTTGAATCACACATACTGCTACATAGATCGATCAATCATCAGAGTAAGTTTCTCTTTTATAAATCATTTAGATCGATTCATACTGTTCTCACTTTTTGTTACAGGTGGATATATAGTTAGGTTTTAAAATGATTTTTTTTAAGGTTTTTTATGTTATAATTTTTGTAAAAAAAATATGGGTTTTGCTTAAAATCACATTTTTAACAAAACCCATGTTTTATTTTTTAATTTATATATATATATTTTTTAACAAAACCCATGTTCGAAATGTGGCGAGAGGAGGGAGCTTTAGGATTGATTAAGATTGGAAGGTTAAGTACCTGATTTAAAGATAGTTAAGGTTGAAAAGTAAGGTTTTTAGGCTTTGGTTTATGGTTAGAGGTCGAAATGGTGCGAAACGGAGGAAAGTTTTGGAGTGATTATGTATACGATGAGCGTGTTCGTAGTTTAAGATTGAGAGAATAAGCATTAGCCGTTAGTCGAAAACCAATTTAATTAGTTAGGTTTCAAATAGAGGTTTTTAGGTTTTGTTTTATATTTACGAGGTCGAAATGTGGCAAAAGGAGGAAAGTATTGAGGTGATTCTGTTGGATGAGTGTGTTACTGGTTTAAGATTGGAAGGCTAAGTAGTAGTCGTAACGAAAACCGATTTGATAACTTTAGGACTGATCTTGTATACGATGTGCGATAGTGGTTTAAATTTGGAAGAATAAGTAGTAGTCTGTAATGAAAACTTTGCATATTAGTTTCAGGTTTGAAAGTTATTGTTAGAGGTCGAAATGTGGCGAAGGGGGGAATTTTAGGACTGTTTATATATGCGATCTGTGTTAGTTGTTTAAAGGGGTGTTTGTTTAAGCTTATTTGTGGGCTTATACGCTTATCTGATTTCGATTTTAAATTGATAAGCTCGAATGTTTTGATTTGTTATGCGATTTTTGGGTTTATATAAGTTTATCATAATATCATGTCATGATAAGTTTATGTAAACTCGTTTGAGCGTATGAAATATAAACCGAAATCAGATAAGCTCATTAGCCCACAAATAAGCTTAAACAAACACCCTTTAAATTAGAGCTCAAAATGTAAGCGAAAGAAGGAAAGTTTTGAACTGATTTTGTATATGATGAACGTTAGCGGATTAAGTTTGGAAGGAAAACCGATTTGATGACTTAATATTTTCAACTTTGAGTGAGTGCCTACAAGATATTTTGGAATATAAAGCTGTGTGTTTTAGAAATTGATATGGATGTGTTTAGATGTTAGCTCAGGGTTATATCTCGCTGTATAAGAAGATATTTATTTATGATATGTGTATTAGTTAATGAGCGAAATCGAGTGATTTTGTATACAATGACAAGGAGAAATATTTATACATTGAAGGATATGTTTTTTAGAATGTCTTTTATAAGATAATAATGCTTAAGATCTTAAAACTTATTTAGTTTTTTGGGTAAAGGGCCTTCCGCCTGGTAAAACTTAATTAGTTACCTAACAAATGCATATGGTCTATATAATTACATTTAAAGTTGTGTTCTTTATTATATGACTGGGTCGTTACATATCTTATCTGATGGTAAGCTATTGTTACCACTTTCTCGTCATGTATTGATAGCAAATTGTTCTTGTTTTTTTCAGGGTGTAACATCCTTCAAGCAGTTGGATTCGTTCAATCTACATCCTCTCTATGGCGGTACGTTAAACACTCAAACTTCATAACCCACTGAGTTCTAGTTAATTATTTGCCTCTTGCTTCTTTTTACGTTTTCCTAATTTAACTTTTGGTGTGTCTCAGGTTGAAAGACTTTTTAAAGATGAAGCTACCGAAGAGAAGGGTGAACGTGCTAGAATGGTGAGTCTTCTTATCTCGCGTACGACATATGCTTGGCTACGAGTTTTATGCCCTGTTTCAATAAAATTGCATCGAACTTTCTAATCATGTCGTTTATATCACTACTTCCTGCTTTTGTTTGATTCTAACATTATTCATTTTAATTCAGGCATCCTTTGTTGGAGCTATGGCGATAGCTGACTTGGTGAAGACGACCTTAGGGCCCAAAGGAATGGTTAGTGTTTTTATCATATAATTTTGTTGCATAAAGATAGCGATTTATGGACTTATTTACATGCTAATCATCTAAAAAACTATAAACTTGCAGGATAAAATATTGCAGTCAGGTAGAGGACACAGTCGACAGGTAGAGGACACAGTGTCACAGTGACGAATGACGGTGCAACTATCGTAAAGTCTCTTCATATCGATAACCCTGCCGCTAAAGTCCTTATTGGTATCCTTATAATAGTCCTTTTTGCTTTTAGCTCAGTGCTATTAAATTCGTTGCGTTATTATTGAGGCTAATGATAGATTCCTTATTTTTATGATTAGATATGTCGAAAGTTCAAGACTGTGAGGTGGGTGATGGGACTGCCTCTGTGGTAGTTTTGGCTCGGGAACTTTTAAGGGAGGTCGAGAAGTTGGTGTCCAGTTTGTAGAAGTGGCAATCATAACCTGTTTCAATAAAAAATGGTTCGTATGGGTCACATTTTTAGTGATTTTGGGTCAGCTTGGTTCACCAACATTTGTGTAGAGCAGGTCAAGTGGTTCAATTATAGATTTGAGTGAATTTACGAATGGGTTGTAATGGGTTATCTCAGGTCCAGCATAGGTCTATTTTCTGAGTAGTTACCGATTTAGAAAAGTATGATTTTCTTTTTCTTGAATCAAGAGGCTATGAACAAGTTTTGCCACCATTGGTGCAGAGTGAATTAGTTGGCTATTTGAGTTTATACGTGCTCACATAAATTTAACTTATTTTGATTTGTTTAGATGACTTATTACCCGTTTGACAAATAATATAAAAAGTTCGAAATATTGGTGGGTTGACCCGACCTGAACTGTTTGACATGTAACATGTTTGACCCAAGACCCGAACCAACCCGACCTGACCCAATTGTCACCTCAACCGCTTTGGGTCATTTTTTGACTCATTTTGTTCCTTGCTAAGTTTTCTAAGCTTAACCTTGACTTGTTAATTATAAAAACAAAGGCAGCCAAGTTTTAAGTTAATGAGCATCATAACTGAAACGATGGGAATGAATAAGCGAGTACCCTTCAGAAGACTCACTCGTTCATGATTATATGAATCCCACTCGAGTCATCTCGAACATCTTGTAGTAAAGGCCTGGGGCTAAGCTGACACTAGCAGTAAAGGCCTCAGTCGCGAAAACCGCGAAAGTATTCGACAAAAACTGTGGAAACGAATTATAATATTGAAGAGATAACAATTACGTGGAAACTGTGCCCAACCCATAGGATGGGTTAGAAAGTTTTTCCACAAAGACTTGGTATTGACTGTCGTTTACTCTTTGCCATTGACTTGAAATATTAGAAGGTTTTGTGTATGCATATATACATGATCATTACCAAAAATGTATCATATGATTAACCTTAAGTACTCACTTTTGTATTTTGACGATCAAACAAGCAATAACAATGTGTTCTACTTCCTCCAAAAATCTTACTGTTCATATGCACAATTTCACTTATGTGCTTATGATGCTCATTTTCGTGTTAGCAAACACCAGTGCTAATAATTTCAACAAATCAAGAGAAGCAAAAGCTATGCTTGCAACTAATTGGTGGGGAGATAGAAATGCTTCTTCAGATCATTGTACCTGGCATGATATTAGATGCAATAAAGAAGGAAGTGTCATTTGGATATACTATGACTGTGATGATAATGAAGGTCTAGGTGATCTGAGGAGCCTCGACTTCGCTTCATTTCCAAACATTGAGAGGCTTTATATTCCTAACTGCAAGCTTGAAGGGAGCATCCCAGAGCAGATTAGCTTGCTATCCAACTTAACATATCTTTCACTTAATAGGAATCATCTCTCAGGTACATTACCTGCCTCGTTTACCAATCTCACCCGCTTGGAATTCCTTAATCTTTCTTATAACAATCTCACAGGTAAAATACCTGTCTCGTGGTCCAATCTCACCCGTTTGAAATACCTTAAACTTTCTAATAACAATCTCACACGTAACTTACCTGTCTCATTTGCCAATCTCACCCGTTTGGAATACCTTGATCTTTCTAATAACTATCTCTCAGGTAAATTACCTGTCATGTTGGCCAATCTCACCTGTTTGGAATCCCTTGATCTTTCTAATAACAATCTCACAGGTAAAATACCTGTCTCGTTGACCAATCTCACCCGTTTGAAATACCTTTATCTTTCTAATAACTATATAACAGGTGTTTCATTTGCCACTCTCACCGGTTTGGAAAACCTCGATCTTTCTAATAACTATCTCACAGGTAAAATACCTGTCTCGTTAGCCAATCTCACCCGTTTGAAATACCTTGATCTTTCTAATAACACTTTAACTGGCATTCTCCCAGCTCAGATTGCGGGTTTGAGAAATTTATATCATCTGGATCTTAGTCATAACAACCTTACGGGTTTCATCCCACCATCTTTACGATATATGGTTAATCTCAAAGTTCTCGACTTGAGCAAAAATCAACTGAATGCATCCATCCCACATGAAATAAGTAACTTGAAGAATCTAGAAACGCTGAACCTGAGCGACAACAATCTTGATGGTCCAATTCCGTCAAGTTTTGGTAATCTAAGAGAACTGCAATTTTTAAACCTTGCCATGAATTCTATCAGCGGCCCCATTCCACTAGATATAGCAAATTTGGTGAACTTAGGACATTTAGACCTTCATCATAATCGTCTTGTGGGTGCTGTTCATCCAGAATTTGGGAAGCTCTCATATCCGTCTTATTACCTTGATTTATCATCTAATCAGTTGTCAGGTAACGTGTCACTAGCTAATCCCTGTTCTCTTTTATATCTAAACCTTTCTTGGAATCTGATGACGGGCGATATCACTAGTGTGCGTGGTTGCAGAAACTTAGAATACTTGGACATTAGTGGTAATCATTTGGTTGGAAAAGCACTTAATTATTACGACTTCCCAAATATAGTGTTTTTATATCAGTCTCAGAATCTGACAAGTGGACTATCAGAAACCAATGAACATAAGCATAGAAAACAGCACGTACCCCGTTTGCCCCTTTTTCTTCCCATTATCGTTGGACTTTGCTTCTTAGTGGTTGCGTATTTCTTTTACAGTCGTAAAAAGGCTACCACAGAGAAAATACAGCCTGAAATCACAAAACATGGAGATGTGTGCTCGATATTGAATTATGATGGAACAATTGCATATGAAGACTTCATCACAGCTACAGAAGATTTTGACCTCAAATACTGCATTGGAACTGGTGGCTATGGTAGTGTTTATGTAGCAAAACTACCTAGCGGTCAAACATTTGCTTTGAAAAAACTTCACCAGTATGAAGCTAAGCAACCCGCATTCGACCAGAGCTTCAAGAATGAAGTCCAAGTGTTAACCAGCCTAAGACACAAAAGCATTGTGAAACTCTATGGGTTTTGTTTGCATAACAAATGCAACTTCCTTGTATATGAATACATGGAAAAAGGGAGCCTATTTTGTGCATTAAGTGACGATGAATTTGCTGTTGAAGTGGATTGGATGAAGAGGGTGAACATAATCAAAGATGTAGCCCATGCTTTAGCTTACATGCATCACGATTGCGATCCGCCTATCATTCATAGAGACATATCAAGCAACAACATTCTTCTTAACTCGGAAATGGAAGGATTTGTTGCTGACTTTGGAGCAGCCAGATTGCTTGACCCTGATTCATCCAACCAAACAGTCATCGCAGGAACTTTCGGATACATTGCTCCAGGTAGTTACTTCTACACGCTCCTACGCTTCTTAAGTTTAATTACGTCTAGCTAGTAGCAGCTAAACTTTGCTAACATTCTTTTTTGTATGTGATCATTTAGAACTTGGATATAGCATGATTGTGAACGAAAAATGTGACGTGTATAGCTTTGGAGTGGTGGCACTTGAAACAATTGGAGGGAAACATCCCGGAGAGCTTCTTTCATACTTCAACTCTTCTACCAGTCATGGTACAATGTTGGAAAATATATTGGACCAGCGTCTCTCTTACCCAACAGACAGGCTGATTGAAAAGGAAATTCTGCGTGTTTGTCATGTGGCATTGGCATGTATCCTCACTGATCCAAAGGCCAGACCAACCATGAGAGAAGTTTCACAGGAACTATCGCATTGAGGGTATTATGCATTCAATCTCAAAGCTTCATCATATCCTGACCAACCGCACTTTTGAAGTTCTGCATATTCGTAAAATAATTTGTCAGTAGTGTAGTTATATACAAACATTCTTACAATGTTTATCTAATTTCATAATGAGCAAAATATTGGTCCTAGTTATATGTATGTGATTTGAAAAATGACTATGACATCTCTTTGCATTGATTCTATATTAAACAAACAACTAAAAAAAAATACACACTGAATTGGTATGAAGTATGAACAACCAAATACTATTGTTGGCAATAAGCAGTCTAGCTAACTAAGTAAATGGTCTGTATGTAAAGTTCTGCATACTATATCTTGAAAATCATATATGATTATGATATGCTCTAAACTAATCTCATCATCAGCATCATCAAAACCATGGGAATCTCACTCAAGTCATCTCGAACTTATTGAGTTTTTTTTCACTTGCATACTCTCATAATAATGAGTAGTACCAATAAGGTCAACAAGCAATGTGAGTCCTGTTACTAATTAATGGAATATATCGCTTTAAGCCACTTTGACTTTCTCTGTTATATCAGTTTTTGCAACTTCAAATCATTCTTAAACTTATTTATAAAATCATCAGCCCTTGAATCAACTTGCACGTCAACATCATCCTCCACCATCCTCACCGTCTTCTTCACCCTCACAGTCTCCGGCGGGCGAGCCTCCACCGCCGCCACGTCATTAGTATCATAATCTTCCTTAAACCCTACTTTCAAACTCTTTGACTTCTTCATCTTCGTTGACTTTTTACTGTCCACTAGCTTACTGTACACGTCATCCATGGTCTGAAACTCATCTTCTACACCATTATTACCCAAGTTCTCTTCATGGGTCGGTTCAGAATCCAAAAGGGTATCCTCAGTTTCGAAATCTTGAACCTCGCCGGAAAACTTGCCGGAAAAGTCGTCGGCGCCGGAGACTACCTCGCCTGAATATTTAGCATTGAAACCATAATGGGTAGTTATGTTTTCACTTGGTTCATCTAAGTCAAAGTGTTGGTAATGCATAGGTTGGTTGAATACATATTGTGTAGCAGCTAGTTCTATAGGTTGTGCATGGTGGTTAAGATCATCATCATCATGGTGGTTGTGTTCAAAGGTGAAGGACTTGAGTCTAGTAAGAATAGAGGGTTGCTTTTGCTTTGGAGTCTCTTTTTGTTTATCATCATCATTATTATTATCTTCTTGTTGTTGGGGTGGTTGGTTGTTTTGTGGTAAGTTGGAAGTGAAAAGAATGGTGGCAATCATGAGGTTAAGAAGAATGAAGAAGACAGTGGAAGTGAACCAGCTGTTGAGTGAAGACCAAAGAGATGGTGATGGTAGAGAAGAAGTTGCAGGCACTTCCATTGTTTGTGGAAAGAGAGAAGATGGAAAGTGTGTGGAGTGAGAGAGTGTTTGCGTGTGTTTTTGAGTGTGTGTGATTGAGATGGAATTGAGGTAGATGAGTTGGGTGGGATATTTTTGTGTAGTTGGATTAGTTTGTTTTTATCATTGATCCATTAGTTGTATTTTAGTGGACCATTTTATAGTGTGCATTAGTTGTGAAAATAGCTTGGTTAACTTTACTAATTCTAGAGAAACCAATATGTTCTATATTTAATGGGTAGTGATTTTTGCGCGACGCGAAACATGGTTTGAGATTGACACAAAGATAAACATGTTTGAGTAAAGAATAAACATATTTAGGTCATAAACATGTTAACTCGTACAACCTATTTAATAAACGAATCAGGTTCAGATTTGATAGATGTTAACCCATTTAACTTTTTAAGTTAAAAATAAAGACATAAATATTGAAAACTGAAAATGATAATTGGATTTGTGTTTTAATTTGGAATTTTATTGTGGTTTATATAAAGTTTATGTATATATTTATTATTAGTTTTCTTAATAATATACTCTATAATTTTGGGACATACAATGGTTAACTTTAAATTTAGTATTATATATTTTTGCAACATAAACTAGTTAACTTTAAATTATTAATATATCATGTTGTTTGACCTATTTAGTTAAATGGGTTACGCTAGTCATAACGGGTTGTACATGTCACATTGGTTCGGGTTAAAATTGAGATTCTTAATATGATTCATAAACGAGTAGTGTTTGAATTGAAGTGATATTGACACGACAACGCGAACGCAACTCGATTGACACCTCTGTATTTGATGACATGCATGATGCATGACAAGTAAAATCCAAGTTTTTTTATCTTGCACAATTATTCATGTTACCCATCAAATGCATTTTGAATTATTAAAATAGGACGAATAATTTATACAGTTATATATCACATAATTACAACGAAAAATCAAATTTGTAAAAAATATTAAAAGTTTTGGTTCCATCGAGGTTGTTAGATATGGTTTTAGTCTAAACTCTATTAAAAGCTCAGTTGACCAACGATGGATAATCTCGTGCCAATCTGTAAGAGGAAAAATCCAACTTGTTCATATCAGCTCAAAACCGGATCAAATCGAAACCCTATTTAGTCAAAACACTGGATCGAGGACTGGACCGAAATGTTTAGTCCAAGTATGGGTCGGTTCGGTTCGTCAGTTTGGTCCAGTCCAACAATGCATGATGGCCGGTTTTGCGTAACACGATCCGGACCGAGCCAAGGACCGAATATGAAAAAAGTGTAGACCGAGGACCGGACTGAAATACGTTCAGTCCAGTCCGGTCGATATGATTCGGTCCGGTTTCTCGATTTAGTCTGATCCACGGTCTATTATACTCAGCCCTACTGTGACATTACTAACTAATCTATTCCAAGCAAGGATTTCTAATGATTTAATTAGTTACCTCATTGCCTCAGCCCTCATGCTGGGATTTAAAATGCCAAATATTAAAATCGCACGTTTGGTCATAATAAATCACATCTTGAAACTCTATAATAAAACTCAAATTCAAACTCTTTAAACTCATATCATAATTTACTAACCCGTAGACCATAACCTAACATACTTGTCCAACAGTAATTTCCAAAATTTGATAGGTAGAATAGCTCGCAATTTCAAAGTTGTAGACAATTTGAGATCAAATACTTGGTGGGATCACAACCGACATGGATGACAATCGCCATGTGGTAGGAGTTTGTCATTTCAATATTTCAAACTTTGCTTAGTCTAATTATAATATACAGTAAACTATATTTTTGGTCCTTGTGGTTGTATCAAAATCTCACTTTTGGTCCAATTTTCAAAACACGTGCGATTTCAGTCCTATAGTTTGTGTTTTGTTCCACTTTTGGTCCAATTTTCTAACGGAGTTAGTTTAGTCGTTAAGTCTAATTGTAAAGTGGCAACATTAGTCCTTTAACTTAACGATCGTTTGCAACGTTTGTCCTTTATACCAAAGATCGTTTTCAATATTTGCACCGTTAGTCCTTTCAGTTAGTTAGGCTTTTAAAAAAAATTCTAAAAAAAAAAAATTTGACGAAATTTTTTTTTCCAAAAAAAATAATTTGAAAAAAAAATTCTAATAAAAAATTTTCTTAAAAAATTCTAAAAAAAAAATTGACGACAAATTTTTTTTCCAAAAAAAATAATTTGAAAAAAAAATTATAATAAAAAATTTTCTTAAAAAATTCTAAAAAAAAATATTTTTGACGAAAATTTTTTTTTTCAAAGAAAAATAATTCGAAAAAAAATTTGTTTAAGAAAAAAAATTTCTAAAATTTTTATTTTTCTAATAAAAATTTTCTTAAAATATTCAAAAACTAACATAAACATCTATAAAACACAAATTACATTAAACACGAATTACATTAAACATAAAAAGTACGATGAATCGAATTTTTTACCAAAAACTTTTATTATAATTTTTTCGTCAAAAAAAGATTTTTTTTAGAATTTTTTTAACAAAAACTTTTATTAGATTTTTTTTTCAAATTATGTTTTTTGGGAAAAAAAATTTTCATCAAAAAATTTTTTTTAAGAATTTTTTTTCTAATTTTTTAAGAAATTTTTTTATTAGAATTTTTTTTTTCAAATTATTTTTTTTGGAAAAAAAAATTTTCCAAAAAAAAAATCATTTTTTTAGAAATTTTTTCTAATTTTTTTCGATTTTTTTTTAGAATTTTTTTTTAAAGACTAACTAACTGAAAGGATTAACGGTGCAAACATTGAAAACGATCTTTGGTATAAAGGACTAACGGTGCAAACATTGAAAACGATCTTTGGTATAAAGGACGAACGTTGCAAATGACCGTTAAGTTAAAGGACTAATGTTGCCACTTTACAATTAGACTTAACGACTAAACTAACTCCGTTAAAAAATTGGACCAAAAGTGGAACAAAATGCAAACTATAGGACTGGAATCGCACGTGGTTTAAAAATTGGACTAAAAGTGAGATTTTGATACAACCACAAGGACCAAAAATGTAGTTTATTCTATAATATAATGGGTTTTAATTTAGTCTCTATCATCATCATTATGAGGTAAAATATTTTAGGTAACCATGATTTTTTACCGACTAGTTCACAGATTTGAGTTTAACGCTACACATCAGTAGTCTTTCTTTTTATGAGATTAGCGTGACAACTTTAAATTTGTTTACCTAAGAAAGGTTTGAACTTTTCTCTCACATTTTTGTAGTAATAGTTATAAGCCTATTTACCAACTCGCTCCAGCTTTTATGGCGCATTATCATGTCCATTTAAATGGAGTAACAGAGTTAATGGCATGTAATGGCAACGCACTTTTTCATTTGTTCACATATGAGATACGAATAGAAAAAAGTACCACAATACCCATCCAGCTTTCAAATGTTGTTTCATTATCATACGTTTTAGAGTTATCTCTTTGCACCAATAGTCCTTTTGACCAAAGATCATTTGTAATTAACTCGGATATATGTTCTCTTTTTCTTTTCTAATTATTTTTTAAAATTTCTTTTTATTTAATGTTTTTCGATTTTCGATAAATGTTTTTATTCCTTTTTATAATAATAACGTATAATACGTATATATAATAACGTATAATACGAATATAAAAGTGTATAAAAATATATATAAAACAATAAAATCATTTTTAAAAACGTATAAAGAGTATATAACAATAATAACGTTTATAGAAAATCAAAAAACTTTAAACAAAAAGAAACTTTAAAAAATAATTAGAAAAGAAAAAGAAAACATATTTTTACAAACGCTCGTTAGTCAAAAGGACTAACAGTGCAAAAAGATGACTCTAAAAGACTAAAACATTAGATAATGAAACAAAATTTAAATGTTTGATAGGTATTGTGGTATTTTTTTAAGTACGTAAATGGTATGTGAACAAATGAGAAAATATGTTGTTATTTGGTGTCATTAACTCATTCTCAAAAAGAAAAATTAGCGCCAAGAAGGTTTGAATATTGGTATGAACCCATTTTTTTGAACACAAGTATGAACCCATTTGATATATGTTTTTTCGGTTAATAAGGAACGATGTATAGGGATTTACACATTGCCATTAAATATATGTTTGTAAGACTATAAAATGATGATTAAAGAAGTAGAAAACATCATTATGATACACATGAGAAATGCTTATGAAAACGTTTTGAAACCCGGGTTGAACCGGCGGGGTTAACAGGTTGAACTGGTTCCGGGAAAAAGATAGGCGGGTTTTTAAAAACGGGTTAAACCGGATAGACCCGCCGGGTTTTAAATGACCCGGGTCAACCCAGTTCTCGAAACCCGGTAGGGTTTGGGTTTCTATTTGTAACACCCCCAAAATTTGATACAGCGGAAGACTCAACAAGCTTTCGGGGTGCTACGGGGATTGGTATCCAAACACAAGACATAAAAGAACGAGATAAAGTAAACATAGTAAAGTACAACCACACAAGGTTTTAAAGTTTACATTATCCCAAAATCATTCAGAGTCAGGCCCAAAAGAAAACAAATATAGGTCCCCAATAGTTATCAGAGTTTTAGAAAATATAGATCCATAACCGGTGCCAAATGCCAAGCCTCCAATCCCAAGCATCCGCAGAGCATCACTTAATTACCTGAGAAAACGTGCTAAAAGTCAGCTTTCGCTGGTGAGATCATAGGTTTAGATTCTTAATTCAATATAGTGGACATATACGCAAAACGCTTGCTAGCTAGACTAGGGCTCAATCATCCAACAAAATAATCCAACCAAAACAATCCAACCAACATAAT
Source organism: Artemisia argyi (assembly GCA_030686995.1). Taxonomy (NCBI): domain Eukaryota; kingdom Viridiplantae; phylum Streptophyta; class Magnoliopsida; order Asterales; family Asteraceae; genus Artemisia; species Artemisia argyi. The sequence continues at coordinate 209,018,443 of CM060684.1, read as the reverse complement.
CCAACCAAAACAATCCAACCAACATAATCCAACCAAATCAAATCATCCCTATAGGTGCACGCTATAGCTCAAATCAATCCAATCAATAGCTTACCTAGCTCAAGTCTAGGCCTCGCTCTATAATCAATCCAACGGCTTACCTAGTTCGGGGACTAGGCCTCGCACAACAACCAAATCAATAGCTTACCTAGATCTAGTCTAGGCCTCGCTCTATAACCAAATCAAATAGCTTACCTAGTTCGGGGACTAGGCCTCGCTCAACCACCAAATCAATAGCTTACCTAGATCAAGTCTAGGCCTCGCTCAATAACCGAATCAATAGCTTACCTAGATCTAGTCTAGGCCTCGCTCTACCTAGTTCTATAAGCATAGAAAGTTTTGAAATCAAAAAGCGATAGTAGTCCACATAAAGCATTTGCACGTTTCTCACCCCAAGTATTGAAAACAAAGTTCAAGAGTAAAAAGTGGGGCTATGACTCACCTCAAGTCCAGAAATCCTCAAAAGAAATGATAGAAGAAAGACGTAAGTAATCTCAAGCAACTCACGTAACGGCGACTACAGACTCGGCACTTCCTAACAATATCAAACCCGTTCAGAAATCATTTCCTCAAAATCAAATATTCCCATTCCCGAACGTATTCCATTTTACTTTCCAAAAATATCCATTTCTCGAATTAACTTCATATTCATTTGAAATTCGGCGTTTGGTATCCATACGGGTGGAGGGTCGACACAGCTCAAACCAAGAAGTCTCAGCAAAGAACATTAATAAGACAACTATAGGTCTAATGTTAGCCCAATATATTATTTAAATAAATCATCGAAGCTTATCAAATCCGTCAATTTGGTAATCCCCCATATTTATTTACGTAATACATCGCTCCAAGATTATACCCAACCTAAATCACATTGCACAAAGAATACTATATGGTATATATCGTAGTCCAATAAATTCCCTATATATATCGTCCAATTTGCCAAATTCGTCAATTTAGCCAATTCCACGAGATATATAGTAATTTATCATCCTAATACACGTACCACAACCTATGGGCGTCGTAGGATACGATGCCCATTAATATACTCATTTTATATAGCTAAATAAACTCGATTTAACCCGTCGATTAAATAAGTTACGTAGTTATAGAAAATGCATATATTAATCGTCATATATCCGTGACAACATAAAAGTCACATAATAAAGCCCACTTGGACTTAAGTAACCACAACTCGTCTAACTCGATAAGTTTTCTAAATTTATAAAAATCATCATGTTTTTATTTATTACTTACCCGACGTATTAGTTCACGACATTATTTATAGTTATTTATTTATAATAATACCTGACATTTATTGCACTATTCATATGGTACAATAATTATCGTTATATTATTATAACGTTCACTCGTGATCATTTTATTATTAATATACGCATTTATAATAATATATATACGTTTATCACGTCTATATACTTATATAAACGATTATATTACTAATAATATTATTACGAGTTTTATTATAAGCGTTTGATTTTTAATATTTATCGAGTCATAAGAATTTGGTCACATGTCCGAGTCATTACTCTCGGCTCATAGTCCAAGTCCACAAATAATACAAACAAGTCATAATAAATAACCAACTCCGTCCAAATCAATCCCAATACCACGTGCTACAACATGAGGGTCCGACTACGGCACCCAACTAACCTATCTCCGTCATCTAATCGACCGTCTCACAATCGGTCCCCAAATTCTCTTATCGTCAACACATCTCCAAAATATACCATAAGTCCATCATAACTCGGCACCAAGTATATATCGTCAACAACAAAATACCACATTATAATAATAACAACAATGACAATAAGAAAGATGCCTAAGTCTCAATGAAAACAAAATAACAACGACAATGTGAACCGGAAGACCCATTTGGGTCTCGGCTCAACTCCACGAGTCAAGATGACTCAAGCCTATGACCACTTTGGTCTAGGCATTGGCTCATCCGAGCATACCCAAAACAGCCAAACGGACCCTTAGGGTCGCGGCATCACCAAAACCATAACAAGAATCAATCCTCAATCAAACCTCAATCAAATCAATATACCACAACCATAACCATACCCCAAATAATCCAACCCTCGCTAACGTGAACCCGAGGTCAAAACCATCAAACATAAGCCATAAGGCTCGAACCAAAACCAATCCATGAGCTACGGCTCATGGTTCACTCGACCTCCACATGAAATCCACCAAAACCCGGATACCAAACGAATTTTTAGATCACATTTTATCAAAACCCACTAAATTCTTGTCTCAAAATCCATGAAAACCCGAAAAGAAATGAAAACCGTGACCCATAGTCACGATTTGAACACAAACCCGAGTCAAAACTCGACCTACCTTCAAAAACCAAAGCCAAAACGAATAGATCTTCAAGAAATATGAACAAGTGGTGATGAACTCGTGAGGATTTAATTCGAATTAGGTGTTATAGGGGGAGTTAGAGCGCGTGATTGGTACCAATAGATAGATCTCGAAAAGATGGTGAAGATGGTGGTGTTATTTTTTATGGTGAGGGCGGTGGTGGCGGAGCTATGGTGGTATTAGGGTGGCGGTGGTGTTTAAAGAAAGAAGAGAGAGAGAGAGAGTGAAATAAAAGATGTGTTGTTTGTGTCTGTTTGATATACCAGGAAACACAGGGACGATTCATGTTTTATTCTTATAAAAAAAATAAATAAATAAACTTTTTAATATTAATAATAATAGTGGGTGTAGGGATTTAGTAGCCCGGTGTCAATACACGGACCAAACCCGAAACTTCAATAACCAAATATCTTTCAAACCGAACCCGTTCCAAAAATAATAATATCCGATCCAATAATAAAATGAAATTAAAATTGTTAGGTTAACCTAGTGCCGGAGTCAATGTAGTGCCAAAATAACGATATCAAAATAAATCATCACGACCGAATCAAACCAAACCATAATTAAATAATCAATTCTCATAATTATCGTACGATTTAAAAATCACGTTCCAACATTCGTAAAAATATCTCGTCACAATAAACTTTCCAAAATTCCAAATTTATAATTTTAATGTAATGCGGGTTTTGTAAATGGCTCCCTATTTTGCCAGTTGTCACACTATTTTTTTTATTTGTTTTTATTTTTATAGAAAACCGGGTTGACCCGGTTGAAAAAGATAGTTTTTTTTAATAGAAAACCAGGTTGATCCAGCGGTCGAATCGATTGAACTGATAACCCGATGACTCGACTGTGTCAATTAGAAACCCTATTTTCAAAACATTGCTTATGAAGCTCCACTATAGTCGAAAGAATAAATTCAAACCTTGGACCTAACAAACAGATTTGCCGACCATGGAAGCTTTGAGATATGTGTTTAATAAAATAAAATATTACTACTACTATTAAAAATAGTATAATTTTGCTAACAACATCGTAATTCTTGACTGTAATATGAATGGTAAAAAGTAAAAACATAAACATTTTAATTTGCATTTATATTGGCATACAAATTAGATCTCAAAATACAGTCTATTCATGTCTCCTTTTAATATAAAGCAAAATGTCACTTAATCTAATAAAAGTACAATCGGATCACGAGTATTTACACCATCATTTATTCATCTAACAACACTATTTCGTTTTTGCAGCATGTTTCTCTTGTTTACTAAGGAGTATATGGTTTGTTTCGAAACAAGTCACAAAGTCAATCCTTTATAGAAGATAGATTGTTGTAGTCAAATTACATCAGAATTGCTTATACTTTGAGTCCAATTTCTTAGATTTAGACATTACTCTTTTAAAAACTTTTGTCACGTTAGTATTTTACGAAAGATTAAGATCGACGGGAAAACTTTGACCTCATACACTCTTTTCAGATGACCTCGTACGTGTATCTCTTTTTGATGGCAACTGATTATTCTCTAAAAACCTAGCCCAAGAGCTGGCCGAGCCAACACACCTGTTAAGTTAATCTAGAATATGCTTTTGTGTAACTCTAGTTTATGTACATAAAGCCAAAAGTTTATATCCAAGCAACTACTTTAGCAACTTTTATTTGAAAGTACTTGTTGACTAATAGGCACGAATATGAAATGCCATATTAAAGCAAAGAATGGCCGGGATTGGCAACAATAATTGTGATTTATATTCATGGGCCACACGATCACTTTTACTATTTTGATTCTCTATTGAATCAAGCATGTTCTAGATTTGATCCCTGTTTTTTTTAATTTTTTTTGTTTTTCTTTTTTGCTTTAAGTATATTTCAATATATGTAGTGTAGAAAAATATAGACGTTAAAAGTTGAAACTGATCACTTTATTTAATGTGCATGTGGGTAATGTATGGTCTTTAGTGACCATATTGGATCATGAAGCAAGAAAAACTTTAATTTTCACATCATGAGGGCATGCAGGCTGCTTGAAACCTTGTTATAAATTTATAATGGGTAATTTTTATTTGGATTATAATGCAAGAGCACTCAATGTACATCAATACATGCTACAAAATCCCATTCTGGCATGATACATTGATACACGCATTTCATGTAGAATATCATATGATCATATCTCACTTGTTTATTATCTATTACATTAAATTACTTTTTCTTGCTTTATGGCAAATTATTTCTTTTGGCCAAGCATCAAACATACTATTTTATCAATCAATCAAATAATTCTTCAAGCACGGAGACTATTTATTATCCAACTAAAACTGTATGATAAAGAAAGGTGAGACTTTAACTCCAAAATTTGATGCAAGTTGTGTAAAAATAAAGTCAAAATCAGATTAGTCATATATATATATATATATATATATATATATATATATATATATATATATATATATATATATATATATTTTTTTTTTTTTATATATATAAAATCAGCAGCAAATAAGTCGACCAAATGGAATCAAGTATCTCTTCAATAACTAGCGTGTGGTTTCTGTTAAGGTTATAAGATGGGAGATAATCATGCCTATATATATACTGACCCTTAAAGGAATGATTACAGCAGGAAAAAAAATGCCATTAAAGTTTGATGCAGGGACTGAGCATTGCTTTGGGGATACATCCTCCTAGTGCAAACCCTTCAAAGAACTGATGGAATGATAACGCCCTCAGAAAAGGTTTAACTTTGCACGAGCATTTTGATACGTCTAATGAAAGACCAACCATGACTAAATTTGACACAATTCCTAGTTCTATTAAATGTAGAATTACAGTAGTAAAAAGGGTTAAAAAAACACGAGTGATCCATTTTTCTTTTCAAACTAACTGCCATTGTTTATGAATATGCAATAACAATGCTATTGCTTGCATAAAATGAACAACATACATGTTCATTTGTCTCGTTTTAGTCATCATACTTCATGTCTGGTTTGGGTCATTTTTGACCCATTTTGTTTCTAGCTAAGTTTTCAAAGCTTATCCACAGGATTTGTAAATTTTGTTTCTTTGGCAGCAAATTAAAAGGCTGTATAAAAAATCGTCATGCGAGACAACAAGATGCCGAATACCACTCGATCCCATTATCATAATCACTGAAACCATGGGAATAAATAAGTGAGTACCCTTCAGAAGACTCACTCGTTCATGATTATGTGAATTCCACTCGAGTCATCTCGAACATCTTGAATTTGCTTCATTTGTTTACTCTCATAGTCTCACATACTGAGTAATATTGAAGTCAACAAACAATGTGGCAAAACATACTAATCCTGTGGCTAAGATGACACTAGCAGTAAATAAACGCCTCAGTGGCGAAAATATTTGACAAAAACTGTGTGGACACGATTTAAAATTCTATCAAGTTGAAGAGATAAAGAATATGTGGAAGCTATGCCCAACCCATAAGATGGGTTAGAAAGTTTTTCGACAAAGACTTGGTACTGACTATCATTTACTCTTTGCCATTGACTTGAAATATTAGAAGGTTTTGTGTATGCATATATACGTGATCATTACCAGTTATATATCATATGATTAACCTTGAGTACTTACTTTTGAATTTTGACTATCAAACGAGCATCAACAATGTGTCCAACTTCCTCCAAAAATCTTACTTTTCATAAAAATTTCACTTATGTGTTTATAATGCTCGTTTTCGTGTTATGTAAAGTGTCTGCTAATGATTTCCAGAAATCATTAGAAAGAAAAGCTTTGCTTTCAACGAATTGGTTTAAGGATATAAATGCTTCTTCAGATCATTGTACTTGGCATGTAATCACTTGCAAAGCGGGAAGTGTTATTTCAATATACTTTCCCTGTGGTGATAATGAGGATCAAGGCGATCTGGGAAGTCTTGACTTCGCTTCATTTCCAAACCTTGATGAGCTTTATATTCATAACTGCAAGCTTGAAGGAAGCATCCCAGAGCAGATTGGTTTGCTATCAAATTTAGCACATCTTTCGCTTTCTAATAATCATCTCACAGGTACATTACCTGCCTCGTTTACCAATCTCACCCATTTAGAAAACCTTGATCTTTCTTCTAACTATATCACAGGTGTTTCGTTTGCCAATCTCACTCGTTTAGAAAACCTTGATCTTTCTAACAACTATATCACAGGTGTTTCGTTTGGCAATCTCACCGGTTTGTACAACCTTGATCTTTCTAATAACTATATCACAGGTGTTTCGTTTTCGAATCTCACCAGTTTGGAAAACCTTGATCTTTCTAATAACTATATCGCAGGTGTTTCGTTTGCCAATCTCACCGGTTTGGAAAACCTTGATCTTTCTAATAACTATATCACAGTTGTTTCGTTTGCCAATCTCACCAGTTTGGAAAACCTTGATCTTTCTAATAACTATATCACAGTTGTTTCGTTTGCCAATCTCACCAGTTTGGAAAACCTTGATCTTTCTAATAACAATCTCACAGGTGTTTCGTTTGCCAATCTCACCTGTTTGGAATACCTTAATCTTTCTAATAACTATATCAAAGGTGTTTCGTTTTCCAATCTCACTCGTTTGGGAAACCTTGATCTTTCTAATAACAATTTCACTGGTATTCTCCCAACTCAGGTTGTGAGTTTGGAGAATTTAGATTATCTAGATCTTAGTCGTAACAACTTTATTGGTCAAATACCGTCATCATTTGGTTCCATGGTTTATCTCACCAACCTGGACCTGAGCGCAAATCAACTGAACGGATCAATCCCACCTGCACTTATAACTAACTGCCTTACCTCGAAACGTTGGACCTGAGTAATAACAATCTTCATGGTGCAATTCCTTCAAGAGCTAACTTGCATGTTTCCTTCACAAGTTTAAGATACCTCAATCTTTCTCATAATAATTTCAATGTTATTATTCCATCTCAGCTAGTGAAGTTGAGAAATTTGACTACTGTAGATCTTAGTCGAAACCAATTCATGGGTCTGATCCCTTCATATATTGATTCCATGGCCAATCTCACCTACTTGTCATATCTTTCATTTCGTGGGAATCTACTCACTGGTAAGTTACCAGTTTCGTTAACAAATCTTACACAATTAGAAAACCTTGATCTTAGTCGAAACAACTTTACGGATTTCATCCCACCATCTTTTGGATCCATGGCCAATCTCAATGTTCTCGACTTGAGCGACAACAATCTTGATGGTCCAATTCCTTCGAGTTTTGGTAATCTAAGCCGACTGCAATTTTTAAACCTTGCCGTGAATTCTATCAGTGGGCCTATTCCCCTAGATATAGCATATTTGATGAATTTGGGACATTTAGACCTTCATCATAATCGTCTTGTGGGTGCTATCCATCCAGAATTTTGGAAGCTCTCAAGTGTTTCTTTCCTTGATTTATCATCAAATAAGTTATCAGGAAACATGTCGTTTAGTGATCCCTGTTCTCTTTTATATCTAAACCTTTCTCGGAATCGGATGGGGGGCGTTATCACAAGTGTGCGTGGTTGCAGAAACTTAGAATCATTGGACATTAGTGGTAATCATTTTGTTGGAGAAGCACTTAATCACTGCGACTTCCCAGATTTATTGCTGTTAAATCAGTCTCAGAATCATCTTACTGGAGAAATGGTCTGGTCATCCAATAATTTGAGAAGTGAAAAATCAGCTTGCAATGAACATAAGGGAAGAAAACAGCACGTAGCCCGTTTGACCATTTTTCTTCCCATTATAGTTGGACTTTGCTTCTTAGTGGTTGTGTATTTCTTTTACAGTTGTAAAAAGGCTACCACAAAGAAAATACAGCCTGAAATCACAAAACATGGAGATGTGTGCACGATAATGAATTATGATGGAACAATTGCATATGAAGACTTCATCACAGCTACAGAGGATTTTGACCTCAAATATTGCATTGGAACTGGTGGCTATGGTAGTGTTTATGAAGCAAAATTGCCTAGCGGTCAAACATTTGCTTTGAAAAAACTTCACCGGTATGAAGCTAAGCAACCAGCATTCGACCAGAGCTTCAAGAATGAAGTCCAAGTTTTAACCAGCCTAAGACACAAAAGCATTGTGAAACTCTATGGGTTTTGTTTGCATAACAAATGCAACTTCCTTGTATATGAATACATGGAAAAAGGGAGCCTATTTTGTGCATTGAGTGACGATGAATTGGCTGTTGAGGTGGATTGGATGACGAGGGTGAAGATTATCAAAGATGTAGCCCATGCTTTAGCTTACATGCATCACGATTGCAATCCACCTATCGTTCATAGAGACATATCAAGCAACAACATTCTTCTAAACTCGGAAATGGAAGGATTTGTTGCTGACTTTGGAGCAGCCAGATTGCTTGACCCCGATTCATCCAACCAAACAGTCATCGCAGGAACTTTGGGATACATTGCTCCAGGTACTTATTTCTGCACACTCTCAAGCTTCTTAATTAAGTTTATGTCTAACTGTTAACATCTAAAACTTTGCTAACATTCTTTTTGGTATGCGATCATTTAGAACTTGCATATAGCATGATTGTGAACGAAAAATGTTATTAGAGGATAATCGGCCCAAGCCCGGTCTGTGGGCTTAGGGTTCATTAGGGTTTACTTATGTAATCTCTATATAATGTGCGTGAATAATAATAATAACCTACGGGGTTTATCATTCTAACATGGTATCGGAGCGGGTCTGATCCTCTGACCTAGGTGGTTAAGTTGAGTCGCCACCCCGTCAAACCCTATCATACAAAACAACCGACACCCTTTATATTCGAAGACTACATATTAAGAAGATAGATTATTGTTGCTTTCTCGACGAGCGTGATTGCAAAGGATTCAATTGTTTTATATTCGGAAGATAGATTGTTGTTGCCTTCTAGACGAGCGTGCAAGCAAAGGATTCAAATGTTTTAGTTTCGGATATAATACAGTAAGGAACATCATGCAAATCGGAACGGTTACGATTTCTATTGTTTAGTTTTTGATATTTGGTTTGATCGGATTTTATTTTTATTTTTCATAAAAAAAAAAGAAAAAAAAAAGTTATAGTTGTTTTATGTTTGTTTGATAGTCGATTGTTCGTACGGCTTTGTTACCAATCGACTAAAGTTGACCGTTGGTACCAGTCCCTAAAGTCGACCGTTGGTACGGTGTTGTTACCAGTCGACTTAGCCGACCGTTGGTACCAGTCGACTAAAGTCGACCGTTGGTACGGTTTTGTTACGAGTCGACTAAAGTTATGTTTTTTATTATGTTAGATTTTTTCTTTTCTTTTCTAGTTTACTACTCCAGTCCGAGCTTTCGCGATTTCACCGCTCGGACTGCGAGGGAGTATTAGAGGATAATCGGCCCAAGCCCGGTCTGTGGGCTTAGGGTTCATTAGGGTTTACTTATGTAATCTCTATATAATGTGCGTGAATAATAATAATAACCTACGGGGTTTATCATTCTAACAAATGTGACGTGTATAGCTTTGGAGTGGTGGCACTCGAGACAGTAGGTGGGAAGCATCCCGGAGAGCTTCTATCATCCCTCAACTGCTCTACCAGTCATGGTACAATGTTGGAAAATATATTGGACCAACGACTTTCTTACCCAACAGACAGGCTGATTGAAAAGGAAATTCTGCGTGTTTGTCATGTGGCATTGGCATGTATCCTCACAGATCCAAAGGCCAGACCAACCATGAGAGAAGTTTCACAGGAACTATCGCGTTGAGGGTGTTATTCACTCTATCTCAGAGCTTCATCATATCCCGAACAACCGCAATACGTACTTTTCCTGGTCTTGATATTGTTACAATAATTTGTCAGGAGTATTGTTATCTCATTTCAAATTCAATAAAATATTGGTCTTAACTATATGAATGATCTGATTAATGACTTTATGACATCTCCTTAACTGCATTGATTCTATATTGAACAAACAACTAAATAAAAAAGACTTGATTGGTCTAACACCAAATGAATGTTTGATAGAAACTGTTTATTCTGGATATAAACAGGTTGTTTCAACAAAAAACAAGTGGTTCTTGTGTTTTGCTTTTGTATTTTATCTTTTATTACATGTTTGTTATTAGCAAAAAAATAAAATAAAATAAAATAAAAACTTCTATGAATAATATAGTTTCCATTCCATGTATGAGAAGTATAATAATTTATTCTTGTGAAATTTGTATTACTTGAATTTTCACTCAACCATAGTAGACAACTATTTGATGATTATTTGGCATGAAAATGTCTAATTTCTCGCAATAATACAAAAACTAACCCAAAATGCCAAAGAATATGTGTTTTTGTGATTGTGAATATGCCGGAACGGATATCTCGCAATATGAAGAAAAGACAGAAAAAAAGGGTCATATAAAATTGATCACAGCCTCAAACACCGACATGATGTGTTTATGTGTACCTTTTTATTAGATTAAAAAAGTTTAGAAATGAATAGATATTATTCCTGTTGCTTACATTTTGTAAAATGGAATGATGTTTGTGTAATAAAAATGTCGACATAATTCAGAAATGACAATGTTTCTTTCAGTGAATTTACAAAGAAAGAGTTTGACAGAAATTGTGTGGACACCATGCCCAACCCATAGGATGGGTTAGAAAGTTTTTCGACAAAGACTTGGTATTAACTATCGTTTACTCTTTGCCATTGACTTGAAATATGAGAAGGCTTTGTGTATGCATATATATATACATGATCATTACCAGTTATGTATCATATGATCAACCTTGATTACTCACATTTAAATTTTGAGGATCAAACAAGCATTAACAATGTGTCCTACTTCCTCCAAAAATCTTACTGTTCATATGCACAATTTCACTTATGTGCTTATTATGCTCATTTTGGTGTTAGCAAAAACCAGTGCTAATGATTTCAACAAATCAAGAGAAGCAAAAGCTTTGCTTGCAACTAATTGGTGGGGAGATAGAAATTATGCTTCTTCAGATCATTGTACCTGGCCAGAAATCAATTGCAACAAAGCAGGTAGTGTCATTTCAATAGACTATTACTGTGATTATAATGAAGGTCTAGGTGATTTGGGAAGTCTTGACTTCGCATCATTTCCAAACCTTGAGGAGCTTTATATTCCTAACTGCAACCTTGAAGGGAGCATCCCAGAGCAGATTGGTTTGCTATCAATCTTATCAAATCTTTCCCTTTCTGGTAATCAACTCACAGGTATATTACCTGCCTCGTTTACCAATCTCACCCGTTTGAAATACCTTGATCTTTCTAATAACAATTTCACTGGTATTCTCCCAACTCAGGTTGTGAGTTTGAAGAATTTATATCATCTAGATCTTAGTCGTAACAACTTTATTGGTCAAATCCCTTCATCTTTTGGTTCCATGTTTAATCTCACCAACCTGGACCTTCACGCAAATCAACTGAATGGATCAATCCCACCTGCACTTATAACTAACTTGCATAAGCTTGAAACTTTGGACCTGAGTAATAACAATCTTGATGGTCCAATTCCCTCAAGAGCTAATTTACAAGTTTCCTTCACAAGTTTAAGATACCTCAATCTTTCTCATAATAGTTTCAATGTTTTTATTCCATCTCAGCTAGTGAGGTTGAGGAATTTGGTTACGGTGGATTTTAGTCAAAACCAGTTAATGGGTTCGATCCCATCATATCTTGAATCTATGGCCAATCTCACCAACCTAACCTATCTTTCATTTCGTGGGAATATACTCACAGGTAAGTTACCAGTTTGGCTAACCAATCTCACACAATTAGTAAACCTTGATCTTAGTCGAAACAACTTTACGGATCTCATCCCGCCATCTTTCGGATCCATGGTCAATCTCAATGCTCTCGACTTGAGCGACAACAATCTTAATGGTCCAATTCCGTCAAGTTTTCGTAATCTAAGCCAACTGCGACTCTTAAACCTTGCCATGAATTCTATCAGTGGGCCTATTCCCCTAGATATAGCATATTTGATGAATTTCAATTTGGGACATTTAGACCTTCATCATAATCGTCTTGTCGGTGCTATTCATCCAGAATTTGGGAAGCTCTTACCACCTTCTTACCTTGATTTATCATCAAATCAGTTGTCAGGATACATGTCGTTTGGTAATCCCTGTTTTCTTAGGCATCTGGACCTTTCTAGTAATCTGATGACGGGAGCTATCTCAAGTGTATGTGATTGCAGATACTTAGAATACTTGGACATTAGTGGTAATCATTTTTTTGGAAAAGCACTTAATCGGTACGATTTCCGACATTTATTGTTATCATATCAGTCTCAGAATCATCTTAATGGAGAAATGGGTTGCCCATCCAATAATCTGACAAGTGGACAATCAGAAACCAATGAACATAAGCGAAGAAAACAGCACGTTCCCCGTTTGACCGTTTTTCTTCCCATTGTCATTGGACTTTTCTTATTAGTGGTTGCGTATTTCTTTTACCATCGTAAAAAGGCTACCACAAAGAAAATGCAGCCTGAAATCACAAAACATGGAGACGTATGCTCAATATTGAATTATGATGGAACAATTGCGTATGAAGACTTCATAACAGCTACAGAGGATTTTGACCTCAAATACTGCATTGGAACTGGTGGCTATGGTAGTGTTTATGAAGCAAAATTGCCTAGCGGTCAAACATTTGCTTTGAAAAAACTTCACCGGTATGAAGCTAAGCAACCCGCATTCGACCAGAGCTTCAAGAATGAGGTCCAAGTGTTATCCAGCCTAAGACACAAAAGCATTGTGAAGCTCTATGGGTTTTGTTTGCATAACAAATGCAACTTCCTTGTATATGAATACATGGAAAAAGGGAGCCTATTTTGCGCTTTGAGTGACGATGAATTGGCTATTGAAATCGATTGGATGAAGAGGGTGAACATAATCAAAGATGTAGCCCATGCTTTAGCTTACATGCATCACGATTGCAATCCGCCTATCGTTCATAGAGACATATCAAGCAACAACATTCTTCTAAACTCGGAAATGGAAGGATTTGTTGCTGACTTTGGGGCATCCAGATTGCTTGACCCCGATTCATCCAACCAAACAGTCATCGCAGGAACTTTGGGGTACATTGCTCCAGGTAGTACTTCTACACACTCTTATGCTTCTTAAGTATAATTACGTCTAGCTAGCAGCAGCTAAACTTTGCTAACATTCTTTTTTGTATGTGATCATTTAGAACTTGCATATAGCATGATTGTGAACGAAAAATGTGACGTGTATAGCTTTGGATTGGTGGCACTCGAAACAATTGGAGGGAAACATCCCGGAGAGCTTGTTTCATACTTCAACTCTTCTACCAATCATGGTACAATGTTGGAAAATATATTGGACCAGCGTCTCTCTTACCCAACAGACAGACTAATCGAAAAGGAAATTATGCATGTTTGTCATGTGGCATTGGCATGCATTCTCACAGATCCAAAGGCCAGACCAACCATGAGAAACGTGTCACAGGAATTATCACGCGCGTTGAGGATATCATGATCAGTTCAGTCTATCTTAAAGCTTTATTATATGCAGAACAATATATAGAACACGCTTACAATGTTTATCTCCTTTCATATTCAGCATAAGTTTACGTCGTCCCAACTGCATGTATACGATACTGAATAAAGTTATTTTGTTAAAATGCTTTTGTATTATAATGCTAATTTAAATACATAATGTACTACTGTATTGTTTAACTAGATACTTAACTACACTATCTCATTTTCAGATTATGTAGCATATGCCAAAGTACTTCAGCAATGAACTCTTTGAATGGCTTGCTAAAGCACGTGGACATATTCCTTAGTGGTTTCCAAACAGACACCACCATTTCATGCTTGGACCTCGGTACAGGCCTTCTACGATCTCCAATGCTGAAAAACGTATAAGCCTGATTTCTTTTAACTAAACCGCCGCGTAGTGGCCTGAACGGAAGAGCTTTGTATTCAGGGTCCATATGACTCTTCTTTTTCTGGCCCAAATCAGGAATAATAGATTTTGGATATAACATGTTTCAAGACAAAATTATTTGGAAAATAAAAACTAGTCAAGAAAATATCGTTTATACTTGTGGAGCCAATAATTGTTTTTAAGATAGTATGGTTTGTAGTAAAAGCTTAAGTGCAAAGGCATGAAAATTATATGAACCAACTTATTATGAGTACTTATTTGATGGAACATATCGTTTATACTTGCGGAGTCAATAATTGTTTTTAAGATATTTATATAACAATGTATGGTTTGTAATAAAAGCTTAAGTGCGAAGGCATGAAAAGTATACGAATTAAACAACTTATTTTGAGTATTTATTTGATGCAAAATGACAGTTGGAAATATAGCATTAATTTTGGAGAAAGCAACTTATTTTGACTAAAGTTTCTTCTTTGCCATTGACTTGGAAAAGTAGAAGGTTTTGGCCTTTTGGTATGCATATTATCTGTAGCAAATACATCTTCTGAATTTTCACTACTTTGTTGGCCATTAAACAAATAACATCAATAATGTGTACTACTTCCTCCAAAAATCTTACTTTTCATATGCACAGTTTCACTTATATGCTTACAATGCTCTTTTTCGTGTTATCAAAAACAACATGCTAATGATTTCAGCAAATCGTTAGAAGTAAAAGCTTTGATTGCAACGAATTGGTGGGGGAGATAGAAATGCTTCTTAAAATCATTGTACTTGTGACGACTTCATATATATTTCAATAAGTAGTATATATATAGCCGCAAATGCTTTAACACACTTTCATAACTTCTATTCGTATATCATACATATATTTTGGACCTACATTTGTTGAATATGAAATGAGGTGGACTAGGCATGTTTTATATAAACATATTCATGACAAAAATATTGAAACTGTATACATTATAAGTAAGGTGATTGTACTCAAAATGACGATGCTGTGAGATCGGAGACTGAATGATGCCCTCAACATGATAACTCCTGAGAAACTTCTCTCATTGTTGGTCGGGCTTTTGGATCTGTGAGAACGCATGACCATGCCACCTGACCAACACGGATGATTTCTTTCTCAATTAGCCTATTGGTCGGATAAGAGAGTCGTTGGTCTAATATATTTTCCAACATTGTACCACGATTTGTAGAATAGTTGAGAGATGACAGGAGGTCTCCTGGATGCTTGCCTCCAATTGTTTCAAGAGCAACCACTCCAAAGCTATAAACATCACATCTTTCATTCACAATCATGCTATATGCAAGTTCTATATGATCGCATATACCAAGTTATTGTTAGTGAAGATCTAATGACTTGTAGATATAAAATTAAGAAGCATAAGAACATGTATACATAATTAACGTACCTGGGGCAATGTATCCTAAAGTTCCAGCGATTACTGTTTGGTTAGATGAATCAGGATCAAGCAATTTGGCTGCCCCAAAGTCGGCAACAAATCCTTCCATTTCCGAGTTCAAAAGAATGTTGTTACTTGATATGTCCCGATGAACGATAGGTGGATTGCAATCATGATGCATGTAAGCCAGAGCATGTGCGACATCTTTTATAATATTCACCCTCTTCATCCAATCCACTTTAACAGCAAGTTCATCATCGCTCAACGCGCAAAATAGGCTCCCCTTTTCCATGTATTCATATACAAGGAAGTTGCATTTGTTATGCAAACAAAAACCGTAAAGTTTCACAATATTTTTGTGTCTTAAGTTGGTTAACACTTGGACCTCATTTTTGAAACTCTGGTTAAATATCGGTTGCTCAGCCTCAAACCGATGGAGTTTTTTCAACGCAAAAGTTTTACCGCTAGGTAGTTTTGCTTCATAAACACTACCATAGCCACCAGTCCCAATGCAGTATTTGAGGTCAAAATCCTCTGTGGCACTGATGAAGTCTTTATATGCAATTGTTCCATCATAATTCAATATCGAGCACACGTCCCCATGTTTTATAATTTCTATATGTATTTTATTTTCGGTAGCCTTGTGACAACGGTAGCACACATAACCAAGAAGCAAGAAGCATATCCCAACAATGACCGGAAGAATAATGGCCAAATGGTGGACTAGTTTGTTACTTTGCTCATGTTGTGTGAAATGATTATGAGACTGATTTAAGAATTCCAAATAATAAAATTCCCATTGACTAAGTGATTCTCCATCAAAATTATTACTACTAAGGTCCAAGTAGTCTAATTCGCTGCAAAATTTTAGTGTTGTGACGACTCCAGTCATATGATTTCTAGATAGGTCTAGATGCTTTAAACTACATGGAGTATGAAATGACAAGCCTCCTGACAAGTGGTTTGATGATAAATCTAGATAAATGAGTTGTGGCAACATTCCAAATTCAGGATGAACAGTACCCACAAGACTGTTATGATTTAGGTTGACATGCTCTATGTTCATCAAGTTTGTTATATCTAGAGGAATGATGCCACTAAAGTTATTCGTGTCAAGGTTTATAATTTTCAGTGCACTTAGATTACGAAAACTTGTCAGAATAGGACCACTGAGATTGTTGTCACCAAAGTTCAGTACCTCTAAGTTTTGTAAATTACATAGTTCTTTGGGGATGGAACCATTGAGTTTATTTGTTCTCAAGTCCAGATGGGCAAGATTAAACATGGAACCAAGAGATGAAGGGATAGGACCAATAAAATAGTTTCGGCTAAGATCCAGGTAGGTGAGATTAACCATGGAACCAAGAGATGAAGGGATGGGACCAATAAAGTTGTTTCGACTAAGATCCAGGTATGTGAGATTAACCATGGAACCAAGAAAGGAAGGGATGGGACCAGTAAAGTTATTTCGACTTAGATCCAGGTAGGCGAGATTAAACATGGAACCAAGAGATGAAGGGATGAGACCAGTAAAGTTGTTTCGACTAAGATCCAGGTAGGTGAGATTAAACATGGAACCAAGAGATGAGTGGATGGGACCAATAAAGTGGTTTTGACTAAGATTGAGATATGACAAGCTCTTCAAGTTCCCTATCCGAGATGGGATAGTACTAGTGAAATTGTTTCCAGAAAGATCAAGTTTTACTAATTTGGTAAGATTAGTGAGTGAAACAGGTAACGTACCGTTTAGATTGTTCCCACGAAGTGAAAGATGGGTCAGATTTGATAGCATACCAATCTGCTCTGGAATGCTTCCTTCTAAGCGGCAGCTTTCAATAACCATGCGATCAAGGTTCGGAAATGAAGAAAAGCCAAGGTTTCCGAGATCATGAGGAAAGTCATAATAATAGTTACCACAATTAAACTCTACTGAAACAACACTTCCTGCTTCATTGCAAGTGATTTCATACCAAGTGCAATGATCTGAAGCATTAATACCCCGCCAACCCGCTAAAAAATTATTAGCAGTCGTATTTGGTAACACAAAAACAAGCATCATAAGCAAATAAGTAAAAGTGTGCATACAATCACATGTAATATTATTGAAGGAAATAGACGACATTATTAATGTTTGTTTATTTATCAAAAACTACTGAAAATTAATCATGATATGTTAGTATATATGCATGCACAGAATCCTTCAATTTTCCAAGTCAATAGCATAGAGTAAACGCTAGTCAAGAACAAGTTTCTTTGTGGAAAATTTCTATCCTATCCTAAGGGTTGGGCTTAGCTTTCACATAAAAACAAGTGGTTGATGTATTTTTTCAGCTTTTGTAGTTTTATCTTTTATTACAAAAAGACTGTTATTAGCAAAAAAAATATCTTCTATAAAAAGTATAGTTCCATTCCAAGTATGACAATTATAATAATCAATTCCTGTGAAATGTGTATTCTTTGTGTTTTCACTCAAGGAAATTAACCATAGTAGTAGACAACTATTTGATTATTTGGCATGAAAGTGTCCAATTTCTCAAACATCTTCATAATTTAAAGCTTTTGAGTTATATGATACATTATAAAGCTTTAAGAGGTTTACTGAAGATACGTGAGTTGGTAATACGACTCAATTATATACCCTTTTAAAAGTGTATTGTAATGGATGTCCTAAGCATAAAAGAAAAAAAATGATGATATATGATTACTACCTATGATTTTTTTTTTTTCATTCCAAATACAAATTGCGAGTTTATTACAGATATTGTTGATCTCATCTCTAAATTTATCTTTATGCAAATGGACTTTCATGAAGCGGGGTCACTACAACACAACTGGGCTAATGCAACGGTAGGAATCTGTTGCAAATCCGTTGCAAATGGTCATTTGCAACAGATTTGCAACGAATTCCTACCGTTGCATAAATGCTCCATGGAAATTTTTTGTGCTACGGAATTCTAACAGCCAAAAAAACATTGTGACAATTTTCCAAGGGAAGAAAATCCATTGGAATAATTGCAATGGATTTGCAACGACGCAAATTTGCAATCAAATTGCAACGGTAAAAATTTGCAACAGAGTTGCAACAAATTATCAACTATTTGCAAAAAATTAGAAGTACTATTATTTTTTTGTTTAATTATAATATTTCGTTACGAATACGTTGCAATTTTATTTTCATTTGCTACGAATTTGCAACGGCATTATTAAATTAACTAATTTATTTTCAATTTTAATAATTCATTGAAATTTCGTTGCAAATTCCCAAAATATTGCAACGGATTTGCGACGGCAATAGAAAATAATTTATTTTATAATTAATTTTAATATTTCATTGCAAAATCCGTTGCAAATTTTTAAAATTTGAAATGGAATTGCAACTATATTAATTAAAATAAATATAAAAGAAATTAATTTATTTTTTGCAACGGATTTGCAACTGTTTTCAATATGGTTGCTAATCGGTTGATATTTTGTTGCAAAACGGTTGCAAAATTGCAACGGAATTCTACCGTTGCAAATTTCCTTTGCATTAGCCTGTTTGTGTAGTAGTGGGTGAAAATGCGTCTAGTCACGTTATAGGTAAGTGAGCATTAGGTGCATGGTTTGGGGTGTGCATGTTCGGGTAATAACCGAATAAGCCGAAAACCAAAATCGAACCGAACTTATAACCGAACTGAATTTGCCAAAACCAAACTGAACTAAAAATTCGGTTTTCGATCTGGATATGGTTTTCGAAAACCAAATTTACATAAATATATATACTCGGAGTATTTTTTATATATTTGTATATACAAAAATACCATTAAAATTTTTTTCTAATACAAAAACACTTTTTATGCTTGAAATAATTTTTATTTGTCAAAAATCAATAAAATAAATTTTTAAAAAAAATATAATGGTGTAATTCGGGTTATTCGGATCAACCCAAATTCAAATTCGGTTTTCAGCTCGGTTCGGTTGAATTCTAGTTCGGTTCGGTTTCGTTTCCGGTTTGACCCAGAAAAAAATTAATTTTAACCAAACTAACCGAACCAAATAAACCGAACAACCTGATAAGCGAATAACACCCCTAACTGACAGCTTTATATGTGCAAGTTCTGGTGCACTTAATTCTGAAAAAAGTTGGTTACTTTAGTTAGTAAAACATGCGACATCATTTTAGCTTATTGGACCAAGACTTAACAAATGAAAATCTTTAAAAATTGGGCTATCAACAAGAAGCGCGGGCTTGTAGTAGGATCATATCGTTTACGATCCAACGATTCCAGACCAATTATGCTAAAATTAAGATCCTACTACGATCCTTCTCGATTTCTATATGTTGATCATATGATCCTACGATCACAAATACACAAACAAAGTAAAACATTATATTTTCAGGAGACTAATTAAATAAAAACTCCTACATTGGGGTGTTTACAAATCAGGTAATACCCACATGAACTGAAAAATGAAACCAAACCGATTCGAATAAAACTGAACCAAATTTGTAACTGAACAGAATTAGTATACGATTTTCGGTTTGAATACGGTTATGGCAAAATAAAAACCGAAAACAGAATTCACTTAAATATATATTTTTATGCATCATTAAAAAAATAAAAATAAAACCCTTTAAAGCTCTTTTCTAATATAATTATAACATTTTTTAAGTTTGAATTTTTTTTTGCTAAAAGTATATATAACTAAATTATATATATATATATATATATATATATATATATATATATATATATATATATATATATATATATATATATATATATATATATATATATATATAGGGTAAGGTTCTAAAGAAAAGTGCAATTCGTTAGAAAAGTGAGAAAAAAAGTTGTAGGGTAGATTATGAAAACATTTCAAACTTTGAGGTAAAAAATGAAAAAAAGAACAAAGGAAAGGCGGAACATCGTTTAATCAGATAAGAACACACACGCGCTCTATTATTTCAGAACAACACCACACCCATCTCGCCATCTCCCATTCACCGTCTTCATCGCCACCACCACACCGCCGCCAAAAAACACCGCACCACAATGACATCAACACCATACCTCCATCACAACATCATACCATCACTTCTCAATCAGGTTAGTTATCTTCACGAATTGATCTTTCTTTTCATGTGTTTGACTTCAAATTTCTGGTTCATATTGTTGATTTAAACATGCTAGAATTGTGTATAATTATCAATTTCAGCAACTAGAATAAGTATTTAATTAGGTAACCTTTTAAATTGTATAACCTGAAAGTATTTAATTACAAATTTTTTATATTTTATGTTATTTTAGTTTTCTACTAGATATGGAACAAATTTGATGAAAAATGTGTTTATTAAATGTTGCATACCAGGTGTTTGATAAAATGTCTGAGTAAGATTTACAACTGCGATGCACTAATTTGCTGCATATGTGTTTAATATTGAATGATATGACATCTTAGGGCATCTGTGTGTAAATTTGTAGCATCATATTACATGTTAGGGCAACAGGTTGTATTAGTGCATCTGTGTTTGTGCTTGTTGCATCAGGTTAAAGGTTTGTATGTTTAGTGCATCAATGGATGTATTAGGGCATTAGTGAGTATGATTAATGCATCGTCAGATATTTAAGGCGTCAGTGTGTTTGTTTAGTATATTCGTTTGTATGTTTAATGCATCGTTGGTCATAGTAGGGCATCCATTTGTATGTTTAGTGCACCGTTGGTAATACTTGGGCATTTGTTTGAATATTTAGTGCATCAATGAACACATTAGGGCATCAATGAGTATGACTAGTGTAGGGCATCATTATTTTTAGTGCATCGTTGGAAATACTTGGGCATCTGCATGTATGTTTAGTGCATCGATGAATACATTAGGGCATAAAACGAATACCCAAGTATTAAGGCATCAGTGTGTATGTTTAGTGCATCGTTGGTCATAGTATGGTTGTTATTCCTGAATAAAGTAGGAATATGTGCATTTTTGGTATATAAAAGTCATTAGTAGTCATGGTTGATTTAGTTAATTTGACAATGTGATGTGATGTTATGGTTAATTGTTCTCATGAGTCATGACATGTAACATCGTGTCGTGTGTGGTATGTATATTTATATCCTATTAAGCCGTTTATCCTTACCTTTTGTTCGGTGGTGTTGTCATTTAGGTTATTCTGCAGCAAAGAATGCCCAAAGAACTTCTGCCGAGCAACTCTGTTTTTTCTTGATGCCTGGAGGTACGTATTGAAGTTTTATGCATCTACTACTTCTATTATGATAACTTCTCAGATAATGTTTTCACACGTAACTTCTACATGAAGAGTATGTCTTAGTTGATTGTGCAACATTCAACTCCTTATGCTAGATATAATTTTTAGGGCGTATGAGCTTATTGAGGTTCGGCACTTCGGCTTATGTTTTATTAGTTCATGCTTAAGAGCTTATTTTCACTTTTTAAGTCGTAATAAGCTGTTAGGGGTGTTTGGGTAAGGTTATTTTAGGGCCTTAACAGTTTTTTGTTTTTTTTAAAAGCTTTTAAACTCTTTAGTGGTATTTGGATAAGCTTATTTCTATGTTATATATATTTTTTGGGGAGGAAGTAAGCTATTAAGCATAAGCTTATCAAATGAGGATTCTTGAGAATGTTGTTATATTTATATATATTAGTGCATCTATTAATATATATTAGTGCATCTGTTATGTATATTAGTTTATCTGTTATTTAACTCACAAAGTTTTGTTTTCTTAACAGTTAAACTTGGAATCGTAAGATTTAGTATGGGTGTTGCATGTGCACTTTGATCTGCAGCTTGTTTCGCTCAAGAAATAATTGGAAATGGGAGCCCATACCTGATAAACATGAAGGTTGTAGTTGGATTAAGTGGATGGCTTATTTGGCTCAAGTGGGGATCAAAAGCTTTCCAAAAACATGTTTGTTGTTCCACCATGATCTGGTATCGTGCATCAGGTACAGGTTTTTAATCAAAAAAAACTTTACGAGCTCATACTAATTTTTGATTGCTATGCTATATGCATCTCACTTTTGGAAGTTCTTCTAACTATAAATTACACACATAAGCAGTTTGGTCTTTGAATCAAGTGCTTTTGATTTTTATTATCTGGTTATTTAGGCATCAAAAAATCAGTTCTATACCAACTGCCACAAAGATGGTTATTTAGGCGTCAAGTAATCACCTACCTTTCTACCTAATTTTTATGACTTTTGACTCACATTTTATAGTTGAAAACACTTATATTGAGCTCATGATCTAACCTTTATGCATGTTTGCTATAGTTATTATTTTTAAATGCAACTTCATTGCTAAAAAATTAGTGAAATAAGCCTTTCTAATTTGTCTTGATGCAATTTTAGGGTTAACCTTGAATACCTGGGCTACGTTGTTTCAAAACTGATTGAGTGCTCTATCCCAATTGTGTTGTGGGAACTGATTCCCACACTACAATGATTGAGGTGTTGGAGGAATTGAAGCCAAGGCGGCATGCTTGGGTAGGTACATAATTCTGAAATAACAATTAACTTGACATATTTCCTATGGACTTGTTTTGATATTGTAGATATATTAATGGTGTTGGTATGGTTGTTTGAGCTACTGAAATGAGTTGAATGCATGTTGTGTGTGCGCACTGTGCATGTACGAGTTAGCTTTTATCCTACTGGAAAGAGGACTATATGTTTAACCATAGACTTTGGAAGTGTCAATTTCGACGCATACATTTTCTTATGGGTCATTTCAACCACTTGAGATACAGTAAGAATCACTCGTTGATGCGTGGGAATTGCACCAGGCTTTACCTCTCGAGGGATCTCGAGAAGCTTACAACCCCCACCAGGCAGTGTACCTGATCGTTGTAGTATAGTATAGTGACAAGTACCGGGGGATTGATCGTTCAACTTAGGAATAGTGTCGCTAGGATTAGAAAACCTAAAGACTAGGTCTAGAGATGAGGGATGATTCTTTTTGTATTTTTTATATTTTATAAAAGCAAATAAAAATCTCGGGTATTAGAAGAGTGGGCGGAATTAGTTGATAATCAACTAACCCAATAACTACAGATGCAATCAAAATAAAATAACAAAAATGAAAACAAACTAAATTAAGATAGTGGTGTGAGCAATATATGGGAGAATTGTGTTTACTTAGATTTCACAACTCCCTAGATATCTTTTACAGTTGAATTACTTGTTACAGTTGCGTGGATGACGGATTGTATTCCTTAATACCATTCATGGGGTGGCGTACTTACTTCCCCAATCCTATAAGCTCCTACTTCACTCCTATGGCGAGCCGGCTAAGAAGCTCCTAACATTGGATCACTAGAATTCGCTCATGCATTAAATACAATCATAAAAACCTAGTACACATTGGTTCATGTTTCTTAAGACGTTCAAGCAAGTTACATAATGGAGATCTAGCCTAGCATGTTATAATCAAGACAAGCATAAGATATATTCAAACAACACATACACATATTGAATGAATTGAAAGAAGACTTATCTTAACTGAACATGAAAGGTTTCAAGAGGTGAAAACCCTGAAAATACTATTACAAACGACCTATGGTTTATTAGGTTCGACCCTAGTATTCTCCACACAAGTTCCTCTCTTAATGAATGAAAAATAGAAAAGCATATATAGATTTTGTGAGGTGACGGCGTCAAGAGTAAATTTCTGACGCCGTCATCTCGCCGCTAATAAAGTTCTCGGACTGCCTAGATCTGGGTTTGACGCCGTCACGTGTAATCCTTCTTCAGGCCGTCACCAAAATAACTCTTGATGCCCTTCTTCTGACGCCTTCAGGTTTTCTCTGGGTCGTCATGGATTTTGCTCTTGACGCCGTCATATTTTCCTTCATGACGCCGTCAGGTACTGTTCCCAGCATGGAAAATTAAGTCTTTGCCGTTTTCTTCACTTTTGTGCTCCAAAAACGTCCAAAATGCTTCCTTTTCCAGAATTCACTCCCAAAGTACCTAAAATCACAAAAGGAACGATTTAGGGCAATATTTGATCAAATAAATTCAATTCCAGGCTTAAATGACCCCCTAAAAATGGTTCATTTTTCGCCTCATCATATACCCTTACACTTGAGATTTGCTTGTCCTCAAGCAAATGCGCTTTTATTCTAATCAAAATACAAGTTAGGGGTCATTTAACACTAATATAAAAGTAATTACAACAAATAATCATTCCACTAAAGACCAAAGACAAGCACGGAGGTCATACACTAGCACCTCACAAATAGTGTTTAGATACTCACATCTCTCGGGTGTAATAAAGTAATATCACAATATGGAAATGGAAAACATCTCTCACTACCTGTCATAGCAAAATAGATTACCATAGGCTTGGGAAAGTATCAAACCTCCACCACATGGCGTAAGCACCTAGGATAAACTATCAAAGAGGTCTTTTTAAAGGGTTGTAACGTTAGGTATAGGGATATGAAATACACGGTTTTGTTGGATATAGGCAATCTTTACTGGTGGCGAGTTAATTATCTTGGTTAATTACATGTACAATATGGCGTTGCTAAGCCAAGACTAGACTCGACTTAAGCTAACAAATAATAACAAAAACATAAAATGAACATAGAATGAAACGGGATGGTAGTCCGTTTTTTTTTTTTTTTTTTTTTTTGCATACACTCTTACCCTACCATCCAAACTAATACATCATAGGGAATGTACATTCCAATTACACTTGAATTTTTACATACTTTACAAATAACTAATCTAATGACTCGAATCAAGATAATCAAAACACTTGGAGTACTTTTAAGATTAACGTACATATGGGGGTAATAAAATGATGTTCTTCCCCATTACTCCATAAATAAGTACTTTACCCATGAGTCCCAATCGTCCTAAAACAATATGTACAAGGATATGACTCGACTTAGCAACCATGTAATCAATTAGATAATTAACTAAGGGTTTAAACAAATAACAATAATGCACTAAAGATGAGTGCATACACGGAAGGCTAAGGCGATTTGGGTGTACATTTAAGTGGGTTGTAACAAATTCTTCCTTTAAGTAAAATGCTTAAAGTTAGAAACGAAAAGATAGGCTCGGAGGGGTGTACTAGGGGTTTCGTGTACTAAAAATGAGTACAACGCTAAGGTGTGGGAAAAAAATAATTGACTTAACTAGCCAAGTAATATGACTTAAATGGTCAAGTAATTATGATACGGGTTTAACACAAGGGTGATCCTAATGCCTCTTATCATGTAGTAAATCCTACTACACGAATGTAGTCGCACTAGCGGTCTCGGGATGCATCACTAACGCAAGTTCTAGAATCTAAATACTACCGGTACACTCATAAACACTAATAGTAAATGCTTTTCCTATCAAATCTAAAGGCGAACCTCACATATTTGGGTGGAAAATTTTTCTGAATGGTACGGTTTTGTGCTAGTCATACAATCTCCTATCCATGAGACGCTTGCTATGGCTAAAGTTTCACTCCTAAATGTTGTAAAAAAATTTAAATTTGGCGCTAAAATTACACTAACATGTATTTCTCATAGTTTTATTACACATCTACTATCAAACAAACAAACTCAAGCGAAAGTGTATCTGTAAGGTATCATCATTTTACCCTCCCCTTACACTTAGGATGAACATTGTCCCCAATGTTCAAGTAAAGAATGTAAAAGTAAAACAGGTAAAAGAATGAAATCAAATACTCCCCTGATTCGCTCGGTATGGATAATATGGTAACCAGGTTAGATCTTCCTCCAAGAAAATGAACAATCAAAGCTTCCCTTCCAGAATATAAATCATCTTCTTGTCATATATAACCTGTTAAACCTGAGAAAACAAACAAGGCAACCTCGCGTAAAATCGGTGGCAATCTATATATGCTAACAAATCCTAGAAAACAAAATAAGATATAATGCTTGTGGAATGATGTTTGCAGATCTCCTGGAGATTATAAAACTAAGATTCAACAAAAACTTTAAGACTCCGTTAGAAAAACAAAACTAGTAAAATTTCCAGAATTTTACACGTGACGCCGTCAGGAATTTCTTCCTGACCCCGTCAGAAGTGACCTGCACTTATGTTAAGTTTCCGGAAAATTTCTGGAAAAACTTCGTCCTACTTCCTGGAAAATCCTGCAAAACATCATTATGACTCGATACAAGCATTTGACTCTAACAAATACGAATATACATGTTCACTTAATATTGTGGAGAATCATGATCGAGTTTGTTTCTTAAAAACATATTTGGGGTTTCCCCTTACACTTATCTTTTGTGAAATACCTTTGGATGAAGTTAAGACTAAGCCAAACAACAAAGTAAAGTATTTTCACCATTTTAGTTTTGAAACATGATCTACCAATAATAAAAATAAAGCATGCATACGGAAGTAAATAACAATCAAACAAAATAAAAAATTACACAAAAAGAAGAATGAAACCATAAGCAAATCATAACATTGCTAATTAACGTGAACATAAAAATAAAAATAAAAATTATCCATGGCCAACAGAGGCCATAACCTAAACTATTACAGTCCAAATTGTTTCAAATTACATCACCATGAATAAATTGTTCAAACATCACAAACATTAAGACAAATCATTGGGGAAGGGGACCATAACGGTAGTCATAACCAGGTGGGAGGTGCCCAGTGTACCCGTAGGGAGGGTAGTCCATCTCACGACCGGGGAATGGGTCGATCTGTAGCTGGGGCTCGATCTGATCACGGGTGGAGAGGTGCTGCATCTGGCGGAGGGTATGATCATACATCCAATCAAAGCGCTGGTCAGTGGTGGTTCGTCATGCATCCACCTGACCCATCCAGGCCCCCTGGCGTGCCTGCCAGTCTCCCCGACTCATGTGTCGGTAGTAATCCGCATACCCAACCTCATAATCCCTGAACTGATGCTGCTGGGGCGCTCCCTCATCATCATCATCATCATCCTCAACACCATCAGGTCCTCCCGCCATGTACCAGGTATAGGACCCATCCCCAAGCTGCATAACGATGCTCATCTGCCTGAGGGATTTAGCCCTCACCACCCTACAATCCCCACAGTCGCTCAGGCACCCCATGATCTTGGGATCAAGCAGCCCATAATATCGAGCCAACCGGGTCATGAACATCCCCCCATACACCTTGTCAATATCCCTCTCCCCCACACTAGTCTTCAAATAGCTTGCTACCCAAAATGGGATGTTACAGTAAACACCCGCGGAAAACATGGTGTACAGGTAGAAAAGATCTGAAGCAGTGACACGGTGAGTGGTGCCATGACGCCCCAACAAGCTGTAGGTGATGCACCTGTGGGCTAACCTGATCATGGGGTCCCTTATTGAGGCCGCCCCAGTAGTCGAGGTGTACACCCCGTTCCCAATACTCGGCCAAAAAGTAGCACAACTCATCTCGTTCCTTACAGTCTCCCCATGCAATAACCTCTGCATAAAACCTCCCACAACAGCCTCCTCCCTAGTGTACAAACCTATCCTCCATCCAAACTCAGTAACCGAACATGATCGAATCTCCCCCCCTAACCTAAAGTAAATAGTGGTGCCCCCCATATCCGCCCTGGCCACCGCCAAATCAAAGCGAAAAGTCGCAAAGAACTCCCTAACCAACTCACTGTACACAGTCTCCCTCATCCTGAACAATCTCTCCCATTGAGGACCCGTGAATCCATCGGTTTGGATCCTCCCCAAGAACTCACCCTCTAAACCTTGGGATCTCAGAAACTCCCAATCAATCACAGCACCAGCATCAATGTGGTGATAAACAAGCTCCGCGTACTTAGTTGTAGCGGCATCATTGTCAAACTCACTCCAACTGTGGACCATTTCCCCATAGTTAACTTGTTGGGACCTAGACGAACTGCCTTGGTGTTGTCGTGATCGTTTGCTCATTTTCCTGGAAAAAGATAGAGTGGTCGAAAACGATTAGAATGAGACTTACAAGTTCATGCTGTCAGACACATCTGACGCCGTCAGGAAGGAGAACCTGACGCCGTCAGACCCAGCAGAAATCCATCCATGCAATTACGAGGGAAAAATCAATTTTCAAACTCTAAATCAATGACCCAAACACTCCTTTATGCAGAAAACATGGGTGGGGGGTCAAAAAATCCGTGGTGTGAAAGATTTTTCCTTAATTAACGCATGATTCGAGTAGAACAATATCATCTCATGGTAACCTCATAATTACAAAACATCTAAGGAAAGACATTATGATTTATCAAAGATGGGTCAAAGATAGGGTTTCGGATGATGGGGGTTTTCAAAATTGGTAGGTCCTAAGGATAATTGAACGAAAAGAGTAAAGAAAAACTACTTACCAAGTGGAGATTTGTCACGGAAGATGTCGGATTGAATGATGGAGACTCGGAGGTGGAGCAGCAATTTGGGTGTGATTTGTGGGGTATGAGTTGAAAGTGATGGAGTTTGGGTTATGCAGAAAACAGGGGTGGGTGAGGTTTGATGAGGCGAAAAATGAACCACTTTTAGGGGGTCATTTAAGTCCGGAATTGAATTTATTTGATCAAATATTGTCCTAAATCGTTCCTTTTGTGATTTTAGGTACTTTGGGAGTGAAATCTGGAAAAGGAAGCAATTCGGACGTTTTTGGAGCATAAAAGTGAAGAAAACGCCAAAGACTTAATTTTCCATGCTGAGAACAGTACCTGACGGTGTCAAGAGGAAAACCCTGACGGCGTCAAGAGTAAATTCCATGACGACCTAGTGCAAACCTGACGGCGTCACAATAAGGGCGTCAAGAGTTAAATTGGTGACAGCCTGCACAAGGGGAATACATGACGGCTTCAGCTCCAGATCTAGGCAGTCCGAGGAACTATTTGGCGGCGAGATGACGGCGTCAGACATTTGTTCTTGACGCCGTCACCTATCAAAATCTATATATAGTTTTTTATTTTTCATTCATAAAAGAGGGACTTGTGTGGAGAAAACTAGGGCCGAACTTTGTAAACCCTAGGTCATATTTTACAGTACTTTCAAGGGTTTTCACCCCTTGAATCCTTTCATGTTCTATTGAGATAAGTCTTCTCTTAATTCAATCAATATGTCTATGTGTTGGTTGATTATATCTTGTGCTTGTCTTGATTTCAACATGCTAGGCTAGATCTATCTTGTGTTTGCTTAGATCTAATGAAACCTAGATGTTAATTATGTGTTGATTACTTGTTTATGGTTGTATTGGATGAATGATTTCAATGTTAGGCTTAAGAAAACTGGCAGATCTCCATTGTGTAACATGCTTGAACGTCTTAGGAAACATGAACCGATGTGTACTAGGTTTTATTGGTTGTATTTAATGCATGAGTAAATTCTAATGATCCCATGTTAGGAGCTACTTAGCCGGCTCGACATAGGAGTGAAGTAGGCGCTCATAGGATTGGGGAAGTAAGTACGCCACCCCATGAATGGTATTAAGGAATACAATCCATCATCCACTCAACTATAACAAGTAATTAATGTGTAAAAGATATCTAGGGAGTAGTGAAATCTAAGTAAACACAATTCTTCCACATATTGCTCACAACTTTAGTATAATTTAGTCTTATTTTCATTTCTAGTATTTTATTTTGATTGCATCTTTAGTATTGGGTTAGTTGACTAGCAACTAATTCCGCCCAATTCCTTCAAACCCGAGATTTTTACTTGCTTTCTAAAAAATATAAAAATACAAAAAGAATCATCCCTCATCTCTAGACCTAGTCTTTAGGTTTTCTAATCCTAGCGACACTATTCCTAGCTGAACGATCAATCCCCCGGTACTTGTCATTATACTATACTACATCGATCAGGTACACTGCCTGGTGGGGGTTGTTGATGAGGCGAAAAATGAACCACTTTTAGGGGGTCATTTAAGCCCGGAATTGAATTTATGTGATCAAATATTGCCCTAAATCGTTCCTTTTGTGATTTTAGGTACTTTGGGAGTGAAATCTGGAAAAGGAAGCAATTCGGACGTTTTTGGAGCATAAAAGTGAAGAAAATGCCAAAGACTTAATTTTCCAAGCTGGGAACAGTGTGTGACGGCGTCAAGAGTAAGGATTTGACGGCGTCAAGAGTAAAAATCATGACGACCCAGTACAGAAATGACGGCGTCACAAGGTAGAGCGTCAAGAGTTAAATACGTGACGGCCTGGAAAAGTGTAACACATGACGGCGTCAGATTTAGATCAAGGCAGTCCGAGGATTCTTTTGGCGGCGAGATGACGGCATCACAATGTTGTTCTTGACGCCGTCAGCCTCAATTATCTATATATAGTTTTCTAATTTTCATTCATAAAAGAGGAACAAGTTTGGAGAAACCCTAAGGCCGAACCATATACGAATTTTACAGGTTTTTCAAGGGTTTTCAGCCCTTGAACCCTTACATGTGTAATTGAGATAAGTGTTCTTTTAATTCAATCAATATGTCTGATACGTGGGAATCGCACTAGGCTTTACCTCTCAAGGGATCTTGAGAAGCTTACAACCCCCACCAGGCAGTGTACCTGATCATTGTAGTATAGTATAGTGACAAGTACAGGGGGATTGATCGTTCAGCTAGGAATAGTGTCGCTAGGATTAGAAAACCTAAATACTAGTTCTAAAGGTGAAGGATGATTATTTTTTGTATTTTTATATTTTTTAGAAAGCAAGTAAAAATCTCGGGTTTGAAGGATTTGGGCGGAATTAGTTGCTAGTCAACTAACTCAATACTAAAGATGCAATCAAAATACAATACTAGAAATGAAAATAAACTAAATTATACTAAGGTTGTGAGCAATAAGTGGAGAAAATGTGTTTACTTAGATTTCACTACTCCCTAGACATCTTTTACACGTTAATTACTTGTTATAGTTGCATGGATGACGGATCGTATTCCTTAATATCATTCATGGGGTGGCGCACTTAACTCCCCAATTCTATGAGCTCTTATCTCCTCCTATACCATGCCCAGCACAACCATAGGGATTATAAACAGTGGCTCATGCATTAAATACAATCAATAAAGACCTAGTGCACATCGGTTCATGTTTCTTAAGACGTTCAAGCATATTACCAATTGGAGATCTGCCAGTTTTCTTAAGCCTAACATCAAATTCATTCATCCAATACAATTATAAACAAGTAATCAACACATAATTAACATCTAGGTTTCAT
Organism: Artemisia argyi; assembly: GCA_030686995.1. Lineage (NCBI taxonomy): Eukaryota > Viridiplantae > Streptophyta > Magnoliopsida > Asterales > Asteraceae > Artemisia > Artemisia argyi. Next base: position 208,986,553 of record CM060684.1, on the reverse strand, counting down.
TAGATCTAAGCAAACACAAGATAGATCTAGCCTAGCATGATGGAATTAAGACAAGAACAAGATATAGACAACCAACACATAGACATATTGATTGAATTAAAAGAACACTTATCTCAATTACACATGAAAGGTATCAAGGGCTTAGAACCCTTGAAAAACCTGTAAAATTCGCACCAAGTTCGTACTTAGGGTTTCTCCAAAACTTCTCCTTTTTAATGTGAAGATTAGAAAACTATATATAGGAAAAGGGGTCTGACGGCGTCAAGACTAATCTTGTGACGCCGTCACCTCGCCGCCAAAACTCTTCTCGGACTGCCTTGATCTACTTTTGACGCCGTCATGTATTGTGCATTTCCATGCCGTCATGAATTTTACTCTTGACGCCCTTCCTTGTGACGCCGTCAAATCTGTACTGGATCGTCATGGAAATTTGCTCTTGACGCCGTCAGGAATTCCTTCTTGTCGCCGTCACCTACTGTTCCCAGCAAGGAAAATTAAGACTTTGGCGTTTTCTTCACTTTTATGCTCCAAAAACGTCCGAATTGCTTCTTTTTCCAGATTTCACTCCCAAAGTACCTAAAATCACAAAAGGAACGATTTAGGGCAATATTTGATCAAATAAAGTCAATTCAGGGCTTAAATGACCCCCTAAAAGTGGTTCATTTTTTGCCTCATCAATGTCTATGTGTTGGTTGTCTATATCTTGTGCTTGTCTTGATTCCACCATGCTAGGCTAGATTTATCTTATGTTTGCTTAGATCTAATGAAACCTAGATGTTGATTATGTGTTGATTACTTGTTTATGGTTGTATTAGATGAATGATTTCGATGTTAGGCTTAAGAAAACTGGCAGATCTCCAAATGGTAACATGCTTGAACGTCTTAGGAAACATGAACCGATGTGTACTAGGTTTTATTGGTTGTATTTAATGCATGAGTAAATTCTAATGATCCCATGTTAGGAGCTTCTTAGCCGGCTCGACATAGGAGTGAAGTAGGCACTCATAGGATTGGGGAGTTAAGTGCGCCACCCCATGAATGGTATAAAGGAATACAATCTGTCATCCACGCAACTATAACAAGTAATTAACGTGTAAAAGATATCTAGGGAGTAGTGAAATCTAAGTAAACACATTTCTCCACTTATTGCTCACAACCTTAGTTTATTTTAGTTTATTTTCATTTCTAGTATTTTATTTTGATTGCATCTTTAGCATTGGGTTAGTTGACTAGCAACTAATTCCGCCCAAATCCTTCAAACCCGAGATTTTTACTTGCTTTCTAAAAAAATATAAAAAAATACAAAAAGAATCATCTCTCATCTTTAGAACTAGTATTTAGGTTTTCTAATCCTAGCGACACTATTCCTAGCTGAACGATCAATCCCCCGGTACTTGTCACTATACTATACTACAACGATCAGGTACACTGCCTGTTGGGGGTTGTAAGCTTCTCAAGATCCCTTGAGAGGTAAAGTCTGGTGCAATTCCCACGCATCAGTTGTAAGCTTCTCGAGATCCCTCGAGAGGTAAAGCCTGGTGCGATCCCCACGCATCAAGTCTTTGGCGCCGCAGCCCGGGGAATAGTTATTGTCTAGGTTAGAATCTCTTTTTATTAGGTCTACTTGCTAGATTCCTTTCTAGTAAGATTTTATTTTTATTTTTAGGTTCTCTTTAGTCTATCTTATTTCTTCGTGTTTTTGTTTGTACTAGTCTGGCCTTCATGGATTTAGAGAGTCGCCGTTTAGAAGTTAGCAAGAGGCTTATAGCACATAAAAGAAGAAAGAGAGAAGTTAACACATTTAAGGAATTCACTAAGCCTCTCCAAATGAAAATTGAGTTTACGGACTTCGCTCCAACCCCGGATGAATTGAGTTACCATAGGTTCCTTTTACAACACCCTTGCCCCTCAAAATATAGAAAGACACTTGCCCCTCAAAATATAGAAAGACACCATGGATTAGGAGGCATAACTTCAGGAACATAAAAATTCCTTGCATGATTGGGTACATGTCTAGAGAGCATACATACATTGACTTAAAAGCACCCATGAATATCATGTCTAGGCTCTATTACAATTGGATAATGAACGAAAGGTTAAGCCCTAGAAAAGACCCTTACAACTCTAATAGGCTATGTAATTTCGTCAGGAGAGTTAAAGGGGTACACATCTTTATAGGAAATTTTACTTATCAATGCGACTTCGTAATCCTAGAAGATATTAGAGGTATTATAGATCCACACCTAGGAGAGATGGTTCTAGGACAACCTTTTGTTGAGAAGACTAAGATGTATTACGATCATGAGAAAGGGACAGTTCAGTTTACTGATGGGATAGAGAAGGTCACTTTTATGATGCCTCACATGAAGGAAGAATTAAAGGGCATCAAGAATCTACAAATTGATGAGATTCGACCCTATGAGGTTAAGGAAGATGGAATTACTGATGATGCCTATTATGAGAGAAGGCGAACATACTATTCGGGTAGCATGAATCTAGGCCTGGAATACAAGCGTGATGAGAATTGGGTTAGATGTTTTGAGTTGGCACAAAAGTGGGAAAGGAAAACGTAACCCATGACCTTGAGTCTAGCTACAAGACTCGTAAATAAAGAAAAGCGCTTCTTGGGAGGCAACCCATGTTTTGTGTGATTTTTATTTTTGTTTGTTTGTTATTTGCTTCCGTATGCATGCTTTATTTTTATTGTTGGTAGATCATGTTTCAAAAATAAAATGGTGAAAATACTTTACTTTGTTGTTTGGCCTAGTCTTAACTTCATCCAAAGGTATTTTTGCAAACGATAAGTGTAAGGGGAAACCCCAAATATGTTTTTAAGAAACAAAACCGATCATGATTCTCCACAATATTAAGTGAACATGTATATTCGTATTTGTTAGAGTCAAATGCTTGTATCGAGTCATAATGAAGTTTTACAGGATTTTCCAGGAAGTAGGACAAAGTTTTTCCAGAAATTTTCCGGAAACTTAACATAAGAATTTCTGCAGGCCACTTCTGAGGGCGTCACGAGTTTACTCTTGACGGCGTCACGTGTAAAAATCTGGAAATTTTACCAGTTTTGTTTTTCTAACGGAGTCTTAAAGTTTTTGTTGAATTATTAGTTTTATAATCTCCAGGAAATCTGCAAACATCATTCCACAAGCATTATATCTTATTTTGTTTTCTAGGATTTATTAGCATATGTAGATTGCCGCTGATTTTATGCAAAGTTGCCTTGTCTGTTTTCTCAGGTTTTACAGGTTATGTATGACAAGAATATGATTATTATTCTGGAAGGGAAGCTTTGATTGTTCATTTTCTTGGAGGAAGATCTAACCTGGCCACCTTATTATCCATACCGAGCGAATCAGGGGAGTATTTGTTTTCATTTGTTTTACTCATTTCACTTTTACATTCTTTACTTGAACATTGGGGACAATGTTCATCCTAAGTGTAAGGGGAGGGTAAAATGATGATACCTTACAGATACACTTTCGCTTGAGTTTGTTTGTTCAATAGTAGATGTGTAATAAAACTATGAGAAATACTTGTTAGTGCAATTTTAGCGCCAAATTTAAAATTTTTAACAACATTTAGGAGTGAAACTTTAGCCATAGCAAGCGTCTCATGGATAGGAGATTGTATGACTAGCACAAAACCGTACTATTCAGAAAAATTTTCCACCCAAATATGTGAGGTTCACCTTTAGATTTGATAGGAAAAGCATTTACTATTAGTGCTTATGAGTGTACCGGTTGCATTTAGATTCTAGAACTTGCGTTAGTGATGCATCCCGAGACCGCTAGTGAGACTACATTCGTGTAGTAGGATTTACTACATGATAAGAGGCATTAGGATCACCCTTGTGTTAAACCTGTATTATAATTACTTGACCATTTAAGTCATATTACTTGGCTAGTTAAGTCAACTAATTTTTCCCACACCTTAGCGTTGTACTCATTTTTAGTACACGAAACCCCTAGTACACCCCTCCGAGCCTATCTTTTCGTTTCTAACTTTAAGCACTTTACTTAAAGGAAGAATTTGTTACACCCCACTTAAATGTACACCCAAACCGCCTTAGCCTTCTGTGACAACCGGCAATTTAGGGAGCCATTCTGAAAACCCGCATTACGTTAAAGTTCGTTTATAAATTTTTATTTGAAATTTTATTCGTAACGAACTTGTAAGACCTATTTTATGGTTGATCATATTTAATATCGTTATGGGATTTGAGATTTATTTAATGATTTGTTATGGAATTATACATGGTGATTTATTTTCAAATTCTCACTTGGTACTACGTTGACTCCGGCACTAGGATTACCTAACAGAAATGTTATGACTTGATTTTACGAGTTCGACAATATTTATTTATTTACGGAACATTTCGCGTGATATTAGACGTTTTGAATTGAGTTCGGGTTTCGGACCGTGTGTTTTACACTCACCCTTATTTACCCACTCATATTATTAGTAATATTATTATTATTACTATTATTATTATTATTATTATTTTAAAAGAAAATGAATTTTTTTAGAGTATATTACAAAAACCGTCCATGTGGTTATCACCACACATACACATCACACTCACCCTCACCAAATACTCTCTCTCTCTTCCCCTCTTCTAACCCTAGCCGCCGATTACCAATACGGCCACCACCACCACTTGCCTTTTTCTCTTTCATTTGGTGTATCATACGCGCCATATAACCCACCCTAACACTTCGAAATCTTATTAAATCCGACCCAACTTTATTGTTTTTACTAGATCTATTCGATTGGAGGTTCAAGAAGGTGAGAATGCTCGATTTTGGCTTTTGGGTACCTCGATTTGGTGATAAATCCGTGGCTACATGGATGTTTTTCATGAGAATCGAATTATTATGAGATGAAATGATGTTTTTGATGTTAAAAAATGGTTTGGTATCCGGGTCTTGGTGTTACTCCGATGGGTCGAGTGAACCGTGAGTCAAGGACTCACGGCTTGATGTGGGATTCGAGCCTATGGCTCGTTATTTTGCTTGTTTTGGTCATTGGATTCATGTTTTTCTTAGTTGGTTTGCGTTGGAGATTGGATAGACTCGATGGAGTCTTGGCCTTTTGGCCGATTATGGTTGATTGATGCCGCGACCCAAGTGGGTCGATTGGGCAGTTTGGTGTAGCTCGTTGGAGCTTATTTTTTGTGACCTCTTGGTTATTAGTTCGAGTCGTGGTGACTCGTGTATTGAGCCGAGACTCAAGTGAGTCGAGTGGCTCGGGTTTGGCTTGGTAAACCAACCCGATATTGGACCTTGTTGATATTTATATTTTCTTGTTATGTTTTGTGGACTTGATATTGTTTTGGCACTTGTTGGTTTCGGCCGAATGCTTGGTTGAGTCGAGATCATTTTTGGTCTCGATAAGGGATTTATTGTTATATTCAGAAGTTGTTGACGAATGGTAAAATGGGGACCGATTGTGAGACAGTCACTTAGATTGACGGAGATAGGTTAGTCGGGTGCCGTAGTCGGACCCTATTGTTGTAGCACGTGTATTGGGATTGATTTGGACGGAGTTGGATTGATTATTTATGACTTTCTTATATTATTTTGGACTTGGACAATGAGCCGAGAGTAATGACTCGGACATGTGACCATTTCGTATGACTCAATAATTATTTACAATTTAAAACGCAAATAATAAGACTCGTAATAATATTATTGGTAATATAAACGTTTATATAAATATATAGACGTGAATAACATATATATAATTGTATAAATGTGTATATTAATAATAACAAAAATCCCGAGTAGTAGTATAACAATAATGCGACTAAATTTATTATGCTACGAGAGTAGTGTAATATTATTGGAAGCGTTATTATGAATAAATATTATAAATAACGAGGAATTCTCGACGTTAACCAAATATTAAATGAAATAATATCTTTTATATATAACGAGGAAAACTATCGAGTTATGCGGAGTCGTGGTCACTTGAGTCTAAGTGGGTTATTGTTTGTGACTTTTATGTTGTCACGGATATATGACGATTAATATAAACATTTTCTATAACTAAATAACTTATTTAATCGACAGGTTAAACCGAGTTATTTGGCTATACGAAATGAGTATATTAATGGGCATCGTATCCTACGACGCCCATAGGTTGTGGTATATGTATAGGATAATAAATCACTAAATATATATATCGGGAAATCTGGCCAATTTGACGATGTATATAAGGAATTTATTAGACTACGATATATACCATATAGTATTTTTGTGCTATGTGCTTTAGGATGGGTGTAATCTTGGAACTGTATGTTACGTAAACAAATATGGGGATTATCAAATCGACGGATTTGATAAACTTTGATGATTTATTTAAATAATATATTGGGCTAATATTTGATCTATAGTTTGTTTTATTATTCTTTTGTGAGACTTTTTGGTTTGTTTGTGTCGACCCACCACCCGTATGGATACCAAACGTAAAACTCCAAACTAATACGAGAAATGGATTTTCGGAAAATAAAATGGAATACGTTCGGGTTTGGGAGTATTTAATTTTGAAGAAATGATTTCTGAACGAGTTGATATTGTTAGGTCGTGCCGAGTCCGTAGTTGCCGTCTTGTGAGTTACTATACGTCTTACTTCTACCAAGTTCTTATTGCTGATTTCTGGACTTGAGGTGAGTCATAGCCCCACTTTTAATCTTGAACTATGTTTTCAATACTTGGGGTGAGAAACGTGCAAATTATTTTATGTGGACTATTATCGCTTTTATATTCTTTCTAAACTTGCTATGCGTATGGACTAGGATGTATTGTCAGCTTTAGTCACATATTTTTGTGTGTACTATTCAAGGTTGGCTTAGTTGGTTATTGGTGAATTGTCAGCTTTAGTCACATGGTTCGTGTGTACTATTCAAGGTTGGCTTATTTAGATACTATAGTGTGCACCTATAGGTTATTAATACTTCGGAGGTTATCCGAGTATTTATGATATTGTGAGGGTTACCCGAATATCTATGTTAGAGCGGAGGGTATCCGTGTATTATGTTGGAGCGGAGGGTATCCGCAGGCTTTTAGTGAATCCTTAGTCTAGCTAGCAAGCGTTTTGCGTATATGTCCACTATATTGATTATGAATTTAAACCTATGATCTCACCAGCGAAAGCTGACTTTTAGCACGTTTTCTCAGGTAATTAAGTGATGATTTGGATGCATGGATTGGAAGGCTCGGCTAAGGCACCTGGTTTATGGATTTATTTTTCTAAACTCTGATATTTAATTGTGGACCTACGTTTGTTTCTTTTGGGCCTGACTCTGAATGATGTTGGGATAAATGTAAACTTTAAAACCCCGTTTTGGTTGTGTTTTTCTTATGTTTACTTTATCTCGTTCTGTTATGTCTTGTGTTGAGGTGAGTCATAGCCCCACTTTTAATCTTGAACTATGTTTTCAATACTTGGGGTGAGAAACGTGCAAATTATTTTATGTGGACTATTATCGCTTTTATATTCTTTCTAAACTTGCTATGCGTATGGACTAGGATGTATTGTCAGCTTTAGTCACATATTTTTGTGTGTACTATTCAAGGTTGGCTTAGTTGGTTATTGGTGAATTGTCAGCTTTAGTCACATGGTTCGTGTGTACTATTCAAGGTTGGCTTATATAGATACTATAGTGTGCACCTATAGGTTATTAATACTTCGGAGGTTATCCGAGTATTTATGATATTGCGAGGGTTACCCGAATATCTATGTTAGAGCGGAGGGTATCCATGTATTATGTTGGAGCGGAGGGTATCCGCAGGCTTTTAGTGAATCCTTAGTCTAGCTAGCAAGCGTTTTGCGTATATGTCCACTATATTGATTATGAATTTAAACCTATTATCTCACCAGCGAAAGCTGACTTTTAGCACGTTTTCTCAGGTAATTAAGTGATGATTTGGATGCATGGATTGGAAGGCTCGGCTAAGGCACCTGGTTTATGGATCTATTTTTCTAAACTCTGATATTTAATTGTGGACCTACGTTTATTTCTTTTGGTCCTGACTCTGAATGATGTTGGGATAAATGTAAACTTTAAAACCCCGTTTTGGTTGTGTTTTTCTTATGTTTACTTTATCTCGTTCTGTTATGTCTTGTGTTGAGGTGAGTCATAGCCCCACTTTTAATCTTGAACTATGTTTTCAATACTTGGGGTGAGAAACATGCAAATTATTTTATGTGGACTATTATCGCTTTTATATTCTTTCTAAACTTGCTATGCGTATGGACTAGGATGTATTGTCAGCTTTAGTCACATATTTTTGTGTGTACTATTCAAGGTTGGCTTAGTTGGTTATTGGTGAATTGTCAGCTTTAGTCACATGGTTCGTGTGTACTATTCAAGGTTGGCTTATTTAGATACTATAGTGTGCACCTATAGGTTATTAATACTTCGGAGGTTATCCGAGTATTTATGATATTGCGAGGGTTACCCGAATATCTATGTTAGAGCGGAGGGTATCCGTGTATTATGTTGGAGCGGAGGGTATCCGCAGGCTTTTAGTGAATCCTTAGTCTAGCTAGCAAGCGTTTTGCGTATATGTCCACTATATTGATTATGAATTTAAACCTATGATCTCACCAGCGAAAGCTTACTTTTAGCACGTTTTCTCAGGTAATTAAGTGATGATTTGGATGCATGGATTGGAAGGCTCGGCTAAGGCACCTGGTTTATGGATCTATTTTTCTAAACTCTGATATTTAATTGTGGACCTACGTTTATTTCTTTTGGGCCTGACTCTGAATGATGTTGGGATAAATGTAAACTTTAAAACCCCGTTTTGGTTGTGTTTTTCTTATGTTTACTTTATCTCGTTCTGTTATGTCTTGTGTTGGATACCAATCCCCGTAACGCCCCGAAAGCTTGTTGAGTCTTCTGCTGTACCAAATTTTGGGGGTGTTACAGATTGGTATCAGAGCCAAGGTTATAGAGAACTAGGTAAATAAACACCTAAACTATAACCGAATTTTTATAGAAAATGATCCTTGACCATTGCCCGCCAGCCCGCCAAGCCGAAGCGTCTTCAATTATTTTGAGGTATTATGAGATATTTGTGATGACTTGAGATTATGGGATATATTGATTTAGTGATAAGATGTCGTTTCGAGGAATTATATGGTCTAATTGTTTATAAATGTTTTAGTAATGCGGTATTTGAAATTCTTTATTGAGATTATATGATTGAAATTATATGATGAGGATTTTTGGTATGGTATTTTGAGTTGCGATTTAGTTGTTTTGAAACACTTACACCTACCCTACGCCGTTGTCACAAACTATGGCCTCCCATATGCCCGATGTTGTCGAGGATATTCTTACTGCGCCGGTATTCCCAGCACAGTTCACTATGGCACCTGATGATCCTTACCAGGTTGCCATGCTTTCAGCTACTGTGTCGCAGACAGCTTCTACTTCAGCACCGCCTGCTGCATCTACGTAGGGACCCTCATCTTCTCTAGGGCTCCCTGGTACATCGAGGTAGCTTACTCTTCATCAGGCTTTGGCTCGTGTGGCTCCACGCTTTGCCCACCGAGCTACGGCACGTATGTCGGTACGCCCTACTCCACCACCTTTACAGATAGATGCTCACTCTCTTCTGTCAGAGGCGCCACCCACATCATTGCGTCTTCGTCCTAGATCACCTACCCCATCTCCACATGGTTCACCTGTTAGGAGACGACGATTGATGACGTACTCTTCCGAGGAGGAGGAGGAGGAGTACGAGGGTGAGGATGAGGCTGATGACCTTCAGGAGGCTGAGCAGGGTGATGATGATGACCCTGAGGAGGAGGATGACCCTCAGGAGGAGGAGATGCCTGATGATGATGATGTGTTAGTGCCACCAGCTCAGGCTGAGGAGCCTGATTCACCTATACATCTGATTGAGCCTGTTTCACCTGATCATCCATTTTTGTTTGAGTTGCCACCTGGTAGTCCCGTTGAGTCGGATGCACCTTCTGAGGTTTCTACTGAGCAGGCAGAGTTAGGTGAGAGTGGCAGGTTGTGGGCTCAGATTACTGCACAGGGCGAGAGGATCTCGCGATTATCTGATCGACTTGAGAGGGTTATTGGAGAGTTTATAGCGGATTTGAGAGTTGATATGACTGTGGTTGAGGGCAGGTCGACTGAGATGAGGAGAGTTTTGATGGAGGTTCATGAGCAGATCGAGAGTTTACAGCGAGGTTTTATCATAGCTCGAGAGGCTGACCGCAAGTTATGGCAGCGGAACGCCGAGCTAGAGAAGGAGGTGGCAGACCTCAAGAGAGACAGCGACACCCATAGTGTGGAGTTAGGATCATTATGGAGAGATCTTGATGGCTTGAGGCAGGACTTGAGGAGCCTCCGCTAGCAGCGTGGCTAGATGTTTGGGTTATGTTTTCTTGTTGCTTTCTACACCGAGGAGTGTTCGGTTAGAAAAGCTAGTTATCATATTTTGATGTATTTTTTGTTCAGTATTCGTCTCTTTTGGAACGATTAGCATATTTTGTGTTTTCCAGTAGTTGGAAAGATGTTGGATCTCTATTGTATGGTTGATGGTTATTAGTATATGGTATTATGTGGTTTTTGGATGTTATGGAAATTGAGTCCCTATTCGCTTTATTGATGTTTTGTGGTGTATTGTTGATATTCTTTCCATGACTTGGCTTCGTTGAATTAATTCTTGTTGAGCATATGATAAGTTCTATTGGAGACTCATGAACTTGTACGATGTTTCAGATCAATGGCCCCACGACGAAACCCTGTTAGAGCTACCAGAACTGGTCCTGCAGTGACTACCCCTGGTCGCCGAGGACGCCGTCCTACTCGAAATGTTGAAACCCCTACTCCTGACAACCTGGACACTACTAACCGCAACAACAGGAATCAAAATGTTGATGTTCAGGGAGACAATGATCATGTTCCACTTAATGCACCTACTGTAGATCAAGCAATGATCAATCAACTTATGGAGCAAATAGTTACTGAACTACTGGTTGAGTCAAATCATTCCAACAATTCTGCTGGAACTTTTCCACCTGTTCGTGCTAGTGGATGTCACTACAAGGAGTTTAAGATTTTTGGACCTATTGAGTTTGGTGGAACTGAAGGAGTGGTTTACTTGGTCAGGTGGATAGAGAAGACTGAGTCAGTGTTTAATGTCTGTGGTTGTGCGGATAATGCGAAGGTAAAGTTTGCTTCTTTTACTTTCAAGGATGAAGCTTTAACTTGGTGGAACAATTACCGAAATTCGGTTGGGAGTGATGTGGCTTATGCTATGACTTGGGAGCAATTTAAGTCTCTGCTGATTCAGACTTATTGCCCAAGAAATGAGGTTAAGAAGCTGGAAATTGAGTTTTGGAATCACAAAGTGAAGGGTACTGATATGGCGACTTACAATCGTCGTTACCAGGAGTTGGCCTTGCTTTGCCCAGATATGGTAAAAACTGAGACTCAAAAGATTGAGCGGTATACCGATGGGTTGCCTGTGGCTACAAGGAATGATGTGATTTCTGCTAGAACTGCAAACATCCATGAGGCAATCACAATTGCTCAACAACTAATGGATTCGTTAGAGTTGGAAGGAGCTGATAAGGATAAGAATGGAAAGAGAAAGAGAGACCATCACTCTAAGGGTAATGATCACCGAAACAAGTGACAAGCTAAGGCTTATGCTATTGGGAATGGAGATAAGAGGAACCAAAACGGTGATGCACCCAAGTGTGGTTGTTGCCACCAGAATCATTCTGGATGGTGTAGTGTAAGATGCCAGAACTGCTCAAAGAAAGGACACACGTCTAAGGATTGTAGGGCTCGAGCTCTTGCTATGGTTCAAGCTGCTCCTGAAATGAGAAATAAGGCAGACGTTACTTGTTATGGGTGTGGAAATAATGTACATTATAGGAATGAGTGTAGAGAATCGTGGAACCGAGGAAATCAAGGATCGGGTGGTAATGGGTACAATCATGGAAATCGTGGAGCTGGAGGAATCCGTGGACGACAAGATAACGGGGACCAACGTGTGGAAGCTGGAGCTGCTCAGGGAAGAGTGTATGCACTCGGGAACGAGAGAGGAGAAGATCCGAACGTCGTTACTGGTATGTTCCTTCTCAATAATCGTTATGCTTCCATACTATTTGATTCTGGTGCCGATAGAAGTTTTGTGTCCACTACATTTGCACCATTACTAGAGAAACCCCCGATGGCCTTAGGAATTGGATATGATGTAGAGTTAGCAAATGGGAACATAGAAAGGATTAGGACTATCATTCGCGGTTGCACGTTAAATTTCTTGAATCACCCTTTCAACATAGATCTTCTACCCGTCACGTTAGGAAGTTTCGATGTCATCATTGGTATGGATTGGCTGTCGAAGTATCGTGCTCACATACTTTGCGATGAGAAGATCGTGCGTGTACCTTACGGAAAGGAAATTCTAAATATACTAGGAGATCGAAAAGGTTCGAGGAGCCCATCCCGGTTAGCAGTCATTTCTTGCACTAAGCTACCAAAGCTAATGGAAAAAGGATGTTACATTTTCTTAGCTCAAATCTCTGAGAAAGGAGGGAAGGAGAAGAAGGAAAGGTGCATTGGAGATGTGCCTATAGTTTGTGATTTTCCTGATGTGTTTCCCGATGACTTGCCGGGAATGCCGCCTACTAGACAAGTGGAGTTTCAGATTGAGTTGATACCTGGTGCTGCACCTGTAGCACGAACGCCTTATCGACTTGCACCCACCGAACTAGAAGAATTGTCAAAACAATTAGCGGAGTTAGCCGAAAAAGGATTCATAAGACCAAGTTCTTCACCTTAGGGAGCCCCAGTCTTATTCGTGAAGAAGAAGGATGGATCGTTTTGTATGTGTATTGATTACCGAGAGCTGAACAAGTTAACGGTGAAGAATAGATACCCGTTACCGAGGATCGACGACTTGTTCGATCAACTTCAAGGATCGAGTGTGTATTCAAAGATCGATTTGAGATCGGGATATCATCAGCTTCGAGTTTGCGAGGACGATATTCCGAAAACGGCTTTCAGAACCCGTTACGGGCATTACGAGTTTCAGGTGATGCCGTTTGGGTTGACTAACGCGCTGGCGGTATTCATGGACCTCATGAATCGGGTGTGTAAGCCTTATTTAGATAAATTTGTGATCGTATTCATTGACCATATTTTAATTTACTCAAAGAGTGAGAAGGAGCATGAGGAACATCTAAGACTTATTTTAGAATTGCTCAGGAGGGAGAAGCTGTATGCCAAGTTCTCCAAATGTGAATTTTGGATTCTGACGGTACAATTTTTGAGTCATGTGATTGATAGACAAGGAGTTCATGTAGATCCTGCTAAGATTGAAGCGATTAAAGAGTGGGCTGCACCTACAACCCCAACAGAAGTTCGTCAATTTTTGGGTTTAGCCGGTTATTACAAAAGGTTCATCGAGGGATTTTCGAAGATAGCTAAACCATTGACCAAATTGACTCAAAAGAGTGTTAAGTATGAATGGGGAGATAAGGAAGAGGAAGCATTTCTATTACTTAAGGAGATGTTGTGTAGTTCTCCTATCTTGGCGTTACCTGAAGGTAATGAGGATTTCGTCGTCTATTGTGACGCTTCACATAAAGGTTTGGGAGCTGTGTTAATGCAACGGGAGAAAGTGATAGCTTATGCTTCCCGACAGCTCAAGAAGCATGAGAAAAACTACACCACTCATGATTTGGAGCTAGGTGTTGTGGTTTTTGCCTTAAGAATATGGAGACATTACTTGTATGGAACCAAATGTGTTGTGTTTACTGACCATAAAAGTCTACAACACATCTTGAATCAAAAAGAGCTCAACATGAGGCAACGACGTTGGATTGAGTTGCTAAGTGATTATGATTGCAAAATTCGCTACCATCCTGGTAAAGCAAACGTTGTTGCTGATGCTCTTAGTCGAAAGGAGAGAATACCACCATTACGAGTTAGGTCACTGGGAATGACTATCGTATCGCCGTTACCATCTCAAATATTTGAAGCTCAAACGGAAGCGTTGAAAGCAGAAAACCGACCTGCTGAGAACATATTTGGGATGGCTGAGAATGGGAAAGGATTTGTTAAGCGTTCCGATGGAGTATTATGCTTTGGAGATCGGATTTCGGTACCTTTCTATGGAGGAATTCGAGAGTTGATTATGCATGAGTCGCATAAGTCAAGGTACTCTATTCATCCTGGATCCGACAAGATGTACCAGGATTTGAAAAAGTTATATTGGTGGCCAAACATGAAGGCAGATATAGCGTTGTACGTTAGTAAGTGCTTGACATGCTCTAAGGTTAAAGCAGAACATCAAAGACCGTCAGGATTATTGACGCAACCAGAACTTCCAGTTTGGAAAAGGGAGCGGATTACAATGGACTTTATTACCAAATTACCGAAGACAGCTAGCGGTTGTGACGCTATCTGGGTAATTGTGGATCGACTGACTAAGTCCGCTCATTTCCTGGCGATTAGTGAAGATGATAGTGTCGACAAACTTGCGAGGTTGTATGTGAAGGAAATTATTTCTCGTCATGGAGTGCCGATATCGATTATTTCTGATCGCGATAGCCGCTTTACGTAAGCGTTGTGGCGATCACTTCAAACGGCTTTGGGGACGAGACTTGATATGAGTACTGCATATCATCCCCAAACCGATGGTCAAAGTGAGAGGACCATTCAGACTTTATAGGATATGCTTCGTGCATGCATAATAGACTTTGGTAAGGCTGGGAGAAATATCTACCCCTTGCGGAATTCTCCTATAATAATAGCTACCATACAAGTCTTAAGGCTGCACCATTTGAAGCTTTGTATGGCCAAAAATGTCGTTCACCTATTGGTTGGGCGGAAGTTGGAGATAGCCAACTCACAGGCCCTGAACTTATCTGGGAGACTACTGAAAAAGTGACTCAGATTCGTGATCGGTTGCAAGCAGCCAGAGATAGGCAGAAAAGTTACGCCGATTAGAGACGTAAACCCCTAGAGTTCCAGGTTGGAGACAAAGTGATGCTGAAAGTCTCGCCTTGGAAAGGTGTGATACGTTTCGGGAAACGTGGAAAACTCAACCCTCGCTACATTGGACCATTTCTTATTTTGGAACGAATTGGGCCCGTGGCTTATAGGTTGGAATTACCACATGAACTGAGTAAAGTTCACGATGTGTTTCACGTTAGTAATTTGAAGAAATGTCTTTCTGATGAGACGCCGGTTATTACGATGAAGGATATCCGTATTGATGAGAAATTGAATTTTGTGGAAGAGCCGATTGAGATTTTGGATCGTGAGGTTAAACGACTCAAGCGAAGTCGCATTCCACTCGTCAAGGTTCGTTGGAATTCTCGACATGGACCGGAATTTACGTGAGAACGTGAGGACGAGTTCCGGAAGAGATATCCGAAGCTTTTCACTTCGTAGATGAATCGTTCCGAGAGAAACCCGGGACGGGTTTCTGCTGAGACTGGGAGGATGTGACAACCGGCAATTTAGGGAGCCATTTTAAAAACCCGCATTACGTTAAAGTTCGTTTATAAATTTTTATTTGAAATTTTATTCGTAACGAACTTGTAAGACCTATTTTATGGTTGATCATATTTAATATCGTTATGGGATTTGAGATTTATTTAATGATTTGTTATGGAATTATACATGGTGATTTATTTTCAAATTCTCACTTGGTACTACGTTGACTCCGGCACTAGGATTACCTAACAGAAATGTTATGACTTGATTTTACGAGTTCGACAATATTTATTTATTTACGGAACGTTTCGCGTGATATTAGACGTTTTGAATTGAGTTCGGGTTTCGGACCGTGTGTTTTACACTCACCCTTATTTACCCACTCATATTATTAGTAATATTATTATTATTATTATTATTATTATTATTATTATTATTATTATTATTATTATTATTATTATTATTATTATTATTATTATTATTATTATTATTATTATTATTATTTTAAAAGAAAATGAATTTTGTTTAGAGTATATTACAAAAACCGTCCATGTGGTTATCACCACACACACACATCACACTCACCCTCACCAAATACTCTCTCTCTCTCTCTCTTCCCCTCTTCTAACCCTAGCCGCCGATCACCAATCCGGCCACCACCACCACTACGCCGCCCTCACAACAAAACCACCACCACCATCTTGTTCCTTGCTTTTTTCTCTTTCATTTGGTGTATCATACGCGCCATATAACCCACCCTAACACCTCGAAATCTTATTAAATCCGACCCATCTTTATTGTTTTCACTAGATCTATTCGATTGGAGGTTCAAGAAGGTGAGAATGCTCGATTTTGGCTTTTGGGTACCTCGATTTGGTGATAAATCCGTGGCTACATGGATGTTTTTCATGAGAATCGAATTATTATGAGATGAAATGATGTTTTTGATGTTAAAAAATGGTTTGGTATCCGGGTCTTGGTGTTACTCCGATGGGTCGAGTGAACCATGAGTCAAGGACTCACGGCTTGATGTGGGATTCGAGCCTATGGCTCATTATTTTGCTTGTTGTGGACATTGGATTCATGTTTTTCTTGTTTGGTTTGCGTTGGAGATTGGTTAGACTCGATGGAGTCTTGGCCTTTTGGCCGATTATGGTTAATTGATGCCGCGACCCAAGTGGGTCGATTGGGCAGTTTGGTGTAGCTCGTTGGAGCTTATTTTTTGTGACCTCTTGGTTATTGGTTCGAGTCGTGGTGACTCGTGTATTGAGCCGAGACGCAAGTGAGTCGAGTGGCTCGGGTTTGGCTTGGTAAACCAACCCGATATTGGACCTTGTTGAAATTTATATTTTCTTGTTATGTTTTGTGGACTTGATATTGTTTTGGCACTTGTTGGTTTCGGCCGAATGCTTGGTTGAGTCGAGATCATTTTTGGTCTCGACAAGGGATTTATTTTTATATTGAGAAGTTGTTGACGAATGGTAAAATGGGGACCGATTGTGAGACGGTCACTTAGATTGACGGAGATAGGTTAGTCGGGTGCCGTAGTCGGACCCTATTGTTGTAGCACGTGTATTGGGATTGATTTGGATGGAGTTGGATTGATTATTTATGACTTGCTTATATTATTTTGGACTTGGACAATGAGCCAAGAGTAATGACTCGGACATGTGACCATTTCGTTTGACTCGATAATTATTTACAATTTAAAACGCAAATAATAAGACTCGTAATAATATTATTGGTAATATAAACGTTTATATAAATATATAGACGTGAATAACGTATATATAATTGTATAAATGCGTATATTAATAATAACAAAAATCACGAGTAGTATTATAACAATAATGCGACTAAATATATTATGCTACGAGAGTAGTGTAATATTATTGGAAGCGTTATTATGAATAAATATTATAAATAACGAGGAATTTTCGACGTTAACCAAATATTAAATGAAATAATATCTTTTATATATAACGAGGAAAACTATCGAGTTATGCGGAGTCGTGGTCACTTGAGTCCAAGTGGGTTATTGTTTGTGACTTTTGTGTTGTCATGGATATATGACGATTAATATAAACATTTTCTATAACTAAATAACTTATTTAATCGACAGGTTAAACCGAGTTATTTGGCTATACGAAATGAGTATATTAATGGGCATCGTATCCTACGACGCCCATAGGTTGTGGTATATGTATAGGATAATAAATCACTAAATATATATATATATATATATCGGGAAATCTGGCCAATTTGACGATGTATATAAGGAATTTATTAGACTACGATATATACCATATAGTATTTTTGTGCTATGTGCTTTAGGATGGGTGTAATCTTGGAACGGTATTTTACGTAAATAAATATGGGGATTATCAAATTGACGGATTTGATAAACTTTGATGATTTATTTAAATAATATATTGGGCTAATATTAGATCTATAGTTTGTTTTATTATTCTTTTGTGAGACTTTTTGGTTTGTTTGTGTCGACCCACCATCCGTATGGATACCAAACGTAAAACTCCAAACTAATAAGAGAAATGGATTTTCAGAAAATAAAACGGAATACGTTCGGGTTTGGGAGTATTTAATTTTGAGGAAATGATTTCTGAACGAGTTGATATTGTTAGGTCGTGCCGAGTCCGTAGTTGCCGTCTTGTGAGTTACTATACGTCATACTTCTACCAAGTTCTTATTGCTGATTTCTGGACTTGAGGTGATAGCCCCACTTTTAATCTTGAACTATGTTTTCAATACTTGGGGTGAGAAACGTGCAAATTATTTTATGTGGACTATTATCGCTTTTATATTCTTTCTAAACTTGCTATGCATATGGACTAGGATGTATTGTCAGCTTTAGTCACATATTTTTGTGTGTACTATTCAAGGTTGGCTTAGTTGGTTATTGGTGAATTGTCAGATTTAGTCACATGGTTCGTGTGTACTATTCAAGGTTGGCTTATTTAGATACTATAGTGTGCACCTATAGGTTATTAATACTTCGGAGGTTATCCGAGTATTTATGCTATTGCGGGGGTTACCCGAATATCTATGTTAGAGCGGAGGGTATCCGTGTATTATGTTGGAGCGGAGGGTATCCGCAGGCTTTTTGTGAATCCTTAGTCTAGCTAGCAAGCGTTTTGCGTATATGTCCACTATATTGATTATGAATTTAAACCTATGATCTCACCAGCGAAAGCTGACTTTTAGCACGTTTTCTCAGGTAATTAAGTGATGATTTGGATGCATGGATTGGAAGGCTCGGCTAAGGCACCTGGTTTATGGATCTATTTTTCTAAACTCTGATATTTAATTGTGGACCTACGTTTATTTCTTTTGGGCCTGACTCTGAATGATGTTGGGATAAATGTAAACTTTAAAACCCCGTTTTGGTTGTGTTTTTCTTATGTTTACTTTATCTCGTTCTGTTATGTCTTGTGTTGGATACCAATCCCCGTAACGCCCCGAAAGCTTGTTGAGTCTTCCGCTGTACCAAATTTTGGGGGTGTTACACCTTCCGTGTATGCACTCATCTTTAGTGCATTATTGTTATGTGTTAAACCCTAAGTTAATTATCTAATTGATTACATGGTTGCTAAGTCGAGTCATATCCTTGTACATATTGTTTTGGGACGATTGGGACTCATGGGTAAAGTACTTATTTTATGGAGTAATGGGGAAGAACATAATATTATTACCCCCGTATGTGCGTTAATCTTAAAAGTATTCCAAGTGTTTTGATTTTCTTAATTCGAGTCATTAGATTAGTTTATTGTAAAGTATGTAAAAATTCAAGTGTAAGGGGAATTTACATTCCCTATGATGTATTATTTTGGATGATAGGGTAAGAGTGTATGCAAAAAAAAATGTAGAAAAAGAAAAAGAGAAAAAACATACGGACTACCATCCCGTTTAATTCTATGTTTATTTTATGTTTTTGTTATTTTCCATTTATTAGCTTAAGTCGAGTCTAGTCTTGGCTTAGCAACGCCATATTGTACATGTAATTAACCAAGATTGTTAACTCGCCACCAGTAAAGACTGCCTATTTCCAACAAAACCGTGTATTCCATATCACTACACCTAACGTTACAACCCTTTAAAAAGACCTCTTTGATAGTTTATCCTAGGTGCTTATGCCATGTGGTGGAGGTTTGATCCTTTCCCAAGCCTATGGTAATCTATTTTGCTATGACAGGTAGTGAGAGATATTTTCCGTTTCCATATTGTAATTTATACTTTATTACACCCGAGAGATGTGAGTATCTAAACACTATTTGTGAGGTGCTAGTGTATGACCTCCGTGCTTGTCTTTGGTCTTTAGTGGAACGATTATTTGTTGTAATTACTTTTATATTAGTGTTAAATGACCCCTAACTTGTATTTTGATTAGAATAAAAGCGCATTTGCTTGAGGACAAGCAAATCTCAAGTGTAAGGGTATATGATGAGGCGAAAAATGAACCACTTTTAGGGGGTCATTTAAGCCCAGAATTGAATTTATTTGATCAAATATTGTCCTAAATCGTTCCTTTTGTGATTTTAGTTACTTTGGGAGTGAAATCTGGAAAAGGAAGCAATTCAGACGTTTTTGGAGCATAAACGTGAAGAAAACGCCAAAGACTTAATTTTCCATGCTGAGAACAGTACCTGACGGCGTTAAGAGGAAAACCCTGACGGCGTCAAGAGTAAATTCCATGACGACCCAGTGCAAACCTGACGGCGTCACAACAAGGGCGTCAAGAGCTAAATTGGTGACGGCCTGCACAAGGGGAATACATGACGGCATCAGCTCCAGATCTAGGCAGTCCGAGGAACTATTTGGCGGCGAAATGACGGCGTCAGACATTTGTTCTTGACGCTGTCACCTATCAAAATCTATATATAGTTTTCTATTTTTCATTCATAAAAGAGGGACTTGTGTGGAGAAAACTAGGGCCGAACTTTGTAAATCCTATGTCATATTTTACAGTACTTTCAAGGGTTTTCACCCCTTGAATCCTTTCATGTTCTATTGAGATAAGTCTTCTCTTAATTCAATCAATATGTCTATGTGTTGGTTGATTATATCTTGTGCTTGTCTTGATTTCAACATGTTAGGCTAGATCTATCTTGTGTTTGCTTAGATCTAATGAAACCTAGATGTTAATTATGTGTTGATTACTTGTTTATGGTTGTATTGGATGAATGATTTCAATGTTAGGCTTAAGAAAACTGGCAGATCTCCATTGTGTAACATGCTTGAACGTCTTAGGAAACATGAACCGATGTGTACTAGGTTTTATTGTTTGTATTTAATGCATGAGTAAATTCGAATGATCCCATGTTAGGAGCTTCTTAGCCGGCTCGACATAGGAGTGAAGTAGGCGCTCATAGGATTGGGGAAGTAAGTACGCCACCCCATGAATGGTATTAAGGAATACAATCCGTCATCCACGCAACTATAACAAGTAATTAACATGTAAAAGATATCTAGGTAGTAGTGAAATCTAAGTAAACACAATTCTTCCACATATTGCTCACAACTTTAGTATAATTTAGTCTTATTTTCATTTCTAGTATTTTATTTTGATTGCATCTTTAGTATTGGGTTAGTTGACTAGCAACTAATTCTGCCCAATTCCTTCAAACCCGAGATTTTTACTTGCTTTCTAAAAAATATAAAAATACAAAAAGAATCATCCCTCATCTCTAGACCTAGTCTTTAGGTTTTCTAATCCTAGCGACACTATTCCTAGCTGAACGATCAATCCCCCGGTACTTGTCATTATACTATACTACATCGATCAGGTACACTGCCTGGAGGGTGTTGTAAGCTTCTCGAGATCCCTCGAGAGGTAAAGCCTGGTGCGATCCCCACGCATCAAGGTTTCAGTTAAGTTGTAACCTTCGCATTGGTCAACGGTGGGTACAAAGAGGAATTGTTCCATAGAGGGTCTCAAAGCTGTGGTGTTTTTGAGGTGCAACCTCTTCACACCAGGTTTAAAACCAAAGGAGCGCCTCTTGCACAGATTGGGGAGTGTGGTTTGCAAGCATCCAACGAAAATGTTATGAAATTGCGAGTTCTTCTCCTCCTGAGGATGCTCACGAAAGCAGGGAGTGATTGACGGCAAAGCACTTGAAAAGGATTTCTCATTATCTTCTTGGTCACACACCAAAGGAGTTGGAACTTCAAAGATTTTTTCGATTTTTCTTGGTGCGGATTTTTCTTTAATCTTCTCTTTAATCCTTGATATGAATTTGTCTGCTAAATCCATAAAAGCATTACGAGTGCTTTCCATGCGTGTTTCTAAGTGCC
Source organism: Artemisia argyi (assembly GCA_030686995.1). Classification (NCBI taxonomy): domain Eukaryota; kingdom Viridiplantae; phylum Streptophyta; class Magnoliopsida; order Asterales; family Asteraceae; genus Artemisia; species Artemisia argyi. Next base: position 208,964,748 of record CM060684.1, on the reverse strand, counting down.
GAATTTGTTTTTCCTGATTATTCATGAAGGTTACCATTATCCCTTCGAACTCCTCTTGTCGTGAACATTCAGGAAAATTATGTTTGTCAATCGCACCCACACGCATATTAGGACTCCTTGCGGTTCCATGCGTAGGAATTGCACCAGGCTTTACCTCTCGAGGGATCTCGAGAAGCTTACAACCCCCACCAGGCAGTGTACCTGATCGTTATAGTATAGTATAGTGACAAGTACCGGGGGATTGATTGTTCAACTTAGGAATAGTGTCGCTAGGATTAGAAAACCTAAAGACTAGGTCTAGAGATGAGGGATGATTCTTTTTGTATTTTTATATTTTATAAAAGCAAATAAAAATCTCGGGTATTGGAAGAGTGGGCGGAATTAGTTGCTAATCAACTAACCCAATAACTACAGATGCAATCAAAATAAAATAACAAAAATGAAAACAAACTAAATTAAGATAGTGGTGTGAGCAATATATGGGAGAATTGTGTTTACTTAGATTTCAATACTCCCTAGATATCTTTTACAGGTTAATTACTTGTTACAGTTGCGTGGATGACGGATTGTATTCCTTAATACCATTCATGGGGTGGCGTACTTACTTCCCCAATCCTATACGCTCCTACTTCACTCCTATGTCGAGCCGGCTAAGAAGCTCCTAACATGGGATCACTAGAATTTGCTCATGCATTAAATACAATCATAAAAACCTAGTACACATCGGTTCATGTTTCTTAAGACGTTCAAGCAAGTTACACAATGGAGATCTGCCAGTTTTCTTAAGCCTAACATTGAAATCATTCATCCATTACAACTATAAACAAGCAATCAACCTATAATCAACATCTAGGTTTCATTACATCTAAGCAAACACATGAAAGATCTAGCCTAGCATGTTATAATCAAGACAAGCATAAGATGTATTCAAACAACACATAGACATATTGAATGAATTGAAAGAAGACTTGTCTTAATTGAACATGAAAGGTTTCAAGGGGTGAAAACCCTTGGAAATACTGTTACAAACGACCTAGGGTTTATTAGGTTCGACCCTAGTATTCTCCACACAAGTTCCTCTCTTAATGAATGAAAAATAGAAAAGTATATATAGATTTTGTGAGGTGACGGCGTCAAGAGTAAATTTCTGACGCTGTCATCTCGCCGCCAATAAAGTTCTTGGACGGCCTAGATCTGGGTTTGACGCCGTCACGTGTAATCCTTCTTCAGGCCGTCACCAAAATAACTCTTGACGCCCTTCTTCTGACGCCTTCAGGTTTTCTCTAATTCGTCATGGATTTTGCTCTTGACGCCATCATATTTTCCTTCTTGACGCCGTCAGGTACTGTTCCCAGCATGGAAAATTAAGTCTTTGCCGTTTTCTTCACTTTTATGCTCCAAAAATGTCCAAAATGCTTCCTTTTCCAGAATTCACTCCCAAAGTACCTAAAATCACAAAAGGAACGATTTAGGGCAATATTTGATCAAATAAATTCAATTCCGGGCTTAAATGACCCCCTAAAAACGGTTTATTTTTTGCCTCATCACTCGTAAATAAGGAATTCTCATGTATGTATCAACAAAAGAGAATGGGATTAAGATTTAGAGTTGATTGAACCATAACCAGATAATACGTATCATGACTGATTATTTATAGGGTGGTTTGGTACAAGAAAAGTTATGGGACTTGTTGATCAATGAACCTGGAATGATAATGGAAGAAGGCTTCCCTAATGTAACTGGAAAAGAACAATCAATAAAGGTTTTCATGTTTCTTAGATGCAACTGTGTGTGTTTTCACTACTTCTCATCTCTGCTTATGATGTAGAATCAATCCTTCTGTTTATCTTTCCTCATACGTGCTCAGGTTAGTTTTACTTCTAAAACCTTTAACCCGTTTTAACAATTTTCCACAAACAGTTTACAAACCTTATACATTACTTGCAGCAACCTGAACTACACCCAATGGTTATAGCGGCTCATCCACAAGAACCAAACCAATTTTCATTAGGCCATTATGTCACACCCCCAATTTACCTGACTTGCAGCGGAATGGAATACCTGGGGGTGTCTGTCATAGCACCACAGTTACAGTTACATTGAACGACCTAAAGTGTCGTTTGGAAAATACTGCATTTGATCATTGAAATAATTCAGAGTTTACAAAATGAGGTCCCCAAAATGTGTTGCATGTTTATGAAAAACAAGTCATACTAGATCAAATGTTTAGATAAGTGCATGAAATAATGATGAGACGCGTCGACTCCGCGACTCCATGAAGGTCCAAATGCATGTCACATGAGCTACCTTAATAACCTGAAATACATTGCTAAAACGTCAACACGAATGTTGGTGAATTCCATAGGTTTGTAAAATGTAATGATGTACGGCCACCACAAGTAAAAGTGCAAGATAAAAATCTCATGAAAATTGTACAATAGACCTTAAGCTCATGACACCGAAGCTATGACTGATGAAACTATGCCCCTCCTGAATGTTCTGCCGAAACACTCAAATGTAAAAGACATGAAATGCATCCGCTTACTGTTGGTAATCGCTACCTCGGATGGAGGCATCACCCTCAATAGATCTATCCACTCACTCTCGCTTAACGGTAAATTAACGGTTCATGATGTTACAGGGGACTTATCACATGGCAAGGTAACTTAAGCTATGTACATGTGTTTGAATACATGGGCTCGTACTAAAATGATTGATGCAATGTATTCCCCCCCGTGGGATTTGAAAACAATCAAAAATGTTGAATTGAAAACGGGGCTATGAAAACTCACCTTAACTGATGAAACTGTGATGAAATGAAATGAACATCAATGAACAATTAGCTACCGCAACCCAATATGATGGTACCATGAACATGTAATGAGCTGAAAAACAAGGCGCGCACACTAGCCGCAACCTAATATGAATGATGAACGATCTACTTTAGATCATGAAATGATGTTATGAATGTTCATGCACATGTTTCCTATACCACTCTACTCTTTGAAAAACACTTGTTGTTATCAAAAGTATATATTCCAAGACTTAGGAAAAATATGGCTATTAGAAAAATAAACTAGTTGCAATATCTATACTACTATATAATGCATTTGGGACTATTCTATAATTAGAAAGGCTTAAAATTCAGACTTTTACTTGCTTATTACGGAAGGATTTAAAAATTAATTGGTTAGGAAGGTTGGTTGTTCAAACTAAAATTATTTGGCTTAACCATCTCTACTTATAAAGCATAAAAACAACTAAATGTGTAACAGAATAACGCAAAATATAGCCATAGGTACCCGCCGCTGCATTGAGTGGGTACCGTTCTAGTATATACTTATATATATATATATCGTATGTACCAATGTTTGTGTTGAAATCCTCGGTTTGAAATCCTTGAAATAACGCCTTGTGGTGATGAAAATATACTTGTGTTCACTAATACGTCATTAGTTATGAATTTAGGTACTTGGTTAATATTTCTAGAAAATCTAGAATTTAGTACGTAGTGTTATTATTATTATTTCTAAAAGCTGCCAATTATAGAGGATTTTTGCCGATATGGAAACGTGAATATCTTTGTCGTTATAAGCCCGTTTTACTTGTTCTTTATATCCACGGTTACGTCTTAACATGTAGTAATATATTTTGGAAAGCTTGACCCCTCCGGGTTACGTCTAAAGTCTCTTTTTGTCCGACGTAAAACGTCCATCAGCATGTATTTTTCCGGAAAATAGTTTTCGTCAATAAACTTGCAAAAATCATAACTTCTTCGTTATAAACTCTTTTTAATCCGTTCTTTCGCCTACGGATTCGTTTTTGAAAGTATTTTCTAAAAATTTTGCCAAAGTTTCCTTTATGTTTACTGATTTTCCAGAATTTACCAAAATGGGACAGCATGTTTATAAACTTGTTAGAAATCCATTTCCAAGGTTCAAAACTAGTTTTTTTACTTCAACCAAATCTCTTGCAAACACCACAAATCTATACTAATCCTACCATACACCTTCTTAGGGTTCCATGGATTCCTAATGACTAGTAATCAAGTTAATTTAACAAAGGAACACCTAAATCACAATCTAGGGTTTGTATGTTCAAAAAGTCTTCAAAAATAAAGTGGCATAACTAGTTTGTGCATGAAATTAAGCATGAATACTATGAGATATAAGTGTTAATTAGATGAAAACATGAAAATAAATTTGAATACTCACTTTGAAATAATAGGTGATTAGATGATGAGAAATCTTGGATTACTTGTGTTTTTGTGTTATGATTCTTGATTAGGATGATGAAATGAACAACTTTGATGCTTTGTACTTTGAAAAATAATGGATTTTGGTTATGGATCATATATGGGTCGTGGGTTTTGGGTTTTGGGGTGAAAGAGATGAGAAAAAATGAGTTTATGATTCTATGAATGTGTATGTTTATGTAAAAAGGTGTTTATGGGGTTTTTGGTAAATATTAGGATAGTTATATTGTATAATACTTGTACATAAATACATGAGGTTAAAATGAAATCACATGGTGTCTAGGGGAGGGCATGTGGCCGGTTTTTAATGTGAAAAAGAGATGCAAAGTCGGTTTTGATCACTTAGAAGATATAGTGTATTATTAGTTGTAGTTTAGTGTAAGTATTTGTTATAATCGGGTACCGGGTTTGCTAGAAATAAATGTTAACAAAGTTGACCGGGACTTAATAAAGTCATAAAAATGTTAAAAATATGTTGGGTTAGTTTTCACGAAAACCGTCGTTATATTCATAAGCTTACGTTATAAATAAAATAAATTTCCAAAATACTGGGTAACTGAATGTTATAACTTTTATGATGATAAAATGGATATAAAAATATTTCGGGACCATTGTGGGAATATTTAGATATATTCGTCGCGTATAAACCGTGTGTTAACGTTTATTTATAAATAATTATAAAGAAAACGTTAAATGTATCAAATATATAAATTTGAAAATCCTAAGAGTGGTATAACATGTAAATGACCTACTGATGATATGCAGACTGTCTCTAGTCCGTATGCAGTGTCCTTACTGATAATGCATGAATTCGCACCTGAACCAATACGGTTACGCGAATTTGAATACCCGTAAACTAAATTTACGATGAAATGTGTAATGTACGTGAATGATGAAATCTTTTCCCGCAATGAATAGTGTTCAGTGAATAGTAAAATTTCTGAATGCTTCTCGGAATGTCAAACTGACACCAAAAATGATGAATAGTAAACTGATGAATAGTGTTTTGATGAATAGTGTTTGATGAATAGTGTTTTTCCAAAGTTCGGGAAATGACCTGAAATGGTGAGTTGTGAGATCCTTCCCCTCTAAAAGGAACTTCGTCCCGAAGTTCAGTTTATGTTGGTTTCTGAAAACATATATGTGAAAAGGTGATGATATTCGAGAATTCCAGCGAACTCTAACGATAGGAATTCAACTCTGATTCAACTGTTTGACCACACGGTCCATGGTTTCTGTTGGTTCTCTTACAAGGTCTGAGATTGTCATTTGGGATGGATCCCTTCCAATGGAATCATGAGTGACTCATCTGAAAGTCATTTCTGGGGATCTGAAAATGTGAAATATGTTCGTGTAATCCTGTTGTTCTCTGGCAATGTTCAAATCTAACGGCCACTAGGCCTACCCTGTCTGAAGTATAAATGGTCCAGTGTATATTGGTGTAACTTTCCAAGTTTTCTGAACGATAACATGCCTTTCCTAGGCAGAACTTTCTGCATAACTCTGCAGAACTTGAAGTTTTAATGGTTTACGACTTATTGAACTGGTAACTGATTCTTGACTTGTAGAAAATTTCTGGTTATCTCATGAATGCCTACTGAACTAGTGAGTTGAGCTTTTTCTGAGTTTGGCCCATCAATCGATGGTCTGCGCTTCTTAATGTTTTAAATGTGGTACTGGTAATATATACTGCTGAATTCTGCCAGAACTCAAGTTTGTATGCTAGTTGGTCGATTCTAAAATGAATCTTAAATAGTCCAATATGCTAAAGGTTCAACCTTTCTTGTTATCCAATTTGTATCATGCCAATCCAAGGCAATGCTTTTAACTTAGTTTGTTCTCCCACTTGAATCTGGATGGTTTGTTGTTCAGGATATCCAATCCAAATGATGTGTGTTATGTACCAACCTAACTTCTACCAGTTTCCCGTTGTTGGTGTGATAACTATTGTTGTAGATGAATTTGATTTATGTTGAGTGATTAGTCCAACCATTTACAGGGTCAATCACTCATGCTCTGAGCATACCTTCCTATGTTTGAATTGTTCTCTCGCTTTGACCATCGTTCTGAGGATGATAGGTGATGTTCACATCTAAATGGGTTTCTGAAGGAAATCCTGAAATGATTACCTGAAGTCCACGGTGAATTCGGTTTTCTTAACAGGAACAACTGAAATGGGTACAATAAACCTTTGTGACTAATTCCATAACGTTCGGTCCTTCGAACTTGGCGTTATCTGAAAGGATAGAATATAGGTAACAATTTGATTCCTTGTGTTTTGTTCCAACGGATGATAAGACATATGTTTTTCTTTGTCTATTGAGTTTGGTCTCCACTACTGAAGTTCGTGCTCAATTTGTGATGTTCCTCCTAATTCCTTCATCACATATTCCAAATATTCTTTATTGTCAAGTCGCAAATCCTAAATGCATAAGCGATGTTGTAGGGAAGTTGGTTCTGGAAATTTGTCTCGCGATTGTGAGTTTTGGTTGAAATCTTTTTCTGAATAAACGAACTTAGAAAAATGGAGCAAATGATTTACTAAGTAATATTTTTCCTGATGATTCAAAATTTCAGTAGTTATGAAGTAGAAAAATGTTTTCAAACATGTTGTGATTAAGACTGCTTACCAAAGTTTGATGTTTATGTATATTTCTCATTGTACAATAGTGTTGCTAAAGTTTGACCAAAAAGGATCGCACTTGTTCAAAATAGGAATTTCAGAAATCATTTTTTTCACAAGGTATGTGATTTATGTAAACGCATCAACTTTATTTAAAAGTGAAAACACTGAAAAGGATAAAATGGTAGAATAGGAAATGTTCGCTTAAATGCATAGATGTCTAACACTTAGTTCCTGAGGTTGGATAATGTCTATTGATGGTTATCTGGCATAACTACAAGCATAGGTATTTAGACTAACTTAAGTCCTGAAATTGTTTATCGTTGTAATAGACAAGACGAAGGTATCATTTGATGTTGTGTCGATGAATGTCTATTCTGTTTTCCCATGTATATGAGGAGATATGTTCTGGCTTGATCCCTTGCTTGGTATGAAGGTGAGGTTATCTGAAATTTCTAGACATAATGCCTTAGAGGAATCTACATCGATATTCTTGATTCAAACAATTGTACTTTGTGAAAACTTACTGCAGGAAAGTTCATGTATGGATGAGGCCATGTTTAAATGAAATGCTCTACAGTCTCAATTAGAAGCTTGGTGTATTTCTATTGTGTTGTCCTGCGGACATCTATATTGAGTTCAATCCTGTAGCTCAGTCTAGCTAGTACTTTTAAAATGATAGAATTTGACAACTAAGTCAGAGATGGTGATTCGGATGGTCTCGCGGTGTCTTAGAATTTGTTGTTGAGTTATGAATTCTCTCACTATATACTTCTAGTCCTGGTTAGTAGTTCTATAATCCTTTCGTTGCTTCTATTGTATAGAGGAATCATGCATGTAATTGATATGGAAAGTCTCTTCTAGAGAAGTCAATGGGAAAATCCAACTTAATGGCTAAGTGAGTGACAGGTAGGGTAAGTATCCAGGGATAGTTCGGCAAAATGGATGTTTATGAAAGAATTCCTTTGTTTACAAAACTTTTAAATGAAGATTGTTATTAACAATCCTTTGAAAAGGTAATTATTTCCTTCATGGCATAATCCTTCCTGAATTTTACATAGGTGATCAGGCTATGTATAATTGAGGACTAATGATGCGATGTTGGATTTTGTCAAAATATCATAACTTTTATCAAAAGTTTTAGATGGTGTTCAACGCATTGTTATAAAAATGGTGTCCTGATATTTTCTTTCAAGTAACATGAAAATTGCTTCGCGTAACAATAGTAAATACTTGGTGTAATGACAGAAAATCAATTTATAGGATGGTAATAAAATAGCTTAATTCAGAAATTTTTCTGTAAAACAGTTTCCCCATATGATAGTAAAATAGCTTGAATGGTGTATTGGATACGTTGGTGAATCTTGTCGAATGGTAATAGTCTACTAATTCGTCAAAAACGAAATCAACCTAATTCCTGATGAGACAATGCTAAAATGTTGCGAAACGATTGAAGTCTGAGCAATTGGGATAGAAAATGGAGTAAACGATGGTTATGATTATCACCTAGGTAACAAAAGATAGATATTACATTGGATAGGAAAGTGCTTAATACCACTAGCTTATGTCCTCGTACCAACGGTAAGTACAAAAGGAAAGATACAACCCTAAAGGGCTCGAACTACGGTTTATATATTGAAACAAAGCTCCTGCTGCTGAAGTATTGTTGTTATCCTTGATGTTGCTAATATCCTGACTGTTCTCTTTCAACAGCTCACGCTATTCCTCGAGCGATTTAGTCTTGATTCCAAGTTCCTGATTTTTCCTTGTTCCTTAACTCCGGGCAGTCATTCTTGAAATGCCCTAAGTTTCCACATTTGAAGCAACTCCCTGGGATTTTCTGATTTGTGAGTTTCCTACAGTCTTCAGTCCGATGACCCCGCTTCTTGCACACTCCACACGTTTTACTGCAATGACCTCGGTGATATTGATTACACAGGTTGCAGTAAGGTAACTTTCCAATATACCTTCTCTTTGTGTGCGGTTCTGCAGCAAAGGCTCTATTCATTTCTTGTCCGTTGGGTGATTGTTGAGCAGCATTGCAACCTAGATTGTTGTTCCACTTCCTTTTATTGTCACTATTGTTTCCTGATGTCTCGGCGTGAACTATGAGTTCCTTTGCTTCGATCGCCATTTTGATAATGTACTTTTCAAGTTTCTTGCTTTCCGGTTCATCCATTGCAGAACCTAGTCATGTTAATTCATAAAAATGAGTAGTGTACTCGTCACATCATTTCCTACCATGATAAAGTTTAGTGTTTCCTGTTCCCTTGCTCGTAATTCACTTCCTACACAAAATGTTATACCCATCATCCTTCTTAGTTTCTCCCAAGAGTGTGAGTAGGCAGCATCAACTCCCACCATCTTAATATATTTGGTCCACCATTCCTGGGCATGATCCTGAAAAGTGCATGTGGCGAACTTAACCTTGTATTCCTTACAACAGTCGCCACATTGAAATATTGTTTCTATGTCTTCGAACCATTTGAGAAATTCCTTTATGTTTCTAGTTCCGCTAAAGGAGGGAGGATTGCACCCCATAAATTCCACGTGAGTAAGTTCCTTAGTGAGGGCGGTGACTATGTTCTTGGCAATGACTTGTCCAACAGCAACTTGCGTCATGCTTGGAGTGGTTTGCTTAGATCTCTCTTCATCAAATCATAAGTGACCATGAGGGTATATAGTTAATCAAAGCCATCATATTCACAACACATGAATATAATACATGAAAATTTCGGTCAACGTGAACCGGTATCACAAATAGCACAACCATTTCTTACATAGTAGAGTCACACTTGATATATTTGTTTGTACAACAATCAAAAGACAACAAGTTCTTTAGACTATGTCCCACACCTTCTGTGGCTAGGATAATAGTAAAAGCTAGTGAGGATATAAGTTTGGTCCAGGGACTTCCTGGTGTCCCTCTGTGTGAAATCAGGTTTGTGGCATCATAAGGTCGAGATAGTCCTGAAGTGGTGTCTGAAGTTGTGCATCTATCAAATCTTAGATAATGTAGGTTCTGAACCATTCCTGAAGAATCTGCGAATGTTCCTGTTGAGTCCGTGATATTTGTGTTATCTACTAGGTGTCATCTAGTTCATGGCAAGTGGGAATGGAAAAGGAAAATGACAATGATGGTACTAGTGAACGAAATACTACCCTCTTTCGCGCTACCTCGCGACATCCAAAAGGTAAAACTAAAGTACACACTGTGGGAAGGCCAATAGTGTAATAAGTAACTGATGGTGGTGATAGTACCTGAGTAGTAAGTGCCCTACTAGTGATGGAAAGAAAACACACTATCTTCCTTGCAATAAGCATCCTAATAAGTCCATTAAGATTAATTCTGAATACACTACCAAAAGGCATTCTATGTACGGGCTGAATGATAGGAAAACTCTGTTCCTATGGCAAATCAATAGTACTAATTGTGGTGTAAGTGCAACTGATGGTATAATGGTAGTGGAAGATGACAAGGCATCTTCAATGTCGGAATCCGATAAAAGGATGTCAGGGTGAGTATCTGAAGACATGTCACTTGTGAACCAGGTCAATAAAATGATATACATATACAGATATGAGTATAAATAACTCGCACAAGGTATGCATGAAACAACATGTATCATGATTATGCACTTATGATGAAATGATGAGATGCTATGCTGATGTGGTTATAGTCTAGGGTCCAAGATACATCCTAGTTCGCTATAACCTTAGCTCTGATGCCAATCTGTCACACCCCCAATTTACCTGACTTGCAGCGGAATGGAATACCTGGGGGTGTCTGTCATAGCACCACAGTTACAGTTACATTGAACGACCTAAAGTGTCGTTTGGAAAATACTGCATTTGATCATTGAAATAATTCAGAGTTTACAAAATGAGGTCCCCAAAATGTGTTGCATGTTTATGAAAAACAAGTCATACTCGATCAAATGTTTACATAAGTGCATGAAATAATGATGAGACGCGTCGACTCCGCGACTCCATGAAGGTCCAAATGCATGTCACATGAGCTACCTTAATAACCTGAAATACATTGCTAAAACGTCAACACGAATGTTGGTGAATTCCATAGGTTTGTAAAATGTAATGATGTACGGCCACCACAAGTAAAAGTGCAAGATAAAAATCTCATGAAAATTGTACAATAGACCTTAAGCTCATGACACCGAAGCTATGACTGATGAAACTATGCCCCTCCTGAATGTTCTGCCGAAACACTCAAATGTAAAAGACATGAAATGCATCCGCTTACTGTTGGTAATCACTACCACGGATGGAGGCGTCACCCTCAATAGATCTATCCACTCACTCTTGCTTAACGGTAAATTAACGGTTCATGATGTTACAGGGGACTTATCACATGGCAAGGTAACTTAAGCTATGTACATGTGTTTGAATACATGGGCTCGTACTAAAATGATTGATGCAATGTATTCCCCCCCGTGGGATTTGAAAACAATCAAAAATGTTGAATTGAAAACGGGGCTATGAAAACTCACCTTAACTGATGAAACTGTGATGAAATGAAATGAACATCAATGAACAATTAGCTGCCGCAACCCAATATGATGGTACCATGAACATGTAATGAGCTGAAAAACAAGGCGCGCACACTAGCCGCAACCTAATATGAATGATGAACGATCTACTTTAGATCATGAAATGATGTTATGAATGTTCATGCACATGTTTCCTATACCACTCTACTCTTTGAAAAACACTTGTTGTTATCAAAAGTATATATTCCAAGACTTAGGAAAAATATGGCTATTAGAAAAATAAACTAGTTGCAATATATATACTTATATATATATATATCGTATGTACCAATGTTTGTGTTGAAATCATCGGTTTGAAATCCTTGAAATAACGCCTTGTGGTGATGAAAATATACTTGTGTTCACTAATACGTCATTAGTTATGAATTTAGGTACTTGGTTAATATTTCTAGAAAATCTAGAATTTAGTACGTAGTGTTATTATTATTATTTCTAAAAGCTGCCAATTATAGAGGATTTTTGCCGATATGGAAACGTGAATATCTTTGTCGTTATAAGCCCGTTTTACTTGTTCTTTATATCCATGGTTACGTCTTAACATGTAGTAATATATTTTGGAAAGTTTGACCCCTCCGGGTTACGTCTAAAGTCTCTTTTTGTCCGACGAAAAACGTCCATCAGCATGTATTTTTCCGGAAAATAGTTTTCGTCAATAAACTTGCAAAAATCATAACTTCTTCGTTATAAACTCTTTTTAATCCGTTCTTTCGCCTACGGATTCGTTTTTGAAAGTATTTTCTAAAAATTTTGCCAAAGTTTCCTTTATGTTTACTGATTTTCCAGAATTTACCAAAATGGGACAGCATGTTTATAAACTTGTTAGAAATCCATTTCCAAGGTTCAAAACTAGTTTTTTTACTTCAACCAAATCTCTTGCAAACACCACAAATCTATACTAATCCTACCATACACCTTCTTAGGGTTCCATGGATTCCTAATGACTAGTAATCAAGTTAATTTAACAAAGGAACACCTAAATCACAATCTAGGGTTTGTATGTTCAAAAAGTCTTCAAAAATAAAGTGGCATAACTAGTTTGTGCATGAAATTAAGCATGAATACTATGAGATATAAGTGTTAATTAGATGAAAACATGAAAATAAATTTGAATACTCACTTTGAAATAATAGGTGATTAGATGATGAGAAATCTTGGATTACTTGTGTTTTTGTGTTATGATTCTTGATTAGGATGATGAAATGAACAACTTTGATGCTTTGTACTTTGAAAAATAATGGATTTTGGTTATGGATCATATATGGGTCGTGGGTTTTGGGTTTTGGGGTGAAAGAGATGAGAAAAAATGAGTTTATGATTCTATGAATGTGTATGTTTATGTAAAAAGGTGTTTATGGGGTTTTTGGTAAATATTAGGATAGTTATATTGTATAATACTTGTACATAAATACATGAGGTTAAAATGAAATCACATGGTGTCTAGGGGAGGGCATGTGGCCGGTTTTTAATGTGAAAAAGAGATGCAAAGTCGGTTTTGATCACTTAGAAGATATAGTGTATTATTAGTTGTAGTTTAGTGTAAGTATTTGTTATAATCGGGTACCGGGTTTGCTAGAAATAAATGTTAACAAAGTTGACCGGGACTTAATAAAGTCATAAAAATGTTAAAAATATGTTGGGTTAGTTTTCACGAAAACCGTCGTTATATTCATAAGCTTACGTTATAAATAAAATAAATTTCCAAAATACTGGGTAACTGAATGTTATAACTTTTATGATGATAAAATGGATATAAAAATATTTCGGGACCATTGTGGGAATATTTAGATATATTCGTCGCGTATAAACCGTGTGTTAACGTTTATTTATAAATAATTATAAAGAAAACGTTAAATGTATCAAATATATAAATTTGAAAATCCTAAGAGTGGTTTAACATGTAAATGACCTACTGATGATATGCAGACTGTCTCTAGTCCGTATGCAGTGTCCTTACTGATAATGCATGAATTCGCACCTGAACCAATACGGTTACGCGAATTTGAATACCCGTAAACTAAATTTACGATGAAATGTGTAATGTACGTGAATGATGAAATCTTTTCCCGCAATGAATAGTGTTCAGTGAATAGTAAAATTTCTGAATGCTTCTCGGAATGTCAAACTGACACCAAAAATGATGAATAGTAAACTGATGAATAGTGTTTTGATGAATAGTGTTTGATGAATAGTGTTTTTCCAAAGTTCGGGAAATGACCTGAAATGACCTGAAATGGTGAGTTGTGACACATTAGGCCTTTCAGATGGTCATGTTCATGTTTTTAAGCCACTTGAATCAGAATGCAAATGGGCCGTCCCATCACCACCAACTGACAATGGGTCAACAAGCAATCTAGCAGCCACTTCACCTACCAACGAAGGGTCAGGATCAGGATCAGAACAAGGGCAAAGATGACCATTTTGTACATTTTTATGGTTAATTAGTCATTTTTCTAATCATGCGGCTCAGAACCACTCACTGAATCTATTCATGCTTTTGTTTCAATCCAGGTTAATTCTCCTACCTCATAAGTATTTTAGTGCATCCGTTTGTATTTTAGTGCATCCGTTTGAATTTTACTAAATCTTTTCATGCTTCGTCTCTTGTTTAGAATGGAGATACACAATGCCACTTCTCGAACAGACTGGCTTTAAGACATGGGCGATTGATATTCTAGGATGGGGTTTCTCTAATTTGGAGTTGAAGATTCTTGTTTTGGATGTCCAACCACCAATTTTGATTAGCTCTTAGGTAAAGTGTTGTTGTTTCAATTCATTTTCACATGTGAACTGATAGATTTAGGTTATGTTTAATCTTTAATGGGTGAAATTGGTAAATCAAAAAAGTTTATTAGTGCCTACAACCTCCTGACCACTTTTTCAAATAAATTGAGTCATTGAACTAGGACGGCAAAGATGCATATTAGGGGTGTTTGGGAAACCATATATATACAGCTTATACTTATGTATAAAAACAAATTATTTGTTGTGCAACGTCAAAATACGATGCAAAAGATACCGTTTATATTAACTTTTTAGCCTATATTTAATAAGTTGATCCAAAGCATCTTCAATAAGCTGACAAGCCTAATCTGTTTTGTTCTTATCAAACACGCTAAACTGCTTATATTAGCGCATCTATGAGTATATTTAGTGCACGTAGATATTAGGGCATCTATGAGTATGATTAGTGCATCAAAAAGGTAGATATTACTACATCGAAAAGGTAGATGTTTACATGGTCATACCTTACATGGGCTTTGGTCCGGGTATATATCATATGATTTTTCTTCGATCATTTGTGCCCGTGTCAATTTTAGACATGTTGTATGGCAATCATTGAAATGTTGAATATCTTTTCGCTAAATGGTATGAGGAAGTTTCCTGTAAATAATAAACTAGTTTACATGAGAAGCCTGGGATGATCAATTGGAATGAGGGTAAAACAAAGATGATTGCCAACATCCCGTTTTATATTCTAGCAGGGCAAGAAGGTAACTTTCTTATACTACCAAAATCTCTTGTATTCCTTATTTGAATAATGGAGTTTAAGGGTTACTTGCGTAAATTGCCATCACACTTTCTGATTTGTGCTTTTTTAAGTCATACCAATGTTGCACACCTTAGTCGTTAAAGATGGATGTGCCTAGTTGGTTTATTTTATAGCCAAAAAACCGACTATTAAAAATGATACTTTTAATAAGATATCCTAAACTGATGTATAAAACTGTTAAGACATGTATAGCAGACTGTTTTCAGGATGGTTTTTGGTATGGTGAAGCAAGTTTAATAAGCTGGGCCATATTGATTATACTCTTAATAAGACATGATGTTGTAGTGCCTGAATAGTACATTTAACTTCTTTAGGATTAGAAAACATGAAGTTCTGCCTAATAGGAATTAGTTTTATCAAAACAAGATAACCAATTATTTAATTATTGAATCTGTCTTTCTAACGCAGAAAACCAATTAGGTGAGTCAAAATCCTAAAAGGTTTTTGGAACCAACTTATTTAATTGCATCCGTTTGAGGTACTTTAGTGCATCCGTTTGAGAACCTTTAGTACATCCATTATCATAGTAAGGCATCAAAATATCATGGGAGTCGATATATCAATGTTACATGTAGGATTACATGGGAGTCTATTGCATCATGTTCAACTTGCTGCAGCAAAAGGTATACTGCTACTCAAGTGATAGAATGGTCGGGTTGGATAATGGTTAAAGCGGTTCCTTTTTTTAAATTACAAGTGTTCTATCTGCCTATGTCATACCGATATGGAAATAGGTTTGTTGGACCCATCACATCTACAGTTCTAGCCTTAAGAAAAGAGTTGTTTAATGTCCCCTATCATGACATAGATTGGAATGCAGTAAAGAACCTTTGTGCAAAGGTGTGTATATATACTCTACTTATATGCTGAGATTTCAGATACATATTCAGGTTTCATAAATGTTTTGATTTGATATTTAGTTCATAGCATCATGATTAACGATGATATTGTTGACATTTGTTTTTATTTAGTTCAATACTTCGATAAAGAACATAAGATCCATTAACTGATTAAGAACGGAATAAGATGTTGGGAGTTCATTATTCAATATGCTTATCAGATTGTTACCTCTTAAATCCTCAAATAAGCTTAATGCACAAACTGATTAAGAACGGAAGCATTGCATTGTTAGGATTAGAATTATGTTTTATTATTTAAAATTATCTTAGTGTGAATATTAATATTTACCTTTGCTGTTTGCAGTCTGGTTCTCATGCTTACACAAAGAGAATCTTTAAAAAGCGTCCTAAAGAACGTTCCGAGAGCGGGTTATAATGACCAAGACAGGGATGCATGTTGACTGAGAAACAAGAAGTTATTAGAAGTGTCCAACACGGGGCTTGTGACGATCTTCTGAAGCCGATTCGAATGAAAAAACTAAGAAACATATGGGATCATGTTTACAGGAAGAAGATACGAGGTAGAGATACTAAAAGTCCCGTAGATCTTGAAGAGATTTTGATGATGAGAAATGTATATGAACACTTGATGATGTTAACTATCTGCTTTGTGGAGGTGCATCACACCGGGTAAGAAAAGATAGATGTTGAACATAAGTACGATCGAGAAAGTCTTTTCTAACCATTTGTCGGTCAAGAAAGCAAGAGTAGTTTTGACCGTCGATCTGCATCAAAAAACTGTTTAAAAGGATGTTTAATTACTTAAATCTCGACTTCCGAGCATGTGTTTTTTGTTAATTGTACTTGTTTTGTATTTGAACTATGAATGGTAACATTATTACGTATGTAGTTTGACGAATAAATATATATATATTCAATTATAAACGTAGTATGTTCAAAAAGAAATTATAAACGTAGTACTTGATTGAGAATTGTTTAGTTTAAATGTTTAAAAAGTTACAAAACAACCCTTAAGAAATAAAGAAAGTAACAAAGAAGCCACCTTATAAAATACAAGAAGTTACAATGAGGCCCCTGTAGTTGGGAAAAAATGGAAGGGAAATAGGAGGGAGTGATTTGTACACTTTTCTCACTTTTCTATCAAAGTGTACTTTTTTCAAGAACAAATATATATATATATATATATATATAGGGAAGAGATCCAATAGGAATAATAATTAAAATAAGAAGGGTAAGAAGTAATTCTAGCCACACATTTTTATTTGGGAGGGAAAATTTGAATGAAGATGCATCCATTTTTGTAGGTGCATCTAAAATGTGTGGTTGTGGTTTCTTCCTATTCTTCTTATTTTAACTTTTCTTCCTATTTGATCCTAACTATATATATATATATATATATATATATATATATATATATATATATATAAACAGTGGCGGATCTAGAATTTTTTTTGATGTGTGGCACAAAAATTATTTTTTACCTCAACTTCTAACGTATGCAAAATTAAAAGCAAAATTAACACATGACTAACTACTTGGACTACATATATTTTTCTTGGCAAATTAAGTGAGCTTGGTTTATTAATGGGATACAGTGGCAGACCCTGAACCAAATCAAAGGTGGTTCCTTACTTTGGTTGAGATTGAAAATCAATATCTCAATAAGTCTTTTTGTTGGCCAGGTCAGGGTGGGTCGGGTCAGGTTCGAGCTAGTTAAAACGTGGAAAAATTAAATAGGGTCATGTAGGTTCTAATGTTATTCGAATAATTGAAACGATAATATATTTGCTACATCTTTTGGCAATATAACGTTATATTTCAAATGGTCTATGTACACAATAAAGTAAAACAAAAATATTACTACTAACTAAATATGTAAGCAGAAAAACTCTAAGGGCCCGTTTGTTTGAGGTATTTTGGATTTAGGGAATGGTTTCAATGTGATATAAGTTGTTTGTTTTGAGTATTTGGGTTGTGAAACAGTATTTAATTCCCTTGGTCATGGTCTTTCATGAAACCACTAGTACCCATAAGATTTGTGACAATCTTTTTCATTTCCGTTGACTTTAACATATATCACAGTAATATGTTACATCTCACCCACATATAATCATTATTGTATTATTTATTTTATTTTTTAAACCTTTTTCAAATTTTATATTAATATATAAATTTCAAATCCAATGTTGAACCCATTAGATAACAAACATTTGCATATACATTACCTATCATATTTACTATTATTCAATACCAAATCTAAAGCTTATTCTAAACCCACTTACAAACCAAACGGGTAGTAAAATCAAATATACTGAAAGGTCAAAGAAGTGCATTTGAAAGTCTGACACACAAAAAGACTTTTACCACACCACCTATAAGCTCAAACCAATACCTTAGAGGGGAAGGTGCCATGGCAAGGCATTTTTACTCATTTGAGGCTCACGGGTGTCACATCAGTTTAACACATCTTCACAACTAACTCCCTCCTCACTCATAACTAACCTCAACTTACTCATTCGGGGCCCACCACTTGCAACTTTATTTTTTTTTATTCATTTCATTAAATAAAATTCATTTCATTAATAATTAAAAAATACAATACAACACAATAAAAAATACGAAACGTAAAATAACAAAATGGTTAAAAAACGTTACGAAACGTCATCAAGAATTTATATAGACTTGTAATTATCGATGAGTTATGACTTTTCCTCCCAAACTTGCAACACTTGTTCCCTGACAATTTTCAAGGCGATTTGAAGTTGCAGATCTGTTTTATCATTTCTTAAAAGAGTTTGTAGACCGACCCTGATAGCTAGATGGTCTTGAGGCCGCTCACACAACCTTTCGACCTCTGCAGCACGAGTATGCATTTGTCGAATAGTTCGAGTTATCTCACCTAGCAAGCTGTTAATCAACTTGGGTTCTTTTTCTTGTTCATTGCGTAATTGGGTAAGGATAGCCTTTTACACTTCAGCTGGTTCGTTTGCCATAGTGTTTGTTTGAGAATACGAAGTGTTGTTTAAGTGGTATTTATAGGGGAAACTAGCCGTTAGAAGATATTGTAAAGGGAAACTAGCCGTTACGCATTTTATTCAAATTCAAACTAGCCGTTAAGCATTTTAACAGTATAACATATTAAAAATGATACGGAAATAGTTAAAAACGATACTAAATCATACAACACCGTTAACCATAAACTAGCCATATGGGTTGGTTTCTCAAAACCTCCCACACGTGAACATATTTGAAGCTTTTCCCACCATTGCGTTGCTCATAAATGGTCTTTGAAGTGGCGAGACGATCATTGGCATTTACCTCCCTGTTCATAAACACCTCCTTATAAATAGCATTGAAAGGTTTACATTCCAAGTTCAGTGTTTTTCATTTACCAACAAGCATATGTTTGCTACGATTGTCACCTTGATTCTGATTGTTGAACATGTCTACAACCCGATTCAAAAATGTGTGATCTCTGTAGGTGTGTTGTTCTTGGGAAATTTCACACCAAACTTCAGCCAACAATTTTTCTTCAAAATGACAAAATTCAAATTCAAAATGACGGGAGGGATTTCAAATTCAAATGGTACTCATTTATTCAAATACACACGATACGGAAATACAAATACAAACGACAGGGAAATACAAATACAAATGATACGGGAAACAAATTAACACGATACAGAAATACTAAACATAAAACACCATGACGCATTGTCTCTGTCCCATGTGTGGGTGTTTCTCAGAATGAACCACACATGAAGATATTGGAACCCTCTCTCACCATAGCGATCTTTAAAAATGGTCATTGCATTGGCTAGACGATCATTGGTTTGGCTTGTACGCTGTAATTCTTTGTAAATATCATTAAATTTACGACATTCACAATTGAGTCTTGCCCATTTAGCCGTGATCATATTTTTGTTACGATGATCACCATCAGACTGCTCGTTGAACTTTTCTACCAACTCATTCCAAAACGAGCGTTCATTCATATTCTATATGTTTCTGCTAACTTCAAGCCACATGTCAGCTAGCAAGTTTTCTTCTTCAATTGACCAACGAGTATTCATTGTTAAATGGTTTAGAGTAGAGTTGTGTGTGAAGAATAGAATGGTATGTTATGCTTTATTTAGGGGTTAATATTCAGATTTGAAATTTGAAATTTGAAATTCAAGCGGGATATATATTCAAATTTAAAGTTTCAAAAAATGAGCGGGGTATATGTAAATTTAAAATTCAAATTGAAACGGGCGGTATATATTTAAATTTCAAATTCAAATTGAAACGGGCGGGATACATTTAAAATTCGAATTCAAAAAACAGAGCAGGATAAATTTGAAATTTCAAATTCTAACATAAATGGTCCTATAAATAGCCATTCATAGAGGCACACATTACACCCACAATTAACACACAAATCATACATAATGTCACACAACACTTCACCAGATAATGAATCAGTTTACAACATCCCACCGGAAGATCTGTATCCAATATTCCCACAAAACAATTCACCACAAAACACTCCACCAGAAGATCTGTCCTGTATTCCCATATGACAATCCACCACAAAACACTCCACCAGAAGTTCTGTTTCCACTGGTAAACAATCCACCACAAAACAGTCCACCGGCAAACAATCAATTTGGGTTGACTGATTAAGAACTGTTCGAACAAGATATGCATGTCTTGTTACAGGTTCAAGCGGAAGAAGAACGTCAGGCAAGAGCTCGTGAGGCGCAGGCAAAAGCTAAACAAGATTGAAGAAACCATCGAGGAGAATGGCGATGGGCTATGGGATTAAACCGTGCGCTATCGAGTGAATACGATTTGAGTAACGACAATTCGAGTTACGAGGGCTATGGCACAGACTGAATCATTTTCTAGATTCGTAGTTTTATTATCATTATCGTATGGTAGTTTAGGGGTTTAATTTCCGTTTCTTAGTTTAATGTTGTAATCGTAGTTGTAAAATAATTGTACGTTGTTTGAAGTAATTTCAATCCCATGTTTAATATAGCTGCATTTACAAAACAATTACATATCACATTACATATTTACAACTTACATTTTTACAAAACAATTACATATTTAAAACTTTACAAAACTTTTACATTTACATCTAATAAATATACAATACAAATCATTTACAACTATAAAACAATTAAAAAAAATTAAATAAATAAATAAATAAAAAAAGGGAAAAAGGAAAAAAAAAAAGAAAAAAAAGAAAAAGAAAAAGAAAGAAAAAAGGACGAGAATTCAGAAACCAAACCTTGTCGTGCAGACGAGGATGTTGAAACTGGCGAGCTTCTTCATCATCTTCTTAAACTCCGATATTAATGTCCGGTGAGATTTTTTTTTTTTTTTTTTTTTTCTCTCTATTTTCTTTTAATTTACATGTAGCACACAACAAACAATTATCAAATCATAAAATTATACTAGTATAGAACTACTTCACCTGGCCAACCCATATGTGGCACGTGCCACGGGTGGCTAGGCCATAGATCCGCCCCTGTATATAAACAACGTAATTCGGGTTAACCCGAAAACTGAACCGAATTTAAAATTAGTTTTCGGCTCGCTTTAATCCAATCTTAATTCAGTTTTTTAACAAAGTTTGGTATGTGGCAATGGAAAAGAACTTTACAGAAAGTGGGCTAATAAAAAAGTTTGGGCTGATGAGTTACATCTCACAAAGCCCACAATCACAACAACACCCAAAAGCTAAATCGTAGCCCTAAATACACTCATTCATTCATCCCTCTCACTCTCAACAAAACACACACAGAGAGTTTGTTTTTACAACACTCGTTTGAATCACACATACTTCTACACATATAGATCCAACAATCATCAAAGTACGTTTCTTTTTTTATAAATCATTTAGATCCAATAATACTGTGCTCACTTTTTGTTACAGGTGGATATATAGTTAGGGTTTAAAATGATTTTTTTAAGGTTTTTGATGTTATAATTTTTTTTAAAAAAAATATGGGTTTTGCTTAAAATCACATTTTTAACAAAACCCATGTTTTAAAATTTATATAATCAAACTTTATAAAAAAAAGTAAGGGTTTTGCTAAAAAGTACATTTTTAACAAAACCCAGGTTTTATTTTATGAAAAATCATACAAAATAATGGGTTTTGCTAAAAATCACATTTTTAACAAAACCCATGTTTCGAAATGTGGCGAAAGGAGGGAGCTTTAGGATTGACAATTTATAGGATGTGCGCGTTAGTGGTTCAAGATTGGAAGGTTAAGGTTTGAAAACTAAGGATTTTAGGTTTTGTTTTATTGTTAGAGGTTGAAATGTGGCGAAAAGGAGGAAAGTTTAGGATTGATTTTGTATACGGTGTGCGCGTTAGTGGTTTGAGATGGTTAATGTTTGAAAGCTAAGTTTTTTTTTTTTTTTTTTTTTTTTAAATGGTTAGAGGTCGAAATATGGCGAAAGGGGGAAAGCTTAGGATTGATTTTGTATATGATGTGCCCCGGTAGTGTTTTAAGATTGAGAGAAGTATTAGTCGTTACAGAAACCAATTTCATAAGTTAGGTTTTAAATTGAAGTTTTTTAGGTTTTATGGTTAGAGGTCGAAATGTGGCGAAAGGAGGAAAGTATTGGAGTGATTCTGTATTGGATGAGTGCATTAGCGGTTTTAGATTGGAAGGTTAACTAGTAGTCGTAACGAAAACCGAGTTGATGACTTTAGGGCTGATCTTGTTTATGATGTGTGTTACTGGTTTAAGATTGGAAGCATAAGTAGTCTGTAATGAAAACTTTGCATATTAGTTTCAAGGTTTTTTTAACTGTTAAGGTTGAAATGTGGCGAAAGGGGGGAATTTTAGGATTGTTTATGTATGCGATGTGTGTTAGCGGTTTAAAGGAGTGTTTGTTTAAGCTTATTTGTGGGCTTATAAGCTTATCTGATTTCGTTTTGAAATTCACAAGCTCGAATATTTTCAAGTTTGAAGGATACATTTTTTAGAATGTCTTTCAATTATGCTTACATCTTAAAGACTTGATTAGTTTACCTAACAAATGCATATGGTCTATAGAATTTCGTTTAAAGTTTTGTTCTTTATTATGGGATTGGGTCGTTACATCTCGAACGTGTAACAACTCATAATAAAGCAATAAACTTTTAAGCGAAGTCGAACTCTTTATCTGATGGTAAGCTATTGTTACCACTTTCTCGTCATGTATTGATAGCAAATTGTTCTTGTTTTTTTCAGGGTGTAACATCCTTCAAGCAGTTGGATTCGTTCAATCTACATCCTCTCTATGGCGGTACGTTAAACACTCAAACTTCATAACCCACTGAGTTCTAGTTAATTATTTGCCCCTTGCTTCTTTTTACGTTTCCCTAATTTAACTTTTGGTGTGTCTCAGGTTGAAAGACTTTTTAAAGATGAAGCTACCGAAGAGAAGGGTGAACGTGCTAGAATGGTGAGTCTTCTTATCTCGCGTACGACATATGCTTGGCTACGAGTTTTATGCCCTGTTTCAATAAAATTGCATCGAACTTTCTAATCATGTCGTTTATATCACTACTTCCTGCTTTTGTTTGATTCTAACATTATTCATTTTAATTCAGGCATCCTTTGTTGGAGCTATGGCGATAGCTGACTTGGTGAAGACGACCTTAGGGCCTAAAGGAATGGTTAGTGTTTTTATCATATATTTCAGTTGCTTAAAGATAACGATTTATGGACTTATTTACATACTAATCATCTAAAAAAATATAAACTTGCAGGATAAAATATTGCAGTCGACAGGTAGAGAACACAGTGACAAATGACGGTGCTAATATCTTAAAGTCTCTTCATATCGATAACCCTGCCGCTAAAGTCCTTATTGGTATCCTTATAACAGTCTTTTTGCTTTCAACTCAGTGCTATTAAATTCTTTGCATTATTATTGAGGCTAATGATAGATTCCTTATTTTTGTGATTAGACATCTCGAAAGTTCAAGACGATGAGGTGGGTGATGGGACTACCTCTGTGGTAGTTTTGGCTCGGGAACTTTTAAGGGAGGCCGAGAAGTTGGTGTCCACTGTCCAGTTTGTAGAAGTGGCAATCATAACCTGTTTCAACCAAAAATGGTTCGTATGGGTCACATTTTTAGTGATTTTGGGTCAGCTTGGTTCACCATCATTTGTGTAGAGCAGGTCAAGTGGTTCAATTATAGATTTGAGTGAATTTATGAATGGGTTGTAATGGGTTAGTTTGGGTCCAGCATAGGTCTATCTTCTGAGTAGTTACCGATTTAGAAAAATATATATATTATAAATCGGGTGAATTTGATTTTCTTTTTCTTGAATCAAGAGGCTATGAACAAGGTTTGCCACCACCGGTGCAGAGTTTACCTACTTTACATTTTGTTATACAACAAATTTTCTTGATTCTAATTGATATTACAAATAATTCATAAATTTAACTTATTTTGATTTGTTTAGATGACATATTTACCCATTTGACAAATAATCTAAAAAATTTGAAATATTGGTGGATCGACTTGACCCGAACTCTTTGACCTATGGATGAGCTCGGTACCAATCTCGTACCGAACTGGTACCCGATTTTTTCCTGACCTAAAGTGATGTACCGTATACCGTACTAGATGGGATTTCGGTACCGGTACCGGTACCGGTAATCCGGTACTATACCGTTAAGTTTAAATGATCATTGTTGAGCATCATGAAGTTGAACTATGAATGATATGATCATGTTGCGTATTGCATAGCAGACGTGTAATAGGAAGACAGGTTATGCATCTTAATATTTGTGTGTTATATACCTCTTAATGTCTAGAGATATATATATATTTCTGTGGAGGTTTTATATTGGATGCTAGAGTATGATGAAGTAAGTGATGCACCAGGTTATTTATTCGAGTCTTCTAATTCAACAATCAAATGTTGTGAATGATAGTAAAGTATGATGAATTAAGGGTTTTTGGATAAGCTGGTAACTAAAAAATATGATTCTTTAAATTCCGGTACTAATTTTGTTATAATCCGGTCTGGTACCGGTACCATTTTGGCTATCCCGGATTTCTTTTTGGGTGATATCATGGTATTGATACCGTAGCGTGTACTGACAACCGAACCAATTTTAATATATGACCCGTTTGACCTATGACCCATTTGTCCTATAACCTGTTTGACCCATGACTCGAAACAACCCGACCAGACCCAATTGACACCTCTACCAGTTTGGGTAATTTTTTTGACTCGTTTTGTTCCTAAATAAGTTTTCAAAGCTTATACCTTTGACTTGTAAATTATAAAACCCAATTCAACCAATTTTTAAGTTAGTGAGTTGTATATCGAGCTCTACTATATGTCCAAATTTGCTTAACTAGTCTTACACGCGTGTTTCTTTGGCAGCAAATTAAAAGACCGGTTATTAGGAAAATTAATCACTTGCATAAAAAATCAAACATGCGAGGCAACAAGATGCCAAATACGACTCTCATCATACTGAGATCCACTGAAGTCAAAAAGGAATGCTGTCAAAGCACGTCAACAAAAGCTGTGTGGACACGAATTATAATATTGAAATTTTCCACAAAGAAGTTTGTTGAGTATTTACTAACGTTTACTCATTAACATTGACTTGGAAAAGTAGAGGTCTGAAAAATGAAAATAAGCTCCATTATTACAAGTGAAAAGTGAAAAGTAGAGGTCTGAAAAGTAGAGTGTTTTTGAATTTTAACAATCAAACAAACAAGCAATAACAATGTGTTCTACTTCCTCCAAAAATCTTACTTCTCATTGCCTTAGGCTTTGTCCTTATTGAAAGGTTAGTCGTCACCCAAAAGGGGTGCAACGGTGTAAGGATTTCCACCCCGATTTAAACTTTTTGTGGAATGTTGTAATGCATTACTCAAATTGACCTGCTTTACTGTAAACGGAAAATTGTTTTTACATAGTGAAAACAAAGTTAAACAAACTAAACTCGATATAGAAGAAAGAAAAAAACAGTCATATAAATATATATACTCGATAGATTACAACCTACATGGTATGTTTGTGTGTACTTTTTTATTAGAGTACAAACTTTAGAAATTACTGGATAGTATTTCAGTTGCCTACATTTTGTAAAATGGAATGATGTTTGTGTGTAATAAAAATGTCGACATAATGCTTGTTTCTGTGAATTTACGAAGAAAGAGTCGAAAGAGTTTGTCAGAAATTGTCTGGACACCAATTGTAGTTCTATAAAGTTGAAGACTTGGTATTGACTATCGTTTACTCTTTGCCATTGACTTGGCTTTTTGTATGCATATATATACATGACGATTACCAAAAATATATCACATGCTTATTCTTGAGTATAAACAATGCTTCCTACTTCCTCCAAAAATCTTACTGTTCATATGCACAATTTCACTTATGTGCTTATGATGCTCATTATTATGTTAGCAAAAACCAGCGCTAATGATTTCAACAAATCAAGAGAAGCAAAAGCTTTGCTTGCGACTAATTGGTG
The DNA here is from genome assembly GCA_030686995.1 of Artemisia argyi. Classification (NCBI taxonomy): domain Eukaryota; kingdom Viridiplantae; phylum Streptophyta; class Magnoliopsida; order Asterales; family Asteraceae; genus Artemisia; species Artemisia argyi. The sequence goes on along the minus strand of CM060684.1, from coordinate 208,938,392 downwards.
GCGGTATGAAAATACTTCTTCAGATCATTGTTATTGGTATGCAATCACTTGCAACAAAGCAGGTAGTGTCATTTCAATAGACCATTACTGTTATAATGACGGTCTAGGTGATTTGGGAAGTCTTGACTTCGCATCATTTCCAAACCTTGAGTATCTTTCTATTATAAACTGCAAGCTTGAAGGGAGCAGCCCAGAGCAGATTGGTTTGCTATCCAACTTAACACATCTTTCGCTTTCTGGTAATCAACTCACAGGTAAAATACCTGTTTCGTTTTCCAATCTCACCCGTTTGGAATACCTTGATCTTTCAAATAACTATCTCACAGGTAAAATACCTGTCATGTTGGCCAATCTCACCCATTTGAAATACCTTGATCTTTCTAATAACACTTTAACTGGCGTCCTCCCAGCTCAGATTTGTTGGTTGATATTTGTAAAACAGTCCCAGATTAGGGTTAAGATAATCAATAAAGGTACCGGATATTCACTTGAAATCGTGGTATCACTTTCCAATAGAAACTATTCGACCCTATGCCTGGGTTACACGAATATCTCTATGGGATAAGACCAAGTGATGTTCTTGCTTTAGGCACAAACCAAGAACCAGATGCGTATTGAAGTGTTTAGGGTTTTGTGTTTAGTATATCGTATGATAACTTATCTACATGCAGAATGATGTGATCTCTATTTATAATAGAGAATACTCAAAACCCTAGCCCATGGTATTATGTATAATTAACGGCCCATTAATTATAACATAATAATTTCCATAATAATAGGGATCAGTGGTTAAAACCTAGCAGCAGAATTGCTATCAGCAGATTCTCACTAGCAGCAGAATCAGCTAGCAGCAGAATCAGCTAGCAGCAGAATTAGCTGTCAGCAGAATCTAGCAGCAGAATCCTAGCAGCAGATTCACAACACTAGCAGCTGCTAGGAGTACTTTGATCAATACATAACCACTATTGAGTCAGGGAATTCAGTGACCAAATGGGTGTATACTCCATACCTCCAAACCCATTACCAGGTGTAAATTGATCCCTCAAGTGCACTAAATTTACTAACAATCCTCCCCAAATTTAGTTCACTTCCTTTGCATGAAATAACCAAACACAAAACAAAACAAGTGCATAAATGAAAATATCCTGAGGATTGAATTTCCACATTAGTACATATACTTTCAAATATTCGAGAATCAGGGTGTTCTAAGAATTGAACCCTTCAACCCATTTGAATACCTGATGATAAATACACACAAGTTTTCAAACACTAAAATACTCCTGACACTATACAAGCCATGTGTCCATATCCAATTCATAAATGTTGTAAAAGCTAAAAGTCCAAAGCTTCCTGAAGCGGCAAAACTTCAACATTCACATAGGTGGTTCATCTTTAATTCATGCTCCTGCTTAGCACTTTTTCAAAGAAAATTAACCATTAAGAAGTGAAGACTTCATCCTCCTTTCAGCAGGTAACAAGCACAACCTTGGGATGTTAGTGATACATGTGCTTCAGTCCACTAAATGATCAGCTTTCCACATTGAACTCAGCTTCCAAGTTTCCTTAGAAGGGAGTTGGGTATCCTTGCATTCAGTGACTAAGTTGGACTTAAACCCATCCCTGTAGCAGACTTCAAAACCAAGTCTCTAGCCAAACCCTTCGTCAAGTGATCAGCTAAGTTTTGTTGAGATTTAACAAACACTATAGATATCACCCCATTCATGATAAGCTCACGAATCATGCTATGCCTAACACCTAAGTGTCTAGACTTCCCATTGTACATCTGGCTATAAGCCTTTGCCAATGTAGCAGCACTATCACAACGGATAGAAATAGGTGCTATAGGTTTAGACCACAATGGAATCTCAAGAAGCAAGTTTTTCAACCATTCAACTTCTTTGCCAGCAGCAGCTAAAGCCACAAATTCAGATTCCATGGTTGAACTGGTAATGCAAGTTTGTTTCTTGGATGCCCAAGAAATTGCACCTCCACCAAGTAGGAATACCCAGCCACTAGTAGACGAATTGTCTTCAGTGTTACTGATCCAACTTGCATCAGTGTATCCTTCTAATACTGAAGGATAACCAGTATATGAGAGACTATAATCCATAGTTCTCTTCAAATACTTAAAGACCCTCTGAATTGCTTGCCAATGATGAGCACTAGGATTACTAGTATACCTGCTCAGTTTACCCACAGCAAAAGCAATATCAGGTCTTGTACAAGTCATGGCATACATCAAGCAACCAATCACCCTAGAATACTCAAGTTGAGATACAGCTTTGCCAGTATTAGGTATTAGCTTCTCACTTGTATCCATAGGAGTACTCACTGGAGTACAATCAAAGTAATTAAATTTCTTTAACACCTTCTCAATGTAATGAGACTGAGATATAGAAATTTTGTTACTTTCATGTTTAATCCTTATGCCAAGGATAACATCTGCCTCCCCCATATCCTTCATGGAGAACTTTGATGACAAAAATTCTTTTGTAAGATCAACTTGATTTTGGTCAGTGCCAAATATCAACATGTCATCAACATATAGACAAATGATGACTCCTTTACCAGATTCATCAAATTTGCTATATACACATTTGTCAGCTTGATTAAGTAAATAACCACTAGACAAAACCACTTCATCAAACTTTTGATGCCATTGCTTAGGTGCCTGTTTTAGTCCATAAAGAGACTTAATCAGTTTACACACCTTGTTTTCATTGCCAGGCATGATGAAGCCCTGAGGTTGGTTCATGTAAACTTCCTCATCTAAATCACCATTCAAGAAAGCTGTCTTCACATCCATCTGATGAATAATCAGATTGTGAATTGATGCCAAAGCAATTAGCAATCTTATGGTACTGATACGTGCCACTGGAGCATAAGTATCAAAATAGTCTATTCCTGACTTTTGTTTAAAGCCTTGAATAACTAATCTTGCCTTGAACTTTTCAACAGTTCCATCTACCTTCATTTTCTTTTTGAAAATCCATTTGCTACCTAAAGGTTTGCAACCAGGTGGTAGATCAGTCAACACATAAGTGTTATTGCCCATGATAGAGTCCATCTCATCATTAATTGCTTCTTTCCAGAAAGCAACATCCTGGGACTTCATTGCTTCTTCAAATGTTTTGGGATCATCCTCCACAATGAAGCAATAGGAGTATTGGTCAGAGACTTCACTCCTTGTACCTTCAATTAAGTATAATTGAAACTCAGGTCCAAATGTCTTTGGAGTCCTCACCCTATTGCTCCTTCTGAGCTCAGGTTCAGGTTGTTGTTCCACAACCTCAGCAGGAACCTCATCAGCAGGAACCTCATCAGTAGGAACCTCATCAGCAGGAACCTTTGAAACACCACTGTCATTGGTTCCATTTGGAATCCTTTGACTTGGTCTAGGGATAGATGAGAATCTGTTCTCATCAAAGAGTGCATCCCTTGATTCAATTATTGAGTTAATTGAAACAGATTCATTAGGTTCTATAACATAAAACCTATATGCCTTGGAATGCTCAGCATATCCAACAAAGATGCATTCAATGCCTCTTTCACCCAAAGTTTTCTGCTTTGGATCAGGGAGTCTTACAACAGCCCTACAACCCCATATCCTAAGATAATTAAGGTTAGGTTTCTTTTTAGTCCAAAGTTCATAAGGTGTAACTTTGTTCCTTTTGTTGGGAACCCTATTTAATAAATAGCAAGCTGTTAACATAGCTTCACCCCAAAATCCTTGACTCAGCCCTGAATAGGACAACATGGAATTAACCATCTCCTTCAGCACCCTGTTTTTCCTTTCAGAAATACCATTTTGCTGAGGAGTATAAGGGGCAGTCGTTTCATGGATAATACCAACAGACTGAAAATACAGAGTATCCATGTACTCACCTCCCCTATCAGTCCTTAATCTTTTGATCAGGGAACTTTGTTGCAATTCAACTTCAGTTTTAAATACTTTAAATTTATCTAATGCTTCATCTTTAGAATGTAATAAATAAACATGACAAAACCTGGAAGCATCATCAATAAAAGTCACAAAGTATTTTTTATTCCCCAAAGAGGGAGTAGCATGTAAATCACAAAGGTCACTGTGAATTAACTCCAAAACTTTAGTTTCACGTTTTACTCCTTGAAAAGGTTTCTTAGTTATCTTGTTCAACATACAAGTTTTACACTTTTCAGTGTTCACATCAAAAGCTGGAATTAATCCATCCTTAGACATATCTTGCATTCTTTTAAAATGTACATGGCCAAGTCTTGCATGCCATAGGTTTGAATCATAAAGTTTAGATGTAGATATAAAAGCAGAATCAATATTATCATGAACAATATTAAGTCTGAACATTTGATTACATAAATAACCAAAACCAATAAACACACCATTTTTAGACAAAATAAACTTATCAGATTCAATAACCTGTTTATAACCACAATTATTCAAAACACTACTAGAAACCAAATTCTTTCTAATATCAGGAACATGTAAAACATTAAATAAAGAAACAATCTTTCCAGAACTAAACTTCAAATCAACACATCCTTTTCCATGCACCAGGGCAGTTGACTCATTTCCCATGTGAAGAATAGAACCATCATTCATTGACTTGTAGGTCTTGAACCAGCTTCTATCTTTACACACATGAATTGTAGCTCCAGAGTCAACCCACCAAGCAACATCATCATCCTGCACAAAGTAAATATCAGATATATATGTAACATAATAAATCTTAAAAGACTTATTAAACACATTCTGACCTTTCAGAGAATTGGTGTTACCATTCCCTCCACTCGTGCCTGATCCATTGGATTTGTTTCCAACTTTTCCACCCTTGCAATCTTTTCTGAAGTGTCCAGATTTCCCACACTTCCAACAAGTCACCTTAGGTTTCTTGTTAAGATCAGATTTGGTGTTATCTTGATGCTTACGTTTGCCCTTGTTGTCATTGTACTTGGTAGAGTTGTTATGCTCCACCATATTGACAACTGATGGACCAGTAGCAGTGCTACTCTTTGGCTTGTCAATGTCTTGAGCTTTGAGTGAATCCTCAATGCGCAAGTGACTGCCCAACTCAACAAGAGTTAACTCCTCCTTTTTATGCTTAAGCATATGTTTGAATTCTTTCCAAGAAGGAGGTAGTTTATCGATGATACAAGAGACTGAAATAGCCTCATCCATGTTCATCTTGTGTTGTGTGAATCGACCAAGTATACTAAGAAGTTCATTGTATTGTTCCATCACAGGTCTAGAATCAACCATTTTGTAATTGTTAAAATTACTTACAAAGAACTTCTTACTTGATGCATCCTCAGCCATATACTTGGCTTTCAAGGAATCCCATAGTTCTTGAGAAGTTTCAACATTCTGATAAATATCAAATAGAGAATCAGACATACCATTGAGAATTAAACCTCTGCATATGTAATCATCATTCTCCCACTTGCTCCTTGCCCTCATCTGATCCATAGTAGCATCATCTCCATGATCTTCTGGAATCTCAGTCGTGAGAATATACACCACATTCATACTTGACAATAAGAAGTGCATCTTCTTTTGCCACCTTCTGAAATCAACACCTTCAAACTTTTCCAACTTGGAAAAGTTAGCAGCCATTTGTCTCATAGCAGCAGCCATTGATTATCACTAATAGTTTCTATTGATTGTTGGTTGATATTTGTAAAACAGTCCCAGATTAGGGTTAAGATAATCAATAAAGGTACCGGATATTCACTTGAAATCGTGGTATCACTTTCCAATAGAAACTATTCGACCCTATGCCTGGGTTACACGAATATCTCTATGGGATAAGACCAAGTGATGTTCTTGCTTTAGGCACAAACCAAGAACCAGATGCGTATTGAAGTGTTTAGGGTTTTGTGTTTAGTATATCGTATGATAACTTATCTACATGCAGAATGATGTGATCTCTATTTATAATAGAGAATACTCAAAACCCTAGCCCATGGTATTATGTATAATTAACGGCCCATTAATTATAACATAATAATTTCCATAATAATAGGGATCAGTGGTTAAAACCTAGCAGCAGAATTGCTATCAGCAGATTCTCACTAGCAGCAGAATCAGCTAGCAGCAGAATCAGCTGTCAGCAGAATCTAGCAGCAGAATCCTAGCAGCAGATTCACAACACTAGCAGCTGCTAGGAGTACTTTGATCAATACATAACCACTATTGAGTCAGGGAATTCAGTGACCAAATGGGTGTATACTCCATACCTCCAAACCCATTACCAGGTGTAAATTGATCCCTCAAGTGCACTAAATTTACTAACAAGATTGCGGGTTTGAGAGATTTATATCATCTGGATCTTTGTCGAAACAACCTTACGGGTTTCATCCCACCATCTTTACGATATATGGTTAATCTCAAAGTTCTCGACTTGAGCGAAAATCAACTGAATGCATCCATCCCACATGAAATAAGTAACTTGAAGAATCTAGAAACGCTGAACCTGAGCGACAACAATCTTGATGGTCCAATTCCGTCAAGTTTTGGTAATCTAAGAGAACTGCAATTTTTAAACCTTGCCATGAATTCTATCAGCGGCCCCATTCCACTAGATATTGCATTGGAACTGGTGGCTATGGTAGTGTTTATGAAGCAAAACTGCCTAGCGGTTAAACATTTGCTTTGAAAAAACTTCACCGGTTTGAAGCTAAGCAACCAGCATTCGACCAAAGCTTCAAGAATGAAGTCCAAGTGTTAACTAACCTGAGGCACAAAAACATTGTGAAACTTTACGGCTTTTGTTTGCATAACAAATGCAACTTCCTTGTATATGAATACATGGAAAAAGGGAGCCTATTTTGTGCATTAAGTGACGATGACTTGGCTGTTGAAGTGGATTGGATGAAGAGGGTGAACATAATCAAATATGTAGCCCATGCTTTAGCTTACATGCATCACGATTGCAATCCGCCTATCGTTCATAGAGACATATCAAGTAACAACATTCTTCTAAACTCGGAAATGGAAGGATTTGTTGCTGACTTTGGAGCAGCCAGATTGCTTGACCCCGATTCATCCAACGAAACAGTCATCGCAGGGACTTTGGGATACATTGCTCCAGGTAATTATTTCTACACACGCTCACGCTTCATGAGTTTATGTCATTCTAGTAGCAGCTAAACTTTGCTAACATTCTTTTTTCTATGTGATCATTTAGAACTTGCGTATAGCATGATTGTGAACGAAGAATGTGATGTGTATAGCTTTGGAGTGGTGGCACTTGAAACAATTGGAGGGAAACATCCCGGAGAGCTTCTTTCATACTTCAACTCTTCTACCAGTCATGGTAAAATGTTGGAAAATATATTGGACCAGCGTCTCTCTTACCCGACAGACAGGCTAATCGAAAAGGAAATTCTGCGTGTTTGTCATGTGGCATTGGCATGTATCCTCACAGATCCAAAGGCCAGACCAACCATGAGAGAAGTTTCACAGGAACTATCGCGTTGAGGGTGTTATTGTTACAATAATTTGTCAGGAGTATTGTTATATGTAAACATTCTTACGATGTTTATCTCATTTCTGATTCAGTAAAATATTAGTATTAACTACATGAATGATCTGATTAATGACTTTATGTCATCTCTTATTAATGACTTTATGATTGGTCTAACACCAAATGAATGTTTGATAGAAACTGTTTATTAGCAAAAAAAATATAACAAAATAAATAAATACTAGTAATAAATCTTCTATAAATATTATAGTTTCCATTCCAAGTCTGAGAAGTATAATAATATTCCTGTGAAAATTTGTATTCTTTGTGATTTCACTCAATTATAAGTTAGTTGGTCACATGACTCAATTATATACCTTTTTAAATGTTTATTGCACTGGATGTACTAAGCATAAATGAAAAAAATGATAATATATGGTTACTACTTATGGAACTGTTTTTTTCTTCCAAATACAAATTGCGAGTTTATGATATTGTACGTTGATCTCATCTCTAAATTTCTCTTATGCAAATGGACTTTCGTGAAGCAAATTAAAATGCGTCTAGTCACATTATAGCTAAGTGGCCATTAGGTGCTACTCCGTATTACTCTTTCTTTATTACTGACATCATTATATATGCGCAAGTCTCATGCACTTAATTCCAAAAAGTTGATTACTTTAATAAAAAACCTACATCATTTTAACTTATACTTAACAAATGAAAATCTTTAAAATTTGGGCTATCAAACAGGTTTGAGCTAATGGTAGCAGCGAGCACTAAGCAGTAGCAGTAAGAACGTGTTTGGTAACGTAGCTGTAAATGTAATTATAAAGTGTAAAATAAGTAAAAGCTTATCGCTTGTCGCTTGGTGCTTCTTCATGAAGCATTTAAGATTGGAGCGGTTCGTCATGTTTCAGACGCTTGTTGAGGTGTTGCCAAACAAGCAAATGTTTACCGTTTGTCGCTTGTCACTCTTAAACGCTTCAAAAATGTTGTTGCCAAACATAACCGAAGCCCTTGACCACATAGACTAAGTGAATCGTCGCCCTAAAAGTTAAAAACCAACTTATGCACAAGTGCACCACAACACGTATATTCACTGATCGAACAATCATCAAGTACGTATTATATTCATTCATAATCAACTTTAGTATTATCATTTTATAAGATCGATGAATATTGTTTGCTTACATATTGATCTTGCTGATTTGGAATATGTTATGTATATGTAGCTGAATTGATTAAAACAATTTGTCAATAGTTGTTGTTGTTTTTACGAATATGAATATGTTATGCATGTTTAGCAATTCGTACAATGTTATTTTTTGGTATTATAAGCATAGTCATCATAAAATGACAAGACAGTTTTATGTTTTAGGTTATATATGCGTACACATTATTCTTCGTATGACATCAAGTAAGTGCGTAGTAAATAATAATCAAGTTGTGGGTTCAAGTCTTGTCGTAAACATATGTGAGGTTTATGTGAGATAGTAGCTAGTTGGTTTAACGGTTTAAGTGCTTGAATAATTAGTAGTTTAGAAAAGAAAGTTAACTCGAACGCTTAGGTCAACAAAGCTATCATGGCGAGAATTATCAAAAGACAATGAGCAAGGTTCCTAAATTAAAGTATACATCTTACTATTTGAGGATGTCTTTATAGGATTTTGTAAAACATATGTTGTCCGGTTGTTATAGCTTAAAGATTATATGAACATTATACTATAAATTCACATTATTTTCTTAAAGTAAGAACTAAGAACCGTAAATAAGCATTTCTGATAATAAGTTTTGCATTTATACTCAAGGGATACCATTCTTTGAGCAATTGGATTCAATATACCTACATCCTCTGTATGGCGGTATGTTAAAGTCATTTACTCAGTTATATAAGCAGCCATTCCTCTCTTTTCTTTTAGAAACTAACTTTTGATTCGTCTCAGGGTACAATACCTACTAAAATTGATGTGGTAAGTGTTCTTTGATAATTATGACATGCGCATACGCGTATACATGCATATATAATATTACTCGTCTTTCAATTTTTATGCTATCTTTTTGGTTCAGGAATCCATTCAAGTAGCATTGACTTATATAGTTTTGTGATTTGTGTACTAGTTGATAATTCTTTTAGGTGTCCTGGTACTATACACAGACAGTTCTTCAGTCAAATGCTTAGAAATATAAACACAAATCGCTTGATTTAGAAGATTTGGTTATAAGCATTTGACTGAAGAACTGTCTGTGTATAGTTAATTTGTACCTGATCCATACGATATACGACTAGAAGATGTGGAATATGGTGTTGGATTAAGCCCTGAAATTGCAGTTTACAGGGAAATAGAAACAAGAAATGGAGAAGAAGATAGACTTGCTTAGTTGCTTTTATTGGATATACAAGTAAATTATTTAATGCAGTAACAAAGGTACTTTAAAAATGAAATAGTACAAGTATGTTAAAAAGTGACAGACTCCTAACTTTGACTTTTGACTTTTCTCAATATAACTTTTTATTTATTTATTTTTATTTATCTGTTTTCGACTCGCCATTGCGAGCCGACTAATCCCATGGTGACTACCCTTTTTGGATAGCCTGAAGTCATCGCAGGTGAACCTCCGTGGCCAATAGGTGATTAATTTTTTCCCCATTGTTCGAACCCAAGAGCTCTTGGCACTTTCGTCCTAAGAGACTAAGCCCTTACCACTAGCCACTAGGTCAACCCATTGGTTAATGTAACTTTATTTCTTATTTTGTTTCCATCGTGTATAAACTTGATCTTTTTTGCAAATTTAGAATGTCTTGAATTAAAGTGGATGCTTAATTCTTAAACTAATTGGTGCCTAGTTTAGCCATTTATTTGAAAAAAAAAAAAAAAAAAAAGGTTTTAGAAAGCCTCCAATAAAAGGAAATAAGGGTTTGATAACAAAAACCTCACGAGTTTTTTGTTTAAAAAAAAAAAAAAACTAATTTGTTAATATTGGATTGGTATACTGTGTATGTTTGTTTTATGCCTTCAAATTATGATGTCAAGCAAGTTTTAACCGGCCAGACATGTAGAGCAAGTAAACTGTTTGCAAATAATTCATATAGAAAAATCGAATAAATAGTTGTCCAACTTTTATAGTTAATATGCAGTTTTTGTTTGCGGTTGAAACCGTCAAAAGATAATACTTCGCATGTTTTTCTTACAACATACAGTAGGGGTATTTTTCGATCATCTCGCCCAGAGCATCAAAATACTCAGGAGCAGCCCTAGTTGAGCTATAGCTTCTCTCATGAATACTCGTCGAGCTATCGAGCAGAACATAATATTGTCGAGTCTAGTCGAGCTCTGCGAAAGATCGACCCTTGTCGGGGGGCTGAATTAAAACTGTGCTACATACACTTTTATTTATGTACAAATGGAACATATGAAAATGTTTATAAACATTGGGCTAATAAAAAAGTTTGGGCTAATGAGATACCTCTCACAAAGCCCACAATCACAATACCTAAAAACTAAATCGCAGCAAATAAGTCAGCCAAATGGTATCAAGTATCCCTTTAAGGAACTGATGGAATGGTTAGAGCCCCGAGCAAGGGTCTAATTGTGCATGGGCTTTGTGAAACGCCTAATGAAAGGCTAGCCATGACTGAATGTAACAAGATTCCTAGAGTAGTACAGTACTCCGTTTTCTTTGCAAACTAACTGCCATTTTTATGAAATGAAATTTCAATAGGAATGCATGAACAAAGTGTTTCATTTTTGTCCTGTTTGGGTCATTTTTTGACCCATTTTTTTTCTAGCTAAGTTTTCAAAGCTTATCCCATAGACTTGTTAATTATAAAACCGAATTCAACCATTTTTTAAGTTAGTCAGTTGTATATCAAGCTCTACTATATGTCCAAATTTGCTTAATCATACACACTGTAGTGTTTCTTTGGCAGCAAATTAAAAGATCGATTATTAGGAAAATTAATCACTTGTATAAAAAACCGTACATGCGAGACAACAAGATGCCGATTACCACTCTCATCATCAACATCACTGAAACAATGGGAATGAATAAGCAAGTAGCCTTCAGAAGACTCACTTACTCGTTGTTCATGATTTATGTGAATCCCACTCGAGTCATCTCGAATATCTTGAATTTGCTCCATTTGTTTACTCTCATAATACTGAAGTCAAAGCATGTGAACTATTCCACAAAAATTGTGTGGACACGATTTATAATTCTATCAAGTTTAAGAGATAGCGATTATGTGGAAACTATGCCCAACCCATAGGATGGGTTAGCATTTTTCAACAAAGACTTAGTATTGGCTATCGTTTACTCTTCGCCATTGACTTGGAAAAGTAGAAGGTTTTGTCTATGCATATATACATGATCATTACCAATTATATATCATATGATTAATCTTGAGTACTTACTTTTGATTTTTAACGATCAAATGAGCATTAACAATGTGTCCTACTTCCTCCAAAATTCTTACTGTTTATATGCACAGTTTCACTTATGTGCTTATGATGCTCATTTTTGTGTTAGCAAAAACCAGTGCTACTGATTTCAACAAATCAAGAGAAGCAAAAGCTTTGCATGCAACTAATTGGTGGTGGGGAGATAGAAATGCTTCTTCAGATCATTGTGCCTGGCCTGGAATCATTTGCAACAAAGAAGGTAGTGTCATTTCAATAGACTATTACTGTGATTATAATGAAGGTCTTGGTGATCTGGGAAGTCTTGACTTTGCTTCATTTCCAAACCTTGCGGAGCTTTTGATTAATAAATGCAAGCTTGAAGGGAACATCCCGGAGCAGATTGGTTTGCTATCAAACTTAACATATCTTTCCCTTTATAGTAATCCTCTCACAGGTACATTTCCTGCCTCGTTTACCAATCTCAGCCGTTTGAAATACCTTTATCTTTCTGATAACTATTTCACAGGTAAAATACCTGTCTCATTTGCTAATCTCACCCGTTTGGAATACCTTGATCTTTCTAATAACAATTTCACAGGTACATTACCTGCCTCGTTTACCAATCTCAGCTGTTTGAAATACCTTTATCTTTCTGATAACTATTTCACAGGTAAAATACCTGACTCATTTGCTAATCTCACCCGTTTGGAATACCTTGATCTTTCTAATAACAATTTCACCGGTATTCTCCCAACTCAGATTGTGAGTTTGAAGTATTTATATTATCTAGATCTTAGTCGTAACAACTTTATTGGTCAAATTCCTTCATCGTCTGGTTCCATGGTTAATCTCACCCACCTGGACCTGAGCGCAAATCAACTGAATGGATCAATCCCACCTGCACTTATAACTAACTTGCATAAGCTTGAAATGTTGGACCTGAGTAATAACAATCTTCATGGTCCAATTCCCTCAAGAGCGAATTTGCATGTTCCCTTCACAAGTTTAAGATACCTCAATCTTTCTCATAATAGTTTCAATGTTTTTATTCCATCTCAGCTAGCGTGGTTGAGAAATTTGGCTAGAGTTGATTTTAGTCAAAACCAGTTAACGGGTTCGATCTCATCATATCTTGATTCCATGGCCAATCTCACCAACCTGACCTATCTTTCATTTCGTGGGAATCTACTCACAGGTAAGTTGCCAGTTTGGCTAACCAATCTTACACAATTAGAAAACCTTGATCTTAGCCGAAACATCTTTACGGGTTTCATCCCACCATCTTTAGGATCTATGGTTAATCTCAAAGTTCTCGACTTGAGCGACAACAATCTTGATGGTCCAATTCCGTCAAGTTTTGGTAATCTATGCCAACTGCAATTTTTAAACCTTGCCATGAATTCTATCAGTGGGCCTATTCCCCTAGATATAGCATATTTGATGAACTTAGGACATTTAGACCTTCATCATAATCGTCTTGTGGGTCCTATTCATCCAGAGTTTGGGAAGCTCTTCAGTCCTTCTTACCTTGATTTATCATCAAATCAGTTGTCAGGAAACATGCCGTTTGCTAATCCCTGTTTTCTTTCAAGTCTAGACCTTTCTAATAATCTGATGATGGGAGCTATCACAAGTGTACGTGATTGCAGAGACTTAGAATACTTGGACATTAGTGGTAATCATTTTGTTGGAGAAGCACTTAATCACTGCGACTTCCCAGATTTATTGCTCTTAAATCAGTCTCAGAATCATCTTAGTGGAGAAATGGTCTGGTCAACCAATAATGCGTGGAGTGCAAAATCAGCTTGCAATGAACATAAGCGAAGAAAACAGCACGTACACCGTTTGACCGTTTTTCTTCCCATTATCGTTGGACTTTGCTTCTTAGTGGTTGTGTATTTCTTTTACAGTCGTAAAAAGGCTACCACAAAGAAAATACAGCCTGAAATCACAAAACATGGAGATGTGTGCACGATAATGAATTATGATGGAAAAATTGCATATGAAGACTTCATCACAGCTACGGAGGATTTTGACCTCAAATACTGCATTGGAACCGGTGGCTATGGTAGTGTTTATGAAGCAAAACTGCCTAGCGGTCAAACATTTGCTTTGAAAAAACTTCACCAGTATGAAGCTAAGCAACCAACATTCGACCAGAGCTTCAAGAATGAGGTCCAGGTGTTAACCAGCCTAAGACACAAAAGCATTGTGAAACTCTACGGGTTTTGTTTGCATAACAAATGCAACTTCCTTGTATATGAATACATGGAAAAAGGGAGTCTATTTTGTGCATTGAGTGACGATGAATTGGCTGTTGAAGTGGATTGGATGAAGAGGGTGAAGATTATCAAAGATATAGCCCATGCTTTAGCTTACATGCATCACGATTGCAGTCCGCCTATCATTCATAGAGACATATCAAGCAACAATATTCTTCTAAACTCGGAAATGGAAGGATCAATGCAATTATAATAGATCGAATAACATGTAATTAATTAATCAATTATTTAAATCGTAAACGTACCTTTGTGATTCTAGCCCGAACAAGAATCAATGCAATCTTCCGGAACCAAGAACCCTAATTAGGGTTTATAAGGATTATATGAATTACCCCTTACCTTTTTTGTAATTCAATCCAAGAATCAAACAATAGTGTGTTTGATTCACGTTCTTGTACACACGTACTAATTCAAGAAAAGTATTTGCAAGTAATAAACACAAAACCCTTTTTTGACACAAGAAAATCGAAACCCTTAGGGGTGTTCGTTTGATGGATCGACCAAGGAGAGAAAGAAAGAAGAAAACACCAAGATGTGTTTGTACAAGTTATGAGAAAAACCTACATCTTGGGTTGGCTTATATACTACACAAAACTTGGAGCTCAAGGCACAAAGGAGGTGGGTTACCCCCTTGGGCCGATCGGTTTTGGCACCCCTTAGGGGTTTCCGGAACCTTCTCTTGTTTCCATGTTTTGTCTAGTATTTACTTTCCTAATCTACGTTTAATAAATAATTAGTCATTAATCAATAATACTAATTATTATTATTTGTTTTGTGTTTAATAATTAATTATAACATTTTATAAATAATTATTACATTTTCTCTTCATACGTATTGTGTGCAATCCCGTGATTTCAAGTTCGATCCTAACACACGACTATTATTATTTTGTCTATAAAACTAACTGCTCCCACTTAGACATATCATAATAGTGTGATCACATCGGTTAGCGTCTTGCAACACACCGATGCCTCTAGTACAACTTGAGTAAGGCTCCTGAAAAACCTTTTAATGATTTCTCATTATTATTATCCCTTTGTTTCTAATACCGTGTTAAATAAGGATATGGATCTAGGTCATTCCTTAATTAACCATTCTGTTTCTCGTTTTTAGAAATTGACAAGATTACCAAATCTTTTGAACCTTTCAAGAAAGACCTTGGGCATGGCCACACAAACACCTTGACAACCCTACGAGGGGCCCAACAGTATTAAACTCCAAAAATTAATTTGAAGGAACAAATTCTTTATTGATTACAAGCAAAACACACAAACTTTGTAACACTTCCGAAAACAACCCTTATGACTACCAGTTACGTATAGCGTTAAGTTGTTCCACAAAAATGTACTACATTCATGACCGTTATCTTGTATCTTGTAACACCCCCAAAATTTGATACAGCGGAAGACTCAACAAGCTTTCGGGGTGCTACGGGGATTGGTATCCAACACAAGACAATATAGAACGAGATAAAGTAAACATAATAAAAACACAACCAAAACGGGGTTTTAAGGTTTACATTTATCCCAACATCATTCAGAGTCAGGCCCAAAATAAAATAACAATAGGTCCAAATTTAATTATCAGAGTTTAGAAAAATAGATCCATAAACCGTATGCCTTGGCCGAGCCTTCCATTCCAAGCATGCATCTCAACACTTAATTACCTGAGAAAACGTGCTAAAAGTCAGCTTTCGCTGGTGAGATCATAGGTTTAAATTCAACTAACAATATAGTGGACATATACGCAAAACGCTTGCTAGCTAGACTAAGGATTCGCTAAAAGCCTGCGGATACCCTCCGCTCCAACAAAACACACGGATACCCTTCCGTACTAACAAAACACACGGATACCCTTCCATACTAACATAGATATTCGGATAGCCCCCGCAATACCAATAATAACTCGGATAACCTCCGAAATATTAATAACCTATAGGTGCACACTACAGTATCTAAATAAGTCAACCTTGAATAGTACACACAACATATATGTGACTAAAGCTGACAATTCCAAATAACCAAATAAGCCAACCTTGAATAGTACACACGACATGTGTGACTAAAGCTGACAATAGATCCTAGTCCATACGCATAGCAAGTTTAGAAAGAATATAAAAGCGATAATAGTCCACGTAAAATGATTTGCACGTTTCTCACCCCAATCATTGAAAACATAGTTCAAGAGTAAAAAGTGGGGCTATGACTCACCTCACGTCCAGAAAATAGCAAGACGAGGTAGGTAGAAATAAGATGTATGCTAACTCACGAAACAGCAACTACGGACTTGGCACGACCTAACAATATTAACTCTTTCAGAAATCATTTCCTCAAATATATAATATTCCCAAACCCGGACGAGAATCCGTTTTATTTCTGAAAATCCATTTCGTATTAGTTTGGTGTATTTTGCGTTTGGTATCCATACGGGTAGTGGGTTGACTCAAAACAAACCAAAAAGATCACATATAGAATATGAAAATAAACTATGGATCTAACATTAGCCCAATATATCATTTAAATAAATCGCCGAAATTTACCAAATCCGTCGATTTGATAATCCTCATATTTATTTACGTAACATACCGTTCCAAGATTACACCCAACCTAAAGCACATAGCACATAATTACTACATAGTATATATCATAGTTTAATAAATTCCTCATATATATCGTCAAATTGGCCAGATTTCCCGATATATACACTCGCAATCTATTACACTTTACATATACTACAACCTATGGGCGTCGTAGGATACGATGCCCACTAATATATTCATTTCATATAGCCAAATAACCCGGCTCAACCTTACGGTTAAGTGGTTATTTAATTATAGAAAACGTCTATATTAGTCGTCATATATCCGTGACAACACGAATGTCACAAATAGTAACTTACCTGGACCCGAGTGACAACAATTTCGCCTAACTCAATAAGTTTATCCGTTATATATCCAAAACGACATTTTTATTAAACGTTTCATAATTGTAGGGAGTTTCCCGTTTTATAACACAATTTTTATAATAATAATACGTTCAATAATATTACGCCACTTTCGTAGCCTAATATATATCTAATCGCATTATTTATAATACGACTCGTGATTATTATTATTATTAATATACGCGTTTATATAGTTATATATACGTTATTCACGTATATACTTTCATATAAACGTTCATATTATCAATAATTACTATTACGAGTTTTATTATTTTTGTTTTAGTTTTAATAGTTATTGAGTTATACGAAATGGTCATATGTCCGAGTCATGACTCTCGGCTCATTGTCCAAGTCCAATAATAAGCAAAAGTCATAAAATAACCAATCTCCGTCCAATCACAAACTTAACCACGGGCTACAACATGAGGGTCCGACTACGGCACCCGACTAACCTATCTCCGTCAATCTAACGACCGTCTCACAATCGGTCCCCAATATCTCTTTTCGTCAACAACTTCACAATATCACAATAATTCCCTTGTCGAGACCACAAAAGGTCTCGACCCAACAAAGCATTCGGCCGAAAATATAATACCACAACAATGTCAATATTATGGTCACAAATAATACAAGAAATAACATCAACAAGGTTAATGTTCGGGTCGGTTTACCAAGCCAAAACCCGAGCCAAGTGACCCACTTGGGTCTCGGCTGAAATTACGAGTCAAGGAGGACTCGACCAAGGACCACCTTGGTCTCGGCAATGCTCAAACGAGCCAACCAAAACAGTCCCAAACACCCTTTTGGGTCGCAACTCCAAATAACAACGACAATAACAAATCGGTAACCAAACTAGCCAAGGAGCAAACCAATCGGACCAATGGTTACATAAGGCTCTCAACCGAGCCAAAGATAATATTACACCGAGACCATAGGGTCTCGGTTAAGCTCCATCGAGCTACAAACATCACCAAACGGGACCCAAGCATCCAAATCGAGCACCAAACATGAACCATCAAGGATTCCAAGGTCGAATAACAAGAAATATAACGAGCCAAGTGGCTCGTACCCACATCTAGCCGTGAGTCTTCGACTCACGGTTCGTTCGAACCCACAAATAAACTAAACCCCGGATACCAAACCATTTGAAAACGCGATTTCATCAAAAACCCATAAATATATCACGTTTTTAAATGAAAACCCACTTGATTCTCATCAACTCGTGACCCTTGGTCACGATTCGAACCCATAAATTGAGTTAAAACTCGACCTACCTTCCAAAACAATACTAAATCGAAGAATACTCAAGAAATAACAAGAAAGTGGTGATGAACTTGTGATTATTTGATTCGGATTTGGTGTTAATGTGGGAGTTAGGGCGCGTGTTATAGCTCAAATGAAAGATCTCGGCGAGATGGTTAAAGTGGTGGTGTTATTTTTGGTGTGGGAGTGGCGGTGTGACGGTGGCGGCCGGCCAAAGAGGGCGGCGGCTAGGGTTAAAGATGGGGGGAAGAAGATGAGATGAGAGAGATGGAAATTGTGAGTAGGTTTGTGTGTGTGTGTGAAAACCGGACCAAACACACACATTTTATCTTTTTATTATTTTGCTAATAATAATAATGATAATAATAATGATAATAATAATAATAATAGTAATAATAGTAATATTATTACGGTGGAGCGGGTAACGCGGGTAATTGTAAGAACATGTGGCCCGAACCCGAACTCATTTTAAAACTTCAATATCACTCGAGAACATCTCGTAAATAATTAAAAATATAACCGGACTCGTTAAGACGAATCATAAACTGTCGTTAGGTAATCCTAGTGCCAAAGTCAACGTAGTACCAAGTGAGAATTCAAATATACATCACCGATCATATAATCAAAAATGAATTATGAACATAATTCACGAATTCCATAACGTCATTAATTAAAATATCCATAAAATAGGTCTTACAAGTTCGTTGTGAAATGAAAATTTCAAATAAAAATTATAAACGAACTTAAATTGTAATGCGGGTTTTTAAAATAGCTCCCTAAACTGCCGGTTGTCACATCCTCCCCGTCTCAGAAGGAAACCCGTCCCGGGTTTCACTCGGAAAAATTCATCTACGAAGTGAAAAGCTTCGGATATCTGTTCCTGAACTCGTCCTCACGTTCCCACGTAAATTCTGGTCCATGTCGGGAATTCCAACGAACCTTGACGAGCGGAATGCGACTTCGCTTGAGTCGTTTAACTTCACGATCTAAAATCTCAATCGGTTCTTCCACGAAGTTCAGTTTCTCATCAACACGAATATCCCTCATTGGAATGACGGACATTTCATCAGAAAGACATTTCTTTAGATTACTCACGTGGAACACGTCGTGAACTTTACTCAGTTCGGACGGTAATTCCAACCTATAAGCCACGGGCCCAATCCTTTCTAAGATCAAGAATGGTCCAATGTAGCGTGGGTTAAGTTTACCACGTTTCCCGAAACGTATTACACCTTTCCAAGGCGAGACTTTCAGCATCACTTTGTCTCCAACTTGGAACTCTAAAGGTTTACGTCTCTGATCGGCGTAGCTCTTCTGCCTATCTCTGGCTGCTTGCAACCGATCGCGAATCTGGGTTACTTTCTCTGTAGTTTCCAAAATAAGCTCAGGGCCTATAAGTTGACTATCTCCAACTTCTGCCCAACCAATAGGCGAACGACACTTTCTGCCATATAAAGCTTCGAATGGTGCAGCCTTAAACTTGTGTGGTAGCTATTATTATAGGAGAATTCCGCAAGGGGTAAATACTTCTCCCAGCCTTTACCAAAGTCTATGATGCATGCACGAAGCATATCCTCTAACGTCTGAATGGTCCTCTCACTTTGACCATCGGTTTGGGGATGATATGCAGTACTCATATCAAGCCTCGTCCCCAAAGCCGTTTGAAGTGATCGCCACAAAGCTGACGTAAAACGACTATCACGATCCGAAATAATAGATATCGGGACTCCATGACGCGAAATAATTTCCTTCACATATAACCTCGCAAGCTTATCCACACTATCATCTTCACTAATAGCTAAGAAATGAGCAGACTTTGTCAGACGATCCACAATTACCCAGATAGCGTCACAACCACTAGCTGTCCTCGGTAATTTGGTAATGAAGTCCATAGTAATCCGCTCCCATTTCCAGACTGGAAGTTCTGGTTGCGTTAGTAATCCTGACGGTCTCTGGTGTTCAGCTTTAACCTTAGCACATGTCAGGCACTTACTAACGTACGATGCTATATCTGCCTTCATATTTGGCCACCAATAGAACTTCTTAAGATCCTGGTACATTTTATCGGAACCAGGATGAATGGAGTACCTTGACTTATGCGACTCATGCATAATCAATTCCCGAATTTCTCCATATAAAGGTACCCAAATCCGATCTCCAAAACATAATAATCCATCAGAACGCTTAACAAATCCTTTCTCATTATCAGCCATCCCAAATATATTCTCGGCAGATCTAATTTCTGCTTTTAACGCTTCCGTTTGTGCTTCAAGTATTTGAGACGGTAATGGCGACACAATAGTCATTCCTAATGACCTAACTCGTAATGGTGGTACTCTTTCCTTTCGACTAAGAGCATCAGCAACAACGTTTGCTTTACCAGGGTGGTAGCGAATTTCACAATCATAATCGCTTAGCAACTCGATCCAACGTCGTTGCCTCATGTTGAGCTCTTTTTGATTCAAGATGTGTTGTAGACTTTTGTGGTCAGTAAATACAACACATCTGGTTCCGTACAAGTAATGTCTCCATATTCTTAAAGCAAAAACCACAGCACCGAGCTCCAAATCATGGGTAGTGTAGTTTTTCTCATGCTTTTTGAGCTGTCGGGAAGCATAAGCTATCACCTTCTCTCGTTGCATTAACACGGCTCCCAAACCTTTATGTGAGGCGTCACAATAGACGACGAAATCCTCGTTACCTTCTGGTAATGCTAAGATAGGAGCACTACACAACATTTTCTTAAGCAATTGAAACGCTTCCTCTTCTTTATCTCCCCATTCATACGTAACACTCTTTTGAGTCGGTTTGGTCAATGGTTTAGCTATCTTCGAAAATCCCTCAATGAATCTTCGGTAATATCCAGCTAAACCCAAAAATTGACGAACTTCGGTTGGGGTTGTAGGTGCAGCCCAATCTTTTATCGCCTCAATCTTAGCAGGATCCACATGGACTCCTTGTCTGTCAATAACATGACCCAAAAATTGTACCGTCGGAATCCAAAATTCGCATTTCGAAAACTTGGCATAGAGTTTCTCCTTCCTGAGCAATTCCAAAATGAGTCTTAAATGCTCCTCATTCTCTTTCTCACTCTTTGAATAAATCAGAATGTCATCGATGAATACAATCACAAACTTGTCTAAGTAAGGCTTACACACACGATTCATGAGATCCATGAATATTGCTGGTGCGTTAGTCATCCCAAACGGCATCACCTGAAACTCGTAATGCCCGTAACGGGTTCTGAAAGCCGTTTTCGGAATATCTTCCTCGCGAACTCGAAGTTGATGATATCCCGATCTCAAATCGATCTTCGAATACACACTCGATCCTTGAAGTTGATCGAACAAGTCGTCGATCCTAGGTAACGGGTATCGATTCTTCACCGTTAACTTATTCAACTCTCTATAATCAATACACATACGAAACGATCCATCCTTCTTCTTCATAAATAAGACTGGGGCTCCCCAAGGTGAAGAACTTGGTCTTATGAATCCTTTTTCGACTAACTCCGCCAATTGTTTCGACAACTCTTCCAGTTCGGTAGGTGCAAGACGATAAGGCGCTCGTGCTACAGGTGCAGCACCAGGTATCAACTCAATCTGAAACTCCACTTGTCTAGTCGGTGGGATTCCCGGCAAATCATCGGGAAACACATCAGGAAAATCACGAACTATAGGCACATCTCCAATGCACCTTTCCTTTTTCTTCGTCTCTCCCTTCTCAGAAATTTGGGCTAAGAAAAGGTAACATCCCTTCTCCATTAGCTTCGGTAACTTTGTGCAAGATATAACTGCTAATCGGGATGGGCTCCTAGAATCCTTTCGGTCTCCTAATATATTCAGGACTTCCTTTCCGTATGGTACACGCACGATCTTCTCGTTGCAAAGTATGTGAGCACGATACTTCGACAACCAATCCATACCAATGATAACGTCAAAACTTCCTAGCGTGACGGGTAGAAGATCTATGTTGAAAGGGTGGTTCAAGAAATTTAACGTACAACTGCGAATGATAGTATTTATCCTTTCTATGTTTCCATTAGCTAACTCAATATCATATCCAATTCCTAAGGCCGTCGGGGGTTTCTCTAGTAAGGGTGCAAACGTAGTGGACACAAAACTTCTATCGGCACCAGTATCAAATAGTATGGAAGCATAACGATTATTGAGAAGCAACGTACCGGTAACGACGTTCGGATCTTCTCCTCTCTCGTTCCCGAGTGCATACACTCTTCCCTGGGCAGCTCCAGTTTCCACACGTTGGTCCTCATTATCTTGTCGTCCACGGTTTCCTCCAGCTCCACGGTTTCCATAATTGTACCCATTACCACCCGAGCCTTGATTTCCACGGTTCCGCGATTCTCTACACTCATTCCTATAGTGTCCCTTCTTTCTACACCCATAACAAGTAACATCTGCCTTGTTTCTCATCTCAGGAGCAGCCTGAACCATAGCAAGAGGTCGGGCTCTACAATCCCTAGCTGTGTGTCCTTTCTTTGAGCAATTATGGCATTTCACACTACACCATCCAGTATGATGCTGATGGCAACGATCACACTTGGGTGCATCACCGTTCTGATTCTTCTTATCTCCATTCCCAATAGCATAAGCCTTAGCTTGTCTCTTGCTTCGGTGATCATTACTCTTAGAGTGACGGTCCCTCTTTCTCTTTCCATTCTTCTCCTTATCAGCTTCTTCTAATTCCAACGAATCCATAAGTTGTTGAGCAATTGTGATTGCCTCATGGATGTTTGCAGGCCTAGCAGAAATCACATCATTCCTCGTAGCTACAGGCAACCCATCAGTATACCTCTCGATCTTTTGAGTCTCAGTTTTCACCATATCTGGGCACAACAAGGCTAACTCCTGGTAACGACGATTGTAAGTTGCCATGTCAGTACCTTTCACCTTGTGGTTCCAAAACTCAATCTCTAGCTTCTTGACCTCATTCCTTGGGCAATAAGTCTGAATCAGCAAAGACTTAAATTGCTCCCAAGTCATAGCATACGCTACATCACTCCCAACTGCATTTCGGTAGTTGTTCCACCAAGTCAAAGCTTCATCCTTGAAAGTAAAAGAAGCAAACTTTACCTTCGCATTCTCCGCACAACCACTGACATTAAACACTGACTCAGTCTTCTCAATCCACCTGACTAAGTAAACCACTCCTTCAGTTCCACCAAACTCAATGGGTCCACAAATCTTGAATTCTTTGTATTGACATCCATTAACACGAACAGGTGGGAAAGTTCCAGCAGAGTTGTTGGAATGATTTGACTCAGCTAGTAGTTCAGCAACTCTTTGCTCCACAAGTTGATTGATCATTGCTTGATCCACAGTAGGTGCATTAAGTGGAACATGATCATTGTCTCCCTGAACATCAACATTTTGATTCCTGTTGTTGCGGTTAGTGGTGTCCAGGTTGTCAGGAGTAGGGGTTTCAACATTTCGAGTAGGTCGACGTCCTCGGCGACCAGGGGTAGTCGCTGCCGTACCAGTTCGGGTAGCTCTGACAGGGTTTCGTCGTACAGCCATTAATATAATTCCAAGACAATATCAACCACGCAAATAGGAACACAATTCTCCATGTACGCCAAAAACCGTAGAATATCGTACGAGGTCACCATCGTCCATACAAGTAGCGATCGACACTTCGTTCCAAAATACCAAAGACATGATAAATACTAATCGTTCCATACGAGACGAACGTACAATCCGAATAACATGACATAAGAGCTATAATAACTAGCTCTCCTAACCAAATACTCCTTGGCTTATGTAGCAACACAACAACCTGATTCCAAATCGATCTAGCCACGATGCTGGCGTAGACTCCTCAACTCCGATCCCAAACCATCCAAATTCCTCAATAACGATCCTTGCTCAACACGATGTGTATCTCTATCCCTCTAGAGGTCCGCAACCTCCTTTTCTAACACTGTGTTCCTCTGCCACAGCTTGCGATCTTCCTCGCGAGCCGTGAGGAAACCTCTCTGCAGACTCTCTATCTGCTCATGTATCTCTATCATACATGTTCTAATCGCTAACGTCCTGCCCATGACAGTAGTCAAATCAACTCTCAACTCAACAACAAACTCAGCAATAAACTCAGCAATAATCATCTCAAGTCGGTCAGACATCCGCGAGATCCTCTCGCCCTGTGCAGTAATCTGAGCCCACATCCTACCAGTCTCACCTAACTCTGCATGCTCAGCAGAAACCTCAGAAGGCGCATCCGACGCCACAGGACTACCAGGTGGTGAATCAAACAAAAACGGATGATCAGGTGAAACCGGCTCTAACGGATGTATCGGGGAATCGGGCTTCGCAGAATGAACTGAATGTGCTAGCGACCCATCATCATCAGGCATATCCTCCTCCTGAGGATCATCCTCTTCCCAATTCTGAGGGTCATCATTCTCTTCCTCATCTTGAGGGTTATCATTCTGCTCACCCGCGTACTCCTCGTCGAAGGGGTACTCCATCACTCGTCATCTCCGAGCAGGCGAACCACGAGGCGATAAAGTCGGCGACGCGTACTAACAATAACAATTCTTAATAACGACACGTGCAAAGGAGGCTATGATTTGTGACAATGGCGTAGGGTAGGTGTAAGTGTTTCAAAACAACTTAAATCACAACTCATAATACCATTCCAATATACTCATCAAATAGTTCAATATATAATCTTAATAAAAGAATTTCAAACACCGCATTACTAAAATGTTTATAAAACATATAGACCATATAAATCCTCGAGAACGCCATCTTATTACTAAAATCCATAAACCTCAAATCATATCAATAAGTCTCAAATCTAACAATCATCTCAAATAATCTCATAATACCTCAAATAATAGAAGATGCTTCGGCTTGGCGGGCTGGCGGGCGGTGGTCAAGGATCATTTTCCATAAAAATACGGTTATAGTTTAGGCGTTATTTACCTAGTTCTCTATAACCTTGGCTCTGATACCAATCTGTAACACCCCCAAAATTTGATACAGCGGAAGACTCAACAAGCTTTCAGGGTGCTACGGGGATTGGTATCCAACACAAGACAATATAGAACGAGATAAAGTAAACATAATAAAAACACAACCAAAACGGGGTTTTAAGGTTTACATTTATCCCAACATCATTCAGAGTCAGGCCCAAAATAAAATAACAATAGGTCCAAATTTAATTATCAGAGTTTAGAAAAATAGATCCATAAACCGTATGCCTTGGCCGAGCCTTCCATTCCAAGCATGCATCTCAACACTTAATTACCTGAGAAAACGTGCTAAAAGTCAGCTTTCGCTGGTGAGATCATAGGTTTAAATTCAACTAACAATATAGTGGACATATACGCAAAACGCTTGCTAGCTAGACTAAGGATTCGCTAAAAGCCTGCGGATACCCTCCGCTCCAACAAAACACACGGATACCCTTCCGTACTAACAAAACACACGGATACCCTTCCGTACTAACATAGATATTCGGATAGCCCGCGCAATACCAATAATAACTCGGATAACCTCCGAAATATTAATAACCTATAGGTGCACACTACAGTATCTAAATAAGTCAACCTTGAATAATACACACAACATATATGTGACTAAAGCTGACAATTCCAAATAACCAAATAAGCCAACCTTGAATAGTACACACGACATGTGTGACTAAAGCTGACAATAGATCCTAGTCCATACGCATAGCAAGTTTAGAAAGAATATAAAAGCGATAATAGTCCACGTAAAATGATTTGCACGTTTCTCACCCCAATCATTGAAAACATAGTTCAAGAGTAAAAAGTGGGGCTATGACTCACCTCAAGTCCAGAAAATAGCAAGACGAGGTAGGTAGAAATAAGATGTATGCTAACTCACGAAACAGCAACTACGGACTTGGCACGACCTAACAATATTAACTCTTTCAGAAATCATTTCCTCAAATATATAATATTCCCAAACCCGGACGAGAATCCGTTTTATTTCTGAAAATCCATTTCGTATTAGTTTGGTGTATTTTGCGTTTGGTATCCATACGGGTAGTGGGTTGACTCAAAACAAACCAAAAAGATCACATATAGAATATGAAAATAAACTATGGATCTAACATTAGCCCAATATATCATTTAAATAAATCGCTGAAATTTACCAAATCTGTCGATTTGATAATCCTCATATTTATTTACGTAACATACCGTTCCAAGATTACACCCAACCTAAAGCACATAGCACATAATTACTACATAGTATATATCATAGTTTAATAAATTCCTCATATATATCGTCAAATTGGCCAGATTTCCCGATATATACACTCGCAATCTATTACACTTTACATATACTACAACCTATGGGCGTCGTAGGATACGATGCCCACTAATATATTCATTTCATATAGCCAAATAACCCGGCTCAACCTTACGGTTAAGTGGTTATTTAATTATAGAAAACGTCTATATTAGTCGTCATATATCCGTGACAACACGAATGTCACAAATAGTAACTTACCTGGACCCGAGTGACAACAATTTCGCCTAACTCAATAAGTTTATCCGTTATATATCCAAAACGACATTTTTATTAAACGTTTCATAATTGTAGGGAGTTTCCCGTTTTATAACACAATTTTTATAATAATAATACGTTCAATAATATTACGCCACTTTCGTAGCCTAATATATATCTAATCGCATTATTTATAATACGACTCGTGATTATTATTATTATTAATATACGCGTTTATATAGTTATATATACGTTATTCACGTATATACTTTCATATAAACGTTCATATTATCAATAATTACTATTACGAGTTTTATTATTTTTGTTTTAGTTTTAATAGTTATTGAGTTATACGAAATGGTCATATGTCCGAGTCATGACTCTCGGCTCATTGTCCAAGTCCAATAATAAGCAAAAGTCATAAAATAACCAATCTCCGTCCAATCACAAACTTAACCACGGGCTACAACATGAGGGTCCGACTACGGCACCCGACTAACCTATCTCCGTCAATCTAACGACCGTCTCACAATCGGTCCCCAATATCTCTTTTCGTCAACAACTTCACAATATCACAATAATTCCCTTGTCGAGACCACAAAAGGTCTCGACCCAACAAAGCATTCGGCCGAAAATATAATACCACAACAATGTCAATATTATGCTCACAAATAATACAAGAAATAACATCAACAAGGTTAATGTTCGGGTCGGTTTACCAAGCCAAAACCCGAGCCAAGTGACCCACTTGGGTCTCGGCTGAAATTACGAGTCAAGGAGGACTCGACCAAGGACCACCTTGGTCTCGGCAATGCTCAAACGAGCCAACCAAAACAGTCCCAAACACCCTTTTGGGTCGCAACTCCAAATAACAACGACAATAACAAATCGGTAACCAAACTAGCCAAGGAGCAAACCAATCGGACCAATGGTTACATAAGGCTCTCAACCGAGCCAAAGATAATATTACACCGAGACCATAGGGTCTCGGTTAAGCTCCATCGAGCTACAAACATCACCAAACGGGACCCAAGCATCCAAATCGAGCACCAAACATGAACCATCAAGGATTCCAAGGTCGAATAACAAGAAATATAACGAGCCAAGTGGCTCGTACCCACATCTAGCCGTGAGTCTTCGACTCACGGTTCGTTCGAACCCACAAATAAACTAAACCCCGGATACCAAACCATTTGAAAACGCGATTTCATCAAAAACCCATAAATATATCACGTTTTTAAATGAAAACCCACTTGATTCTCATCAACTCGTAACCCTTGGTCACGATTCGAACCCATAAATCGAGTTAAAACTCGACCTACCTTCCAAAACAATACTAAATCGAAGAATACTCAAGAAATAACAAGAAAGTGGTGATGAACTTGTGATTATTTGATTCGGATTTGGTGTTAATGTGGGAGTTAGGGCGCGTGTTATAGCTCAAATGAAAGATCTCGGCGAGATGGTTAAAGTGGTGGTGTTATTTTTGGTGTGGGAGTGGCGGTGTGACGGTGGCGGCCGGCCAAAGAGGGCGGCGGCTAGGGTTAAAGATGGGGGGAAGAAGATGAGATGAGAGAGATGGAAATTGTGAGTGGGTTTGTGTGTGTGTGTGAAAACCGGACCAAACACACACCTTTTATCTTTTTATTATTTTGCTAATAATAATAATGATAATAATAATAATAATAATAATAATAATAATAATAATAATAATAATAATAATAATAATAATAATAATAATAATAATAATAGTAATAATAGTAATATTATTACGGTGGAGCGGGTAACGCGGGTAATTGTAAAAACATGTGGCCCGAACCCGAACTCATTTTAAAACTTCAATATCACTCGAGAACATCTCGTAAATAATTAAAAATATAACCGGACTCGTTAAGACGAATCATAAACTGTCGTTAGGTAATCCTAGTGCCAAAGTCAACGTAGTACCAAGTGAGAATTCAAATATACATCACCGATCATATAATCAAAAATGAATTATGAACATAATTCACGAATTCCATAACGTCATTAATTAAAATATCCATAAAATAGGTCTTACAAGTTCGTTGTGAAATGAAAATTTCAAATAAAAATTATAAACGAACTTAAATTGTAATGCGGGTTTTTAAAATAGCTCCCTAAACTGCCGGTTGTCACATATCTCAAGTCTAAGGATAACTTCTTATGATTTACTTAATGACAAGATCCATAAAGTAACATCATATAGTTGGGATAAGTCCTATATTCAGTATCATCGAATATCGTCTGAAATGACATGTCTACGCATCAATATACTTTAAGTATATTATATCAACTTCAGATTTGTCTTAATTTAATAATATTCCCATATTATTAACTGACAATGGACAATTTAGAATAACTCTTATTCATGGATTTAAACATGCAAAAATAGGATAACAATAATTAACAATAGAAATAAACATACCAACATACTTTATTTCATTAAAATAATAATTGTTTACAATATCCTTTATCCAAATACTAATCACAGTTATGCATGAAACTACTAGCTAATTTAAGTCCAATTCCATTGGCTAATTCATTAAGCTTCTCTTTCGCCAAAGCCTTAGTGAACGGATCAGCTAAGTTATCATCTGTGTGAACTTTCAGCAGATTTATTTCACCTTCGTCAACCTTTTCACGAACAAAGTGATACTTCCGTAGAAAATGTCTGGTGCCTTTCATGACTCCAGGTTCATTAGCAAATATGATTGCAGCAGAATTGTCACAATACATATTAATAGGTAATTCAATTGAAGGCATAACACCAAGCCCAGAAACGAATTTCCTAATCCAAACAGCCTCCATAGCAGCTTCTGAAGCAGCAATGTATTCAGCTTCTGTTGCAGACATCGCAATCGTACTCTGCTTCTTGCTCCTCCAGTCTACAGCTCCTCCATTGATAACAAAGGCATAACCCGTCTGAGACTTCGAATCATCTTTATTACTTTGAAAGGATGCATCGCAGAAACCTGTAACACAAAGTTCTGCAGCTGGATTTCCACCATATACCAAAAACATATCTTTTGTATTCCTTAAATACTTAAGAATATGCTTAACAGCAATCCAATGTTTATCACCTGGATTCTGTTGAAATTGACTGGTAATATTTTGAGCAAACGCCACATCTGGCCTTGTGCACTTAACCGCATACATAGTAGATCCTACAGCTGAAGCATAAGGAACTTTACTCATGCGAGTCACCTCAGCAGGTGTTGAAGCACAAAACTCATTACATAAGCCATGTTTTACTTCCATCGGCAAATATCCTTTCTTGGAATTTTGCATATTGAATCTTTTCAATATTTTATCAATGTAAGCACTTTGACTTAATCCAATTAACCGCCTTGATCTATCTCTATAGATTTTGATTCCCAGAATGTATGTAGCTTCTCCTAAATCTTTCATAGAAAAGCACTTTCCAAGATATGCCTTAACCTTTTGCAAACTTGAAATGTCTTTTCCCATGATCAATATGTCATCAACATATAGAATTAGGAAAGTTACATTATCACTCCCACTAGCTTTGTGATACACACATGGCTCATCAAGATTTTGAGTGAATCCAAACTTTTTTATCTCAGCATCAAACCTCTTGTTCCGTTGTCGTGATGCTTGCTTTAATCCATAAATGGACCTTTTAAGCTTGCAAACACGATTTGGAAATTCTGGATTTTCAAACCCTTCTGGTTGTGCCATATAGATGTCTTCATCTAGATGACAATTTAAGAAAGCGGTTTTCACATCCATTTGCCAAATTTCATAGTCATAGTACCCTGCTATAGCTATGAGAATTCTTATAGCTCTTATGTCTGCTACAGGAGAAAACGTCTCCTCGTAATCAATTCCAAAAGTTTGAGTAAAACCTTTAGCAACTAGACGAGCCTTATAAATGTGTGCATATCCATCCATGTCAGTCTTGATTTTGTAAAGCCACTTACTCCCAACTACCTTGGCACCAGGAGGTAAGTCAACTTCTTCCCAGACTTCATTATCATGCATGGATTGTATTTCCCCATCCATAGCAGCTTTCCATTTAGCTTTTTGAGGACTATTAATGGCAGCTCTATAACTAGTGGGTTCATTAAGATCCCCTAGTGTATGCTCATCAACCTCTACATTAAGACATAGATGGTCAGGAGCTTTCACAGATCTTGAAAATCTGCGAATGGGAACTACTTCAACTTCCGGTGGAGGACCCAGACTTTCCGGTTCTATAGGAAGTGTGCTAGTGTTTTCTGAAGGTAATGCATTATTTAGATCATCTTCTAGATCATATACTCTCCCACTGATTTCTTGAACCACAAAATCACTTTCAAGAAAATCACCATATCTTGCAACAAACACTTTGTTCTCAGGTGGGTAGTAAAAGTAGTAACCCATTGTTTCCTTTGGGTATCCTACAAAAATGCATTTTACAGATCTTTGTTGGAGTTTATCTTGTGAGTCACGTTTAACATACGCCTCACAACCCCAGACCTTTAAATAAGACAAGTTCGGAGCTTTTCCAGTCCATATCTCATATGGTGTCTTATCAACCTTCTTGGTGGGAACCATATTCAAAATACGAACAGCTGTTTCAAGGGCATAATCCCAAAAAGACAAAGGAAGATTAGTAAGATTATACATTGATCGAACCATGTCCAACAATGTACGATTCCTTCTCTCAGATACACCATTTTGTTGTGGAGTATATGGAGATGTGAGATTCTGGACAATTCCATTCTCAGTTAAGAAATCTTTAAAATCTTGACTAAGGTATTCACCACCTCGATTAGAACAAAGAGCTTTAATCTTCTTTCCTAATTGCAATTCTACTTCTGCTTTGAAAACTTTAAATGTTTCAAACACCTCATGTTTATGTTTAAGTAAATAAACATAACCATAACGGCTGAAATCATCGGTAAAAGTTAAGAAGTAGACAGCACCTCTCCTTGACACATGTCTAAGTGGTCCACATACATCCGTGTGTATTAAACCAAGTAGATCTGAAGCTCTTTCCATATTATTATGGAAAGGTTTCTTCGTCATCTTCCCAGAAATACAAGATTCGTATTTATCAAATGACTAATCATTGATATTATTCAAAAGCCCTTCACGTTGCAGCTTTTGCATGCGAGTCTTGCCTATATGAGCAAGTCTACAGTGCCAAAGGTAAGACAAATTCAAGTCATACTTCATTCTCTTACTTATGCTGTACATCGAATTATTATTATTGTTGGAAGTCACACAATTATTCATATCAATTTCAAACACACCATTCACAGCAACAGCATTAAAATAAAATACACCATTTAAAAAAACAGAAATTTTATTGCCATCAATAGTATGAGAAAAACCAAGATCCAACAAACATGAAAAGAAAACAACACCTCTAATTATAGAAGGTGCATAATGACAATTGTTTAAACAAAGTACTAAACCCGAAGGTAAAACTAAATCAAACATTCCTATGGCTTCAACTGCTGCTTGTGCTCCATTTCCCACATGCAGAAATTGCTCCCCATAAGCTAGTCTCCTTTCCTCTCTAAACCCATGTAGTGTATTACAAATATTAATACCACATCCAGTATCATATACCCAGGAATTTAATATACGAGATAAAGTAAATAATTCAATGACAAATAAGTTACCTGAAGTGCTGGCGCCCATGTGCCCTGTCTTCTTAACCTTATTGTTTCGCAAGTCATCAAGATAAAGAGGACAATTCCTCTTCCAGTGGCCCATCACCTTGCAGTAATGGCATCCTTGATCCTTCTTTGGATTATTCTTGACAGGAGGGTTCTTCTTAGGTTGAGGTGGTTGATAAGCCATAACCTGCTTATTCTTATCAGCCTTCTTCTTTCCTTTACCCTTCTTCTTGTTCGCATTTGGCTTGTTAATTCTACCCCCTTTTATAGCAAGAACTTGGGGCGTAGGAGCCTTTGGTGTCAACCCTTTCTCATAATCAATGAGCAGTGCGTGCAATTCACTTACTATCTTCCCCACGCAATGCATATTGAAGTTCCTCACAAAACCATTAAAATCCTTGTTAAGGGATCTATTG
The DNA here is from genome assembly GCA_030686995.1 of Artemisia argyi. Lineage (NCBI taxonomy): Eukaryota > Viridiplantae > Streptophyta > Magnoliopsida > Asterales > Asteraceae > Artemisia > Artemisia argyi. The sequence goes on along the minus strand of CM060684.1, from coordinate 208,905,473 downwards.
ATTAAGTTCACAGCCATATAATTGTCATAGGGTTTCTTAAGTGTTTGTTGTTGATCCATGAAACTTTTCATCTTCAACACATGAGCACTCACAGGTTCACCATCACCCTGCTTACAACCATGTAGAGCCTCCATCAAATTGTAAATCTCTACATTTGATGGTTTCTCATAGAGTTTCTTGAGTTCATCAATCATGTTCATGGGGAAATACTCCTCAAACTGCCTTTGAAGAGGTGTGGACATCGCCCCTAACATCATTGCGGCCACATCAATATGTTCCTTGCAATCAAGATTCCATTTGGCCTTAGCAGCTTCAGTAGCTGCCTCGCCTACAGGTTCTTCAGGACAAGGCTTTTTCAAGATTTCGAGTTGACCAGTCACTCGCAGGACAATCCTTAGTGAACGGTACCAATCATTGAAATTTTCCAAGCCAGTCAATTTTTCTCGTTCAAAATAAGTTTTGAACACAGAACGAAAGTTGGTGTTATCAGTTTGAGCCATTTCTACAGATAAAGAAAGTTCAAAACATTAGTATTTTTGATAATACAATTTTTCAAGAAAATTAAAATACCCAAGGAAAATAATATCCATAGAATAATCTTGAAAACTAGGATCCTCCATAAACATAGTTTCATCACATCAGTTGATCTGCTAGTAATGAAAGTATAATATGAGGTAACTTGTCGTACAAGTAATTGGCATAACATTTGTCCAATTCCTAGATATATGGGATTTACAATCACAAAACATTTGTATTGTAAGCATGTTTAGTCCCCATCTTAATGCCTTGAGTCCAAGATCTCACTTACTACTCAATTTAAGTATTCTAACTTAAAAACTGCAAACTCACAAATCCATTACATCAGTTGATCTGCTAGCAATGAATTTATTAAATTTACCTCTCCATTGCAATCTCGCCAAGTTCTCACATGACGTAAATTACAACTTCAAGTGTTCTTAATTAGATGGCATTCGACTTAATTTTATAAGGGTATTAATATTTTGATGTGATCAAAATAATGTATGAAGAAGCATGCATACAACTTCATAACATTTGTTTTACAAAACATTTTTATTACCAATTAGCTAAGAGTAAAATAACAAAGTTTTGATTGAGGTATCGGGTTCACCAATTAAAGAATAACCATCAATTATCGTCCACTATATGGTACTTTTGCATAAGCCCTAAAGCTTAGTGTTTCGGATAATCATTGTGGAATTGTGGATTATTCACCCTTAAGATGACAATGTACATGTGATGGTTGTTCGGTAAGTCTAATTTACACACAAACGAGCGTTAAGACAGAATGTTGTCTCTCTAAGGCCACAATTTAATGTGTTGCCATCCTTATACCCATCTTATAGTGAGTAAACTTCGGTCGAGCCTATTTAACCATTACGTACAAAAACATCAATCAACCAATACTTTGAAATTTTAAACTCTTAAAAACCAAAACAATTTCGCCATTATTTAGTCCGTATTATTTTTCTATTCAAAAAAATTACCCTTTTCGTTTATAAACATGTCTAACACAATAAATAAACAAAACAAGTAATATACAATAAAAAATAAAACAACTAAATAAATGATAATAGACTCCATGGACCGTTTTGAGCACTAGGGTTCAACAATAACAATGATAATAACATGCAGCGGAATAAGAACAAATCAAAGTTATTGACACAAGGTTTTTCACCATCATCACCTCTAATTATTATTTGATCAGAATAATACGTGTTACCAATTGTAACAAGGATCTAAGAACTCTCAGACCTTAGAGGTATCGAACACAAACAAACTAGTTCTAGGCATTTACAAGACATATGCCCTAGAACACACACACACCTTTCCTGTATTTTACATTGTGGAAGACCTAATAAAAACATACGACCTGTATCCTCTTTATATAATAGAGGATTAGGTTTACAAAGGATATATTCTAAATAATAAAAAGATCCGTAGTAATCTTTTTCTTGCATTTGAAGTTTCATCCTTTGTCACATTAAGTCCCTCTTGTTATCATTCTTTTATTTATTTTGTCACATCAAATCAAGAATCCCAACACACATATACATAATCGTAACAATTAAATATGTATAAAACATGTAGCCACATGCAAATCTTATTCAAAAGTCCTATTAATAATCAAATCTAGGTGTATTACGCATTAATTCAATTAGGGCTTTCTTTTTCTTGGAAAAAGAGCCACATACATCGATAAATCGATTGCGTAAGCCAAAATTAAATAAATACCACATAGCACATAATTGATTACTTAATATTGGAGTCTTCCCCAATTCGACATCTATTAAAAATTTACATGTTTTAATATAACTTAACCATTAATTCATATAAACAATTTAAACAATTTAAACTATAACAAAATATAAAAATCCATGCAAATATGCACTTTTTCATGGATTTAGCTTAACAATTAACATATTGCACCAAGATCGTTTACTAAAACGCATAACAATTACATGACATCCTAGGGTTTCTAATCAAATTAAAAAATTAGAAACCATAAACCCTAATAACCCTTAAAGGTCATTCGACCAAAAAAAAATTAGGGGTAGGGATTCTAACAAATAAACCCTAAAAACATGTAACTAAACGAATCAAGATCCAATTTTTATGCGTTTCGATAATTAATTACACATTATAACGGCTCTCTGATACCACTGTTGAATTATTATATCATGACATTCATATTAATAAACCAAGTACATCAAAGTGAGCATAAGCGGAAGCAATTATAATAGATCGAATAACATGTAATTAATTAATCAATTATTTAAATCGTAAACGTACCTTTGTGATTCTAGCCCGAACAAGAATCAATGCAATCTTCCGGAACCAAGAACCCTAATTAGGGTTTATAAGGATTATATGAATTACCCCTTACCTTTTTTGTAATTCAATCCAAGAATCAAACAATAGTGTGTTTGATTCACGTTCTTGTACACACGTACTAATTCAAGAAAAGTATTTGCAAGTAATAAACACAAAACCCTTTTTTGACACAAGAAAATCGAAACCCTTAGGGGTGTTCGTTTGATGGATCGACCAAGGAGAGAAAGAAAGAAGAAAACACCAAGATGTGTGTGTACAAGTTATGAGAAAAACCTACATCTTGGGTTTGCTTATATACTACACAAAACTTGGAGCTCAAGGCACAAAGGAGGTGGGTTACCCCCTTGGGCTGATCGGTTTTGGCACCCCTTAGGGGTTTCCGGAACCTTCTCTTGTTTCCATGTTTTGTCTAGTATTTACTTTCCTAATCTACGTTTAATAAATAATTAGTCATTAATCAATAATACTAATTATTATTATTTGTTTTGTGTTTAATAATTAATTATAACATTTTATAAATAATTATTACATTTTCTCTTCATACGTATTGTGTGCAATCCCGTGATCTCAAGTTCGATCCTAACACACGACTATTATTATTTTGTCTATAAAACTAACAGAAACATCCCGGAGAGCTTCTTTCATACTTCAACTCTTCTACCAGTCATGGTACAATGTTGGAAAATATATTGGACCAGCGTCTTTCTTACCCAACAGACAGACTAATCAAAAAGGAAATTCTGCATGTTTGTCATGTTGCATTGGTGTGCATTCTCACAGATCCAAAGGCTAGGCCGACCATGAAAAACGTGTCACAGGAGTTATCGCGTTGAGGATATCATGATTATGTTTCAGTCTATCTCACTGATTTATTATATGGAGAACAACCTCTATACTTCTCTGTATCTCGTTTTCAGCATAAGTGTAGGTCTGTATGTATATGATAAAAAAAATAAAGTTTCAGATTCATATTTAGCCTGCAGTCATTTTCTGTGGATTTAGAAGTGTTCTGTTGATTCTCTTAGCTGAAATGATTTTATGGAAACATGTATTGAGTGATGAATGATGATACTATGGTTACTAATTATGAAACTTTTTTTCTTCCAAAGTCATTGCACTTGTTACTTTAATAACACTTACAAAGATAGTCACTAAATTGTATGTAACAAATGTTATAAATTTTGTGTTTATGTCATTCAATCTTAATCCTTTAATTCAAGTACCTCACAAATGTCTCTAACGAAACTTGTAGCCACAACCTTTTCATTGATGGGTCACTCAAAAGCATTAAATTATGAAGATATTTGTGAAATTTCTTGGTTTTGTATCAAATTGTGAGTTTATTAAACGATATTGTACGTTGACCTCCTCTCTAAATTTATCTTATGTGAGCATTAGGTGCTATTACTCTTTCTTTGTTACTGACAGCCTTATATGTGCAAGTTCTCGTGCACTTAATTCTGAAAAAGTTGATCACTCTAATAGAACACGCTACGTCATTTTAGCTTATTGTACCAAGACTTAACAAATAAAGAATTGGGCTATCAAACAGGCCGGTTTGAAAAAGTTGATTACTTCTCATAAAGCCCATCACCATAACCACTATAAAATGAATCGTAGCGCTTAAAAGTAAAACTAACTCATACACAACAACACGCGTATTCACTATCGGACAATCATCAAGTACGTATTATATTCATTCATAATCTAGTTTAGTATTTTCATTCTTTAAGATCGATTAATATTGTGTGTTTACGTATTGATCTTGCTGATTTGGAATATGTTATGTATATGTAGCTGAATTGATTAAAAAAATTGTCAATAGCTGTTGTTGTTTTTACGAATATGAATATGTTATGCATGTTTAGCAATTGGTACAATGTTAATTTTCGGTATTATAAGCGTAGTGATCATAACATTACAAGACAGTTTTATGTTTTAGGTTATATATACGTACACATTAGTTTCTTCTTATGAAATCAAATATGTGTCTTAGTAAATATGTTAAATCGAGCCAAAGTGTCTTTGACCTAGCAGTATGTGATTGGCTATCAGCCTAGAAGTTGTGGGTTAAGGTATTGTCAGAAACATACGTGAGGTTTATGTGAGATAGTAGCTAGTTGGTTTAACGGTTTAAGTGCTTGAATAATTAGTAGTTTAGAAAAGAAAGTTAACTCGAACGCTTAGGTCAACAAAGCTATCATGGCGAGAATTATCAAAAGACAATGAGCAAGGTTCCTAAATTAAAGTATACATCTTACTATTTGAGGATGTCTTTATAGGATTTTGTAAAACATATGTTGTCTGGTTGTTATAGCTTAAAGATTATATGAACGTTATACTATAAATTCACATTATTTTCTTAAAGTAAGAACTAAGAACCGTAAATAAGCATTTCTGATAATAAGTTTTTGCATTTATACTCAGGGGATACCATTCTTTGAGCAATTGGATTCAATATACCTACTTCCTCTCTATGGCGGTATGTTAAACGCCATTTACTCAGTTATATAAGCAATCATTCCTCTCTTTTCTTCTAGAATCTAACTTTTGATTCGTCTCAGGGTACAATACCTACTAAAATTGATGTGGTAAGTGTTCTTTGATAATTATGAGTGACATGCCCATACATGTATACATGCATATATAATTTTGTTGGCCCAATTTCACGGATCTTTAATCAACGATATACTAAAATATGAAATAATCTCTATTTGCTAAAATATAAATGCTTTTATTAATTTGTCATATGTTGGTTTACAGAATCTGAACTATTTATAATGAATGAAAAGGTGTGTTTGAATCGTTGTGTTGATTCAAAGAGTTGTATCCATTCGAATAGATGTGTCCCTTTGATTGTAACCGTTTGTAACTGCTATTTGGCAGTTATTTGTTGCTGCGTTGACTTTTCCATGTTGACTTTGACTTTCGGGTTTGACCTTTAATATGGGCAGATTGGGATTAACCCAATATTCTCCCCCTTAATCACAATCGCTTCGACGTAGATCTTTAAGTCTTTTGTAGTCGTCTCCATTTTGCTTCCTTTAATATTCGCTGCAACATTGATCGAATTTTGGAATCTTCTGCACTCCCTGCTATCTTTGCGATGTTTGCACTCTTTGCGGTTTCTGCAATCTCTGCCGTTTCTGCACTCTCTGCAATCTCTGCTGTTTCTGCACTCTCTGCAATTTCTGCAATCTCTGCTGTTTCTGCACTCTCTGCAATTTCTGTAATCTCTGCTGTTACTACAATCTCTGTTACTGCACTCACTGCGGTTACTGCACTCACTGCGGTATGCTCATTAAATCATTTCTCTTCAGTTATAGTCGCCATAAGCAATGTTGGCTCTAAGTCTTCTTCAATAAAATTGGATTGTTCTCTGACTTGATTCTTGCGTTTATTTTGACATTCATAGGCATAATGTCCAAGTTTGTGACATCGGTAACATGTTATTTGCGGCTTATCACCATTCTTTTGTGATTTGTTGTCGGTTCCTTCCGACTCATCTGAGGTGTATCCTTCATTAAATTTTTCGTAGTTTTTATATTTTCCACTTCCACGTCCTTTAAAATGCTTTCCTCTACCTTCATGTCTTGTGAACATCAATTTTTCTTGATTGTTCTCTTGTTTTCCTTTCTTATATTTAATCCTTTCTTCATAGGTTTTAAGTCTTCCTATGGCTTCTTCAAATGTCATAGTGTTTAAGTCTGAATATTGTTCTATAGATGCTACTATTTGCAGATACCTATCCGGTACAGCATTTAGTAATTTTCTGACTAAATTTGTATCTTTTATTGTGTGTCCTAGACTAGCGGCTTTGTTTACAAGAGCTGTTAGTTTTCCTGTAAAGGTGTCGATGGTTTCATCTTCCTTCATAGTTAACATCTCCATTTCTGATCTGAGTGTTTGAAGTCTGGCTTGTTGTACTCTTTCTTCACCTAAGTGTCTAGATCTTAAAGCGTCCCATATTGCTTTTGGGGTTTTGTGCTTTGTTATTTGAAGTAATTGATCTTCGGGTAAGGATTGGTAAAGGTATGCTATAGCAGTTTTTTCTTTTTTCTTATCGGTTTGAGTTGTTTCAGTTGGCTCAATTGTTTCCCATAACCCATTTGCTTCTAAAAGAATTTGCATTCGAATTGCCCATAAAGAGTAATTCGCGGGTTTTAATATCGGGCATTGGAATTGAGGGGTAGTATTAGGTGTACTAACCTCCTTCTTTCCGTCTCCACCATTTTTAGTCATATCTTAAGGATAATGACAATTAATCTCCAAAAATCTAACACTGGGTGTGTTATAAAATTGTAGCGTGCTTCTAATGTTTTGTGTCTTAACGGTAATCAAAACTTATAGGATTTAGTCTTAATAATAAAACTATCCTCGGAGATTATATAATAAAAGTGAAATAAACCTAAGGTTAATTACTCCTTAAAAGTTATTCCTATATATAATAAGTAGCGTAAATACACTAGGTTATTATATGTTCTAAATTGATAAGATACTAGTGGTATAAAACAAGTAACTTATCTAAAATAATGACTATATAAATATATTAAGATTTTTAATATACTATATGCCAAAATAAAATAAATAGAGGGTGGTGTTGTAACTTTTTGGAACCTGGGGGGTTTATTAAAAAACCGAAGCCCTAAAGTGTGTTGTTGGTTCCTTTTTGCCCTAAACGCTTATTAAACAAGCGCCTCTTTTCTTCTCTTTGTATCTCTTGTGAGATAAAACCGTCTCTTTTGTTTTGGACGATTGAAACTGCTTATTGTCTTCTGATGGTTGACCGCCAATATTATTGGCTTTTGGTTAACCTTCTCTTCACGGTGTTAGTGTTCTTGTTACGAACGCCGGTTGATCCTCTTGGGATTCTTCTGCTGTGTATTGGTTGAATCGTGTGATGATTCAAAAACGATTGAGGGGTGTTTGATTCTTCAGGAAACAACAGGTGTGTTTGTTCTTTGATGTTTCTGATTTGTGCCCCTTGATGATGACTTTGTGTTATCCTCTTGAATTTGGTATATGGTTCTTATCCTTGTTTTGAATCGATTAGATACCGGTTGTGTTTAACCGTGTCTAATCTTGTTTTGGTATGAATTTTTGGTCCAGATTTTTGCAAAAAGTAACGAGAGAAGAAAAAAAAAGGAACCCTTTTTGATGCCGGTAAAATTAATCACTATTGTGATTGTTACCGTGGTGACAAAAGAGTTGGATTCTCTTTGATTGTAGAACACAATAAAATGATTTTTTGATTATTGTTGTTCGAATAGTTTTGCAAAAAAAAATTACCGAGACAAAACTTGTATTGATTCAAAAAAAAAACAGGGATGTAAAAGAACCTTGGTATATGATGATTTCGGCTCTGATGCCAATTGTTGGCCCAATTTCACGGATCTTTAATCAACGATATACTAAAATATGAAATAATCTCTATTTGCTAAAATATAAATGCTTTTATTAATTTGTCATATGTTGGTTTATAGAATCTGAACTATTTATAATGAATGAAAATGTGTGTTTGAATCGTTGTGTTGATTCAAAGAGTTGTATCCATTCGAATAGATGTGTCCCTTTGATTGTAACCGTTTGTAACTGCTATTTGGCAGTTATTTGTTGCTGCGTTGACTTTTCCATGTTGACTTTGACTTTCGGGTTTGACCTATAATATGGGCAGATTGGGATTAACCCAATAAATTTTACTTGTCTTTCAATTTTTATGCTATCTTTTTGGTTCAGGAATCCATTCAAGTAGCATTGACTTATATAGCTAAGAGACTCTCAGAGCCCAACGGGAGGGAAGTTCTGGCCGAGGAATTTAAAAAGGTGGCCGAGGAGATGTTGGTGTCAAGGTCAAGGCAAAGGACTAAAGGGAAGAGCAAACTATAAAGGAATAAGGATGTAGACTAGTGTGAATATCTCATTCTTCACCTATAATATTTACACACAAATACATACAGTTATTCTAAAGTTTCAGTTGATCATAATTCTTTCATCAAATCTTTAGTGTAGAGTTAGTTTTAAAAATACCATTTTGATAATTGTATGATCAGTTCAATCGCTTGATTTATAAGATTTGGTTATAAGCGTTTGACTGAAGAACTGTCAGTGTATAGTTAATTTGTACCTGATCCATACGATATGCGACTAGAAGATGTGGAATATGGTGTTGTTTAAGCTCTGAAATTGCGGTTTACAGGGAAATAGAAAGAAGAAACCGAGAAGAAGATAGACTTGCTTAGTTGCTTTTATTGGATATACAAGTAAATTATTTAATGCAGTAACAAAGGTACTTTAAAAATGAAATAGTACAAGTATGTTAAAAAGTGACAGACTCCTAACTTTGACTTTTGACTTTTCTCAATATAACTTGTGACTACCCTTTTTTGATAGCCCAAAGTCATCGCAGGTGAACCTTCGTAGACAATGGGTGATTAATTTTCTCCTCAGGGTTCGAACGCAAGACCTCTTGGCACTTTCGTCCTAAGAGGCTCAGCCCTTACCACTGGGTCACCTCATTGGTTAATATAACTTTATTTCTTATTTTGTTTACATTGTATATAAACTTGATCCTTTATGCAAATTTAGAATGTCTTGAATTAAAGTGGGTGCTTAATTCTTAAACTAATTGGTGCCTAGTTTAGCCATTTATTTGAGGAAAAAAAAAGTTTTAGAAAGCTTCCGATAAAAGGAAATAAGGGTTTGAAAACAAAAACCTCGTGAGTTTCAAAAACAAGCTAAATTGCTAATATTGGATTGGTGTACTGTGTATGTTTGTTTTACGCCTTCAGATTATGATGTCAAGCAAGTTTTAACTGGCCAGACATGTAGAGCTAGTAAACTGTTTGCGAATAATTTCATATAGAAAAATCGAATATATAGTTGTCCAAGTTTTATAGTTAACATGCAGTTTTTGTTTGCGGTTGAAACCATCAAAAGATAATACTTCGCATGTTTTTCTTACAACATAAAGTAGGGGTATTTTTCGATCATCTCGCTCAGAGCATCAAAATACTCAGGAGCAGCCCTGGTTGAGCTCTAGCTTCTCTCATGAATACTCGTCGAGCTATCGAGCAGAACATAATATTGTCTAGTCTAGTCGAGCTCTGCGAAAGATCGACCCTTGTCGGGGCTGAATTAAAACTGTGCTACATACACTTTTATTTATGTACAAATGGAACAAATGAAAATGTTTATAAACATTGGGCTAATAAAAAAGTTTGGGCTAATGAGATACCTCTCACAAAGCCCACAATCACAATACCTAAAAACTAAATCGCAGCAAATAAGTCAGCCAAATGGTATCAAGTATCCCTTTAAGGAACTGATGGAATAGTTAGAGCCCCGAGCAAGGGTCTAATTGTGCATGGGTGTTGAAGTAAAAGTTTGCTTCTACTTCGGACAAGCGAGATAAATCCTTCGGACTATGGAATGGTCCTCCGGATTCAGGGTGATCCTAGTTGATGGTTGGTTGCTTCGGATATCTGCAAAACAGATACGTTCGTTAGTCTCGCCCCGGGAATGTATCCCAGGACCAACCTCCGGCGTGAGAGTAAGTATATGTTTTTAGAGAAAGAAAGTATAAGTAATATTAGAGAGAGAGAATTAATAACCTTTAAGTGAAGATTTCTTTCTCTATTTATTGGCCTTCAATATGGAATGCCAGGCTGGTATGTACTTAGCTCCTTAATGTTTGCTAATTCATGCTCCATTATCATATACTTGGTGTACTTGTTTGTACCTTAACTCATGTACTTATTAGTTTACCCGAATGGCTCTGATCTCCGGAGGGTTGAGGTCATGCGGACATTCTCAACCCTTCGGATATAGGTGTAGCTAATTTAGATACATTTGTGTAAGTCTTATTTGACATAGATCCGGAAGGTATTCGATCGTCCGGCCTCAATCCGGAGGGTACATACGCCAACATGTCCCCCCCAGTATCATAGTATTGGTTATGCCAATGGTGTGATACTTTAGTTTGTTTTGTAATTTTCCGGAGCGCGAGTGGTAGCTTCGTCGTTTGCCAACAGTCGTGTACAAAATGCCAAAAGTAATTAATGTGTCGTTTTAAGGTGTGCCGTCATTTTTTACTGCGTCCTTGGGATGGGGACACGTGTGCATCATTCTTGATTATACGGTTTGGATGGGGACACGTCTGCCCTACGGGTGACGTGTCATTTCGCGCCCATTTTTACTGCCTATAAATAGTCCCCATTTATTCATTTTTACTACTGTAATTTTTCTGCACACACAGACTTCTGACACATTTTCTTCCCTCCGTATTCCGAACGATTATTCTCTTCATCTTTGAGGTACGTCCTTGTCCGTTTAGTTTTTTGTTGTTTGGCTATACTCTTCTTCCTGTCGGACCCATTATGTCAGAGTCTACAGCGTCTTTTGAATATGAGGATGTATCCATGCCGGAGGGTTCACATGTTAAGAAGGATATACACCTGAGGCCGTCTACGATGGATGATGGTGAGGTACTTGTGGTAGTGGAAACTTTTAGGATTCCAAAGGATTTACACCCGAGGGCGCCTCCGTCGGGTATGACGATGGACCGACTTCCTGCGGATGCCATTGGCTTATACGCGGAGTATTTCTTTGACGGAGGTCTTACCGTCCCTTTTTCTACCTTTCTCTTAGATGTTATTAGATATTTTAAGATTCACATATCTCAGTTGGTTCCGTTGGGTATGCACCGTGCCACTCTTTTTGAGGTGTATTGCCGGAGCCTGCACATTCCTCCTACTACTCCTCTGTTCCGTGTCTTCTACAAACTTAGCAAACAAGGTTGTTGGTTTTCATTTGAGAAACCTGTACACAAGGATAGAAAAATTTGTTTCGGAGAGTTTCCTTCCTGTCTCAAGGGCTGGAAGTATCATTTTTTCTTGATCGATAGGAGAGCCATTCCTTTTGCCATGCCTTGGAGGCATTCGGACTCGTATGTGTCTGATCCATTTCCTAAGAGGGGTGAATACGATGTTGCTCATGCCGATAGGTTGGCTGAGACGATCATTGAGCCGTGCCAAGTTCCCCAGTCTTTCTTATACGCGCTGGGTCTTTCGGATCATTGGGAGTTTACCGGCTTTCGTCCGGCTTTAAGGGATGAGCAGGGGAGGGGTATAGCCTTTATTATAAATATGAACTTTTACATTGTGCCTCTTTTTTTTATATTTTTTATTTTTAACCATATGCCTTATTTGTCCACAGGTATAACTATGTCGAGCTACTTGAAGAAACCTCCTCTCTGAAAGACGGTGAATGTGGTAAAGGGGGACCCGCTGCCGCAGGGGCAAGGTCATTCGCCCCTTGGCCTCCAATGCTGAAGTTCCTGAAAAGGATGAGGAGTTGAAGAGGGTTGAGGTGCCGGATGACATGGTGCTGGCTGCCAAAGATAAGAAGAAGGAGCAGGCAGCTAAGTTGGGCTCCAAGAAACCTCCGTCCAAAAGAGCCAGTGGAAGTATCTCCTCCAAGGTTCATAAGAGGTCCAAGCAGTCTGCTGACCATGTTATTGATCTGGATGCTACGGAAGGGGTTGAGGAGCTGGAGCCAATCCGCTCGTTGCATCCGAAGGATATCCCCTCTGGTATGTCCGTAAACTTTCTGTTCATAGCTTTTTCTTGATTTGTTTGTCATTTATTTGACGAATGTTTTTTATTTTCAGGGAGCTCGAAGGATGGTTCCCGTCGTTCGGGCAAGGGACTTGTTGATGAGGAGGATGTCCAAGTGGATATAGAGGGAGATGATGATGATGATGATACTTTTGTTCCAGCCTGGATGGTGAAGAGGGGGACTCGCATGAACAATGCGAACATCTGCCAAGACATGCTGATTAACTTGGCCACCCCGGCTGAAGAGAGACATTTAGATGGTCAAGATGACACCGAGGCTATCCGAAGGTCTTGGTTACTACTGGGCAAGCATGCTACGGCTCAAGCGGACGTCATTTTCCGCTTTGAGTCTCTTAAGCGTGAGTATCAGAAGTTGTCCGAGACTCATCAAGGGTGTGACCAGGTTCTGGAGGATAAAAGCAAGAGGTTGGATGAGGTGGTTGGGGAGTTGAATGAGTTGAAAGATAAGCATGCGGCATGTGGTGAGATGAATCCGGAGGGGGTTCAGAAGTTGCGTGCTGAGAATCCTGGTCTGGAGGATAGGGTCGCCCAACTTGTGGTGGAGAAGGAGGAGTGGAGAAAAGTTTCTGCTGAGCAGGCTGAGAGGATAAAGTTGTTGGAGGACAGTTTGTCCGATGCTAAGTTGAAGTTAGCTGATGAAGAAAAGGCTTATAAGGAGCTTCACCAGGAGAAGCAAGAAATTGCCATAGCTGCCGGAAATGTAGAAATGGAGCGAAACTGAATTGTTAATGAGTTCGTTCCGGAAGCTATTCATCGTTTCCTTGGTAGTCATGAGTTCCGGTCAACTTTGGTAGAACCGTTCAATTTATATTATCAATCCGGACTGATAGATGGGGCTGGATTATTCGAGGAGCCGGAGAAAGCGGCCAAATTGTTAGGGGAAGTTGAAGGGATGGATTTCGAGGCCGGTGAGAAATACGGTTTGTTATATGATCAGGCCCTCTCCCAAGACTATCCTTTCATCCAGAAGATCCGCCAAACCATTTACAGGAAGTTTGATGAATTAATTGCCTTGGTTCCGGATCCCGATCCTATTCCAGTAGTTGACGAACCGATGGTTGAATCTCATACCGAGAATCCCTCCGGTAATCCTTCTACGGATCAGACTGCCTCGGCCTTTCTTTGAGTGATGTTTTTAAGGGTTTGCATATCTCCATTTTGACTATGGGTATAGGTATTGCAAACCCTTTGTGAAGCTATTGTTACTACAATCTTTCCGTTGTGAACCTTGTTTCGGAGTCCGGGTACCTCCATTTTGACTATGGGTTTAGGTATTCCGGACTCTCCATGAAGCTCTTATTTCTTCCTTGTTGCAGATGTAATAGCATAGGGTATCTGATGTTCCGTTATTTTGTAGGATAGTTTCTTCGGAACAATTTGATGTATTTGGTGGCTTTGAAATAGAATCATTCTATCTTTTGTTATTCCGTTATTCCGGAACACCTAATGTAACTAATTTTGATCGGATGAATATATATCATTTATCTTTGTTATTTTTATTATGTATACGCTGTGTTATGTGCGTTCCGGGACATTTATGCCTTTCAACTATTGGTTTTATATTGCATCCATCTCACTTTATGTATCAATCATGGTTACTTTCGTATTTTTATCGTAGTCAATACTCATTAGGAGTTTTACTATATCGGACAACTTGTGCCCTTCGGTTTTTGGCCTTGGATAACATCCACTTGGATAATACCCACATGGGGTTTCGTTATTGTGGACAACTTGTGCCCTTCAGCTCTTGGCCTTAGATTATACCCACTTGGGATTTTATTATACCGGACAACTTGTGTCCTCCGGATCTTGGCCTTAGATTATACCCACTTGGGGTTTTGTTACTACGGACAACTTGTGTCCTTCGGCCCTTGGCCTTAGATTATACCCACTTGGGGTTTTGTTATTACGAACAACTTATGTCCTTCGGCTCTTGGCCTTAGATTATACCCACTTGGGGTTTTGTTACTACGGACAACTTGTGTCCTTCGGCCCTTGGCCTTAGATTATACCCACTTGGGGTTTTGTTTCATGCTAAGTAATTTTACATTAAGACAAGAACAACTTTTCTTGCGGCCCAACTGCATAATATGCTTTATTGATAATAAGAAGATGGCTCATGCCTTTCAATAAGTCTATTGGAATCACTGACTACATAAAACATTTTTTCAAATTGATTGCATGCCAGGTTCGAGGTACTTCTGTGTCATCCATGGTTTGTAGCTTGTACGTTCCGTATTGGTATGCTTCTGTTATCCGATAGGGACCTTCTCAGTTTGGCCCTAATTTTCCTTGATCTTCTACTCTGCTTGCCTCGTTCTTCCGATATACAAAGTCCCCTACCTTGAACGCCTCAGGCCTAACCCTTCGGTTGTAGTACTGTTCCACCTTCTTTTTGTACTTAGCTTCTCTTATAGCTGCCATTTCTCTCCTTTCTTCCAACAAATTCAAGTTTAAACCGATTTCATCATCGTTGTCTTCCGCGTTTGCCATCATGGTCCGAAAGGTAGGCATACCGATTTCCGCTGGGATGACCGCTTCGCTTCCATAGGTCAGGCTAAAGGGGGTTTCTCCGTTACTAGTTTTTAGGGTGGTACGGAATGCCCACAATATGTTCGGTAACTCATCTACCCATCCGGCTCTTTCCCTTCCAAGTCGTGACTTGAATCCTTTCATCAGGCTTTTGTTTGCTCTTTCCACCAATCCGTTGGCCTGAGGATGAGCTACGGCCGTGTTGATTTGTGTGATATTCAATCTCTCGCACCAACTTTTGAATGGATCTCCCACAAAATTACTTCCATTATCCGTGACGATTATCTTGGGCAAGCCGAACCTACAGACGATGTTATTCCACTCAAATTTTTTCACTTCTTTTCCGGTCGTCTTGGCCAGGGGTTTTGCTTCCATCCACTTAGTAAAGTAGTCAATGGCTACGATCACATATTTGACCTTACCTGGAGCTTCGGGTAAAGGTCCTAGCACATCTATTGCCCATTGGAAGAACGGCCACGGAGCCATGATGGAGGTTAAGATAGTTTTTGGTAATTTGAGGACTGGAGCGTGTATCTGGCATGAGTCACACTTCTGGATAACTTCTCTGGCGTCCCGGTGCATGGTTGGCCAATAATAGCCTTGCCTCATTAGTTTAGCTACAACGGATCGTGGTCCGGAGTGCATGCCACATGCTCCTTCGTGCACTTCCCGGATGACATAATTGGCCTGGAGAGGTCCTACACATCGTAGCATGGGTCCTAGATAGGATTTTTTGAATAGTACATCATCGATCAGTGTGTACTGGCTTATTTTCATACGAAGGTTTCGGGCTTCATTCAGGTCTTCCGGCCATTTCCCTTCTTTTAAGCATCGGAGTATGGGCGACATCCAGTTTTCTTCCTCTTCTTCAACTATTGTACTGATTATCTCTTCTTCGGTGGATGGTTTCTCCAACACTTCCACTAAGATTTCTTTTGTTAAGTGATTGAACGCTACGGATGCTAGCTTGCTTAGTACGTCTGCTTTCTGGTTTTGTGCCCTCGGAATATTCCTTATCTTAAAATGTTTGAAGCAAGCAATATATTCTTTAGCCTTAGCGAGATATTTGGTCATGCTTTCCGTGTATGCAGTGAATTCTCCGTTGATTTGACTTGCCACCAAGTTTGAGTCCACCCTTACGTCCAGCGCTTCTATATGCATTTCTCTTACGATTCGTAGTACGGCAAGGAGTGCTTCGTATTCTGCTCCGTTGTTAGTAGCTTCAAATTTTAGTCTAAGGGCATACGTATATTCTTCTTTTTCTGGACTAATCAACACTAACCCAGCTCCGAAACCTTTTTTACTGGAGGCTCCGTCAGTATACAAGATCCATTCTCCAGTTTGGGAGACATTGCATATCTCCTTGCCCTTCCTTTTTGGATCCGGATAGACAGTTCCGATGGGTACTTCGTTGATGAAATCAGCTAACACTTGTCCTTTGACGGCATTTCTGGGCACGTAGGTGATGTTGTAAGCTCCTAGTTCCACCGTGTATTTGGCTAATCGTCCGGAAGATTCAGCTCTGTTTAGTACTTGCTTGATCGGGTAGTCCGTTATGACCTTGATAGGGTGAGCTTCAAAATATCGCCTTAGTCTTCTAGACAGATGTAGCAGTGTTAAGGCCAATTTTTCAACCGGAGCATATCTTTTTTCGGCCTCATGCAAAGTTCGGCTTACGTAGTGAACAGGGATTTGTCGTCCTTCCCTTTCAACCATCATTACCCCGCTGATTGCCTCCGTTGCTGCCGATAGGTATAGGTACATATCTTCTTTTGGCTTTGGCGTTGTTAATCATGGTAGTTCTAGGATCATCTTCTTCATTTCTTGGAAAGCCTTTTCAGCTTCCTCCGTCCACTGTTATCTTTGGTGATGTTCTTCAAGGTTTCGAAGAAGGGTAAGGATCTTTCGACGGATTTTGATAAGAAGCGGTTTAACGCAGCCAACTTGCCACTTAAACTTTGCATTTCCTTTAGTGATTTTGGGGATTGCATATCGGCAATTGCCCGGGTTTTCTTAGGATTTTCCCTAATCCCTTCGGAAGTTATCATGTACCCGAGAAACTTACCTTCTTCAACTCCGAAAGAACATTTCTTAGGGTTTAATTTCATATTGATTTCCCAGAGATTGTTAAATGTTTCTGCTATATCGGCCAGAAGCTCTTTCTCCGTTTGGCTTTTAATGACCATGTCGTCTACATATACCTCCAAATTTCTGCCAATTTGCGTCCGGAATGCGGAGTCTACCAGCTTCTGGTAGGTTGCCCCGGCATTTTTCAATCCGAACGGCATTTTGAAATAGCAGTATGTCCCATGATCAGTATAGAAGGCTGTTTTCTCCTCGTCTTCCTTTGCCATTTGTACTTGGTGATAACCTTTGTAAGCATCCAGGAAGCATTTATATCGGAATCCCATTACTGATTCAATCTTCCAATCTATCTCCGGAAGTGGATAGTAGTCTTTTCGGCAAGATGAGTTGAGATTTTTGAAATCGATACACATCCTCCAACTCTCGTCCGGCTTTTTTACTAACACGGGATTGGATATCCAGGTTGGGTATCGGACGGGCCTGATTATCCCTGCTTTTAACCATTCTTCTACGTCTTTGTTTATAGCCTAATTCTTTTCTTCTGAGAAGAATCTCTTCTTTTGGGCAACAGGTTTGTCTTGGATATTCACATTGAGTTTATGTTCCGCTGCCCATCGAGGAACACCAGTCATATCCGAAGGTTCCCAAGCGAAAACGTCTTGGCTGTTTTTGAGCAAAGTTATTAGCTGCCTTCTTCCTTCTTTTGAAATTTTTTTCCTATTGTTACGAATTGCTCTGGGTAAGCCGGATGAACCAACACCTCTTCGGTTTCCGCTGTTCCTTCGCCTGTCGCGGGTTCTGGAAGACTTTCAACCTTCTTTTCTTTTTCCATCAAGAATTTTTCTTCTAGCTTCCTGCATTCCGATATGATGACCGATCGGGTGACCAAAGTGGCAATACCTCTTGGTGTCGGGAATTTCATCATGGCGTGCATTGTGGAAGGGATAGCTCTTAATTTCTTCATTCCGGAACGTCCCAGTATTATGTTATAGGGAGAGGGGGATCTTACTACTGCGAATACCATAGTCATCCGGCGATATAGTCCTTCGTTTCCGAAGCACACCTCTAGCTCTAGTTTGCCCAACAGACTTATCGCTTCTCCGGCGAATCCGACTAGCGGTGTGTTCGTTTCTGTCAGTCGGGACTGGATGGAGGGGTCAAGGTTTAGAAAGCAATGTTCATACATTACTTCTATTGAAGCGCCTTGGTCTACGTATATCCTGCGTACAGTATACCCTTCGATCTCTGCTTCCACTATCAATGGTTCTTCTGAAGCATCTCCGGGGAGTATGGGAGGGAAACTTATAGGAGTGTTCATCCATTCCTCCTCCTGATCCCTGATTTTTCGTTTATATTTTCCTGCCGGATATCGAATCATATTGATGATTCGTCCTTGGTTGGGGTGATTGTTATTTCTCTGGGGTACTCTCTCTCTTTGCCGAACATCTCTGATCAAGTGGTCCAGTTTGCCCATCTCCATAGCTTTTTTGAGTTTTTCTTTTAGGTTGTGACAGTCGTTGGTGAGGTGACCTTTTTCTCC
Organism: Artemisia argyi; assembly: GCA_030686995.1. NCBI lineage: Eukaryota > Viridiplantae > Streptophyta > Magnoliopsida > Asterales > Asteraceae > Artemisia > Artemisia argyi. The sequence continues at coordinate 208,886,828 of CM060684.1, read as the reverse complement.
ATGATAGTCACAATACTTATCCATGTTTTCTCTGGCAGGTCTTCCTCTCAACGGAGGTGGTGCCGGAAGTCTAAGATGGTGTTCAGTTGCGAGGATTTCTTTGGGGGCTTTCGTGAGTACGTTTAAGTCTAAGGGCCGGACATCCCTCATTTTACATCATTGCGGCGGTAATCCGTTCCGTACTCATTCCTGTTTGGGTTTTCATTCCTAGCTTGCCTGTAAGGCGCATAGTGATCATTTTGCCTGGGTCGGAATTCTTCCCGATGAGTATCTCGCCTATGATTCCCTCGGAAAGAGGATCGCTGCATGCTCTGGTCGTTCCGGTTATATGAGTTGGGATGGTAATCTTTCCTGTAGTTATCTGCTCGTTCTCCCCTCGGTACCTCGGTCAACCGATATGCTCTCTCGGAACGAATGAAGTCGTCTACCCTCATCATCATCATCTCGGTTACCGTCCGGGGGATCTTTTTAGAGAATCTCTGTAACACCCCCAATTCATGGATGCAGCGGAATTCGAACTGGGTGTTACTTGACAGCACAATAGTCACAATAATAGAAAACGAACTCCAATTGAGTCGTTTTAAAAGATTTATCATTCAAATTGTATAAATATCAGAGATTTACAAAATGAGGTCCCAAATGGTTCCGTGTTACAATGTATAATAAATGTGTTTTTGAATGATAATAAAATTTATAGCCCTCTTGAGTATCCGTGTCCTTCCGTGCCATCCTTGATCGTCATGAACCTGAAATACATGCTTGAGAGGTCAACACAAAGGTTGAGTGATATTCATAGAGTTTGTTAAATCGTTTGAACACAATGTGTTGGTAGTTAAATCGTTTGAACACCATAATCGTAGTGTTTGTAGGTAAATCGTTTGAACACAATAATCGTAGTGTTTGTAGGTAAATCGTTTGAACACAATAATCGTAGTGTGAGCTGTAGACTCACACCAATGTTTGGAAAACAAAACAGGTAGGCTACGTTATTATACGCCCATAAAATGTATTATACACTAAGCTTATGAAACCAAAACGTTAACGTGTACCAATATCGATCGGCAGATTTATCCCGGTAGGTACTTTGCCGTCATACCTAATGTCTCAAATATTAATGCATTTGTTTGAACTAATCAAAACAAATGGGATTCGTCAATCCCAATAGGCCTATTCACAATATTCGCGCTCACTTACAAGTAACCCTCGCAAGTGATTAAATGGTTCATACTAAGGGATCTTGGTTTGGCAAGGATGTTACTTAGTGATAATAAAACATAGTCGAATAGCATACAGTAGAAAGCATTGTGTTCGAGTAGAAAAATAATAGCATGTATTTCCCCCAAGGGTTTGTAAAACATTGAAGTAATGTAAAGTGGGGCTATGAACTCACCTTAAGTAAGATAGCAAGTAATGAATGTAATGGTTGAATCGTGAAGGTTTCTACGAGCAACCTATAATCGAATGTTGCGACTTAGGATCGGAGTAATGTCTAATGGAGACATAAACACGCCAATATATATCTTGCACTTAGTCCATGATGTGGTATAATGTATAGTATAAGTCTTTGAAAGAAAGATTCATGAAACATGTATGTTTTGTATATCGTTTACTACCGTTCGGGCCGACATAATTCAGAAGTCATGTTAGTAAGCGTTCGAGGAGCCAGGACACTTTAATTCGTAAATCCACAACTCAACTCGACGGCTTACATAATGAACTCCTCACATGAGGCTCCCTACTATTGTAGTAGTTGATAAAGTATAAGTTTTGATCCGAAAAGTTACATGTCCGATATTTGAATAAACTTAGGAAAGTTTATTGGTACATGAAGATTGTTATTAGGGGTAGTTTCATAAGTCTTGTATGACCATTTTCTCTTGGTAATATCTCATGGTTTCCTTTTAGGTGAAGTAGATCCAAATTGCTTGTTCATGTTATCGACTAATTCATTGTTTCATGTTTACGCCTATGTAAGTTGGTATGGTCATTTCGTCATGGCCTAGCCATGACCTTTGGTCCTTGTTCCAAGGTCATGAGACACAACCTTGGCTCTAGCCATGGTGGTGGTCTTGATTATAGGTCATAAGACCCCTTTGGTCTTCATAAACCATAACCTATATGTAATGACTTTGTCTAAAAATGGGCTGTTTGGAATTTGAAGAAATTTTATCACTCGGAAAGCGTTTTTAGGGCTCGAGCTTCTTTGTTCCTGAACGAAAACGTCGTTTCGGACAACTTTCGTGTTTTAACTTTTTGATGAATCGGACCAGAAGTAGGACTTTCAAAACCCAAATTTGATCAGGAAGCTATTTGGCAGTTTTGCCGGAAATCTTTGGTAATTTCAAATCGCCATAACTTTTGACTCGTATACTCGTTTTGGGTGGTTCAAATTGCTATGGTTTCCTTGTTAAGTCCTCTAATACAATATGTAATGATCCAATATCATATTTTTACCATTTTGATCAGGTCTTGCCAAGAAAGTCACTAGTTTACTTGTTTTAGTAACTTGTTGTAACAATCAATAACAATAACTTGTTTTGCTCACTTTTATACATCATGGACATAACTACAAGACATAATATAGCACAAATAGTATGTAAATAACATGAACATGATTATTTAACAAGAATCAAGTTAGGGTTTGGCTCACAACTTTTGGCTTTCAAAGATGAAAGGAAGTTAACATGTAAGGATAGGACTTTGATAGACTTGCTTCAACCCACTTCTCTTCATGCAATCTTTCTACTCTTGTAATCTTGAAAGATGGATGATGAAGGTTGAGGTGACTTGAGTGGATTCAAACTCAAGAGAAATCACCAAGTATATGAGGTTATGGAAGTGTTTGATGAATGATAACCTATCTAGGGTTTCTACCTTGAACTAGCACTTGAATCTTGCATGAAACTAGAAGGAAATCAAGCAAAGATGAGAGTGTTGTGGTGTGGTTTGATGGCCGGCCAAAGGAGGGGAATGGGGGCTTTTATAGGGTCTTAAGGAGGTTAGAAATGTTGACTAGTCCAACCTTGGAGGCCAAGGTGAACACATGGATCAAATCTAAGGCCATTAAGCTTGAGATCAAGCCACCTAGTGTGAAAACCCCCCCCCCTATGGCGGTTCATATGGACTTGGAGAGCAAGGGTTGGCTTTTGGATGATATTATCCAAGATATCTAGTTAGTTTTGACTCCGGGAAATGCCAATCGTAAATGATTAAGCCTCAAAACGTAAAACCGGGTGTCGTAAAATTATGGAACTTGAAAGTATTGATAAACATGTCCATATGTCCCATAATAAAATATAAAATGAGTGGTAGGTTCCATTTGGGTGGTAAACCCTGCTAAAAACTGGAAACACGGGTCTAAAACGCGTAATACGTAAAATGTACGAATTTTACGTAAAACTGAGAAAAGTAAAATGTTACTTTTCTAATATGATATAAATGATTTAAAATGACTTATAATGTCTAGACTGGGCTCAGTCTAGTGTCGGTTGGTGTTAAATGTCTTTTAGACATCAAACCGTAAGCCTAAAAATCAAGGAATGACTTTTGGTCAAAGGAGGAGGGAAAAATTATGTTGACTTTTTCTAATAAGTTTGAAAACTCAAAACGTCTTAGAAACTCGTTTCGTGGTCTAACGGTTAATCGCCCATTCGGTTAAGCGTGCTCATGTGAGAGTAGTACCGACTTGGGTGACCTGCTGGGAAGTCTTTGGTCGTTTTTCTCAGTCACGATTAATTCTCAAATAAATCATGAGTGTGTCAAACATTTTTCTGATGCGGGGTCACTTAACGCGGTCGAGTTTTGTTGTACGTGGAATTTCTGAATGACGTTTTACCCTAAAACGTGTAATTCCTTAATAACTTTCACGAAAATGATCTGACGAATGTCAAACATTTAATTTGCCATGGAAATGATTTATCACTCAAGAATATCAAATAAAAATCAACTTTCGGGAAAGTTTCGGGAAAAATGAATAGTAAAAGTGAATAGTGAAATTTTCCGGGAATGGTAATTAACCTGAAAATGCGAATTGTTACAGTCTCTACCCCTTACGGGGAACTTCGTCCCGAAGTTCTTTGTGTGTCATATGTTGGAGTGGTGTCAATGAAAAGGTGTGGTTACTTATAAGGACTAAAGTCTGGGATTACTAGTGATGTAGTTTGATTTGTCGTTTCAGTGTATGGTGTATCAATAGAGATTGATAACATGGTTGAATATCAGTAGAGATCCCTATAATAGTCAAATATCAAAGAAAATTGATATAGCAGTCGATTATCAATAGAAATTGATATAGTAGTTGTACAGAAATTGATATAGTTAAATATCAAAATGGAAATTGATATAGTTGTCAAGTATCAATAGCAATTGATATAATAGTTGAACAACAATAGCAATTTACATAGGAATCCAATAAATGGAAATTGATATAGTAGTGGAATATCAATGGAAATTGGGATAGTAGTCGCAATCATAGTCTAGTAGGTAATCGGTTGTTGTACCTAGTGTTTATGTCATGGTTTGAAGCGATGTCGGTGAAAAGATAGGATTTCTTGTGGCGAATATAATGTAGGTATCATGCCATACCCGAGCAATGTAATGTAGGTATCATGCCATACCCGAGCAATGTAATGTAGGTATCAAGCCATACCCGAGCAATGTAATGTAGGTATCAAGCCATACCCGAGCAATGTAATGTAGGTATCAAGCCATACCCGAGCAATGTAATGTAGGTATCAAGCCATACCCGAGCAATGTAATGTAGGTATCAAGCCATACCCGAGCAATGTAATGTAGGTTGACTTCATACTTATGTTATTTCGGATACAAATAAGCCCACTTGTTTATAATTCTTTATTTACATAGAGAGGCATCCCAAACAATGTAAATAGAGGAATATAAACTTATGGTTCGGTGATTTACAATTTCTTTATTTAAATGAAAAGGCATCCCAATCCATTCAAATAATTACAAATCATCCTACTTAAGAATTTCCAACACAACATTCATACTTAGCCGGTGAGTTACAAGGTAGTGTATTATGAGATGATATTGGCGTTCCAAAAGTACAAGATGAATATTCAAACTTGTAAAGCTGATGAGGGTACTTGTGGTGTAACTAAGGATGATTTGAGCTTTAAAAGTGCATCAAAATCTGTTAATGAGCTTATGGTTCCAACGGTTGTGAAGATAATGTTATGATATGTTGATGAACAAAAGTGTGTAGTGTATGCTTAACATTAATACTCTTAGGTATAGATGTTGAGTTTGCTTTAAAAAATCTTAAGAGATTTTAAAAGTTTATGATGGAATGGTATCCTTAGGACCTAAACAGGATAGTACTTCTACAGGATGAAGAGAATAATTGATAACTATCCCAAGATAGTAGTTCGGATTATCTCATAAATGAAAAATTTCAAGAATGAAATTAGGTAACACAAATAAGGTGTTAAGATTTCGCTGAGTGGTAAGACATTATCGTGTCTCTAGATTGTTTTAATGTATTCTGGTGGTTTATCGTGTTCATGTAGGAAATCAACCTAACATAACCCTAGTACAACTACTCTCAGTATTTGAAATTTTAAGTCGAATATAGTTAGTCAGACTATATTCCACTGTCCCTAGGTTAAATATAGGTGACTAGTCTATATTTAGCCGAGGTTCGATAAAATTTTCAAATACCTAAATTAGGTATACTTGTGATATGTCCGTTGCTTTCGGGAAACTGTCCACTAAACGAAGGCCATGTCAACCCTTAAGTTGCAAGTCCCGTATGTTTTCATATTCCATTGCATAGAAGGTAGTAAGGGTAGATACGTATGGAAAGGAAGTTTTAAGTAGTTCTAAAATAGAACATACTTGGCCAGGATCACGAACTTTTAATAATGGAGGTTTCATCAGAAACTTTGATGAATGTAGAGAAAGTTCAGCTTTTGTCGATGATGGATTAGTTTGTCCTTTAGAAATCTCATATTTCTTGTTTGGAAATCGTTAGATTGTGATGGGTTTTTGATATCATAAGAAATGATATTGATGAGGTCGTGAAATAATTCCAGAGACCATTGCACAAATCACAATGTCTCGGAAGTAGGTTAGACCATTGTGCAATTCACAATGTCTGGGAAGTAAGTTAAACCATTAGGTGACTCAAAACATTTGAGAAATGATTAAGACCATTGTATCATACAATGCCTTGGAAAATGAATGAGTCCATTGTATCTCACAATGTCTTGGCAAATGAATGAGGCCATTGTATCTCACAATGTCTTGAAAAATGAATGAGACCATTGTATCTCACAATGTCTTGAAAAATGAATGAGACCATTGTATCTCACAATGTCTTGAAAAATGAATGAGACCATTGTATCTCACAATGTCTTGAAAAATGAATGAGACCATTGTATCTCACAATGTCTTGAAAAATGAATGAGACCATTGTATCTCACAATGTCTTGGAAAATGAATGTTGGAGTAGGAACATGATTGGGAGAGTGTGGCTATGTCGAAATGCCTTAGAATAGGCATACACAGATATGTTTAGTCCATTGTTTAGATAAATGATTGAAAATAAACCGAGTTTATATATCAATAAACTAATATGTTCATGTAGCATAAAATGCCTAGTGTGTATATATCAATATACTTATATGTGTTCATGTAGCATAAAATGCCTAATGTGTATATATCAATATACTAATATGTTTGTGAAGCATAACATGCTTACTAAGTCCATAATCGTCTGGAGGATGGAAGACACGGAGAGCGGAAGGCTATAAAATGTTTTTGTTTGTGATTGTAGTTATAGTTTAGGTCTCACTTAGACCCGTTTCTCTATAACCATGGCTCTGGTACCAATCTGTAACACCCCCAATTCATGGATGCAGCGGAATTCGAACTGGGTGTTACTTGACAGCACAATAGTCACAATAATAGAAAACGAACTCCAATTGAGTCGTTTTAAAAGATTTATCATTCAAATTGTATAAATATCAGAGATTTACAAAATGAGGTCCCAAATGGTTCCGTGTTACAATGTATAATAAATGTGTTTTTGAATGATAATAAAATTTATAGCCCTCTTGAGTATCCGTGTCCTTCCGTGCCATCCTTGATCGTCATGAACCTGAAATACATGCTTGAGAGGTCAACACAAAGGTTGAGTGATATTCATAGAGTTTGTTAAATCGTTTGAACACAATGTGTTGGTAGTTAAATCGTTTGAACACCATAATCGTAGTGTTTGTAGGTAAATCGTTTGAACACAATAATCGTAGTGTTTGTAGGTAAATCGTTTGAACACAATAATCGTAGTGTGAGCTGTAGACTCACACCAATGTTTGGAAAACAAAACAGGTAGGCTACGTTATTATACGCCCATAAAATGTATTATACACTAAGCTTATGAAACCAAAACGTTAACGTGTACCAATATCGATCGGCAGATTTATCCCGGTAGGTACTTTGCCGTCATACCTAATGTCTCAAATATTAATGCATTTGTTTGAACTAATCAAAACAAATGGGATTCGTCAATCCCAATAGGCCTATTCACAATATTCGCGCTCACTTACAAGTAACCCTCGCAAGTGATTAAATGGTTCATACTAAGGGATCTTGGTTTGGCAAGGATGTTACTTAGTGATAATAAAACATAGTCGAATAGCATACAGTAGAAAGCATTGTGTTCGAGTAGAAAAATAATAGCATGTATTTCCCCCAAGGGTTTGTAAAACATTGAAGTAATGTAAAGTGGGGCTATGAACTCACCTTAAGTAAGATAGCAAGTAATGAATGTAATGGTTGAATCGTGAAGGTTTCTACGAGCAACCTATAATCGAATGTTGCGACTTAGGATCGGAGTAATGTCTAATGGAGACATAAACACGCCAATATATATCTTGCACTTAGTCCATGATGTGGTATAATGTATAGTATAAGTCTTTGAAAGAAAGATTCATGAAACATGTATGTTTTGTATATCGTTTACTACCGTTCGGGCCGACATAATTCAGAAGTCATGTTAGTAAGCGTTCGAGGAGCCAGGACACTTTAATTCGTAAATCCACAACTCAACTCGACGGCTTACATAATGAACTCCTCACATGAGGCTCCCTACTATTGTAGTAGTTGATAAAGTATAAGTTTTGATCCGAAAAGTTACATGTCCGATATTTGAATAAACTTAGGAAAGTTTATTGGTACATGAAGATTGTTATTAGGGGTAGTTTCATAAGTCTTGTATGACCATTTTCTCTTGGTAATATCTCATGGTTTCCTTTTAGGTGAAGTAGATCCAAATTGCTTGTTCATGTTATCGACTAATTCATTGTTTCATGTTTACGCCTATGTAAGTTGGTATGGTCATTTCGTCATGGCCTAGCCATGACCTTTGGTCCTTGTTCCAAGGTCATGAGACACAACCTTGGCTCTAGCCATGGTGGTGGTCTTGATTATAGGTCATAAGACCCCTTTGGTCTTCATAAACCATAACCTATATGTAATGACTTTGTCTAAAAATGGGCTGTTTGGAATTTGAAGAAATTTTATCACTCGGAAAGCGTTTTTAGGGCTCGAGCTTCTTTGTTCCTGAACGAAAACGTCGTTTCGGACAACTTTCGTGTTTTAACTTTTTGATGAATCGGACCAGAAGTAGGACTTTCAAAACCCAAATTTGATCAGGAAGCTATTTGGCAGTTTTGCCGGAAATCTTTGGTAATTTCAAATCGCCATAACTTTTGACTCGTATACTCGTTTTGGGTGGTTCAAATTGCTATGGTTTCCTTGTTAAGTCCTCTAATACAATATGTAATGATCCAATATCATATTTTTACCATTTTGATCAGGTCTTGCCAAGAAAGTCACTAGTTTACTTGTTTTAGTAACTTGTTGTAACAATCAATAACAATAACTTGTTTTGCTCACTTTTATACATCATGGACATAACTACAAGACATAATATAGCACAAATAGTATGTAAATAACATGAACATGATTATTTAACAAGAATCAAGTTAGGGTTTGGCTCACAACTTTTGGCTTTCAAAGATGAAAGGAAGTTAACATGTAAGGATAGGACTTTGATAGACTTGCTTCAACCCACTTCTCTTCATGCAATCTTTCTACTCTTGTAATCTTGAAAGATGGATGATGAAGGTTGAGGTGACTTGAGTGGATTCAAACTCAAGAGAAATCACCAAGTATATGAGGTTATGGAAGTGTTTGATGAATGATAACCTATCTAGGGTTTCTACCTTGAACTAGCACTTGAATCTTGCATGAAACTAGAAGGAAATCAAGCAAAGATGAGAGTGTTGTGGTGTGGTTTGATGGCCGGCCAAAGGAGGGGAATGGGGGCTTTTATAGGGTCTTAAGGAGGTTAGAAATGTTGACTAGTCCAACCTTGGAGGCCAAGGTGAACACATGGATCAAATCTAAGGCCATTAAGCTTGAGATCAAGCCACCTAGTGTGAAAACCCCCCCCCCCCTATGGCGGTTCATATGGACTTGGAGAGCAAGGGTTGGCTTTTGGATGATATTATCCAAGATATCTAGTTAGTTTTGACTCCGGGAAATGCCAATCGTAAATGATTAAGCCTCAAAACGTAAAACCGGGTGTCGTAAAATTATGGAACTTGAAAGTATTGATAAACATGTCCATATGTCCCATAATAAAATATAAAATGAGTGGTAGGTTCCATTTGGGTGGTAAACCCTGCTAAAAACTGGAAACACGGGTCTAAAACGCGTAATACGTAAAATGTACGAATTTTACGTAAAACTGAGAAAAGTAAAATGTTACTTTTCTAATATGATATAAATGATTTAAAATGACTTATAATGTCTAGACTGGGCTCAGTCTAGTGTCGGTTGGTGTTAAATGTCTTTTAGACATCAAACCGTAAGCCTAAAAATCAAGGAATGACTTTTGGTCAAAGGAGGAGGGAAAAATTATGTTGACTTTTTCTAATAAGTTTGAAAACTCAAAACGTCTTAGAAACTCGTTTCGTGGTCTAACGGTTAATCGCCCATTCGGTTAAGCGTGCTCATGTGAGAGTAGTACCGACTTGGGTGACCTGCTGGGAAGTCTTTGGTCGTTTTTCTCAGTCACGATTAATTCTCAAATAAATCATGAGTGTGTCAAACATTTTTCTGATGCGGGGTCACTTAACGCGGTCGAGTTTTGTTGTACGTGGAATTTCTGAATGACGTTTTACCCTAAAACGTGTAATTCCTTAATAACTTTCACGAAAATGATCTGACGAATGTCAAACATTTAATTTGCCATGGAAATGATTTATCACTCAAGAATATCAAATAAAAATCAACTTTCGGGAAAGTTTCGGGAAAAATGAATAGTAAAAGTGAATAGTGAAATTTTCCGGGAATGGTAATTAACCTGAAAATGCGAATTGTTACAATCTCTTTGCCAGCTCCGGACATTTACAACCGTCCATAAAAGAGGATATTTGCATCACCTCCGGAACTCCGGAAATACGACTAGCTTCATCGGTCCACCGTTCCTTGAATTCAGATAGGGCTTCGTTAGCTTTTCGGACAATCTTAGTTATCTCCATAGGGTCTCGGATACATTTCCTTCGTAGAGCAAATCTTTGCACGAATTGTTCACATAAAGTGTCCCAGTTGTCGATACTTCCTCGGGGAAGGCTATCGAACCATCCCCTAGCTGCATCATCTAAGATTTGTTGAAACATCATACACCATATGGGCATAGGCCAGGCACCTTGGTTGGCAGCTCCTTCGAACCTTGTGATGTGATCATCCGGATCGGTGGATCCATCATATAACTTTATGTGAGAAGGCATTGAGTATTTTGTATTTTTAGGTCCGATGAAATCGATTATCCTTCGGGTAAATGGGCTTTTGGACGCTGCCTTGAAAGGCTTGGACAGATCGTCCGTCACTTCCTCTTCTGCTTTCTGAGCTTCGATATCCTGATGTTCTTCATCCTCGAAATCGAGCTGAATAGGTTTGATCGGTGTTACTCCTGTGGCGTTGTGTTGTTGGATTAGAGCTTTCAATGTAGTGAGTTGGTTATGGATTTGTTCAATGCTACTTGGAGTTACTTCTGAGTTTTTCCCACTTCCTTCAGGTGTTGTTGGAGCAGGACCTGTCATCTCTAAGTCAAGGTAGAGTGAATGACGAGTCCCACGGATGGCGCCAATTTGTTGAAGTAAAAGTTTGCTTCTACTTCGGACAAGCGAGATGAATCCTTCGGACTATGGAATGGTCCTCCGGATTCAGGGTGATCCTAGTTGATGGTTGGTTGCTTCGGATATCTGCAAAACAGATACGTCCGTTAGTCTCGCTCCGGGAATGTATCTCAGGACCAACCTCCGGCGTGAGAGTAAGTATATGTTTTTAGAGAAAGAAAGTATAAGTAATATTAGAGAGAGAGAATTAGTTAACCTTTAAGTGAATATTTCTTTCTCTATTTATAGGCCTTCAATATGGAATGCCAGGCTGGTATGTACTTAGCTCCTTATTGTTTGCTAATTCATGCTCCATTATCATATACTTGGTGTACTTGTTTGTACCTTAACTCATGTACTTATTAGTTTACCCGAATGGCTCTGATCTCCGGAGGGTTGAGGTCATGCGGACATTCTCAACCCTTCGGATATAGGTGTAGCTAATTTAGATACATTTGTGTAAGTCTTATTTGACATAGATCCGGAAGGTATTCGATCGTCCGGCCTCAATCCGGAGGGTACATACGCCAACAATGGGCTTTGTGATTCGCCTAATGAAAGGCTAGCCATGACTGAATGTGACAAGATTCCTAGAGTAGTACAGTACTCCGTTTTCTTTGCAAACTAACTGCCATTTTTATGAAATGAAATTTCAATAGGAATGCATGAACAAAGTGTTTCATTTTTGTCCTGTTTGGGTCATTTTTTGACCCATTTTTTTTCTAGCTAAGTTTTCAAAGCTTATCCCATAGACTTGTTAATTATAAAACCGAATTCAACCATTTTTTAAGTTAGTGAGTTGTATATCAAGCTCTACTATATGTCCAAATTTGCTTAATCATACACACTGTAGTGTTTCTTTGGCAGCAAATTAAAAGATCGACTATTAGAAAAACTAATCACTTGTATAAAAAACCGTACATGCATGACAACAAGATGCCAATTACCACTCTCATCATCAACATCACTGAAACAATGGGAATGAATAAGCAAGTAGCCTTCAGAAGACTCACTTACTCGTTGTTCATGATTTATGTGAATCCCACTCGAGTCATTTCGAATATCTTGAATTTGCTTCATTTGTTTACTCTCATAATACTGAAGTCAAAGCATGTGACCTATTCCACAAAAACTGTGTGGACACGATTTATAATTCTATCAAGTTGAAGAGAGAGCGATTATGTGGAAACTATGCCCAACCCATAGGATGGGTTAGCATTTTTCAACAAAGACTTAGTATTGGCTACCGTTTACTCTTCGCCATTGACTTGGAAAAGTAGAAGGTTTTGTTTATGCATATTAGCATATATACATGATCATTACCAATTATATATCATATGATTAATCTTGAGTACTTACTTTTGATTTTTAACGATCAAACGAGCATTAACTATGTGTACTACTTCCTCCAAAAAATCAACTGTTCATATGCACAATTTCACTTATGTGCTTATGATGCTCGTTTTCATGTTAACAAAAACAAGTGCTAATGATTTCAACAAATCAAGAGAATCAAAAGCTTTGCTTGCAACTAATTGGTGGGGAGATAGAAATACTTCTTCAGATCATTGTACTTGGCCTCATATTAGATGCAGTGAAGAAGGAAGTGTCATTTCAATATACTTTTACGGTGATGATAATGAAGATCTAGGTGATCTGAGAAGCCTCGACTTCGCTTCATTTCCAAACCTTATGGGTCTTTCAATTGATGAATGCAAGCTTGAAGGGAGCATCCCAGAGCAGATTGGTTTGCTATCCAACTTAGCATATCTTTCGCTTTCTGGTAATCAACTGACAGGTAAAATACCTGCCTTGTTTACCAATCTCATCCGTTTGGAATACCTTGATCTTTCTTATAACTATCTCACAGGTAAAATACCTGTCTCGTTTGGCAATCTCATCCAGTTGAAAAACCTTTATCTTTTTAATAACAATTTCACAGGTGTTTCGTTTGCCAATCTCACCAGTTTGGAAAGCCTTGATCTTTCTAATAACAATCTCACAGGTGTTTCGTTTTCGAATATCCCCAGTTTGGAAAACCTTGATCTTTCTAATAACTATATCGCAGGTGTTTCGTTTGCCAATCTCACCAGTTTGGAAAACCTTGATCTTTCTAATAACTATATCACAGGTGTTTCGTTTTCCAGTCTCACCAGTTTGGAAAGCCTTGATCTTTCTGATAACTATCTCACAGGTAAAATACATTTCTCGTTTGCCAATTTCACCCCTTTGGAAAACCTTGATCTTTCTAATAACAATCTCACAGGTGTTTCGTTTTCGAATCTCACCAGTTTGGAAAACCTTGATCTTTCTAATAACTATATCGCAGGTGTTTCGTTTGCCAATCTCACCAGTTTGGAAAACCTTAATCTTTCTAATAACTATATCACAGGTGTTTCTTTTGCCAATCTCACCAGTTTGGAAAAACTTGATCTTTCTAATAACAATCTCACAGGTGTTTCGTTTGCCAATCTCACCTGTTTGGAAAACCTTAATCTTTCTAATAACTATATCAAAGGTGTTTCGTTTTCCAATCTCACCCTTTTGGAATACCTTGATCTTTCTAATAACTATATCACAGGTGTTTCGTTTGCGGGTTTGAAGAATTTATATAATCTAGATCTTAGTCGAAATAACTTAACTGGTCAAATCCTTTCATCTTTTGGTTCCATGGTTAATCTCACAAACCTGGACCTGAGCGCAAATCAACTGAATGGATCAATCCCACCTTCACTTATAGCTAACTTGACTTACCTCGAAACGTTAAGAGACCTCAATCTCTCTAATAATAATTTCAATGTTATTATTCCATCTCAGCTAGTGAAGTTGACGAGTTTGACTACTCTGGATCTTAGTCGAAACCAATTCATGGATCTGATCCCTTCATATCTTGATTCCATGGACAATCTCACCTACTTGTCCTATCTTTCATTTCATGGGAATTTACTCACAGGTAAGTTACCAGTTTCATTAACCAATCTTACACAATTAGAAAACCTTGATCTTAGTCGAAACAACTTTACGGGTTTCATCCCACCATCTTTTGGATCCATGGCCAATCTCTACGTTCTCGACTTGAGCGACAACAATCTTGATGGTCCAATTCCATCGAGTTTTGGTAATCTAAGCCAACTGCGATTCTTAAACCTTGCCATGAATTCTATCAGTGGGCCTATTCCCCTAGATATAGCATATTTGATGAAGATACGACATTTAGACCTTCATCAGAATCGTCTTGTGGGTGCTATCACAAGTGTTCGTGGTTGCAGAAACTTAGAATACTTGGACATTAGCGGTAATCAATTTGTTGGAGAAGCACTTAATCACTGCGACTTCCCAGATTTATTGCTCTTAAACCAGTCTCATAATCGTCTTACTGGAGAAATGGTCTGGTCAACCAATAATGTGTCTAGGGCAAAATCAGCTTGCAATGAACATAAACGAAGAAAACAGCACGTATCCCGTTTGACCGTCTTTCTTCCCATTATCGTTGGACTTAGCTTCTTAGTGGTTGCGTATTTCTTTTACGGTTGTAAAAAATCTACCACAAAGAAGATACAGCCAGAAATTACAAAACATGGAAATGTCTGTACGATAATGAATTATGATGGAACAATTGCGTATGAAGACTTCATCACAGCTACAGAGGATTTTGACCTCAAATACTGCATTGGAACTGGTGGCTATGGTAGTGTATACCAAGCAAAACTGCCTAGCGGTCAAACATTTGCTTTGAAAAAACTTCACCGGTATGAAGCTAAGCAACCAGCATTTGACCAGAGCTTCAAGAATGAGGTCCAAGTGTTAACCAGCCTAAGACACAAAAGCATTGTGAAACTCTACGGATTCTGTTTGCATAACAAATGCAACTTCCTTGTATATGAATACATGGAGAAAGGGAGCCTATTTTGTGCATTGAGTGACGGTGAATTAGCTGTTGAAGTGGATTGGATGAAGAGGGTGAACATAATCAAAGATGTAGCCCATGCTTTAGCTTACATGCATCACGATTGCAATCCGCCTATCGTTCATAGAGACATATCAAGCAACAACATTCTTCTTAACACGGAAATGGAAGGATTTGTTGCTGACTTTGGAGCAGCCAGGCTGCTTGATCCTGATTCATCCAACCAAACAGTCATCGCAGGAACTTTGGGATACATTGCTCCAGGTAGTTACTTCTACTCACGCTTACGCTTCTTAAGTTTAATTACATCTATAGCTAGTAGCAGCTAAACTTTGCTAACATTCTTTTTAATATGTGATCATTTAGAACTAGCATATAGCATGATTGTGAACGAAAAATGTGACGTGTATAGCTTTGGAGTGGTGGCACTAGAAACAATTGGAGGGAAACATCCCGGAGAACTTCTTTCATACTTCAACTCTTCTACCAGTCATGGTACAATGTTGGAAAATATATTGGACCAACGTCTCTCTTATCCAACAGACAGACTAATCGAAAAGGAAATTCTGCGTGTTTGTCATGTGGCATTGGCGTGCATTCTCACAGATCCAAAGGCTAGGCCGACCATGAGAAACGTTTCAAATGAATTATCGCGTTGAGGATATCATGATTCAGTTTGTGGGCTGTAAACTGGACTTGGGCGGGTCATCCCAGTTTAGAATTGACCCCGTAGAATGACCAAGTCTTTATGCATGTTGGAAGTGAAGACGAAGTTTTATCTCGTAGCTAGACCCTTTTTTTTTTTTTTTTTTTTTTTTTTTTTTTTTTTTTTTTCCCATTATTTAGCAGTAGCAGTTTAATTGTTATCACTTCAAGCATTGTAATTTCCCTTTTAATGAAATAATTCTTCCACCATGCACCTTATCTTCCTTTTTGACTTCTACTGTTGACAATACAATTTTGATCCAACACCGTTCTGCTTTATGTATATGATAAAAAAATAATAAAGTTTCATTTTTATATTCAGCCTGCAGCGTTTTTCTGTGGAATTATAAGTGTTCTGTATAAATTGGAATGATTTTAGGGAAAAAGTCATGGAAAAAGTCAATGATCATTGTTCTTTTGCTAATTTTCATAGATGGATTGTGGCTACACTGAATGATTTTCTTCTGCGCTGAAGTGGTTCCAGCTTTTATAGATGGATTGTGGTAGAATTTGTTGTTCGGTAGTCCAGATTTTATGCTTCAGGAATGTCCTATGCTCAATTTCTGGAATGTAAAGTTTTGTGATTAATATGTATTCACCTTTTCGGAAAAAAAAAAAAAAAAAAAAAAAAAAACCTCGCGCAGGATCCTTAGTGGTATGGATTTAATAACATGTAATGCTAACACATTTCAACCCTATTCTAAATATTCTGATTATGCTGGAAGTTCATCAGATTCGGACTTTATTTTCTTCCCCAGTTTAAATTTTGGTAAAGGCCGTCTATGATCTCCATTGTTGAGAAAATGTACAAACCTGGAGCCAATAATTTGCAAGACTACATTATTTGGACAAAAAAAAAATAAATAAATAAATAAAAATAAAAAAAAATAAAAAAAAAAAATCATGAAGAAAATATCTTTAATTTATGTTCCTTTTTTTCTCATACTTGGAGCCAATAATTGTTTTTAAGATATTTATATAACAATGTATGGTTTGGAATAAAAGCTTAAGTGCAAAGGCATGAAAATTATATATTTATATGAAACAACTTATTTTGAGTACTTATTTGATGCAACATGACAGTTGGAAATATAGCATTAATTTTGGAGAAAGCAACTTATTTGGACTAGAGTTTCTTCTTTGCCATTGACTTGGAAAAGTAGAAGGTCTTTGCCTTTTGGCTTTGGGTATGCATATTATGTTGGGTAATCTTGAGGGTCACGTCATGGTTCATTATGGGCCATGGATCAGCGGGTACGGGTCAGTATGCGGGCCCCTGTATTGTTGAATAAATGTGTTGATATAGTCCTTGGTTGACCGAGTATTATGGAGGAGTATGTGTGGGAGATCATGGCAGTACACCCACGTTCCATTTCATGCAAATCTCATGTATTTACTTTGTTAGCCTGTAGTCTATAAATAGGTAGTAAGTTTCATATTGTATGCAAGTATTCAGTTTTCCTTTTTAATAAGAAACCATTGAAACCCATCTTGCCGTTTTGATTGGTGTTACAGTGGGTGCGAGTCCGGGTTTAAGGGGGCTGATAACCTTCATTTGACATCAGCTGGTTCAGTTGAAGGGGGTGTAAGCTACCGGTGGGAGTGCGTGAAATGAACGGAAAGGATCCGTCAAAGCCTTTGGATTTGGTTCGTTCTGCAGGAGTAGAAGACCGTAGAGTGTGTAAAAAAAATGGGTCAAAATAAATAATTATTACTACAAGTCAAAATCAGGTGAGCCATATTCGTGACATGATGAAATGAGAAATGCATAAAGAAAATTGAAAATAAGATCCATGCACGTAGCATAAACAACATACGACATACCACTTTCTTTATCATGACCAAACTGCAAGAAAAGCCACCAATTGATGCCTAGCATTGCATCTCATTATTTTTCTTATAGAATCAGCAACAAATAAATAGACAAAATGGAATCAAGTATCTCTTTAATGACTAGCGTACGGTTTCTGTTAGCGTTATAAGATTGGGAGATAATCATGCCTATATAAACTAACCCCTAAAGGAATGGTTACACCAAAAAAAGAACATGCCATTAAAATTGGATGCAAGGACCGAGCTTTGCTTTGGGGATACATGCCATTAAAATTGGATGCAAGGAACTGATTGAATGATAATGCCCCCAGCAAGGGTCTAACTTTGCACGAGCGTTTTGATACGTCTATTGAAAGGCCAACCATGACTAAATGTGACAGGATTCCTAGTTCTATCACATGTAGAATTAGTAAAAAGGGTTAAAAAAACACTGAGTAGTCTGTTTTTCTTTGCAAACTACCTGCCATTGTTGATGAAAATCCAATAACAATGCTATAGCTTGCATAAATGGAAAACATACTTGTTCATTTGTCTCGTGTTAGTCATCATATTTAACTGCGTCTAGATTATTAAATATTGGCTTCGTGTCCAATTTGGGTCATTTTTTTACACATTTTGTTTCTAGTTAAGTCTTCAAAGCTTATCCTTTAGACTTGTTAATTATAAAACCGAATTCAACAAATTTTTAAGTTAGAGAGTTGCATATCAAGCTTTACTATATGACTATATGTCCAAATTTACTTAATCATACACACTGTAGTGTTTCTTAGGCAACAAATTAGAAGGCCGATTATTAGGAAAATTATTTACTTGTATAAACAAATCGTACATGCAAGACAACAAGATGCCAAATACGACTCTCATCATCATCATAACTGAAACCATGGGAATGAATAAGTGAGTACCTTTCAGAAGACTCACTCGTTCATGATTATGTGAATCCCGCTTGAGTCATCTCGAACATCTTGAATTTGCTTAATTTGTTTACTCTCATAATACTGAATAATATTGAAGTCAAAGCATGTGAACTAATCCTGTGGCTAAGATGACACTAGCTAGCAGTAAAAGCCCTTGAAAGTATTCGACAAAAACTGTGTGGACACAATTTGTAATTCTATCAAGCTGAAGAGATAACGATTATGTGGAAGCTATGCCCAACCCATAGGATGGGTTAGAAAGTTTTTCGACAAAGACTTGGTATTGACTATCGTTTACTCTTTGCCATTGACTTGGAAAAGTAGAAGGTTTTGTGTATGCATATATACATGATCATTACAATTATATATCATATGAAAAATTTTGAGTACTTACTTTTAAATTTTAATGATCAAACTAGCATTAACAATGTGTCCTACTTCCTCCAAAAATCTTACTGTTCATAGGCACAATTTCACTTGTGTGGTTCTGATGCTCGTTTTCGTGATAGCAAAAACTAGTGCTTATGATTTCACTTGGTGGCGAGATAGAAATGCTTCTTCAGATCATTGTCATAGACCTGAAATCACTTGCAACAAAGCAGGTAGTGTCATTTCGATATCCGTGTACTGTTATTATATTGAAGGTCCAGGCGATCTGGGAAGTCTTGACTTAGCTTCATTTCCAAACCTTGGGAGACTTTCTATAGACAACTGCAAGCTTGAAGGGAGCATTCCAGAGCAGATTGGTTTGCTATCAAACTTAACATATCTTTCCCTCTATAGTAATCATCTCACAGGTACATTACCCGCCTCACTTACAAATCTCACCAGTTTGAAATACCTTTATCTTTCTGATAACTATCTCACCGGTAAAATACCTGTCTCGTTGGCCAATCTCAACCGTTTGGAAGACCTTGATCTTTCTAATAACACTTTGACTGGCATTCTCCCAGCTCAGATTGCGGATTTGAAGAATTTATATAATCTTGATCTTAGTCGAAATAACTTTATTGGTCAAATTCCTTCATCATTTGGTTCCATGGTTAATCTCACTAACCTGGACCTGAGCGCAAATCAACTGAATGGATCAATCCCACCTTCACTTATAACTAACTTGTATAAGCTTGAAACGTTGGACCTGAGTTATAACAATCTTGATGGTCCAATACCCTCAAGAGCTAATTTACATGTTTCCTCCACAAGTTTAAGATACCTCAATCTTTCTCATAATAGTTTCAATGTTTTTATTCCATCTCAGCTAGTGAGGTTGAGAAATTTGGCTAGAGTGGATTTTAGTCAAAATCAGTTAACGGGTTCGATCCCATCATATCTTGATTCCATGGCCAATCTCACGAACCTGACCTATCTTTCATTTCATGGGAATCTACTCACAGGTAAGTTACCAGTTTGGCTAACCAATCTCACACAATTAGTAAACCTTGATCTTAGTCGAAACAACTTTACAAATCTCATCCCGCAATCTTTTGGATCCATGGCCAATCTCAATTTTCTCGACTTGAGCGACAACAATCTTGATGGTCCAATTCCATCAAGTTTTGGAAATCTAAGCCAACTGCAATTTTTAAACCTTGCCATGAATTCTATCAGTGGGCCTATTCCCCTAGATACATATTGGAGATATTTCTATTTGAAACATTTGGACCTTCATCATAATCGTCTTGTGGGTGCTATTCATCCAGAAATTGAGCTTTCATTTCTTTATTACCTTGATTTGTCATCAAACCAGTTGTCAGGAAACTTATCACTTGCTAAACCCTGTCTTCTTCAGAATCTAAACCTTTCTCGGAATCTGATGACGGGCAGTATCACAAGTGTGCGTGGTTGCGGAAACTTAGAATACTTGGACATTAGTGGTAACCATTTTGTTGGAGAAGGACTTAATCACAGCGATTTCCCATATCTATTGCTCTTAAATCAGTCTCAGAATCATCTTACTGGAGAAATGGTCTGGTCATCAAATAATTTGAGGAGTGAAAAACCAGCTGACAATGAACATAAGCGAAGAAAACAGCACATACCCCGTTTGACCCTTTTTCCCCTTTTTCTTCCCGTTAGCATTGGACTTTGCTTCTTAGTGGTTGTGTATCTCTTTTATAGTAGTAAAAAGGCTACCACAAACAAAATACAACCTGAAATCACAAAACATGGAGACGTGTGCACGATAATGAATTATGATGGAAAAATTGCATATGAAGACTTCATCACAGCTACAGAGGATTTTGACCTCAAATACTGCATTGGAACAGGTGGCTATGGTAGTGTTTATGAAGCAAAATTGCCTAGCGGTCAAACATTTGCATTGAAAAAACTTCATCGGTATGAAGCTAAGCAACCAGCATTCGACCAGAGCTTCAAGAATGAGGTCCAAGTGTTAACCAGCCTAAGACACAAAAGCATTGTGAAACTCTATGGGTTTTGTTTGCATAACAAATGCAACTTCCTTGTATATGAATTCATGGAAAAAGGGAGCCTATTTTGTGCATTGAGTGACGATGACTTAGCTGTTGAAGTGGATTGGATGAAGAGGGTGAAGATTATCAAAGATGTAGCCCACGCTTTAGCTTACATGCATCACGATTGCAATCCGCCTATCGTTCATAGAGACATATCAAGCAACAACATTCTTCTAAACTCGGAAATGGAAGGATTTGTTGCTGACTTTGGAGCAGCCAGATTGCTTGACCCTGATTCATCCAACCAAACAGTCATTGCAGGAACTTTGGGATACATTGCTCCAGGTAGTTACTTCTAACTACTCTTATGGTTCTTAAGTTTAATTACGTCCAACTAGTAGCAGTTAAACTTTGCTAACATTCTTTTTTGTATGTGATCATTTAGAACTTGCATATTGCATGATTGTGAACGAAAAATGTGACGTGTATAGCTTTGGTGTAACACCCCCAAAATTTGATACAGCGGAAGACTCAACAAGCTTTCGGGGTGCTACGGGGATTGGTATCCAACACAAGACAATATAGAACGAGATAAAGTAAACATAAAAAAAACACAACCAGATACGGGGTTTTAAGGTTTACATTTATCCCAACATCATTCAGAGTCAGGCCCAAAATAAGTAACAATAGGTCCAAATTTAATTATCAGAGTTTAGAAAATATAGATCCATAACCGTGGGCCACAGCCGAGCCTTCCAATCCAAGCATGCACCTCAACACTTAATTACCTGAGAAAACGTGCTAAAAGTCAGCTTTCGCTGGTGAGATCATAGGTTTAAATTCAACTAATAATATAGTGGACATGAACGCAAAACGCTTGCTAGCTAGACTAAGGATACGCTAAAAGCCTGCGGATACCCTCCGCTCTCAATCATAACACACGGATACCCTTCCGTAATAACCAAACACACGGATACCCTTCCGTAACAACATAAGTATTCGGGTAACCCCCGCAATACCAATAAATACTCGGATAAACTCCGAAGTAATAATAACCTATAGGTGCACACTACAGTATCCAAATAAGTCAACCTTGAATAGTACACACAACATATATGTGACTAAAGCTGACAATCCAAATAACCAAATAAGCCAACCTTGAATAGTACACACAAAAGGTGTGACTAAAGCTGACAATAGATCCTAGTCCATACGCATAGCAAGTTTAGAAAGCATATAAAAGCGATAATAGTCCACGTAAAATGATTTGCACGTTTCTCACCCCAATCGTTGAAAACATAGTTCAAGAGTAAAAAGTGGGGCTATGACTCACCTCAAGTCCAGAAATATAGCAAGACGAGGTAGGTAGCAATAAGATGTATGATAACTCACGAAACAGCAACTACGGACTTGGCACGACCTAACAATATTAACTCTTTCAGAAATCATTTCCTCAAATATATAATATTCCCAAACCCGGACGAGAATCCGTTTTATTTCCGAAAATCCATTTCGTATTAGTTTGGTGTATTTGCGTTTGGTATCCATACGGGTGGTGGGTCGACTCAAAACAAACCAACAAGATCGCACATAGCAAGATAAAATAAGCTATAGATCTAATATTAGCCCAATATATCATTTAAATAAATCGCCAAAGTTTATCAAATCCGTCGATTTGATAATCCTCATATTTATTTACGTAATATACCGTTCCAAGATTACACCCAATCTAAAGCACATATAAAGCACATAGCACGTAATTACTATATAGTATATATCATAGTTTAATAAATTCCTCGTATATATCGTCAAATTGGCCAGATTTTCCAATATATACACTCGCAATTTATTACACTTTACATATACTACAACCTATGGGCGTCGTAGAATACGATGCCCACTAATATATTCGTTTCATATAACCAAACAACCCGGCTCAACCTTACGGTTGAGTGGTTATTTACTTATAGAAAACGTCCATATTAGTCGTCATATATCCGAGACAACACGAATGTCGCAAATAATAACTTACCTGGACCCGAGTGACAACAATTTCGCCTAACTCAATAAGTTTATTCGTTATATATCCAAAATGACTTTTTATTAAACGTTTCATAATTGTCGGGAGTTTCCCGTTTATAACACAATTTTTATAATAATAATACGTTTAATAATATTACGCCACTTTCGTAGCCTAATATATAACTAATCGTATTATTTATAATACGACTCGTGATTATTATTATTATTAATATACGCGTTTATATAGTTATATATACGTTATCCACGTATATACTTTCGTATAAACGTTCATATTACTAATAATTATTATTACGAGTTTTATTATTCTCGTTTTACTTTTAATATTTATTGAGTTACACGAAATGGTCATATGTCCGAGTCATGACTCTCGGCTCATTGTCCAAGTCCAATAATAAACCAAAGTCATAAATAATAAATCTCCGTCCAATCACAATCTCAACCACGGGCTACAACAATAAGGTCCGACTACGGCACCCGACTAACCTATCTCCGTCATCTAACGACCGTCTCATAACCGGTCCTCATATCACATACCACTCGACAACAACTCCTCAATATCAAAACCTTAACCAATCCAATTCGACCCAAAGGTATACGGCCGAGAAATAAATACCGCAACAATATAACAATAACAATAATAACAAATAATATACACTTAGTTCACATTTATCACAAAGCAAATATAACATTAACCATGTTAATGTTTGGGTCGGTTTACCAAGCCAAACCCGAGCCCTCGACTCACTTGAGTCTCGGCTCAATACTACGAGTCGTTTAGACCCGAACCAAACATCATATAGCTCACATGAGCTAAACCGATTATGTAGGTAAACCATTTGACTCCATGTCAAAACGGCAATCAAGTGGTGCTCGGCTAACAGCCGTGACCCAAAGGGGTCGAACCACAAAAAAATCATACGAGCCAAGGGCTCAAACCACACTTCAACGAGAACCCTTGAGGTCTCGGCTAGCATCACATCGAGGTTCAACACCCTCGACAACAATCTAAACCATCAATCAATCATAGAAACAAAGCTATCAAGGACCCAAGCCATACACGGCTTCGAATCATGTTAAGCCGAGAGCTTAGCTCTCGGTTCCGAGTCAACCACGACCCAAACCCAAGAACAACCCGGATACCAAACCATTAGAAAACTTAGTTTCTTCAAAAACCCATCATTATAACACGTTTAACATGAAACCCATTCGAATCTCACGAAAATAATTCGTGTAGCCACGAAACAAAATCAATTCGTGGCTCCCAAAACCTTGAAAATGGTTCTTCTCACCTTCAAAATCCTTCAAAAGCTTAGATCTAGAAAACTAGTAAAAATCCGAATAGAAATCTTTAGATTTCGTGATGTTAGGGGTTGTTTTAGAGTGTGTATGATACACCAAAAGAAAGAGGGTGAAGAGAGGAACAATTTGGTGGTGGTAGTTTTGTTGGGTGGTCGGTAAAACGGCGGTGGTGGCCGGAATAGTGTTCGGCGGCTAGGGTTAGAGTAATAGGGAAGAGAGAGTTTGAGAGAGAGAGATGAGTGTTTGTGTGTTGGTGTGTGTGTAGAACCGGACCCAAACGGACCCTTTAATAACTTTTCTCTTTTTTTTTTTTTTTTTATAAATAATAATAATAATAGATGTAATAATAATAATAATAATAATAATAAGGATATTATTACCATTGAGCGGGTAAAGTGGGTAAATGTAAAAACACGTGGCCCGAACCCGAACTCATTTTAAAATTTCCATATTACACGAGAACCTCTCGTAATTAATTAAAATATATAACGGACTCGTTAAGACGAATCATAAAACTATGTTAGGTAATCCTAGTGCCAAAGTCAACGTAGTACCAAGTGAGAATTCAAATATACATCACCGATCACATAATCAAAAAACGAATTATGAACATAATTCACGAATACCATAACGTCATTAAATAAAATTTCCATAAAATAGGTCTTACAAGTTCGTTGTGAAATGACAATTTCAAATAAAATTTATAAACGAACTTATATCGAAATGCGGATTTTTAAAATGGCTCCCTAAACTGCCGGTTGTCACATTTGGAGTGGTGGCACTTGAAACAATTGGAGGGAAGCATCCCGGAGAGCTTCTATCATCTCTCAACTGCTCTACTAGTCATGGTACAATGCTCGAAAATATATTGGACCAACGACTTTCTTACCCAACAGACAGGCTAATCGAAAAGGAAATTCTGCATGTTTGTCATGTGGCATTGTCATGTATCCTTACAGATCCAAAGGCCAGACCAACCATGAGAGAAGTTTCACAGGAACTATCGCGTTGAGGGTGTTATTCAGTCTATCTCAGAGCTTCATCATATCCCAAGCAACCGCAATAAGTACTTTTCCTGGTCTGCATATTGTTACAATAATTTGTCAGGAGTATTTTTATATATAAACATTCTTACGATCTTTATCTCATTTCAAATTCAAACAACTAAATAAAAAACACACCAAATGAATGTTGGATGAGAACTGTTTTATTCCAGATATAAGCAGGTTGTTAATAAGCATTATAATTAAGCAATTCCAAACACCCCCTAATTACTAACCCAAACCAACTATCTAATTATAAGCAGGTTCAAATTAAATTTTTTGAACAAAAAAACTCGCCAAGAAAATATCTTTTATATATTTTCCTTTTTTCTCATACTTGTAGCCAATAATTGTTTTTAAGATACTAGACGAGTACCCGTGCATAGCAACGGATTTTTTAGCGGCAAATAGTTATAGGTGTCATATTATGGTTAAGTATTTTATGTAACGTTTATACATAAAACATAAAACAATAAAAATGATGTGCGGAAAGTTCTCTTTTAGCTGATCGAGAAGATGAAACTGATGGTTGTTCCACATAATCAGAAAGGGGTGTTGTATTATAAGTTGTTGCAATGGGTATTGATGAAGCACGTGTTACCACATCCTGAAAGACATGGTCAACAACATTTTTTACCAATGAGATTAGTGAATATTGCAGGTAGTATTTGACTTATGGCATTTCCCAAAAAAATTCTGCATATATGATTTAGAATCGGGCTTTCTTTTAGACAATATCGCCTTTAAAAAATGCCATGTTATTAAACGATTTGGGTGCATCAAAACATTTAAATTTGAATGAATCCAGAAGCTAAGGTGCTAATCTCAAAAGAACCTACCGAATCGTTCTGATTAACTTGGTCAAACAACGTTCACAATAAAAGTGCACCTTCGTCACAAGCAGCCAGGTTCTTAATATCTGAACCAGAAAGAAAAAGTAAATAAAAAAGAAACATATGATACACATCTAAGGAAAAGATACAACGAAGGGTACAATCGTACATGATAAGCACGATAAAATATGATTCAAGATAGCCATATATGTTTACTACCAATGATAAATGTCAAGAGTTCAGATGCTAATGAATCCTGAAACATGTTATGGGCACACAATTAACTGATTTTAGAGGTTTTAACTCGTTCTAGTTTCCCACATACCATGCCTGCAATGAAAAAAAAACACAATTGAAAAAACAAATAATTAAACAGTCTCACCATTAAACAAACACAATTGAAAAAACAAAACACAAAAGAGTGGAGTAAAGGAAATGGAGAATCTAAAACCTGTGAATCGGAATTTCAATACCACCGAATACTTGATCGTAACTGCACGATAAGAATTGACATAAACGATATTAAAATGTTGATATCACATTCAAAATCAAATAAAAAATGGCATAAAGCTGACAAACATGCACCAAACAATTCATAATTGAGTTGATACATTCACAAGAATTTGAGAATCACACGGAAAAGATGAAAAAATAAAATCTTATCAATGATTAAAATCCTGAAGAATTGAAGCTGAAAATATGTGACGATTTTATGATGTTGATGAAGGGGTTTTTTTGAATGATATTGTGTCATATACTCTTATGTTGGTATGAATAAACTTTGAAAGCTTTCCAAAAAGTCTGGTACAAACACTTGATAAGGATGGGCCGTATATATTGAGGCTGGCCCGAATTTTATGAAGCTTACATGAGAAGTTTTGTTGCAAAGTCTTATTTCCTTAATTAGTGGTAAAAATCAAATTAATATTCACAAATAGTTTATATCAACAACCAATATTCACAAATTTACGCTTGAATTTTAACACAACAAATACACCAACAGTTTAATGAATGAGTGAATAATGAATGTGAAAATGATGTATCCTTAACATAAATAAGACCTTAGGCCTCTTAATAGACTATTACCCACAGAAGAGCTGGACCAACTGTGATCACTGATAAAGACTATTAACCACAGAAGATCTTGACTAAATGTGATATCTCATGGAGCAGGTAACTAAACCCATTTGACATTTCTTGAAGGGTTTTGCTTAGAATTCTAGCCATGATGTATATTTATGGGCTTATGGTAGATTCAAAAGTGCAAAAACCTTTTCATAATAAAGAAAGTGCTCAAAGTGTTAAAGTGAATGAAATTAGAAGATTGAGTCTTTACAGGGTTATAGTTTTAATGGTTCCGGTTCCCGATAATGCAAAAACCTTTTCATAACAAATGAACAAACCACCTGAATGAAACACACCATGCCAAACTCATTCAGACATTACCAAGAATATCTGGTGTGCCTTGATTACACATTACCCTAACATGTGATCAATTAGAAAAAATAATCGTTGTGGAATTTCTTAAAATTGCAGATGATTCAAATCAATCGTGATATAAATATTAACTAAAAGAGTTACCTAATTATTGAAGGGCTTGAATTCAATGTGGTTTTTTACATTTTATAAAGTGCCTGCAATAAAAAATATGCAATTAAAATCATGAAAGTAGAAACAAAGAAATAAGTGAACACATTTCTTTAAACTTCCTGGGTAAGCTTAATAGTGGCGATTTTTGGATGATGATGATGAAGGGTTTTCTGAATGATGGTTTGATACTTTGTGCATGAATAAAATCCTGGTGCGTTTCTTAATGCGTAATTGGGGTGGGTTACAACTGGTATCATGAGGCTTACATGAGAAGATTTAAGAAAAAGTCTTATTTACTTAATAAGTGATCAATTCAAAATTTTACGCATGTTTCATTCCAGATCAATATTTCCTTTATTCACCCTAAATGCCCTTTTGGCTTTCAAGGTTCAAGGGTAGAATAGACGAGTACCCGTGCATAGCAATGGGATTTTATAGCGACAAATAGTTTATTTATAAAAAAGTTTATAGGTTATAAATGAAAAATAATAGAAGTTTGAAGATTTGGGAATTAAACATAATGTTTTGAAACCCGGTTCGACCCGTGTGGTTCAACAGGTTGAACCGTTCAGGTCGAAAATTTGGTTGATTTAAACCGGGTCAACTTGCTAGGTTGGGTCGAAAACGGGTCAAATTAAACCGGTTAAACCCGTAGGGTTTGAAGCGTCCCGGGTCAACCCGGTTTGTGATTTGTATTAATTGGTTGTATTTAATTTGGTAGATATGTTTTTAATTGGTTGTACAATGTGAATAAATCATTGTACTTTTAAGTAATGGGGTGTTTTAATAAGAGTATTAATTACATTTCATAATTTCCTTTAATAAAATTTTTTCTAGATTTCCACTTTTCAAGATTGACCATTTTTCCTTTATATGTAGTACTAGCTTATAGACCCGTGGAATCCACGGGCTTTTAGAGAGTTTTTGATTAAGAAAGGTAAGTACGTGAATACAAAAACAAAGAACAACGAACGTAAACGTTATGAAATTTTCTTCAAACGGAACAATAAATTATAATTGACTAAAAGTATAAAACATAATGAGTGTAAATATCTGTGTAACAAAAGTTGATTGCCTCTTGTTCTCCAATATGTTTGTCTTGATAAGCAAATGGTTTTCCAATCTATATATATTTCTTTTCATCACAATGTAGGTTCTTGTTATCGTTAATATCTACGGATTAATTGTGAATAACATCCACTTTCATTGTCTCTTGATACCTGGTATCGTTGTCCTTTCCTACGCTCTTTGGGTCGTAGTGTAAGGATTCCTAAATAATGAATAAAGATATCATTAGTTATGAGGAAACTATAAAAGGAGAAACTGTACTTGCAACTAATATTTAAAATAAATTGGATGTTATTGATAATTTTCAAAACCACGACAAGAAGGGATACATAACAAATGTAAATTCTATAGTTTATTAAAAAAATCGCGTGGACTAAACTTACCATCCAAATATGTTAGATATGATAGTTAGACTAAACTTAACATCCAAATATATCATAATGTTTCAAAGAGTACTACGTCAAACCAAAAAATGGAATTTTACCTTAGACTACCCAAATCACATATAATGAATAAGAAAGTATTCATTACAACTTTGTACAAAATTGTTGTTCTAAATGAGTGTTTGCAAAGAGCAGTTTTTATTCTTCGAATTCCATGTTGTCTAAGTTGATTAGCGAATGAGTGTTGTTTAAGTGACTTGTACCTGAATACGCCATTTGAATATTTGTGACTCCTGAAATACCTGCATTAAGAAAGTAACACATAGAAAGAAAAGGGCATGTTAATTACAGAAACCTGACTTAATGTATAAAAAAAGATTAACCAATTCGGCTAAAGTAATTGACAACAAACAAAAAAAATAAAGGATTGCCAAATACCAAACATGACTTTTAGCTGAATACGCAATTGGAATGTTTGTGACTCCTGACTTACCTACAGTAAGAAGCAGCTGTATGTAGTGAGCATAATAAGACTTAAAAACAAAATTTCCATTTGGTCACCAGGTAATTTAAATAAAATTGTGATTTATAATAAGTGCAACTATAGAAAATGCAACCAAAGATGTAATATGTATAGTATACATACCTATTGACCGTTTAATCACAGACCTTGAAGGACTTCTTTATATACAACGTTTATAGTAGTTGTGGATAGGTTACCATCCGCATCGGAAGACACAACCTTCAAACCTTTTTTCCTTTTCACACGTGAAAGAGCCACATACAACTTTCCATGTGTGAAAACGGGGGAACTAAATACACAACGGGGGAACTAAACATAAAGTGTACGTAAAGATGGCTGGTGGGAATCGTTTGAAGATGTTTGAAGTTGAGTGGCGTGGATTTCTACATGACAGCAAATACAGAAATGTAGCCATGTTTCATTTCATTCGTCAAGAGGAAGACTGCTACTATGTCACAGCATACAACAATGAAGGCTATGAATGCAATGGATAAAACCTGGCGGAGGTAGGTTATAGACAGCGGAGATGGTTGGTCACTTTGGAACATATTCAAGAATCGCCAGTAATTCCTAACTTATAATCATTACATAATATAAAATTATTTGAAATCTTATGAAAACCAAATTCTTAGGTGTGAAATGATTTTTTCGTACATAGGTCATTCCTTGTGGATTCTTGACCAACTTTGACAATCCTCAATTCCACGTTCTTGTGGGTGGCATCGAAGTGGCAACTATAACTCATCGAAAGGTTGTGATAGTGGATGAAGATATGGATGTGCATCTGTTCGGAGGACAGGGATGGCAGTTACTAATTCAAACTGAAAACATCATTCCTGGCACAAGATTGGTTTTTACTAACTTACTAAACAATTGTCTTTCATTGATTCCGTTTGATGCGACTGGGTTGGAGATGCGTGATGATGTGGTAGAACGTATGGTACTCAACTGGAGTAAACCATTTGTGAAAAGCCCAATAGATGAAGGTAGCTTGGCTAATATTTACTTATAATGCATGTACTTATTTATGTTAAATAAAAACCTTTGAATATGATTATTTTAATTTTTATTTGTTTACCTAAACTGTAGATAAGAGAATGTCACACATGTGTGAATGGGAAGACCACACCGAACACGATAATGAGAAAGATTGTTTTTACGCTCCAATTCTGGCCTATGTGACAGAAAGAGGGCGTTTGGTAAGTACTACATTATGATTTTAATTTCATTCGTTATACACTTGATAGATTGTGACTATATAGTTCAACAGATGGCCATATTTAGTATGTTGAGATTATTATGTTAGCAATAACTTGCGTTTAATGCGTTAGCGGATCAGGTATACCCTAAGTTTATGATTAGGAAACATTTATGATAACTATAAAACACTAATTGATAATATCTATTAGGTTTTCAGTTGATAATCTGTCATTTTCGTGTTATTATCGAGTAAAATTAGCGGCAAAGTTTGACATATGTTATTATAAGTTGCAAGTTTAAGTTAGATGATATATTCGACTATTTGAGTTTGAATAGATGGACATATTTACTCTGTTTGCTATATAGTCCATTAAGATTTTAATTTCATTCATTATGCACTTGATCGATTGTGACTATATACTTCAATAGATGGCCATATGTAGTATGTTGAGATTATTCTGTTAGCGGATCAAGTATACCCTAATTTTTTGATGATGAAACAATTATGATAACTATAGAACAGTTATTGATAATATCTATTGGGCTGTCTACCGATAAACTTCAAAATAAACATCATTAGTTTGCTTATAATACTTCTAATTTTATGCACTTGATCAATTGTGAATATATAGTTATCTATATGCTTATAATACTTCTTGTATTAATGCAGAACATACATCATAAGTTTGTGAAGGCACATAAGATGTGGAAGTACCATAACGCACTTTTACAATACAGTGGAGGACTGGAGTTCTATGTGAATGTTGATATTGAAAAACACAGTGACAGACCAAATAGCAAGAATCATGTGACGATAAATTACAGATGGAAGGATATTGTTTTGTTATGTCACTGGGAAGATAACAAAATGGTACGCTTCAAGCTTGTTGGCAAAATTCCAGACGTGCGAGCTTCAGTGACTTCTCGTAAGTCAGTTCTCATTCCAGTCTTTCATATGTGTTAAGAGATGCGCTGATTTGTCTTTTGAGTTGCAAAGTTGAATTGTTGGATGATGCTATAGTAAGTGCAGTGTCTTGGTATTATTCCGACAGTTTTTGGTAAAATGATGTGTAATCTGGATGATCAAAAATACTTTTAGTACGGGTTTATATAAGTATTAGTAGTATGGTATTTGTGACATTGGGCTATGTTGGAAGTTCATTTATGAATGAACACATTCAAATATGAATGTACCAAACTATGGTTAATGAATGATAAATATGAAGATTATGATATTATGGTTATAAGTTGTTATGTCACTTAGTGTTTATTATACGTTAAGGCAAAAATGAAGCAGATGGTCATTCACTCATTCTAAGTTTATTCATTGCTTGGAGTACTTTTTTTGAGCAGGTTGTAATTTAGTTTTATAAGCTTATAAAATATTGGCTTACAATATTGCCAACCAAAGGTTTTAGTTTTATTGACATTATGGGCTTAATTTTATTGATTTGTTTGGCCATTCAAACTTGACTCAATTGTTGGGTCATGATGTGAACTGCAATTTCGATATAATATTAAGAAGATATACAACAAATGTAAATGTAACATGATTCAAGAGTGTAACATGTCATCATATTCAAATCAAACTTGTAAGTAGCAAATTGTAGTAAATAAACTAATTATTCATAGTGATTTTTTATTCGTTACACTTATTAATTGAAATCACCCTAAGGAAATATAGCCATCATACGAATTGAGCGATTGATGTTGAACACGATTCAATCTTCATCGAAGAAATTTAGGTCAACAATATAGTCATCATCAATATCATGACCCATTTCACGAAGCTGCTTGATTAAATCATTTGCCTTGTTAATCTTTGACAACAAACCACTAAGAAGTTTTTGACATGCTTCTTGATCTCCAACATTAAAGCGTAGCCAATCAATGATAGGCTCTGGGTCGAAGTCATCTGATAATACATATTTCACGTGTTAATATGTTATAAAAGATAGTCAAGTATAGTAATGAATTATATTTTATTACCTTGATCTTCTTTCGAAGATTCACCTTCTTCAAAAAACGCTTCAACAAAAGGGTTGCCAGCGACTTTACTCTTTGGAGATGATATAGATTCAAGTGGAACATCAATTTGCTTGTTTTATGCAATATTCAATCCAACATCTGGATTGGAGGCTTCGCCTTTTTGGTCCTCATCATCCATAGATGATAAGTCATCGTTACATTTAGTTAGACACAATTTTTCGAACATTTGTAAAACACTTTTTTCTCTGGGTGATGCCATGGAAGATAATTGGAAAATTCTGGGTTTGTGATAAATGAGTTCCTTTGAAAAAGTATTTATAGAAAAAACGGTATAGATGATAACGTATTTTTTAAAGCATCGATTCATCTATTTTGAAACAAAATTGTGTGTCAATTATGGTAGGATGAAATAATTAAAATCTAATTTTATTAAAGTAGGTATATTATACAAATATACTAATAGCCGTGGTTTTTACTATTCCTTTTTGACCCGATTGGTTAATCTGGTACGCCCAAACCCACAACACTTAATATTACCCGGATCCGAGTATAACTTATCCCCTCTCACATCTCTCTCACAACTCTCCGGTTTACCGGTGATCCGGTGGAGCGAAAAAAACCCAACCCCAAAACGAACCTGGGGCATCTATAGTGATTTATGTGTGTGTTGCTACAGGATCATCTACAGGACTTGAATATTTTAATGTGTGTACAGTGCGTTTATGAGAGAATACAAAATTTGTGGCTGTTTTTGAGCGAAATATTAAGGTACAGTTCCCTTTTTTTCATAACCACATATTCCTTACTTGATATGCTTAAAAATATTGTCTAGATCATTCCTTTGTGTTAGGGTTTTTAGATCGTCTACCTTTTGTGTGTTGCATCATATAATCGCTATTAATAGTTGTGGAATCCTTAATTTTTGTTTTTATTAACTTTTTATGTGTTTAATTACATGTTTGAACTCTGCAACAGTTGATATTTTGGATTAGGGTTTGGGCATAATTTTGGGGGTTTCCTGAATTAGTTTTTTTTTTTTTTTTTTTTTTTTTTTTTTTTTTTTTTTTAATAATTTTTTTTTAGTTTGTTCTTAAGCTAGTTATTGTACAAAACACGTATCATAATTGCATGTTACAACTATTGTGTTGCTTTATTTATTTAGGAAACATATATGATTGACAAATTTGTTAGACTTTAAAAAGGGATATGATACTTGCTTTTTTTATATAAGAAAATAAATAGCGAATACGGATGGCACATTTCGGTTACATATGAATAAGTTTATTTTAGACAAAAACAAACTTTTATAAAAGTAAAAAGTTGACCATAAAAGTTATAAATAGGAAGTACGAAACCCATTTGACATTTCTTGACGGGTTTTGCCTAGAATTCTAGCCATGATGTATATTTATGGGCTTATGGTAGATTCAAAAGTGCAAAAACCTTTTCATAATAAAGAAAGTGCTCAAAGTGTTAAAGTGAATGAAATTAGAAGATTGAGTCTTTACAGGGTTATAGTTTTAATGGTTCCGGTTCCCGATAATGCAAAAACCTTTTCATAACAAATGAACAAACCACCTGAATGAAACACACCATGCCAAACTCATTCAGACATTATCAAGAATATCTGGTGTGCCTTGATTACACGTTACCCTAACATGTGATCAATTAGAAAAAATAATCGTTGTGGAATTTCTTAAAATTGCAGATGATTCAAATCAATCGTGATATAAAAATTAACTAAAAGAGTTACCTAATTATTGAAGGGCTTGAATTCAATGTGGTTTTTTACATTTTATAAAGTGCCTGCAATAAAAAAATATGCAATTAAAATAATGAAAGTAGAAACAAAGAAATAAATGAACACATTTCTTTAAACTTCCTGGGTAAGCTTAATAGTGGCGATTTTTGGATGATGATGATGAAGGGTTTTCTGAATGATGGTTTGATACTTTGTGCATGAATAAAATCCTGGTGCGTTTCTTAATGCGTAATTGGGGTGGGTTACAACTGGTATCATGAGGCTTACATGAGAAGATTTAAGAAAAAGTCTTATTTACTTAATAAGTGATCAATTCAAAATTTTACGCATGTTTCATTCCAGATCAATATTTCCTTTGTTCACCCTAAATGCCCTTTTGGCTTTCAAGGTTCAAGGGTAGAATAGACGAGTACCCGTGCATAGCAATGGGATTTTATAGCGACAAATAGTTTATTTATAAAAAAGTTTATAGGTTATAAATGAAAATTAATAAAAGTTTGAAGATTTGGGAATTAAACATAATGTTTTGAAACCCGGTTCGACCCGGGTGGTTCAACAGGTTGAACCGTTCAGGTCGAAAAATTGATTGATTTAAACCGGGTCAACTTGCTAGGTTGGGTCGAAAACGGGTCAAATTAAACCGGTTAAACCCGTAGGGTTTGAAGCGTCCCAGGTCAACCCGGTTTGTGATTTGTATTAATTGGTTGTATTTAATTTGGTAGATATGTTTTTAATTGGTTGTACAATGTGAATAAATCATTGTACTTTTAAGTAATGGGGTGTTTTAATAAGAGTATTAATTACATTTCATAATTTCCTTTAATAAATTTTTTTCAAGATTTTCACTTTTCAAGATTGACCATTTTTTCAAGATTGACCATTTTTCCTTTATATGTAGTATAGATTTATAATACAATGTATGGTCTGTAATAAAAGTTTAAATGCAAAGGTATGAAAAATATATGAACAACTTATTTGATGCAACATGACAGTTGGAATTTTAGCATTAATTTTGGAGAAAGCAACTTATTTTGACTAAAGTTTCATCTTTGCCATTGACTTAGAAAAGTTGAAGGTTTTAGCCTTTGGCTTTGGGTATGCATATTATCTGTAGCAAATGTATATTCTGATTTTTCACTACTTTGTTGGCGATTAAACAAAGGGATAATTATCAAAATAGATCAGGTAACCATGGTCAATTCGGTTCCTACCCCCATATTCAAAAATGTCTTTTTTTAGACTGGGCAACTCGACGCATATGATGAAAAGTGTCCCCAATTGCCCAAAAAATGATGGATGTTGCCCAAAAAATTCACAAGTTGCACAAAAAACTGATAGACAAACGACACTTGTCACTTGCAGAAAAGTGACACTTCCTCAGTTGCCCAATTGTACAATTTGCTCCGGTCTAAAAAAAACATTTTTGGATCAAGGGGTAGGAACCGAATTGACCATGGTTGCCCGGTCTATTTTGGTAATTATCCCTTAAACAAATAACATCAATAATGTGTACTACTTCCTCCAAAAATCTTACTTTTCATATGCACAGTTTCACTTATATGCTTACAATGCTCTTTTTCGTGTTATAAAAAACAACTGCTAATGATTTCAGCAAATCGTTAGAAGTAAAAGCTTTGATTGCAACGAATTGGTGGGGGAGATAGAAATGCTTCTTAAAATCATTGTACTTGTGACGGGTTCATGTATATTTCAATAAGTAGTATATGGCCGCAAATGCTTTAACACACTTTCATAACTTCAATTCGTATATCATACATATATTTTGGACCACAGTGTTGGTTAATATGTGTTAACAAGTTCCCAGATTAGGGTAAGATAATCAATAAGGTACCGGATATTCACTTGAAATCGTGGTATCACTTTCCAATAGAAACTATTCGACCCTATGCCTGGGTTACACGAATATCTCTATGGGATAAGACCAAGTGATGTTCTTGTTTTAGGCACAAATCAAGAACAGAATTGTATTCAAGTGTTTAGGGCAAGGTTGTCAGGATCGCGATCCTGACGATCCTACTTTGAAAAAACAATCAGGATCGTAGCGGGATCTTAGTTATGGTAGGATCGTTGCAGGATCGTAGGATCGTTAGCAGGATCGTGGGATCGTTAGCAGGATCGTGGGATCGTTAGCGATCTGATCCTACTGATAACCTTTTTTTTTTGGACTCTTTTTCATATATGAAGCATTATTTTAGCCTTTTAGGCCCTTGTGACTTTTTGTCTAAAATAGCCCAATAACAAAACACTCAAAGTCTACGACATGAAAATAAAAAACACATAGATAACAAAACCTAATTCCTAAATTTGAAATACAGCTTGCACATGCGTAAATTTAATTTTTATACTAGCATTCATCTCACGTTAAAATATAAACCATGATCAGATTTTAAAGATTCTACAGTATATATTATACTAAATCTGATCATAAACTTGTACCGTAACTGAAGCACAAGAATTTTGACAAATTTCGAGTCTTTTACAAATTTGCACCACTACGTTTAAAACATGGAAATGATGATATGAGGACTTTAAATGGAAATACGATGACTATCTTTTAAAGTTGCCTAATTTCTTTTTTAGTTCTTTAATTTTTTTAGTTATTTAATTGAATGGTGTGTTGAGTTTAGACTTTAGATT
This sequence comes from Artemisia argyi, assembly GCA_030686995.1. Taxonomy (NCBI): domain Eukaryota; kingdom Viridiplantae; phylum Streptophyta; class Magnoliopsida; order Asterales; family Asteraceae; genus Artemisia; species Artemisia argyi. Next base: position 208,849,454 of record CM060684.1, on the reverse strand, counting down.
TTTAGCAAATCAGTTAGTTAATTGGTGTGTTATGCTCGATCATATCAAACTTTTTTTTTAACATAGCTCGATCAATATAGTTTGGAGTCAGTAACTTGCAATTGTACTATTGTAGTTAAATACAAATTAATTTACAATCTTTACTCATAAGGTTCAATCTCACTAAATATTCATTTGTTAGCGGCACATACTAAGTTTCACTAACGATGCACTACAATTGTCTAGTGAATATACTGATATAGAATTATAGATATGTAATGAGGCATAAACTCATGAATGATAAACCATGAGCTGAGTGAAGTTTACCAACATATGGACTATGGAGTATAAGTGTATAACTATAAATTTAGGCGTGGCAAAACAGAAGGTCACTTTTTGTTTTACCTTTTTTGAAATCTCATTATGTATTTGAGATGTTTTCAAGCTATTGAGAAATATATAGAACAATAGAAGTATAAAACTACGACCCCTATGCAAAAATGTATACATTTTCATAGGATTTTACGATCCCGATCCGATCCTACGATCTCGATCTTGCAAAGCCGAAAACGATCCTAGATAGGATCCCGATCCTGACAACCTTGGTTTAGGGTTTGTGTTGATAATCGTATCTATGCAGATGTATTATGACATCTATTTATAATAGAGAATACTCAAACACTAGCCCATGGAATTATATATAATTAACGCCCCATTAATTATATCATAATACTTTCCATAATAGTAGAAATCAGTGGTTAAAAACGAGCAGCAGAATGAACTGATGCTAGCAGCAGAATCTTCTAGCAACAACTGATGCTAGCAGCAGATTCATACTAGCAGCAGAATCTACTAGCAGCAGAATCCTACTAGCAACAACTGATGCTAGCAGCAGAATCAATACATAACCACTATTGAGTCAGGGGATTCAGTGACCAAATGGGTGTACACTCCGTACCTCCAAACCCATTACCAGGTGTGAATTAATCCCTCAAGTTCACTAAATTTTCCAACAATCCTCCCCAAATTTAGTTCACTTCCTTTGCATGAAAAATTAAACACAAAACAAAATATATGCATAAATGAAAATATCTTGAAGATTGAATTCTCATCCTAGTACATTACACGTTCAAATATTCGAGAATCAGGGTGTTCTAAGAATTGAACCCTTCAACCCATTTGAATACCTGAAGATAAAATACACATACATTTTCAAACACTAAAATAAACCTGACACTATACAAGTCATGTGTCCATATCCAATTCATAAATGTTGTAAAAGCTAAAAGTCCAAAGCTTCCTGAAGCGGCAAAACTTCAAAATTTACATAGGTGGTTCCTCTTTATTCATGCTCCTGCTTAGCACTTTTTCAAAGAAAATAACCATTGAGAAGTAAAAACTTCATCCTCCTTTGCCAGCAGGTTCTGAGCACAACCTTGGGATGACAATAAACATGTGCTCCAGTCCACTAAATGTTCAGCTTTCCACATTGAACTCAGCTCCCAAGTTTCCTCAAGAGGGAGTTGGGTGTCTTTGCATTCAGTGACTAAATTGGACTTCAAACCCATCCCTTCAGCAGACTTTAAAACCAAGTCTCTAGCTAAACCCTTCGTCAAGTGATCAGCTAAGTTTTGTTGAGATCTAACAAACTCTATAGATATCACCCCATTCATGATAAGCTCACGAATCATGCTATGCCTGACACCTAAGTGTCTAGACTTCCCATTGTACATCTGGCTATAAGCCTTTGCCAATGTAGCAGCACTATCACAACGGATAGAAATAGGTGCTATAGGTTTAGGCCACAATGGAATCTCAAGAAGCAAGTTTTTCAACCATTCAGCTTCTTTGCCAGCAGCTGCTAAAGCCACAAATTCAGATTCCATGGTTGAACTGGTGATGCAAGTTTGTTTCTTGGATGCCCAAGAAATTGCACCTCCACCAAGTAGGAATACCCAGCCACTGGTAGACGAATTTTCTTCAGTGTTACTGATCCAACTTGCATGAGTGTATCCTTCTAATATAGAAGGATAACCAGTATATGAGAGACTATAATCCATAGTTTTCTTCAAATACTTAAAAACCCTCTGAATTGCTTGCTAGTGATGAGCACTAGGATTACTAGTATATCTACTCAATTTACCCACAACAAAAGCAATGTCAGGTCTTGTACAAGTCATGGCATACATCAAGCAGCCAATCACCCTAGAATACTCAAGTTGAGATACAGCTTTGCCAGTATTAGGCATTAGCTTCTCACTTGTATCCATAGGAGTACTCACTGGAGTACACTCAAAGTAATTAAATTTCTTTAACACCTTCTCAATGTAATGAGACTGAGATATAGAAATTTTGTTACTTTCGTGTTTAATCCTAATGCCAAGGATAACATCAGCCTCCCCCATATCCTTCATAGAGAACTTTGATGACAAAAATTCCTTTGTAAGGTCAACTTGATTTTGGTCAGTGCCAAAGATCAACATGTCATCAACATATAGACTAATAATGACTCCTTTACCAGATTCATCAAATTTTCTATATACACATTTGTCAGCCTGATTAGGTAAATAACCACTAGACAAAACCACTTCATCAAACTTTTGATGCCATTGCTTAGGTGCATGTTTCAGTCCATAAAGAGACTTAATCAGTTTACACACCTTGTTTTCATTGCCAGGCATGATGAAGCCCTGAGGTTGGTTCATATAAACTTCCTCATCTAAGTCACCATTCAAAAAAGCTGTCTTCACATCCATCTGATGAATAATCAGATTGTGAATTGATGCCAAAGCAATCAGCAATCTTATGGTACTGATTCGAGCTACTGGAGCATAAGTATCAAAATAGTCTATTCCTGACTTTTGTCTAAAGCCCTGAATAACTAGTCTTGCCTTGAACTTTTCAACAGTTCCATCTAGCTTCATTTTCTTTTTGAAAATCCATTTGCTACCCAGAGGTTTGCAACCAGGTGGTAGATCAGTCAACACAAGTGTTATTGCCCATGATGGAGTCCATCTCATCATTAATTGCTTCTTTCCAGAAAGCAACATCCTGGGACTTCATTGCTTCTTCAAATGTTTTGGGATCATCCTCAACAATGAAGCAATAGGAGTATTGGTCAGAGACCTCACTCCTTGTACCTTCAATTAAGTATAATTGAAACTCAGGTCCAAATGATTTTGGAGTCCTGACCCTATTACTCCTTCTGAGCTCAGGTTCAGGTTGTTGTTCCACAACCTCATCAGGGACCTGAGATAATAATTCATCAGGGACCTCTGATACACCAATGTCATCAGTTCCATTTGGAATTCTTTGCTTTGGTCTAGGGACTGATGAGAATCTATTCTCATCAAATAGTGCATCCCTTGATTCAATTATTGAGTTAATTGAAACAGATTCATTAGGTTCAATGACATAGAACCTATATGCCTTGGAATGCTCAGCATATCCAACAAAGATGCATTCAATGCCTCTTTCACCCAAAGTTTTCTGCTTTGGATCAGGGAGTCTTACAACAGCCCTACAACCCCAAACCCTGAGATAATTCAAGTTGGGTTTCTTTTTAGTCCATAGTTCATAAGGGGTAACTTTGTTCTTTTTATTAGAAACCCTATTTAATAAATAGCAAGCTGTTAACATGGCTTCACCCCAGAACCCTTGACTCAGCCCTGAATAGGACAACATGGAATTAACCATCTCCTTCAGCACCCTATTTTTCCTTTCAGAAATACCATTTTGCTGAGGAGTATAAGGGGCAGTCGTTTCATTGATTATACCAACAGACTGAAAATACAGAGTATCCATGTACTCACCTCCCCTATTAGTCCTAAATCTTTTGATTTGAGACACTTGTTGTAATTCAACTTCAGTTTTAAATACTTTAAATTTATCTAATGCTTCATCCTTAGTATGTAATAAATAAACATAACAAAACCTAGAAGCATCATCAATAAAAGTCACAAAGTATTTCTTGTTCACCAAAGAGGGAGTAGCATGAAGATCACATAGGTCACTATGAATCAACTCCAAAACTTTAGTTTCACGTTTTACACTTTGAAATGGTTTCTTAGTTATTTTGGTCATCATGCAAGTTTTACACTTTTCAGTATCCATATCAAAGGCTGGAATTAACCCATCCTTAGACATATCTCGCATTCGTTTAAAGTGTACATGGCCAAGTCTTGCATGCCATATGGTTGAATCATTAAGTTTAGAGGTTGATATAAAAGCAGAATTAACATTATCATGAACAATATTAAGTCTGAACATTTGATTACACAAATAGCCAAAACCAATAAACACACCATGTTTAGATAAAACAAATTTATTAGATTCAATCACTTGTTTATAACCACAATTATTCAAAACACTACTAGAAACCAAGTTTTTTTCTAATATCAGGAACATGTAAAACATTAAACAAAGAAACAATCTTTCCAGAACTAAACTTCAAATCAACACATCCTTTTCCATGCACCAGGGCAGTTGACTCGTTTCCCATATGAAGAATAGAACCATCATTCATTGACTCATAAGTCTTGAACCAGCTTCTATCTTTACACACATGAATTGTTGCTCCAGAGTCAACCCACCAAGCAACATCATCATCCTGCACAAAATAAATTTCAGATATATATGTAACATAATAAATCTCAAAAGACTTATTAAATATATTCTGACCTTTCAGAGAATTGGTGTTACCATTCCCTCCACTTGTGCCTGATCCATTGGTTTTATTGCCAATCTTAACACCTTTACAATCCTTCTTGAAGTGTCCAGTTTTACCACACTTCCAACAAGTCACTTTGGGTTTCTTGTTAAGATCAGATTTGGTGTTATCTTGATGCTTACGCTTGCCCTTGTTGTCATTGTTCCTGGAGGAGTTGTTATGCTCCACCATATTGACAACTGATGGACCAGTAGCATTGCTACTCTTTGGCTTGTCAATGTCTTGTGCTTTGAGTGAATCCTCAATACGCAAGTGACTCCCCAACTCAACAAGAGTTAATTCCTCCTTCTTATGTTTCAGCATATGCTTAAAATCTTTCCAAGAAGGAGGTAATTTATCAATAATACAAGAGACTGAAATAGCCTCATCCATGTTCATCTTGTGTTGTGTGAATCGACCAAGTATACTAAGAAGTTCATTGTATTGTTCCATGACAGGTCTAGAATCAACCATTTTGTAATTGTTAAAATTACTTACAAGGAACTTCTTACTTGATGCATCCTCAGCCATATACTTGGCTTCCAAGGAATCCCATAGTTCTTGAGAAGTTTCAACATTCTGATAAATATCAAATAGAGAATCAGACATACCATTGAGAATTAAACCCCTACAGATATAATCATCATTCTCCCATTTGCTTCTTGCCATCATCTGATCCATAGTAGCATCATCTCCATAATCTTCAGGAATCTCAGTTGTCAGAACATAAACCACATTCATACTTGATAACAAAAAAGTGCATCTTCTTTTGCCATCTTCTGAAATCAACACCTTCAAACTTTTCTAACTTGGAAAAGTTAGCAGCCATTTGTCTCATAGCAGCAGCCATTGATTATCACTAATAGTTTCTATTGATTGTTGGTTAGTATGTGTTAACAAGTTCCCAGATTAGGGTTAAGATAATCAATAAGGTACCGGATATTCACTTGAAATCATGGTATCACTTTCCAATAGAAACTATTCGACCCTATGCCTGGGTTACACGAATATCTCTATGGGATAAGACCAAGTGATGTTCTTATTTTAGGCATAAATCAAGAACAGAATTGTATTCAAGTGTTTAGGGTTTGTGTTGATAATCGTATCTATGCAGATGTATTATGACCTCTATTTATAATAGAGAATACTCAAACCCTAGCCCATGGAATTATATATAATTAACGGCCCATTAATTACTACCTCCGTCCCATTTAAAGTGTCCACTTTCATAATGCACAAAGTTTTAGGAGATTCCACTAACTAAACTCTCCACCAATCAAATATTACTTTTACCCACTAAACTCTCATCTTATTGGTTGGAAGGTACAAGTGGACACTTTAAATGGGACATGCAAAGATTCCATTGTGGACACTTTAAATGGGACGGAGGGAGTATATCATAATAGTAGGAATCAGTGGTTAAAAACGAGCAGCAGAATGAACTGATGCTAGCAGCAGATTCATACTAGCAGCAGAATCTTCTAGCAACAACTTATACTAGCAGCAGATTCATACTAGCAGCAAAATCAACAAGAAGCAGAATCCTACTAGCAACAACTGATGCTAGCAGCAGAATCAATACATAACCACTATTGAGTCAGGGGATTCAGTGACCAAATGGGTGTACACTCCGTACCTCCAAACCCATTACCAGGTGTGAATTAATCCCTCAAGTTCACTAAATTTTCCAACACACAGTTTGTTGAATACGAAATGAGATGGACTAAGCATGTTTCATATAAACACATTCATGACAAAAATATTGAAACGGTATTACATTATAAGTATGGTGGTTGTACTCAAAATGACGATGCTGTGAGATCGGAGACTGAATGATGCCCTCAACATGATAACTCCTGAGAAACTTCTCTCATTGTTGGTCGGGCTTTTGGATCTGTGAGAACGCATGATCATGCCACCTGACCAACACGGATGATTTCTTTCTCAATCAGCCTATTGGTCGGATAAGAGAGTCGTTGGTCTAATATATTTTCCAACATTGTACCACGATTTGTAGAATAGTTGAGAGATGACAGGAGGTCTCCTGGATGCTTGCCTCCAATTGTTTCAAGAGCAACCACTCCAAAGCTATAAACATCACATCTTTCATTCACAATCATGCTATATGCAAGTTCTATATGATCACATATACCAAGTTATTGTTAGTGAATACCTAATGACTTGTAGATATAAAATTAAGAAGCATAAGAACATGTATACATAATTAACGTACCTGGGGCAATGTATCCTAAAGTTCCAGCGATTACTGTTTGGTTAGATGAATCAGGATCAAGCAATCTGGCTGCCCCAAAGTCGGCAACAAATCCTTCCATTTCCGAGTTCAAAAGAATGTTGTTACTTGATATGTCCCGATGAACGATAGGTGGATTGCAATCATGATGCATGTAAGCCAGAGCATGTGCGACATCTTTTATAATATTCACCCTCTTCATCCAATCCACTTTAACAGCAAGTTCATCATCGCTCAACGCGCAAAATAGGCTCCCCCTTTCCATGTATTCATATACAAGGAAGTTGCATTTGTTATGCAAACAAAAACCGTAAAGTTTCACAATATTTTTGTGTCTTAAGTTGGTTAACACTTGGACCTCATTTTTGAAACTCTGGTTAAATATCGGTTGCTCAGCCTCAAACCGATGGAGTTTTTTCAACGCAAAAGTTTTACCGCTAGGTAGTTTTGCTTCATAAACACTACCATAACCACCAGTCCCAATGTAGTATTTGAGGTCAAAATCCTCTGTGGCACTGATGAAGTCTTTATATGCAATTGTTCCATCATAATTCAATATCGAGCACACGCTCCATGTTTTATAATTTCTATATGTATTTTATTTTCGGTAGCCTTGTGACAACGGTAGCATACATAACCAAGAAGCAAGAAGCATATCGCAACAATGACCGGAAGAATAATGGCCATATGGTAGACTAGTTTGTTACTTTGCTCATGTTGTGTGAAATGATTATGAGACTGATTTAAGAATTCCAAATAATAAAATTCCCATTGACTAAGTGATTCTCCATCAAAATTATTACTACTAAGGTCCATGGCCGGCTCCAAGGGTGTGCCACATGTGCCATTGCACAGGGCCCCAATTTGCCTAGGGCCACAAATATTTTTCTTCATCCTTTGCATGCGTACATAAAAAATATAAAAGCCAATTTGTGTATTCTGCCATGAAGACCATGAGAGTAAGAGGCCCATATCTTAGTTGATATGTAGCAAATTTACCTTGCATTTATAACTAATAACGACCTAAGCATTTATTTGTAGAATATAAAAGCGGCACAAACATTTTATTCTACTTACTTCAAGTGATTTTCATGTAATGCTTCGACTCTAATAAATTGAATTCAAATCAACAAACTAACTATTACCAAGATTGAATGTTTTGATCTAAAAAAGACAAATTGTATGTTAGTCCGTTATTGGATTGACAATCACTCAAAATGCAATAAACATCAATACGTTTCCCACACAGTAAGATATCTCTTATTAACCTTATGGTTCGTCACTAAATTTACTCAAAATTTTCGTGATTAAATAAGGGCCTCGATTTAGTTATGGCAGAGGGCCACCGAAATTCACGAGACGGCCCTGCTAAGGTCCAAGTAGTCTAATTCGCTACAAAATTTTAGTGTTGTGACGACTCCAGTCATATGATTTCTAGATAGGTCTAGATGCTTTAAACTACATGGGGTATGAAATGACAAGCCTCCTGACAAGTGGTTTGATGACAAATCAAGATAAACGAGTTGTGGTAACATTCCAAATTCAGGATGAACAGGACCCACAAGACTGTTATGATTTAGGTCGACATGCTCTATGTTCATCAAGTTTGTTATATCTAGAGGAATGATGCCACTAATGTTATTCGTGTCAAGGTTTATAATTTTCAGTGCACTTAGATTACGAAAACTTGATAGAATAGGACCACTGAGATTGTTGTCACCAAAGTTCAGTACCTCTAAGTTTTGCAAGTCACTTAGTTCTTATGGGATGGAGCCATTTAGTTTGTTTGTTCTCAAGTCCAGACAGGCAAGATTAAACATGGAACCAAGAGATGAAGGGATAGGACCAATAAAATAGTTTCGGCTAAGATCCAGGTAGGTGAGATCAACCATGGAACCAAGAGATGAAGGGATGGGACCAGTAAAGTTGTTTCGACTAAGATCCAGGTAGGTGAGATCAACCATGGAACCAAAAGATGAAGAGACGGGACCAGTAAAGTTGTTTCGACTAAGATCCAGGTAGATAAGATTAACCATGGAACCAAGAGATGAAGGGATGGGACCAGTAAAGTTGTTTCGACTAAGATCCAGTTGGGTGAGATTGACCATGGAACCAAGAGATGATTGGATGGGACCAATAAAATGGTTTTGACTAAGATTGAGATATGACAAACTCTTCAAGTTCCCTATCCAAGATGGGATAGTACTCGTGAAATTGTTTCCAGAAAGATCAAGTTCTACTAATTTGGTAAGATTAGTGAGTGAAACAGGTAACGTACCGCTTAGATTGTTCCCACGAAGTGAAAGATGGGTCAGATTTGATAGCATACCAATGTGTTCTGGAATGCTTCCTTCTAAGCGGCAGCTTTCAATAACCATGCGATCAAGGTTCGGAAATGAAGAAAAGCTAAGGTTTCCGAGATCATGAGGAAATTCATAATAATAGTTACCACAATTAAACTCTACTGGAATGACAACACTTCCTGCTTCATTGCAAGTGATTTCGTACCAAGTGCAATGATTTGAAGCATTTATACCCCGCCAATCCGCTAGAGCCTTTGCTTCTAACGATTTGTTGAAATTATTAGCATTCGTATGCGATAATACAATAAGCAGGATCATAAGCAAATAAGTAAAAATGCGCATATGATCACATGTAATAACATTCTTGAAGGTAATAGACAACATCATTAATGTTTGTTTATTTATCAAAAACTACTGAAAATTAATCATGATATGTTAGTATATATGCATGCACAGAATCCTTTATTTTTCCAAGTCAATAGCATAGAGTAAACGTTAGTCAATAACAAGTTTCTTTGTGGAAAATTTCTAACCCATCCTAAGGGTTGGGCTTAGCTTTCACCTTAAAACAAGTGGTTCATGTATTTTTTTAGCTTTTGTAATTTTATCTTTTATTACAAAAAGACTTTGTTATTAGAAAAAAGTATCTTCTATAAACAATATAGTTTCCATTCCAAGTATGAGACTTATAATAATCTATTACTGTGAATTTATATTTTTTGTCTTTTTACTCAAGGAATTTAACCACAGTAAACAACTATTTCATGATTATGGCATGAAAATGTTCAATTTCTCAAACATCTTCATAATTTAATGCTTTAGATATGAGATTTCATAAAGCTTTAAGAGGTCTACCAAAAGATTTATAAGTTGGTCACATGAGTCAATTGCGAATTTATTACACGATATTGTACGTTGATCTCATCTCTAAATTTATCTTATGCAAATGGACTTTCATGAAGCGGAGTGAAAATGCGTCTAGTCACATTATAGCTAAGTGAGCATTTAGTGCTCTTTCTTTATTACTGACAACCTTATATGTGCAAGTTCTCATGCACTTAATTCCGAAAAAGTTGATTACTTTAATAAAAACACCTACATCATTTTAAGTTATTGGACCAAGACTTAACAAATGAAAATCTTTAAAAATTGGGCTATCAAACACGTTTGGGCGATGGGTTACTTCTCATAAAGCCCATCACCACAACAACTATAAAGTGAATCGTAACCCTAAAAGCTAAAAACTAACTCATACACAACAACACATTACAATCATCAAGTAGGTATTATATTCATTCATAGTCAAGTTTAGTATTTTCACTTTATCAGATCGATGAATGTTGTGTGTGTACGTATTGATCTTGCTGATTTGGAATTATTTTTTAATAGCTGTTGTTGTTTTCATGAATATGTTATGTATATTTAGCAATTAGTACAATGTTATTTTTCGGTATTATAAGCGTAGTGATTATAAAATGACAAGACATATTTATGTTTTAGATTATATATGCGTACACATTAGATTCTTTTACCTAGTGGTATGTGGGTAGCTATCAACCTAGAAGTTGTGGTATGTGAGGTTTATGTGAGATAGTAGTTGGTTTAACGATTTAAGTGCTTGAATAATTAGTCGTTTAAAAAAGAAAGTTAAATCGAACGCTATACTATACATTCACATCATTAGTTTAAAGTAAGAACTAAGGTAAATAAGCATTTCTGATAGTAAGTTTTGCATTCATACTCAGGGCATAACATTCCTCGAGCAACCGGATTCAATAAATCTACATCTACATCCTCAATATGGCGGTATATGTTAAACCTCTTTAACTCAGTTATAGGTAGTCATTCCTCTTTTTTCTTAAATTTAACTTTTGGTTCATCTCAGGGTACAATACCTATTGAAATTGAAGCAAAAGAAGACGAGGACGCAAGAGTGGTAAGTGTCCATTGATAATTATGACAGGAACAATATTTGTCTGTCAATTTTAATGCTATCTTTTTGGTTCAGAAATCTATTCAGCAAGGATGGGCTTATATAGCCAAGATTCTCTCGGAGCCCAACGGGATGGAAGTTCTAGCCGAGGAACTTAAAAAGGCGGTCGAGGAGATTCTGCTGTCAAGGTCAAGGCTAGGGGCTTATATAGCTAAGATTCTCTCGGAGCCCAACGGGAGGGAAGTTCTGGCCGAGGAACTTAAAAAGGCGGTCAAGGAGATTCTGCTGTCAAGGTCAAGGCTAGGGACTAAAGGGAAGGGCAAATTATAAAGGAATAAGGATGCATGTCGACTAGTGTTAATATCTCATTCTTCACCTTTATATTACAGTCGATGATTCCTTCATCAAATATTTGGTGTAGAGTAATTAGTTTTAAAAATATCATTGATAGTTCTTTTAGGTGCCCTGGTACAAGTTTTTGTGATTTGTGTTTGTTAACAGTTTGAATTGAGTTCAATCGTTGGATTAATAAATTTGGTTATTACTGTTTGATTATTATAGTTTTGTACATGATTTATGCTACTGCAATATGTGGAAACAATATGAGTGCAACCAATATGGTGGTTTATGCAAAAGTTTATAAATGATGAAGAGGTTTAAAAAATGTAAACCATAATGAACATTCATTTCAAGCTTGTGGCATAACGAAGTCTATTGAATATTTTCATAATTAAATGCACTTGAATTATATGAGTGTTCATAAAACTTAGAAATGGGTTTATACAAAGTAGAGATAGGTTTATAAAGCAAAAAGGTTAAGTTAATATAATTCACCATTTGCACAAAAAAAATAATAAATAAAATAAAGCAAAAAGGTTTATAATTTAATCTCAAAACACAACTATAAACTTTTAAAAAAAGTTTATAATAGTTGATGGCCTAAGCTTATGCTAATAATTCGTCTGATAAAAGCCTAAAAGAATGTTAGTAAATGTGAAAATTTTTGTTCACATTGTTTTCATTCGCTTATTGATAAATTAGGTGGCAGTTTTTACTGACTTAGACACATCAAAAAGTCGTTCGATTATTCTTACAATTATAAATATTTTGTTCTAAGATGTTGTAATTCTTTTTGTGAAGTTGTTTTCCATTAAATGAACTTTTTGAAAGGCTGGATACTATGTTCCTTAAATTCGTTACTTTCACATTAATGTTATATCACCATTCAACACACTATCTTTTAGGTGCTATCGTCACCACCACAGAAAATAATGCCCCACTTTATACCCCACAACACACACACAAAAAAGACATTGGAACCACCGAATGAGTGCCAAAAAAGAGTCTTGTCTCGTGGTTGGGGATCTTTTTATTGGGTTCGCGCGTAAAAATGCATGATGTTGGTGGTAGACCAACCACCATATTGACCGACCTAAGTTCTTTAATCGTTTACCTCGAAATTAGCAAATAAACAAAACCATTGGATAACAAAAAACAACTTGTGCTTAAAAGATAAGTAGTCTCAACTTGATCAACTTTATTTGTTGTTGCGAGGGGAGTGTCGGGACAAGGTATATTAATAGTAATTATGCATTACATCCATTAAGTTTAAGTTTTAATTGTTAGATTAATGTGTCTCAACTTGTAAGCCAAAAAATGTAAATAGGCTTGAGTTAGGGGGGAAAAAAAAACAACAACAACAAAAAGCGCGGCTTGTAGTAGGATCAGATCATTAACAATCCAACGATTCTAGACCAATTATGCTAAAATTAAGATCATACTACGAACCTGCTCGATTTCTATATGTGGATCGTACGATCCTACAATCACAAATACACAAAACAAAGTAAAACATTATATTTTCAGGAGACTAATTAAATAAAAACTCCTACATTGGGGTGTTCACAAATCATGTAATACCCATATGAACAGTGTAACAACCGTGATTTTGGCAGGTCAGTTTGACTGATAGTATTGACTCGGTTGACGTTTGTTTGGTGTGTCCTAGGTGTTTGAAGTGATATAAGTGTGATATAGGTGAGTTTTAGCACTAAATCCCTTTGCGTAAGTGGTTTTATAGTGATTTGAAAAGTTTGGAATTTGGGAAAGTTCATTTTGATCACCTTTGTGGTGTAGAAATGACTTGTGTAGTTTTTGGTGTTTTTGCGTAACGAGTTTTCGTTCAAGTATTTGAGCGTTAGCAAGTTACGAGGAGTTTGTTTTTATGAGTTATGTTTCAAAAGAGTGTAGAATTCAATTTTTGGAAACTTTGGAAATGATATTTTTCCAGGTTGTCGTAAAAACTGAGGTTTATCGCGTAAAACGCTAGGATTAGTTACGGGTATTTATAAAATATGAAAAGTATGAGGTTTTGAGTGCAATAAATAAATTTAATAAAAAAAATAAATAAAAAATATATATGTATAGAAAATCAGCTAGAAGGGATAAGGGGGAAAAGGAAACCCAATTTGAGTCCAAATATGACTCTTAGGCCCAAGGAATCCTAATCTAACCCAACCAAGCCCAGCCCCTACCCATATAAGCTATACCAATGACCCAAAGTCCTATTATGATCAACCAAAGCAAGAGGGGAAGAAGAAAAATTAGGGTTTTTATTATTGAAGCTAAAATCAAGATCAAGGTATATTTTCGATACTAGTTTTCATTCAATTAATTAGTTATTGATCTAATTCATGTAATATAAAGTATGATGGATTAGGGTTTGTGTTAACTTCTGTAAATTAATTTTATTAAACATGTTGGGATCATTTAAATATAATGGTATGATGATTGGTTAAGAGAATTGAGCGTAAAACATGCTAGTTATTGAGTTAGGGTTTGGACAGAAAAGTAGTGCTGTAAATATGTGAGTGTAATTAACAAATGGTGAGGAGTTAAGTCACGAATTTTTTTGTCTAAATTGAAGTTTAATGAAAGAGCTTTCCAAAAAGTCCAGCCACGATTGATTTCAAGGTCGGGAAGTTGGTCTTTTGATTTTTCTTTGTTAAGGTGTCAAAGCTGTCAAACCGGGACAGATTTTGGGTAAAAGTTTGAGGGTGTTTTGTGGTTGTAAAAGTGGTATTTTGACTAGGCCTTCTGGAATAGTTAAGTATTAGGTTATATTAGACTACCACGAAAAGGATTCGTGATAAAAACTTGTGGAAGTATTTTATGTTAATTGAAACTTTTTGGTGTGCGTTCAGATCCGAATCTGGGTAGTTGTCAAGTTTGATTTTCTTATGGGTATTTGTGAGTGTCTAGAGTGCATGGCCTTCTGGGGATATCTTGTCTAATCATAAGAGACCATGGTGATTTGGTGTGAGTTGTGGAGGTTGTTTTGTTGTGATTCTATGTGGGTAAATGTACCCTAAAAATCTGCATTTTCTGAAGTTGTTTGTACAAGGGATTTAGTGAGTGTTAGGGATTGGTGGTGTGTAGTATGGAGTCTAGGAGATCCATGATGGATCATATGAATCTTAGACATCCATCATATGAGTATTACATGGGTTATAGCTTATAGCTTGACCGTGTGTAACGTAAACTTGTTTGTGTTGTATAGATTGTGATTTGTGTTTGTTGGAAGCTGCAAAGTTGAGGTGAGTTCATAGTCCCATATTTTTAACTTGTTTTAAACTTGGGATGGAAATGATGCTTGTGTTAAAGTTACTGTGATTATGTGTTTTAAATGCATGGACTTGCGAGTGTTATTATATGTGTTTGCATGCTAAGTGATTATTGTGTGATGAAAACTATGTGGGAATCGAGGGTAGAACTGTACCTGAGATGAGAAGGGTAGAACTGTACCCAAGTGGTGAAATTGTGTGGGAATCGAGGGTATAACTGTACCTGAGATGAGAAGGGTAGAACTGTACCCAAGTGGTGAAATTTGTGTGGGAATTCAATTGGGAGGATGTTTATCCTGTTGCTCGCGCATGCGACTCAATTGATGAAAGAATTGGATCGGTGGACACGTTCTGTCCTAACTAAATGGATCGGGGGACACGTTCCGTCCCATTGGTTGTTTTTAATTGTGCGATGGTGTGTTTACGTGTATAATAACTTGTCATGCTGTCATGCTATGTGGTATAATCACAGTTAACCGGTTGCCTACGGTGTGTGTGTCTAAACCTATGAATCTCACCAACATTATGTTGACGTTTTAAGCATCATTTTCAGGTGAGCTTTCTAAAGATAAGATTGAAGGATGTGGATAGACGAGACCTTAGTTGCATTGGAAGTGGTTTAGCATCTATGTTTGAATTTATGTATTGTTTCGGATTTTGTTTTGGTTGTTTTGTTTTGGGGTATTGTTACAACACTTTGTGTTTGTACTTTGCTTTATTTTTGTGCATGTAGTTGTTCTCTATATAGACACCAGGTGTTGTGATGATATCCATGAAGTTACACCCTCGCGTTTTCGCCTTGGCGAGGTGTGACAAACAGAAAACTGAAACCAAACCTAATAAAATAAAACTGAACCAAATTTGTTAACCGAACCGAATTAAAATTAAATTTTCGGTTTGAATATTGTATTGGCAAAATGAAAATTGAACTTAACCTAAAACAGAATTCACATAAATATATATTTTTTATCCATCATATAAAAAAAAAAAAAACCATTAAAACTCTTTCCTAATATAAATATAACATTTTTGAAGTTTGAATTGTTTTTCCTAAAAGTATATATAATTAAATGAAAAAGATGAAAACTGAATCAAATTCAAAATTGGTTTTTGGTTCGCTTAGTCCAATTTAAATCCGGTTCAGTTTTATCTAAATTTTTTTAACCGAATCGAATAAACCGAATAACTAATAGAACACCGTGTCTACAAATGTACAATGTTCATTATTGGATCAAGAATTAACAAATGAAAATTACAGAAAGTGGGCTACTAAAATAATTTGGGCTAATGGTTACTTCTCTCAAAGCCCACAATCACAACAACACCCAAAAACTAAATCGTAGCCCTAAATACACTCATTCATTCAACACACACACTAGTACTAAAAACCACACACAGAGCGTTTGTTTCTACAACACTCTGTTTGAATCACACATACTGCTACACATATAGATCCAACAATCATCAAAGTACGTTTCTTTTTTTATAAATCATTTAGATCCAATAACACTGTGCTTACTTTTTGTTACAGGTGGATATAAATTTAGTATTTCTTTTTTATATATAATTAGGTTTTAAAATGATGCTTTTTTAGGTTTTTTATGTTGTAATTTTTGTAAAAAAATTATGGGTTTTACTAAAAATCACATTTTTAACAAAACCCATGTTTTATTTTAAATTTTTTTTTTTTTTGTTTTTTTTAACAAAACCCATGTTCGAAATGTGGCGAAAGGAGGGAGCTTTAGGATTGATTATGTATACTATGTGCGCGTTTGTGGCTTAGGATTGGAAGGTTAAGTAGTAGTGGTAGCTGTAATGAAAACCGATTTTAAGATAGTTAAGGTTTGAAATGTGGCGAAAGGAGGAAAGTATTGGAGTGATTCTGTATTGGAGGAGTGCGTTAGCTGTTTAAGATTGGAAGGTTAAGTAGTAGTTGTAACGAAAACCGATGTGATAACTTTAGGACTGATCTTGTATACGATGTGTGTTACTGGTTTAAGATTGGAAGCATAAGTAGTCTGTAATGAAAACTTTGCATATTAGTTTCAAGGTTTTTTTAACTGTTAAGGTTGAAATGTGGCGAAAGGGGGGAATTTTAGGATTGTTTATGTATGCGATGTGTGTTAGTGGTTTAAAGGGGGTGTTTGTTTAAGCTTATTTGTGGACTTATAAGCCTATCTGATTTTGATTTAAAATCTGTAAGCTCGAATGTCTTGGTTTGTTTTGAGATTTTTGGGTTTATATAAGTTTATTATGTCATAATAAGTTTACTTAAACTCGTAAAGTATAAAAATAAGCTGGAAATTTTGAGCTTATGAATTATAATGAAATTAGATAAGCTCGTTAGCCCATAAATTAGCTTAGACAAACACCCTTTAAGATTAGAAGCATAAGTAATTAAGGTTTGAAAATGAAGTTTTTTATAGTTAGAGCTCGATATGTGGTGAACTGAACAAAGTTTTGAACTGATTTTGTATATGATGAGCATTAGCGGATTAAGTTTGGAAGGAAAACTGATTTGATGACTTAATATTTTCAAGTTTGAATGAGTGTGTACAAGATATTTGGAATATGAAGTTGTTTGTTTTAGAAACTGATATGGATGTGTTTAGATGTTAGCTCAGGGTTATATCGCTCTGTATAAGAAGATATTAGGTTATGATATGTGTCTTAGTTAATGAGCGAAATCGAGTGCTTATGTATACAGTGGCGATGAGAAATATATATGAAAAATTGATTAATCTAACTACATTAAAGGATACGTTTTTTAGAAGGTCTTTCAATCATGCTCAAGATCTTAAAAACTCAATTAGTTACCTAACACATGGTCTATAGCATTTCGTTTAGAGTTTTGTTCTTTATTATGGGACTGGGTCGTTACATCTCTTATGTGTAGCAACTCATAATAAAGAAATAAACTTTTAAGCGAAGTCGAACTCTTTTCGCATATCTGATGGTAAGCTATTGTTACCACTTTCTCGTCATGTATTGATAGCAAATTGTTCTTGTTTTCTTCAGGGAATAACATCCTTCGAGCAGTTGGATTCGTTCTATCTACATCCTCTCTATGGCGGTACGTTAAACACCCAAACTTCATAACCCACTGAGTTCTATTTAATTATTTGCCCCTTGCTTCTTTTTACGTTTCCCTAATTTAACTTTTGGTGTGTCTCAGGTTGAAAGACTTTTTAAAGATGAAGCTACCGAAGAGAAGGGTGAACGCGCTAGAATGGTGAGTCTTCTTATCTTCTTACGTCATATGTTTGGCTAGGAGTTTATGCTTAGCTCTAATAAATTTGTATTACGTGCTATTTTCGTTTCAGGCATCCTTTGTTGGAGCTATGGCAATAGCTGACTTGGTGAAGACGACCTTAGGGCCCAAGGGAATGGTTAGTGTTTTGTACATATGTTTCCGTTGCCCAGAGAGACGATTAGCTTCTTATACGCATACTAATCGTTCTTACTTTCAAAATTTGCAGGATAAAATATTGCAGTCGACAGGTAGAGGACACAGTGACGAATGACGGTGTACTATCTTAAAGTCTCTTCATATCGATAACCCTGTTGCTAAAGTCCTTTTTGTCTTTTGCCCAGTGCTATTTAAACACGTCATTATTGAGGCTAATGTTAAATTGCTTAATTTTATGATTAGACATCTCGAAAGTTCAAGACGATGAGGTGGGTGATGGGACTACCTCTGGTAGTTTTGGCTCGGGAACTTTTAAGTGAGGCCGAGAAGTTGGTGTCCTGTTTGTAGAAGTGGCAATCACAGCCTGTTTCAACCAAAAATGGTTTGTATGGGTCACTTTTTTAGTGATTTTGGGTCAGCTTCGTTCACCATCATTTGTATAGAGCAGGTCAAGTGGTTCAATTATAGATTTGAGTGAATTTATGAATGGGTTGTAATGGGTTAGCTCAGGATAGGTCTATCTTCTGAGTAGTTACCGATTTAGAAAAATATATATTATAAATCGGGTGAATTTGATTTTCTTTTTCTTGAATCAAGAGGCTATGAACAAGGTTTGCCACCACTGGTACAGAGTGAATTAGTTGGCTGTTTGAGTTTATTGTACGCACTTTAACATTTTGTTTTACGACAAATTTTCTTGATTCTAATTGATATTACAAATAATTCATAAATTTTACTTATTTTGATTTGTTTAGATGACATATTTACCCATTTGACAAATAATCTAAAAAGTTTGAAATATTGGTGGCTCGACTTGACCCGAACTCTTTGACTTAGGGATGAGCTCGGTACCAATCCCGTACCGAACCGGTATTGGATTGGTGGGTAGTGTACTGGATTTTTTCCTGGCCTAAAGTGATGTACCGTATACCGTACCAGATGGGATTTTGGTACCGGTACCAGGAATCTGGTACAAAACCGGTACTATACAGTTAAGTTTAAATGATCATTGTTGAGCAACTTTATAGGATGGAGCTCAATAAAGTTGAACTATGAATGATATGATCATCAATAAAACTGGAATGTTAGTTGTAATGCTTTGAAATAATCATATTGTGTTCATGTTGTATATCAAGCTCTACTATGTCCAAATTTGCTTAATCATACAAAGTGTAGTGTTTCTTTGACAGCAAATTAAAAAGGCCGGTTATTAGGAAAATTAATCACTTGCATAAAAAATCAAACATGCGAGACAACAAGATGCCAAATACGACTCTCACCATCATTTGTTTACTCTCATCATACTGAGTTCTACTGAAGTCAAAAAGCAATGTTGTCAAAGCACGTCAACAAAAGCTGTGTGGACACGAATTATAATATTGAAGTTTTCCACAAAGAAGTTTGTTGAGTATTTACAAACGTTTACTCATTAGCATTGACTTGGAAAAGTAGAGGACTGAAAAGTGAAAATAAGCTCCATTATTAATCTGGAGTGTTTTTGAGTTTTAGCAATCAGACAAACAAACATTAATAATGTATCCTACTTTAACTTATGTCCTTATGATGCTCATTTTGGTGTTAGCAAAAACCAGTGCTATTGATTTCAACAAATCAAGAGAAGCAAAAGCTTTGCTTGCAACTAATTGGTGGGGAGATAGAAATGCTTCTTCAGATCATTGTACCTGGCCAGAAATCACTTGCAACAAAGCAGGTAGTGTCATTTCAATAGACTATTACTGTAGTTATAATGAAGGTCTAGGTGATTTGGGAAGTCTTGACTTCACTTCATTTCCAAACCTTGAGGAGCTTGATATTCATAACTGCAATCTTGAAGGAAACATCCCAGAGCAAATTGGTTTGCTATCAAACTTAACACGTCTTTCGCTTTATAGTAATTATCTCACAGGTACATTACCTGCCTCGTTGACCAATCTCACCCGTTTAAAAAACCTTGATCTTTCTAATAACTATATCACAGGTGTTTCGTTTGCCAATCTCACAGGTGTTTCGTTTGCCAATCTCACAAGTTTAGAAAACCTTGATCTTTCTAATAACTATATCACAGATGTTTCGTTTGCCAATCCCACCCGTTTGGAATACCTTGATCTTTCAAATAACCATCTAACAGGTAAATTACCAGTTTCGTTTGCCAATCTCACCCGTTTGGAAAACCTTGATCTTTCTAATAACTATATCACAGATGTTTCGTTTGCCAATCCCACCCGTTTGGAATACCTTGATCTTTCAAATAACCATCTAACAGGTAAATTACCAGTTTCGTTTGCCAATCACACCCGTTTGGAAAACCTTGGTCTTTCTAATAACTATATCACAGATGTTTCGTTTGCCAATCTCACCCGTTTGAAATACCTTCATCTTTCTAATAACAATTTCACTGGTATTATACCAACTCAGGTTGTGAGTTTGAAGAATTTATATTATCTAGATCTTAGTCGTAACAACTTTATTGGTCAAATCCATTCATCTTTTGGTTCTATGGTAAATCTCACCAACCTGGACCTGAGCGCAAATCAACTGAATGGATCAATCCCATCTGCACTTATAACTAACTTGCCTTACCTCGAAACTTTGGACCTGAGTTATAACAATCTTGATGGTCCAATTCCCTCAAGAGCTAATTTACATGTTTCCTTCACAAGTTTAAGATACCTCCATCTTTCTCATAATAATTTCAATGTTATTATTCCATCTCAGCTAGTGAAGTTGACGAGTTTGACTACTGTGGATCTTAGTCAAAACCAGTTAATGGGTTCGATCCTATCATATCTTGATTCCATGGCCAATCTCACCAACCTGACCTATCTTTCGTTTCATGGGAATCTACTCACAGGTAAGTTACCAGTTTGGCTCACCAATCTCACACAATTAGCATACCTTGATCTTAGTCGAAACAACTTTACATATCTCATCCCACCATCTTTTGGATCCATGGCCAATCTCAATGTTCTCGACTTGAGCGACAACAAACTTGATGGTCCAATTCCATCAAGTTTTGGTAATCTAAACCAACTGCAGTTTTTAAACCTTGCCATGAATTCTATCAGTGGAACTATTCCACTAGATATAGCATATATGAAGAATTTGGGACATTTAGACCTTCATCATAATCGTCTTGTGGGTGATATTCATCCAGAATTTGGGAAGCTCGGAAGTCTTCCTTACCTTGATTTATCATCAAATCAGTTGTCAGGAAACATGTCGTTTGGTCATCCCTGTTCTCTTGAGCATCTAGACCTTTCTAGTAATCTGATGATGGGAGCTATCTCAAGTGTACGCAATTGCCGTTACTTAAACTACTTGGACATTAGTGGTAATCATTTTGTTGGAAAAGCACTTAATTATGACGACTTCCCAAATTTATTGTTTTTAAATCAGTCTCAGAATCATCTTAATGGAGAAATGGGTTGGTCATCCAATAATCTGACAAATGGACAATCAGAAACCAAAGAACATAAGCGAAGGAAACAGCACATACCCCGTTTGACCGTTTTTCTTCCCACTATCGTTGGAATTTGCTTCTTAGTTGTTGTGTATTTCTTTTACAGTCGTAAAAAGTCTACCATAAAGAAAATACAGCCTGAAATCACAAAACATGGAGACGTATGCTATATATTGAATTATGATGGAACAATTGCATATGAAGACTTCATCACATCTACAGAGGATTTTGACCTCAAATATTGCATTGGAACCGGTGGCTATGGTAGTGTTTACGAAGCTAAACTGCCTAGCGGTCAAACATTTGCTTTGAAAAAACTTCACCGGTATGAAGCTAAGCAACCAACATTCGACCAGAGCTTCAAGAATGAAATCCAAGTGTTAACCAGCCTAAGACACAAAAGCATTGTGAAACTCTACGGGTTCTGTTTGCATAACAAATGCAACTTCCTTGTATATGAATACATGGAAAAAGGGAGCCTATTTTGTGCATTGAGTGACGATGAATTGGCGGCTGAATTGGATTGGATGAAGAGGGTGAAGATTATCAAAGATGTAGCCCATGCTTTAGCTTACATGCATCACGATTGCAATCCACCTATCGTTCATAGAGACATATCAAGCAACAACATTCTTCTAAACTCGGAAATGGAAGGATTTGTTGCCGACTTTGGAGCAGCCAGATTGCTTGACCCCGATTCATCCAACCAAACAGTCATCGCAGGAACTTTGGGATACATTGCCCCAGGTAGTTACTTCTAAAAACTCTTATGCTTCTTAAGTTTAATTACGTCTAGCTAGTAGCAACTAAACTTTGCTAACATTTTTTTTTTTTTTTTTTTTTTTTTTTTTTTTTTTTTTTTTTTTTTGTATGTGATCATTTAGAACTTGCATATAGCATGATTGTGAATGAAAAATGTGACGTGTATAGCTTTGGAGTGGTGGCACTTGAAACAATTGGAGGGAAACATCCCGGAGAGCTTCTTTCATACTTCAACTCTTCTACCAGTCATGGTACAATGTTGGAAAATATATTGGACCAGCGTTTCTCTTACCCAACAGACAGGCTAATCGAAAAGGAAATTTTGCGTGTTTGTCATGTGGCATTGGCATGTATTCTCACAGATCCAAAGGCTAGACCAACCATGAGAAACGTGTCACAAGAATTATCGCGTTGAGGATATCATGATTAAGTTCAGGCTCTCTCTCTCTCACAGCTTTATTATATGGAGGGCAACCTCTATACTTCTCCGTATATCATTTTCAGCATAAGTGTAGGTCCCAACTGTATGTATATGATAAAAAAATGAAGTTTCAGATTCATATTTAGCCTGCATGTCGTTTTCTGTGGAATTAGAAGTGTTCTGTTGATTCTCTTAGTTGGAATGATTTTATGGAAACATGTATTGAGTGATGAATGATGATACTATGGTTACTAATTATGAAACTTTTTTTCTTCCAAAGTCATTGCACTTGTTACTTTAATAACACTTACAAAGAAAGTCACTAAATTGTATGTAACAAATGTTATGAATTTTGTGTTTATGTCATTCAATCTTAATCCTTTAATTCAAGTACCTCACAAATGTCTCTAACGAAACTTGTAGCCCCAACCTTTTCATTGATGGGTCACTCAAAAGCATTAAATTATGAAGATGTTTGTGAAATTTCTTGGTTTTGTATCAAATTGTGAGTTTATTAAACGATATTGTACGTTGACCTCCTCTCTAAATTTATCTTATGTGAGCATTAGGTGCTATTATTCTTTCTTTGTTACTGACAGCCTTATATGTTCAAGTTCTCTTGCACGTAATTCTGAAAAAGTTGATTACTCTAATAGAACACGCTACATCATTTAGCTTATTGGACCAAGACTTAACAAATAAAGAATTGGGCTATCAAACAGGCCGGTTTGAAAAAGTTGATTACTTCTCATAAAGCCCATCACCATAACCACTATAAAATGAATCGTAGCCCTTAAAAGTAAAACTAACTCATACACAACAACACGCGTATTCACTATCGGACAATCATCAAGTACGTATTATATTCATTCATAATCTAGTTTAGTATTTTCATTCTTTACGATCGATTAATATTGTGTGTTTACGTATTGATCTTGCTGATTTGGAATATGTTATGTATATGTAGCTGAATTGATTAAAAAAATTGTCAATAGCTGTTGTTGTTTTTATGAATATGAATATGTTATGCATGTTTAGCAATTGGTACAATGTTATTTTTCGGTATTATAAGCGTAGTTATCATAACATGACAAGACAGTTTTATGTTTTAGGTTATATATGCGTACACATTAGCTTCTTCTTATGAAATCAAATATGTGTCTTAGTAAATATGTTAAATCGAGCCAAAGTGTCTTTGACCTAGCGGTATGTGATTGGCTATCAGCCTAGAAGTTGTGGGTTAAAGTATTGTCAGAAACATATGTGAGGTTTATGTGAGATAGTAGCTAGTTGGTTTAACGGTTTAAGTGCTTGAATAATTAGTAATTTAGAAAAGAAAGTTAACTCGAACGCTTAGGTCAACAAAGCTATCATGGCGAGAATTATCAAAAGACAATGAGCAAGGTTCCTAAATTAAAGTATACATCTTACTATTTGAGGATGTCTTTATAGGATTTTGTAAAACATATGTTGTCCGGTTGTTATAGCTTAAAGATTATATGAACATTATACTATAAATTCACATTATTTTCTTAAAGTAAGAACTAAGAACCGTAAATAAGCATTTCTGATAATAAGTTTTTGCATTTATATTCAGGGGATACCATTCTTTGAGCAATTGGATTCAATATACCTACTTCCTCTCTATGGCGGTATGTTAAACGTCATTTACTCAGTTATATAAGCAGTCATTCCTCTCTTTTCTTCTAGAATCTAACTTTTGATTCGTCTCAGGGTACAATACCTACTAAAATTGATGTGGTAAGTGTTCTTTGATAATTATGAGTGACATGCCCATACGCGTATACATGCATATATAATTTTACTTGTCTTTCAATTTTTATGCTATCTTTTTGGTTCAGGAATCCATTCAAGTAGCATTGACTTATATAGCTAAGAGACTCTCAGAGCCCAACGGGAGGGAAGTTCTGGCCGAGGAATTTAAAAAGGTGGCCGAGGAGATGTTGGTGTCAAGGTCAAGGCAAAGGACTAAAGGGAAGAGCAAACTATAAAGGAATAAGGATGTAGACTAGTGTGAATATCTCATTCTTCACCTATAATATTTACACACAAATACATACAGTTATTCTAAAGTTTCAGTTGATCATAATTCTTTCATCAAATCTTTAGTGTAGAGTTAGTTTTAAAAATATCATTTTGATAATTGTATGATCAGTTCAATCGCTTGATTTATAAGATTTGGTTATAAGCTTTTGACTGAAGAACTGTCAGTGTATAGTTAATTTGTACCTGATCCATACGATATGCGACTAGAAGATGTGGAATATGGTGTTGTTTAAGCTCTGAAATTGCGGTTTACAGGGAAATAGAAAGAAGAAACAGAGAAGAAGATAGACTTGCTTAGTTGCTTTTATTGGATATACAAGTAAATTATTTAATGCAGTAACAAAGGTACTTTAAAAATGAAATAGTACAAGTATGTTAAAAAGTGGGGTTATTATACAAAGATATTACTAAAGTTTGCGTGAAATTTGTCCTAAGGTAATAAAGTTTCAAAGTTGTCATCCTAGTTACTAAACTTATGAAAGTTGGCATCCAGGTTACTGATCTTATGAAAGTTTGTCCTCGAGGTTACTGAACTTGTAAAGACATGACATTTATGTTACTTAACATACCAAAAAAATAAACGTAAAAATCAGTGAAATTATAGACGTGTTTGCTTTTTATAGTTCAGTAACCTGGATGACAACTTTCAAACTTTATTATCTTAGGACAAATTTCACGCAAACTTTAATGACATCTTTGTATAATAACCCTTAAAAAGTGACTGACTCCTAACTTTGACTTTTGACTTTTCTCAATATAACTTTTTTTTTTCTTTTTTTTATACCTGTTTCGACTCGACGTTGCGAGCCGACTAATCCCAAGGTTACTAACCTTTTTGGATAGCCTGGAGTCATCGCAGGTGAACCTCCGTGACCACTGGGTGATTAATTTTCTCCCCATGGTTCGAACTCAAGACCTCTTGACACTATCGTCATAATAGGCTAAGCCGTTACCACTGGGTCACCCCATTGGTTAATAACTTAATATAACTTTATTTCTCTTTCCATCGTATATAAACTTGATCCTTTATGCAAATTTAGAATGTCTTGAATTAAAGTGGGTGCTTAATTCTTAAACTAATTGGTGCCTAGTTTAGCCATTTATTTGAGAAGGAAAAGAAAAAAAAAAAAAAAAAAAAAAAAAAAAAAAAAAAAAAAAAATTTAGAAAGCCTCCAATAAAAGGAAATAAGGGTTTGAAAACAAAAAGCTAATTTGTTAATATTGGATTGGTGTACTGTGTATGTTTGTTTTACGCCTTCAAATTATGATGTCAAGCAAGTTTTAACCGGCCTGACATGTAGAGCTAGTAAACTGTTTGCGAATAATTCATATAGAAAAATCGAATAAATAGTTAATATGCAGTTTTTGTTTGTGGTTGAAACAGTCAAAAGATAATATTCGCATGTTTGTCTTACAACATAGAGTAGGGGTATTTTTCGATCATCTCGTCCAGAGCATCAAAATACTCAGGAGCAGCCCTGGTTGAGCTCTAGCTTCTCTCATGAATACTCGTCGAGCTATCTAGCAGAACATAATATTGTCTAGTCTAGTCGAGCTCTGCGAAAGATCGACCCTTGTCGGGGCTGAATTAAAACTGTGCTACATACAGTTTTATTTATGTACAAATGGAACAAATGAAAATGTTTATAAAAATTGGGCTAATAAAAAAGTTTGGGCTAAATGAGATACCTCTCACAAAGCCCACAATCACAATACCTAAAAACTAAATCGCAGCAAATAATTCGGCCGAATGGAATCAAGTATCCCTTTAAAGGACTGATGGAATGATAGAGCCCCGAGCAAGGGTCTAATTGTGCATGGGCTTTGTGAAACGCCTAATGAAAGGCTAGCCATGACTGAATTTGACAAGATTCCTTGAGTAGTACAGTACTCCGTTTTCTTTGCAAACTAACTGCCATTTTTATGAAATGAAATTTCAATAGGAATGCATCAATGCTACAAAGTGTTTCATTTTGTCTTGTGTTAAGTCATTATACTTTTAAGCATTTGGAGTTAGTAAAAAATGGCTTCGTGTCGTATTTGGGTCATTTTATAAAACCCAATTCAACCAGTTTTTAAGTTAGTGAGTTGTATATCAAGCTCTACTATATGACTATATGTCCAAATTTGCTTAATCATACACACTGTAGTGTTTCTTTGGCAGCAAATTAAAAGACCGATTCTTAGGAAAATTTATCACTTGTATAAAAATCGTACATGCGAGACAACAAGATGCCAAAAACGACTCTCATCATCATTATAACTGAAACCATGGGAATTAATAAGCAGTACCCTTCAGAAGACTCATTTACTCGTTCATGGTTATGTGAATCCCACTGAGTCATCTCAAACATCTTGATTTTGCTTCATGTGTTTACTCTCATAATACTGAATAATATTGAAGCCAACAAGCAATGTGGTAAAAGCATGTGAAGTAATCCTGTGGCTAAGATGACACTAGCAGTAAAAGCCTCAGTGGTGAAAGTATTCAACAAAAACTGTGTGGACACGAAGAGATAACAATTATGTGGAAACTGTGCCCAACCCTTAGGATGGGTTAGAAATTTGCCACAAAGACGCATGTTATTATTGACTAACGTTTTTCCACGAAGAGATAACAATTAACATTGACTTGGAAAAGTAGAGGTCTGAAAATATTGGTATGCACATATGCTCCATTATTAAATCTGGACTGTTTTTGAGTTTTAACAATCAAACAAACATTAATAATGTTTCTTACTTCCTCCGCAAATCTTGCTGTTCATATGCACAATTTCACTTATGTGTTTATGATGCTCGTTTTGGTGTTACGTAACACGTCTGCTAATAATTTTAACAGATCATTAGAAGGAAAAGCTTTGCTTGTTTTGTTTCTAGCTAAGTTTTCAAAGCTTATCCGTTAGACTTGTCAATAAAAAAGCACAATTCAATCAATTTTAAGTTATTGAGTTGTGTTCAAGCTCTACTGTATGTCCAAATTTGCTTAGTCTCACACTGTAGTGTTTCTTTAGGGGGCAATTCTACAAATGACCCGGTCGCTCAGAGGTGTGGGTTTTTCTAGACCCACTTTGGTTGGTTTCTTCAAATGGCCCGAGCGACTAGCGACCTTAACAAAAATGCGACATGTGGCACCACAAAAAGTAGTGCCTAATCATTATGTGTAAGGCACAAGTAGGGCTCCTTTTGAGTTACTTATCACTAGCGACTTTTAAAAGTTTCAGTGACTTCTAATAAGATTATTTTAATCTTTTTTTCTCTTCCCAACACTTCCCATCACCACCACCCTCTACCACCACACAACCATCACCACCACCCTCCACCACCACCACCAACCTCTACCACCACACAACCACAACCACCACCACCACACATAGCTAAACCATGAATTTGGACATATGAGAAGACATTACAAACATATTCAACAAGATCAAATAAGCATATCTGAACCATGAGTCATGAACAATTAGCACAAACACACCCTATTCGAAAAATGAAGAACATCATGAATCGAGTAACATGCAAACTGTTTTGTTGTAACAATTTATTAAGGGCAAGTGTTCTATTATACATTCTAAGCAAAACCCCTTTGGTTAATTAGATTCAAGCAATCATAATAAAAAATACTCAAATTCGAACCAAGAACCCTAAAATTCGAAAATCATTCAATCACATTTATGGGTATGATTGTTTGTTAGAAACATGTTAAGCACAGATGTATTAACAAAACCCACTAACCAATTTAATAATATGTGTGGTGGTAGAGGTTGGTGGTGGTGGTGGAGGGTGGTGGTGATGGTTGTGTGGTGGTAGAGGGTGGTGGTGATGGGAAGTGTTGGGAAGGGGAAAAAATATTAAAATAATTTTATTAGATGACTTTTAATAAGTAGCTCAAAAGAAACCCTACTTGTGCCTTACTATTGGTCCCCTTTATTTGGTTATCAATAACTAAAAAGCTAATGTAACCAAGATATATGACTTTTAACACAGATGTATAAATGATTGAAAATAAAGCAACGTAAAGATAAGAGACAATATTTTTCAACGTTTAATTCTTTATTAGAAGTTAATCAAAAAGAATCGTACCCAAGTGTTTGTGGAATAACACTTGGGATTGAAACGACAAGTATGGTGTTGACTCCTCTCTAAACTCAAATCAATGTTTGAGTGACAACTGAGGTCACACTGAGCTATCTCAGGGACAATGTTGTTCTTTGGAGGAGTAAAAGTGGTTTGTGAATGCTTTGCATTAATTGCACAAACTTGTCAGCTTTTACTCCTCACTTATGTTGCCTATTTATACACAAGTATGAACAACTCTAATATAGAATGGACATAAGCATTCCTTAATAAAATCTTGATAGATTATATTCTCTGGCAAGGGAAGCTTCTTTGGGTTAAGTCCAAAAGGTGCTTTCTGATGACAGACTGGATTTAACCATTTGGGGAAACTTTGACCTTAAAGTGATAAAGCACTTTAGTGAACCAGTTCAAACTTTCCCGCCCAGTCCCGCCAAATCTTCAGTCTTCAAGTCATCAGTATTCAGTACCTTGATAGTTGTTGAGGAGTCTTGGGGTTCAGTGAGTTATTGTCATCCTCACTGAACCCATCACCTTCTTATTGGCTTAGATGTCACTCACTGAGTTCCGCCTCACTGAATGGAGAACCTTTCTACTTAAGCTCGGTCTAAGCATCCTGAAGATGACTCACTGAGTTATTGTTCACTTAGTGACTTGTTTACACTTAGGTGATTTTACGTTCAAATCCTTGTTAGAAGAAGTTGGGGAATTCAGTGACACAACAATCTCACCCTATTTGAACATACAAATAGCCTAAGTGTTTCTTGATTTAGTATGAGTTGGCAGAGGTCTTCATCTCTTACTGAATGTTGATGTAATTATAAGTAGGACACATAACTTAAACAAAACATCAAAGTTTATTAAAAGCTATTACAAGTCCTACAAATTACAAAAAAAATAAAAGTGATAGTTGTTGCAGATTAGATGTTCAGTTGATAGCCAAGTGCATCAAGCTTAGTCTTCTTTGATCTTAGGAGGTGTCTCTCATGGTGCTCTTCAATCATAGCTTTAAGGTCCTGGCAGAACCTTACATTTTCAGCACACCTAACAGGAGAAGCCAACATCAGGTACATCATCATCGCCTTAATCCCTGCCCTGTCCATGTCTGACCATCTTTGGAATGCAGGGTTTCCATACTCATCAGTAAAGCATAGACCTCTTTTAGGGACTTCAAACACCACATTGTTCATGAAGACGATTCCTTCAGGAAGGGACCTGTCACAATCCAATCCTGGGACCTTGATCTCAGGCTCTAGCTCAACTTGCTTCCTTATCCTTTTAGAGACCTTTGGTGGAGCAGTCTCTGTTGTTGAAGCAGGAAGAAGGGAGGGAATGTTCAGAGCTTCAGGCATTGCTTTCCGTCTTTCATACCTTTCCTTCAGTGACTTGAGAAGGTTAGGTACCACAACATTGTTCTTCTTGGCACTGATGGGACGAAGCTCATCAAGTTTAGTGATGCCAAAGTCAGCAAACCTGAATGGTTTGTGGACGTCCATCACTCTTTTATCTGGTCCCCTGAAGACAGTGACAACTGCAGGATTGTTGTTGCGATGGATTTGAATGTCAGTGATGGTCTCAGGTTTCAGCCTTTCTTTCATCATCCAAGTATACCTTTCAATCCTGGTCTTTCTTATATGAGCGTCCTTGCTGAGCTTAGCTTCCCTTTCCCTTTTGAGAGCACTCATTTCTTCTTCCTGAGCCTTTTTAAAGGCTGCACCAGCTTGCTCAGTGGCTAGTGCCTCAGTATCCAGTCCAATCTTTTTAGCCTCCTCATGAACAATTTTAATAAGAGCAGGCTTGCTCATCCTCTCTTCTTCAGCCACCTTTTGTAGTATCTCAATTCTTTCCATGTGAGCTTGAATTTCAGCATTGGTGAAATGATGTACCACTCCATTGATTTCAAACGGGACTCTGATAGGTTCATCAGGGTCATATCTGACTATGGTTGAGGCAGGCTTGAGCACAATTTCAGGTTCAGAGGTGGTAGCAATACTTTTTCCTCCATCCTGCCTGAGAGTTGGGGAGACTGGTTCCTCTTGTGGTGGAACTTCAGTGATTGGAACGGTTTCAGTGACATGCTCCCCCTCAGTGTGAGAGGGCTGTCCAGCTTCTTGTTCTTCAGTATCAGGGGCTTCAGTAACATTCTCCCCCTCAACATTTGCCTGAGCGTCAGTGATGGCAAGTGTTTGAGGTACTGAAGAAGTAGACGTACCCTCGAAGGCTTGAAATATTTCCGTCATCATAGACTTGATTTCCGTAGTATCCTGTTGAATGGTAGATACTTTGGAGTCAAGTGCAGCCTGAGAGTTTTCTAGGGCTGTCATCCTGGATCGCATAGTCCATGCCAGAGAAGTGTAATTTTGGGATTGGGCTGCCACTGATTCTTCCAATGTTGTAAAGGAAGATTTTAGAGACTCCACCGTTGAGCTGAGACCTTGAACATTTGATCCCTTTAGCAAGCCAAGTAACTCAGTGAGGGTCACGGAGTTAACCTGATAAGTCTCATATGCCTGAAGAAGCTTCCTGGTTAGCTCAGGATCATCCTTAACCAATTCTTGAATGGACTGAACCCCTGTGTTCAGCTTGGTGAGAGATTCAAGTGAGTTGAGAGACCATCTGTGTCAGGGAGTAGGTGACTGAGGAATTCTGTTCCCTGACATTATCATTAAAGTCTTCAACAGCATCTTTGAGATTGTGATAATGAACTGCTTGCTCAGTGTGCATGTTAAAAACTTCATCAGTGACCCCCCTGTACAAGATATTGGTTATCTTCTTGATGAACTTGGTAAAAACTTTCTCAGTGAGAGGAACTTGATCATCATCTGAGGAATCTGATGCGGAGTTAGTTTCAGCAGCCTCAGTGTTAGAGGGTTGAGGAGACTGAGGGACTGGTTCAGGGACTGTCTCCTCAACCACCATATCATCTCCAGCTTAAAAAATCTCCTCATCACTGTGAAAGTCATCATCAGAGAACAGGGCTGCCTGAGCATCAGCCAGGGAGTGAATCTGCAACAAAAGGTTATCCGACTCCTCTTCATAAGAAGACTTGCCTTCGTTTTGGCCAGGTCCTGACCCCTCTAATCCAGTAGATTGGGTTTTATCTACCTGGTCCTTAGAGCCAGTTCCCAAGTTGTGGGCACTTCCGTGAGTGGTTATGGGTTCCATATCAGCGGGTGGCCTTTGTCCCTCTGAATCTTTGTCCCCCGTAACCCCTTCAAACACTGATGGGTGTTTTTCAATGTCATCCTGAGGAATCGTGAATGTTGTGTCCCTATCAATGGGTTGTTTGTTTCCCTCTGAGTCTTTGGGATGAGTTTTTGTGCCCTCAGACAAAAGCTTTGGTTTGCGAATGTCCTCATCAGGCACATGAGTGGTGATGCCCCCCCTTTCCAACAGGCTTGTTCTGGCCTGTCGAATGTTTAGGGACGAGAACTCCCTGTTGCTTGGGTTGTGATTTACCCAAGCCTTTGGCAGGATGTGAGTGTTTATGGGCCCCCTTCTCAGTGGAGTAGTGCTGCCCCACCGAGGATATAGGACCCCTAGCTCTTTGAGACCCTGGTTGTGATTTCCCAGAGCCTTTAGCAGGATGTGGAGGTTGGGTTGGTTCCAACTCCAATGACTTGTTTATGTCAGCAGAGCCTTTGGGAACGGGTGTGCCCGAGGACACTGAATGTGATGTCTTAGTGCCCTCCGTTGGCCTTTGTTTTGGGGCCAAAGATTGGCTTATGATCCTGAGGGTGTCAGCAGTCAGGGTCTGTTGTTGTTGCCCCCTTTTGTCAGGCTCAGGGGCAGAGGTCTCAGTGGCGAGTGACTTGGGTTGAGCCACCTTCCTGGACCCCTGTCCCTTCTTCCTCTTCAACTTCTTGGTGGGAGAGGGAACATGTGAGATTTTGTTGTCACCCTGGATAGCAGCGAGCATATATGTTGTCAGGGTGACAGGTGTAACCTCAATAGGGTCACGAGAGTAATTAGCCTTGTGTAATACATCAGGCTCAAAGCCTACTACATCAGGCTTAGCATACTCGGACCCTAGCAAGTCTTGCAGGGCGCAGGAAATGAATCTAGGGTATGACATAAGTTTTTGCCTAGACTTCCTACCCAACTTTGCTATGAGGTCCCTGAAGATTATTTCTCCAAGGTCAATCTTTTTACCCTCTATGAGACAGTACACTATCATTGCTTGAGTAGTGTTCAATTGCTCAGTGGAGGATTTATT
This sequence comes from Artemisia argyi, assembly GCA_030686995.1. Lineage (NCBI taxonomy): Eukaryota > Viridiplantae > Streptophyta > Magnoliopsida > Asterales > Asteraceae > Artemisia > Artemisia argyi. Next base: position 208,816,245 of record CM060684.1, on the reverse strand, counting down.
TCCCCAGAGGACCTGAATGACAAAAGTCATCAGAATCCTCCAGGGGGTTGGAAACCAGGTTTTGATGATTGGGGCTTTGGACAGGAAGGCCCCTGGTGTCACCTCAAGGTGATTATTGTCATAGGGCCCAAGTTCTAGTAAAACTTCTGTCACATCTTTTTCAGTGGATTGGGCAGTGAAGGTCTCAGGATAGTCAAGGCCAGTGGCTTTGACAAAGGTTTTGTAGTCAAGAGTTAGGAACTTAGTTCCATTCTTTACTGAGAACCTTATTTTGGCCTCCTTTGGTGCATCAGGGTTTTCAACCACCGCTGTGCACCAAAATTCCCTCAAGTAGTCACGTTAGATGACAGAGGGGGTATTTGTGAATGTGGTGGTGAGGAAACAATTTTGTAGAAACTTCACCACATCCTTGTATTCAGGGAACCCTTTAGGGTAGGCAAAGTTTCCCACCACATTGTTCTTGGTCAGGTCTATGCTTTCCACTTGGAAATACACATTGGGTGCATATTTGATGACTTTAGAAGAAGCCATTTGTGTAGAGGAACGTCTGGTTTTGAGAAAAATTGGTATCAAAGAAGAAACACACTCAGTTTAATCAAAACAGATTTTTGAAAACAATTTTGCAAGAGTTTTGATAAGTTTTAAAAGCGTGTGTGTATTTTCTTTGTGGGGGTATTTATAGGGAATGGATTAGGGTAGTGATGTTGTGGATATCAAAAGGTTTAGTTATTAAACCAAAATGGTATAATAATGTGTGTTTGATATCCGCATTAAACTATCACGATTCCCATTGCCCTATTTTCTCGCAACATGATTATATGAATAGTTGCGTGTCTCTGCAAGAGGCACTTTTGCAGAGTGATGTCATCACACAAATATTTGTGTGAAAGAGAGCATTTAATGCTCAGTGGTATTGGTGAGAAAGATGTGGGGGCCCAAGATGTGGATGCTAGTTGTATAAGCGACATATATTCCTATATTTAATAGGAATCAGTTACCTATCTGGGACATTTACTAACTAAGTACTTAGAGCATTTATTTAGGGTATTCAATGCCTTTAGACATCTTGAGCCTCCTGTATGATTTATCATTCAGGAATGGGTTTGTTCAGGAAGGGTGTAATCAGGGACCTAGAGAATTTACATCAGGTTGGAGCACTTTTGGTCAGTTACCTGATTCTATGTCCAACATGCCCAATTCAGCTTTCAATCTTCTGAAAGTGGGTTCATCCAAGGGTTTGGTGAAGATATCAGCTAACTGATACTCAGTGGGGAAGAAATGTAATTCAATTTCTCCATTCATGATGTGGTCCCTGATGAAGTGGTATCTGATGTCAATATGTTTGGTTCTTTGATGAAGTACTGGATTATTTGAGATGGCTATGGCACTTGTATTATCACAAAAGATAGGTACCATCTTATACTGAATGCCATAGTCACTCAGTTGGCTCTTCATCCATAGTACATTTGCACAACATCCTGCAGCAGCCATATATTCAGCTTCAGCTGAGGACATGGCCACTGACTATTGTTTCTTTGTACTCCAACACACAAGTTTACCACCAAGAAATTGACAGGATCCTGAGATACCTTTTCTGTCCATATTGCATCCTGCATAGTAAGAGTCAATGTACCCTTTGAGATCAAATCCTGAGCATTTTGGGTAATACAAACCAAGGTTTGATTTACCCTTCAGGTACCAGAAGATTCTCTTGACAGCAGTGAGATGAGACTCTTTTGGATCAGCCTGATATCTGGCACACAAACACACTGAGAATTGGATATTAGGCCTAGATGCAAGTAAGTACATCAGGGAGCCTATCATTCCCCTGTATTGGGTTTGGTTCACTGATTTGCCAGTGAGGTCAGGGCCAAGGTTGTTTGGAGGAACCATAGGAGTCTTCACTGAAGAGCAATCAGTGAGCTCATACTTCTTCAGTAGGTTCCTCAGGTATTTTTATTGGCAAATGGATATTCCTTTTTCAGTTTTGTTTGATTTGGAGTCCAAGAAAGTATGTGAGTTCACCCATCATGCTCATTTCAAACTTTGTGGTCATCAGTTTCTCAAACTGTTTGCAAAGTTTGTAGCTTGTGGAGCCAAAGATTATGTCATCAACATACACTTGGACAAGAATGACATCACTTTTTGTTCTGTAGATGAATAGAGTGTTGTCAATCTTTCCTCTGACAAACTTGTTTTGGATCAGGAAGGCTGAAAAAGTTTCATACCATGCCCTGGGAGCTTGTTTCAGTCCATAAAGGGCCTTGTTAAGCTTGTAGACATGGTTGGGGTATTCACTACTTTCAAAACCAGGAGGTTGTTGCACATAGACATCTTCTTTGATGTTACCATTTAGGAATGCACTTTTGACATCCATTTGGTAAACTTTAAAGTTCATGTAGGTTGCATAGGCTAGAAAGATCCTAATGGCTTCCATTCTAGCAACAGGTGCAAAGGTTTCCTCATAGTCTATACCTTCCTGTTGATTATATCCTTTGGCAACCAGTCTTGCTTTGTTTTTGATGACTGTGCCATTCTCATCGGTCTTGTTTTTAAAGACCCATTTCATACCTATGATTAAAACACTGATTGGCCTGAAACAGTTAGATAATATTGACCAAGGAAATTGGTCAACAAAGTCAAACAGTCTAAGGTCAATGCTCCGTGGATAGTATAGTTTTTCCCCGGGTCGTTATGTCCCGACGAGATTGAAATGGTGTTGTGAAACGTTTGTGGGAATGAGTGGCACTGAGGACAGTAACCAATAAAGATTTGTATTTGAATTACACTATTGATTACTTGGATAACAGTTAATAACAAACACAGGAAACAGATATTTATATACGTAAGCAAATTACAAATCAAAAATGTTTACAGACAGAGAAAAAGGTGAGTTTTAAACAATTTACAACTACAGGGGTGAAATTGAAACTTTTATAAACTTAATATAAAAAGAAAAATAAATTAAAAAGAAAAATATTTTTTTGATTATTTTACTATTTAATATTAAGTATTTAAATTAAAACTATTTAATATTAAAACTAATTAACTTAAAAAGCTTTATAATACAAATTTTAACTAGAAAATGGCAAAATTAATTTTTAAAATTCTAAAATGACTTAAAATAAATTTAGAAACTAAAACTATATATTTTTGTCTTTTTGTGGATTTTTTTATTAATTAATTACTAATTATATTAATTAAACTAATTAAACTGATTTAAATTACTAAAAATAGCAAAATGACTTAGAAAATTCTGAGAAAATTTATTAAACTAATTACCCATCTCAGGAATCCTAGAAAATTATAAAAATTTTATAAAAACTATTTTTAGACAATTTTACTATTATTTACTTATTTATTAATTAATATCTAACTTAACTAAATTAATTAAGAAAATTAGAAAATGAACAGTAGTAATTAAGAAACTATTTTTTTTAAATTACTTTATGATTTACAAGTCCTAGGAAAAATATAAAAAGGTACTGTTGTTAAATAAAAATTAATAAAACTATTTAATTAACTTATATTACTTAATTATTAATTAAACTATTATTAATTATATTAATTACTGAATTAAAAGAGAAAAATCTAGAAAAATTACTGAAAATACTTTAATATAAAAGAAATTTAAGAAAAATATAAAAATGATAAAGTGGTTTTTCTTGAATTTTAAAGTTGGTTTTTCTTGAATTTTCTTTTTGACAACTACTTATATACTGAAAACAAATAACTTTTGTGAAAACACTTTTGTTGTAGCTTATTAATAAGCTATGTGCACCCCCAAGTGCTTAACAGTGTATGTTTAAAGCTTATTAGGACTTGTGGTTTATGAAAAAGCTGTATTTAAGCTACCAAATGATCACATAAGTTAAAATAGATGGATACAAACTTGAAATAAGCCAAATGGCACAGATAAGCACACTGAATAAGCTAGGATGAGCAAGTAAGCACTTAAGGCAAAGACTGAGTATCAAACAGGCCAAATGGTCCAACTGTCAGGCTTAGTGGGGTCCACAGGCTAGATTGGAAGCCCAAACTGGATAAGGATCCAATAAGCTGAGCTTATTTTCAAAAAGCCAAGAAACAGGCTCTGGGTCCCACAATTGAACACTGGAGGGGGCTTGGAACTTAGGCACAAAAACTGAGTACTTAGTGTACACAAAGAAATGGACAAACTAAAAGCTGCTAGCAGCCCTACCAAATAAGCCAGGAACAAGCAAATAAACTCAGAACCTTAGAGATAGGCTTATGGGGTTTCCAAAAAGCCAAAAAGCTAAAGGTGGGGCCCACTAATGAACTAGCTATGGTCTATTGAAGTTGGTGGATTTATACTGATGACTCAGTATGTGGTGGTGAAATAAGCCAATTTCAAGGCCAAAATAAGCTATCCTAGAGACTACTGAGATCCAATTTTAATCTTGATTTAGAAAGATAAGCTGTAAAGCTTTTCAAAAAACTAAAAAACAAGGCTTAAGGTTTCCATTTGCACCTTGGAGGGGGGTTTGAAATTTTGACCAAGCTCACAAGATGCCTTTGTGCAAAAAGGTATCTTGCCCTGCAGGCTTAACTAAGCTATTGCACAAGCTAAAATAAAAGTCACAAAAATAAGCTGATGGTAGGTTATGAAAGATAAGCTGATAAACTAGGACTTGTGAAAAGTTCAGGGTCCAAATCCAATCACAAAATTCAAAACAATTCTTCCAATTTTTGGTTTTTCTGACAACTATGAAGTTTTGACTTTTTGAGTTTTTGATGCTAGTTGAATTTTGTGAACTTGGATCTAGATTTTATGACTGATTATGTTTGTATAAGCTATATTAAGACTAAAATAAGCTACACCACTCACTTGTGAGTGGAAATGGGGCATGAGCCACTCTAAATCCAACACAGAGGGTCAATTAGGCCACTGTCTATGTGATTTTGACTTTAAGCTTACAACCACCTAAAAACCTTGGTGTTATTGACTGATTATGTGATAAGAGAGGTGTAGAAACAAATTTCAACCACTAAGTCTCACAGATAAACAACAGAACATGTTATGCCAAACAGCCTGTTAAAATTTGATTTTTAGAATTTAAATGAAACTAAAACCACATGCTAAGCTATGAACTACACATTATCAAATAAGCTATAATTAAGCAGAAAAAGCAAAGATAAGTCACAAACAAGCATAAATATTAAGAAACTCAGATTTAAATGAAATTTTAGCTTACAAATGCCTTCCAAGCTTAGATACTGAGAACCAAGAACCACAGACCTTTCCTATAGAACCTCCACAGGTTCACTAACCCAGGGCCATCCAGAACTCACCCTGCTCCAGCTTCTTGATCACCATTATAGTGATTTTTTTTCTTTATTTTTTCTTATTTTTTTGTGTTTTTGATTTTTTTGAACCTACACTGCTTTTAATGTTTCTAAAAGCCTTGATAACTTTCTGGGAGCTTACATGAACTTATGCATCCATATCATTAACTAGAAACAACAACTAAGCCTTTTGAGATTTTTAAAATAAAAATGAAAATTGCATATACAGAAATTGGTAATGAACTTGAAATTAAGCTTGAATAAAGTTTTATTATAACATAAATTAAGCTTCAATGCCTCTTTCCCTTTTATAGCTGAGGATTAGGGTTTCTTGGAGTACTCTGAGCATTTCCCACTTTAATTCTCATCCCTTGGATGGCTTAAATTCAATTTGAGCCGTTTGTGATTTTTGGCGCCAAAACAGAAATAGAGCAAATTGCTTTGTTTGCGTGTATAGGGGGCAGCATTAATTGTACTTGTCCTTGTTAGGTGGGTAGTGGTTTGGGCGGTTTGATAGGATGGTGATGGTGGGAGTAGTGATATGATGGTGCAAGTTGGTGGGGGAGAGGGAAGGGGGTGATGGTTTGACTTTGTTTGACCCTGGGGGATTATTTAAAACGGTTTTAGGGTAAATTGGGCTTGGGATTGGGCTTTGGGTGTTTGTGGATCAGGGTGTTGGATTGGGATGGGTGTTGGGTTTATTTTTGGGTGATAACAATAAAGGGTCCGGTTTGGTTTTATTAGTGAAATACCACAAGGACCAAAAGTGTAATTTAGCCAAAAGTTCAGGGACCTGGCTTGCCAATCTCCCAAAGTTGTTTCAAAGTTTATTTCTGCCAAGTTTCCATAGTCCAAGGTCCAATGTTGATTTTCCAAATTTTGAATTTCCAGGGACTAAATCTGTCAACTTTGTAAACTCAAGGGACCAAACATGTAATTTCACCAAACTTTTCACCCAAGGACCATACCTGCCAAAGATGACTAGCACAAGGACCAAAATTGATTTTTTTCAAATTTTTAAATCCCAGGGACCATATTTGACAATTTTGCAAAGTACATGGACTAAACTTGTAATTTTATGAAACTTCACACCAAAGGACTAAATATGTTTATTTGTGATTCCAAAAGGACCTTTGGTGAATTTTCTTCCAAAATAAATGCTTAGGGACTAGATTTGACAAGTTTTGAAAGTTGAGGGACTGAAACTGCCAATTACGCAAACTTTGTTCATTTTTTTTATCTGTTTTTAAACATTTTGCATCTGAAACATATAAAACACAATCCTGGGATTTTTTAGTATTTTGATGCATATTTGAGTGTTTTTGGATGTTTTGGCAGTTCAGATGAAACAAAAATGATGAGTATTTACACACTCATCAACACCCTGGGGGCATTCAACAAGGGTCATGACATCATTTCTGTCAAATTGTTCCAATTCATTTCTCATGGCCTGAACCCAACTTTCATAAGTCAAGGCTTCTTTGGTATTTTTAGGCTCTATTTCAGAGAGATAGTCAGCATAAAGACATATATTGGCTGAGGCTGCCTTGAGTTTTGCAGCCATGCTTCTTATGAGCATGCCTTCAGTGGGTTCACCAATGATGTTCACAAGCTCAATAACTTTGAATTCAGTCCAGCTATACTGAGGTTTAGGATAGGAATTTGAGCTTGTAGGAGCATGATTGGGTTCAGACTCAGGAACATGAGGTGACTCATCAATATGTACTCCAGTGACGTTTGTGGGAACAACTTGCTCTGAGGGTTCCTGAACAATTGGTTCAGTGGTTGCAGTCTCATTGGAGACCTGCTGAGTTTTAATGAACTCACTGATGGTTGGTTGGGGTAGGTTGTGAGGGATGATGTAGTAGGAGACATTAGCATCAGCTTGGTATTGGGTAGAGGGGTTGTTCTCAGGATGATATTCATCAGGGGGTGATGAGGCGAAAAATGAACCATTTTTAGGGGGTCATTTAAGCCTGGAATTGAATTTATTTGATCAAATATTGCCCTAAATCGTTCCTTTTGTGATTTTAGGTACTTTTGGAGTGAATTCTGGAAAAGGAAGCATTTTGGACGTTTTTGGAGCATAAAAGTGAAGAAAATGGCAAAGACTTAATTTTCCATGCTGAGAATAGTACCTGACGGCGTCAAGAAGGAAATAGTGACAGCGTCAGGAGTAAAATCCATGACGACCCAGTGAAAACCTGAAGGCGTCAAGAGAAGGGCGTCAAGAGTAATTTTGATGACGACCTACAAAAGGAATACACGTGACGGCTTCAGACCCAGATCTAGGCAGTCCGAGAATTTATTTGGCGGCGAGATGACGGCGTCAGAAATTTACTCTTGACGCCGTTACCTCACAAAATCTATATATACTTTTCTATTTTTCATTCATTAAGAGAGGAACTTGTGTGGAGAATACTAGGGTCGAACCTAATAAACCCTAGGTCGTTTGTAACAGTATTTTCAAGGGTTTTTACCCCTTGAAACCTTTCATGTTCAATTAAGATAAGTCTCTTTCAATTCAATCAATATGTATATGTGTTGTTTGAATATATCTTATGCTTGTCTTGATTTCAACATGCTAGGCTAGATCTTTCATGTGTTTGCTTAGATGTAATGAAACCTAGATGTTAATTATAGGTTGATTGCTTGTTTATAGTTGTATTGGATGAATGATTTCAATGTTAGGCTTAAGAAAACTGGCAGATCTCCATTTTGTAACTTGCTTGAACGTCTTAAGAAACATGAACCGATGTGTACCAGGTTTTTATGATTGTATTTAATGCATGAGGGAATTCTAGTGATCCCATGTTAGGACCTTCTTAGCCGGCTCGACATAGGAGTGAGGTAGGAGCTTATAGGATTGGGGAAGTAAGTACGCCACCCCATGAATGGTATTAAGGAATACAATCCGTCATCCACGCAACTGTAACAAGTAATTAACCTGTAAAAGATATCTAGGGAGTAGTGAAACCTAAGTAAACACAATTCTCCCATATATTGCTCACACCATTAGTATAATTTAGTTTATTTTCATTTTTGTTATTTTATTTTGATTGCATCTTAGTAATTGGGTTAGTTGACTAGCAACTGATTCCGCCCAACTCCTTCAAAACCGAGATTTTAATTGCTTTTCAAAAAATATAAAAATACAAAAAGAATCATCCCTCATCTCTAGACCTAGTTTTTAGGTTTTCTAATCCTAGCGACACTATTCCTAAGTTGAACGATCAATCCCCCGGTACTTGTCATTATACTATACTACATCGATCAGGTACACTGCCTGGTGGGGGTTGTAAGCTTCTCGAGATCCCTCGAGAGGTAAAGCCTGGTGCAATCCCTACGCATCAGGGGGATACCTTGATGAGTCATCAATACCAATTTCTTCAACTGAGGAATTTGAGAACCTAATGGATTCAGTGCTCTCATCAACAGTTATGTAATAAGTTTCCTCAGTTTGTTGTCTCCTTGTGTTAAACACCCTGAAGGCTTTGGAAACCAGAGAATATCCCAGGAAGTATCCATCATCAGCTTTGGCATCAAATTTACCCAAGTGATCCTTGTGATTATGAATAAACACAGGACACCCAAATACATGAAAGTAGCTAATGTCAGGGATCCTTCCTTTGAATATCTCATAAGGAGTCTTATTGTGCCTTTTCACAATGATTGACCTATTTTGAGTGTAGCAAGCTGTTTTGACTGCCTCAGTCCAGAAATGTTTTGAGAGGATTGATCCATTTAACATTGTCCTTGCTGCCTCAATGAGTGTTCTATTTCTCCTTTCAGCTACTCCATTTTGTTCAGGAGTATAGGTAGAAGTGAAATTTTGAGAAATTCCTTTCTCATCACAAAAACACTCAAGGTCTTGGTTTTTGAATTTAGTGCCGTTGTCAGTTCTAATTTGTTTAACTTTGACATCATTTTAATTTTCAATGTTCCTGACAAATGACATGATGGTTTCAGCTGCCTGACTCTTTTTGGTCAGAAAGTAAACCCAAGTATATCTTGAGTATTCATCCACTATGACCATAGTATACTTCTCATGGTGAATGGACATTGAACTGACAGGTCCAAAAAGGTCCATATGGAGAAGATGTAGGCAGCTTTTGATAGAAAAGGTTTGTTTGGTTTTGAATGATGTCCTGTGGTGTTTTCCCTTTTCACAAGCAGAACAAGGCTTGTCTTTGGTATACACCAGGGATGGAAGGCCCAGAACTTTGTTATGTTTGGCCAGGTTATTGATGCTCTTGAAATTGATATGAGAGAGTCTCTGATGCCAGAGCCAGTTGATTGTCTCACTTGCCTTTGAGAATAGACAAGTCTCATTTTGAGTCAGGGATGACATGTCTAGGACATAGACATAATCCCTCCTAGGGGCAATCAACACTACTTCCTTGTTGGCATTAAAGATGGTCCCTCTCTTGTCATCAAACTAAACTATGTATTTTGCATCACATAGTTGGGAGACACTTATCAGATTGTACTTGAGACCATTAACATAAGCTATTCTTGAAAAAACTATACCATTGCAGTTTACTGAACCATAACCTTTAGTGGGAGCTGATGAGTTAACACCAAATACTACTTTGGATCCTGGTTCTTCCACATATTTGTGCAGATAACTTTTCACACCAGTCATACTCCCAGAGCATCCACTATCGAGGTGCCAAGTAGGATCGTGTTTCTACACAAACAGTAAACTGGGTTAGTTTTTCTTGTTGACCCACCTTCTAGTGGGCTTAGTCCTAAGGGACTTTTTGAATTTATCTAATGAATCATGGTCTGAAGTTGTGTGTACTGAGCTTCCACATGTTTTACATTTTGTGGAGGTTGATGCCTCAGTTGACTGAGAAGTGTTGGTGGGGGTTTTTCTTCTGTACTGAATGATCTTGTCATGTCCCTTGGTTTCATGGGAGGGATCTCCACAAATGTCACATCAATTTTTCATCATACAATCATCAGGAAGATGATCATTGAAACCACAGTGAGGACATGGCAAGAAAGGCTTAGCCTTTAGTCTCTGTTTGGAAGGTGTGGCGTACTGATAGCCTTGAGTATTGTATAGACCTTGTGCTTTTAAAGAAGCACTGTGACAGATGTGATCACAAGTTCTGTGGTCCTCTTGCTTGCATATCATGCAGAATAGGACCCTGTAGCATTTATCAGTGCTGTGATTAGGATAATTGCACAGCTCACATCTCCCTGAAGGTCTGTGTGTGGTTTTTGGTTTGGAAGAACTTGAGGAAACTGATGGGTTTTTAAATTTTGAGTTAGATGGTTTTTTAGTGGACTCAATTTTCTTACTCAGCATCCTGACAAGTTCAGCAAGCTGATCAAATTTTGAATCAGTGCTTTCAGGTTTCACTTTAGTAGGCACTGAAGGTGTGTGGTGTTCAGTGGGCGCAGGAGTAGGTCTCTTCAGAATAGTCTTTCCTATCCCTGATTTCTCCTTGGGAGAGTGGGGTTGATAAACTGATGGTACAAGGTCAGAATTGGGTTCAGCTCCCTGAAGTTGTTTCAGTGGAGGGAGTGGTGATTGAGAATCAGACTTAGACTCAGTGATGGACTTAGTAGGACTAAGTTCATCAGTGACTCCTAACAACTCCTTAATAGCCTGACTTTCAGGCTCTAGAATTCTTCCAGTATTAAAGTTTGGCAGTTTACTGTCAGGATTGATTCTTTCAATCCGATCACTGGGTTTAGGAGCAAGTTTTTTGCTAGAGAGTATGTTGGCTGACAGAAAATTTGTTGAATGGCTACTCTCCCCAGACTCTTCAGTGAGTTGATCTTCACCCATAGCAGCCTTTTTGGTGCTGGGTGTGAGACTCAGTGTTTCATAAAGTTTGGGGTTTTTCTGAGTCCATTTGCAAATAACAGCCTTTTCTTTCTTAAGTTCTACCTGAAGAGCTTGATTTTGTTTTACAAGTTCAGAATTTTGAATTTGAAGTGTTACACTTTCAAGCTTAACTTGTTTTAAAGCAAGTAGTTCATCTCTACATTGATTTAATTCAACACTCAGTTTGTTAAATTTTGAAAAAAAAAATTAAGTCTTTGCTTTTCAACATACTTAAGATCAACATTAATATAATCTAAGATTTCCAATCAGCATCATCATCCATAGAAAGTAAAATATTTACCTTTCTCATTGTGATGTTAACCCATTCTCCATCTCTTGCATGACTCTTTCCCACAGCAAGCTTGTTGTCATCTGATAGAGCCATCAGGGCACTGATATGAATTTCTTCATTATCATTAGAGGACACTTCAACTTCATCCCAGTCCAAGGTTTCAGCAACAAGCCCTTTGTTCTTAGCCTGAGAAGGCTTTGAAGCCTGAGGTAGCTGAGTGACTGTTGAGGATGATTCAATAAGGGCAAGTTTGGCTTTAGGCTTCCTGTATTTGGCTTCAAAGTCAATTTGAGGAGATTTTTCAAATCTTTGACTAGATTGAAGCAACTTGGGTTGAAACTTGTTGGGTCCTGAAAAAGATTTATTTTCTGAAAATTTGAAAGATGGTTCTGAGGTTGTTTTTGAAAAAGAATCTTTTGCAAAATGGCCCATTTTGCCACATTTAAAACATTCAGAGTTTTCATTTGCTTTAGAGGGAATTTTTTTTTCTTAAAAAACCTTTTTGAGTTTGTAAGGAGTGCCCTTTCATGAAATTCAATTTGAAGATCATTAAGGTACTCCTCACTGGTTCTTTGGATAACCTTATCATCATACTCATCTTGGAAATCCTGCACAACACCATTGGAATAGAAAGCAGTTGATATGGGTGAAATTGTCAAGGCCTTTTTGGTCACCTAAGCTTTACCAGGGTATCTCCTGGTGATAAGATTGTCTTCATAGACAAACTTCCCATAAATAGCAGGGAGCTCAAGGTTCTGAATGTGGTTAGCATTTCTCAAACCCTGAGAGAAGTTTAACCACTTCTCAGGGAGACTGTTGACAAAGCCAACATTGATTTCATGCTTTGACAGAATAACATCATCATTGGTCAGCTCATTTAGGAGGGTCTTATACCGAGTATAAGTCTTTGAGAGACTTTCAGAATCTTTGGCCCTGAAGGTATTGTATTCAAGCTTCAGGTCCATGATTCTATTCTCTTTGGTATCAAAAGGCCCTTCATAGCTATGAACCAGGTCAGTCCAGGTCTGCTTGGCAGTAGGACAATTAATCACTGATTCCAGTATATCGTCAAGAAGACATGATATAATGATGCTTTTCAGGCGCTGGTCCTGATTAACCACCCTCCCTTTATCTGGGGTCCACTGAGCTTCAGGTTTGACTAAACCTTGAGTAGTTGTTGGGACAAATGGACCATCATTAATTAACTAAATGTAATACGGTTCCATCCCAATCAAGTAGCAGAGCATGCGCTTCTTCCACTTGTTAAATTTTCCAACTTCAAGTCGAGGGGCAGTTGCTGAATAACTTCCACCCTTTTTGTCGACAAGTTGGGGAACATCTGAGTCAGCCATGGTGGGATCTTGATTTTAAAAACTTATGAGCACTCTTTTAGTTTTGAAAACAGATTTTGAAAAGTTTTACAAACTAGAGGCTCTGATACCACTTGTTGGTCCCCTTTACTTGGTTATCAATAACTAAAAAGCTAATGTAACCAAGATATGTGACTTTTAACACAGATGTATAAATGATTAACAACAAAGCAACGTAAAGATAAGAGACAATATTTTTCAACGTTTAATTCTTTATTAGAAGTTAATAAAAAAGAATTGTAACCAAGTGTTTGCGGAATAACACTTGGGATTGAAACGACAAGTATGGTGTTGACTCCTCTCTAAACTCAAAACAATGTTTGAGTGACAACTGAGGTCACACAGAGCTATCTCAGGGACAATCTTGTTCTTTGGAGGAGTAAAAGTGGTTTGTGAATGCTTTGCATTAATTGCACAAACTTGTCAACTTTTACTCCTCACATATGTTGCCTATTTATACACAAGTATGAACAACTCTAATATACAATGGACATAAGCATTTCTTAATAAAATCTTGATAGATTTTATTCTCTGTCAAGGGAAGCTTCTTTGTGTTAAGTCCAAAAGGTGCTTTCTAATGACAGACTGGATTTAACCATTTGGAGAAACTTTGACCTTAAAGTGATAAAGCACTTTAGTGAACCAGTTCAAACTTTCTCTCCCAGTCCTGCCAAATCTTCAGTCTTCAAGTCATCAGTATTCAGTACCTTGATAGTTGTTGAGGAGTCTTGGGGTTCAGTGAGTTATTGTCATCCTCACTGAACCCATCACCTTCTTATTGGCTTAGATGCCACTCACTGAATGGATAACCTTTCTACTTAAGCTCGGTCTAAGCATCCTGAAGATGACTCACTGATTTACTGTTCACTTAGTGACTTGTTTACACTTAGGTGATTTTACGTTCCAATCCTTGTTAGAAGAAGATTGGGGAATTCAGTGACCCAACAATCTCACCCTATTTGAACATACAAATAGCCTAAGTGTTTCTTGATTCAGTATGAGTTGGCAGGGGTCTTCATCTCTTACTGAATGTTGATGTAATTATAAGTAGGACACATAACTTAAACAAAACATCAAAGTTTATTAATAGCTATTACAAGTCCTACAAATTACAAAAAAGTAAAAGTGATAGTTGTTGCAGATTAGATGTTCAGTTGATAGCCAAGTGCATGAAGCTTAGTCTTCTTTGATCTCAGGAGGTGTCTCTCATGGTGCTCTTCAATCATAGCTTTAAGGTCCTGGCAGAACCTTACATTTTCAGCACACCTAACAGGAGAAGCCAACATCAGGTACATCATCATCGCCTTAATCCCTGCCCTGTCCATGTCTGACCATCTTTGGAATGCAGGGTTTCCATACTCATCAGTAAAGCATAGACCTCTTTCAGGGACTTCAAACACCACATCACCTTCTTCTTGGCTTAGATGCCACTCAACCCGAGCGACTAGTACCTTGATAGTTGTTGAGGAGTCTTGGGGTTCAGTGAGTTATTGTCATCCTCACTGAACCCATCACCTTCTTCTTGGCTTAGATGCCACTCACTGAGTTCCGCCTCACTGAATGCAGAACCTTTCTACTTAGGCTCGGTCTAAGCATCCTGAAGATGACTCACTGAGTTACTGTTCACTCAGTGACTTGTTTACACTTAGGTGATTTTACGTTCAAATCCTTGTTAGAAGAAGATTGGGGAATTCAGTGACCCAACACTTACACATAATGATTAGGCACTACTTTTTGTGGTGCCACATGTCATATTTTTGTTAAGGTCGCTAGTCGCTCGGGCCATTTGAAGAAATCAAAAAAGTGGGTCTAGAAAAACCCACACCTCTGAGCGACTGGCCACTCTCAAATTTAGCCCTTTCTTTAGCAGCAGAAGAATCACTCCTTCATGATTCTGTGAATCCCACTCGAATCATCTCAAACATCTTGAATTTGCTTCATGTGTATGTTTACTCTCATAATACTAAGGGAGTGCTTGGTGGGGGGTTAAGAAGGGGTGAGGAATGGGTAAGGTATTGATTTGGGCCTACCTCCCACAAATACTTGTGCTTGGTTAGTTAGAGGTAAGGGATTGATTACCCCGTACTGGGTAATCAACCATTATAGAGTAAATTGAGGGGGGGGGGGGGGTAAGGTATTGACTACCTACCTCACTCATTCTTTTGCATTCCCTTACCCTTACCCTTTCCCTTTCCCCATTTTGAACCAAGTGGACCCTAAGTAATTGAAGTCAAAAAGCAATGTGATCAAAGCATGTGAACGAATCCCGCAGCTCAGATGAAACCAGCAGTAAAGGCCTCAGTGACTAAGAAGAGGTTGGAGTCAGTTTGAAGGAAACACCAGTTCTTAATAATTATTGGCATGGATATGCCTATGATTCCGGCAGAAAGATTTGTGGAAATGGCAATGAATTTTAGGTGGAAAGCGATTTTTATCGTGGTATTAGTCAAAGTCGGGGTGAGTCATTGCTACTAGTTTTTGACATGGTATCAGAAATGTTACTAAGATAAAATCCATTTGGAATCCAACAAGAGTTGGTTACTAATACTGTATATCATAACTCAAATCGACCCGATTACCTTAAATGGGTCGAAATTGTTAGAACCACTTTTACATTGTGAAAACTAAAGCCAAATAAGACTGATTAATTACAAATGGCAGAATCCTGAAACAAATTAAACTCGCTATAAAAGAAAGAAAAAACAGTCATGTAAATATATACTCGAGATAGATCACAACCTCAAACACAGACATGGTGTGTTTTTGTGTGTACTTTTTTGTTAGAGTAAAAAGTTTAGAAATTACTGGATAGTATTCCAGTTTCTTACATTTTGTTTGTTTCAGTGAATGTATGAAGAAATGTCGACGTAATTCTATCGCGTTGAAGAGATAACAATCATGTGGAATTATATACAGTCCATAATATTCTAAACGACACATACTTGGATAGTCTTTGCTGTTGACTTGGAAAAGTAGAAGGCTTTGTTTATGCATATATACATGATACTTACCAATTATATATCATATGATTAATCTTGAGTACTTTTAAATTTTGACGATCAAACAAGCATTAACAATGTGTCCTACTTCCTCCAAAAATGTTACTGTTCATATGCACAATTTCACATATGTGCTTATGATGCTCATTTTCGTGTTAGCAAAAACCAGTGCTAATGATTTCAATAAATCGAGAGAAGCAAACGCTTTGCATGCAACTAATTGGTGGAGAGATAGAAATGCTTCTTCAGATCATTGTACCTGGCCTGATATTAGTTGCAATGAAGAAGGAAGTGTCATTCGGATATACTTTTACTGTTGTGATATTAAAGATCTAGGCGATCTGGGAAGTCTTGACTTCTCTTCATTTGCAAACCTTGAGAAGCTTTCTATTTATAACTGCAAGTTTGAAGGGAGCATCCCAGAGCAGATTGGTTTGCTATCAAACTTAACACATCTTTCGCTTTATAGTAATCATCTCACAGGTACATTACCTGCCTCGTTTACCAATCTCACCCGTTTGGAAAACCTTGATCTTTCTAATAACTATATCACAGGTGTTTCGTTTGCCAATCTCACCCGTTTGGAAAACCTTTATCTTTCTCATAACCATATCACAAGTGTTTCGTTAGCCAATCTCACCAGTTTGAAATACCTTTATCTTTCTAATAACAATCTCACAGGTAAATTAACTGTTTCGTTTGCCAATCTCGCCCGTTTGGAACACCTTGATCTTTCTAATAACTATATCACAGGTGTTTCGTTTGCCAATCTCACCCGTTTGGAAAACCTTTATCTTTCTCATAACCATATCACAAGTGTTTTGTTTGCCAATCTCACCAGTTTGAAATACCTTTATCTTTCTAATAACAATCTCACAGGTAAATTAACTGTCTCGTTTGCCAATCTCACCCGTTTGGAACACCTTGATCTTTCTAATAACTATATCACAGGTGTTTCGTTTGTCAATCTCACCCGTTTGAAATACCTTAATCTTACTAATAACTATATCACAAATGTTTCGTTTGCCAATCTCACCCGTTTGAAATACCTTGATCTTTCTAATAACACTTTAACAGGCATTCTCCCAGCTCAGATTGCGGGTTTGAGAAATTTATATCATCTGGATCTTAGTCGAAACAACTTTACGAATATCATCCCGTCATCTTTTGGATCCATGGCCAATCTCAACATTCTCGATTTGAGCTACAACAATCTTGATGGTCCAATTCCATCAAGTTTTCATAATCTAAGCCAACTGCAATTTTTAAACCTTCATCATAATCGTCTTGTGGGTGCTATTTATCAAGAATTTTGGAATCTCTTAAGAATTTCTTACCTTGATTTATCATCAAATCAGTTGTCAGGAAACATGTCGTTTGGTAATCCCTGTTTTCTTGTGCATCTAAACCTTTCTCGGAATCTGATGATGGGCGCTATCACAAGTGTGCGTCATTGCAGAAACTTAAAATACTTGGACATTGGTGGTAATCTAATGACAGGCGGTATCTCAAGTGTACGTGCTTGCCGGAAGTTAAACTACTTGGACATTAGGGGTAATAATTTTGTTGGAGAAGGACTTAATCACTGCGACTTCCCATCTTTATTGCTCTTAAACCAGTCTCAGAATCATCTTACTGGAGAAATGGTCTGGTCAAACAATAATGTGTGGAGTGCAAAATCAGCTTGCAATGAACATAAACGAAAAAAACAACACGTACCCCGTTTGACCGTTTTTCTTCCCATTATCATTGTACTTTGCTTCTTAGTGGTTGTGTATTTCTTTTACAGTCGTAAAAAGGCTACCACAAAGAAAATACATCCTGAAATCACAAAACATGGAGATGTGTGCACGATAATGAATTATGATGGAACAATTGCATATGAAGACTTCATCACAGCTACAGAGGATTTTGACCTCAAATACTGCATTGGAACTGGTGGCTATGGTAGTGTTTATGAAGCAAAACTGCCTAGCGGTAAAACATTTGCTTTGAAAAAACTTCACCGGTATGAAGCTAAGCAACCAGCATTCGACCAGAGTTTCAAGAATGAAGTCCAAGTGTTAACCAGCCTAAGACACAAAAGCATTGTGAAACTCTATGGGTTCTGTTTGCATAACAAATGCAACTTCCTTGTATATGAATACATGGAAAAAGGGAGCCTATTTTGTGCATTGAGTGACGATGAATTAGCTGTTGAAGTAGATTGGATGAAGAGAGTAAACATAATCAAAGATGTAGCCCATGCTTTATCTTACATGCATCACGATTGCAATCCGCCTATCGTTCATAGAGACATATCAAGCAACAACATTCTTCTAAACTCGGAAATGGAAGGATTTGTTGCTGACTTTGGAGCAGCCAGATTGCTCGACCCCGATTCATCCAACCAAACAGTCATCGCTGGAACTTTGGGATACATTGCTCCAGGTAGTTACTTCTACACACTGTTACGCTTCTCAAGTTTAATTATGTGACTCTAGCTAGTAGCAGCTAAACTTTGCTAAAATTCTTTTTTGTATGTGATCATGCAGAACTTGCATATAGCATGATTGTGAACGAAAAATGTGACGTGTATAGCTTTGGAGTGGTGGCACTTGAAACAATTGGAGGGAAACATCCCGGAGAGCTTCTTTCATACTTCAACTCTTCTACCAGTCATGGTACGATGTTGGAAAATATATTGGACCAACGTCTCTCTTACCCAACAGACAGGCTAATCGAAAAGGAAATTCTGCGTGTTTGTCATGTGGCATTGGCATGTATCCTCACAGATCCAAAGGCCAGACCAACCATGAGAGAAGTTTCACAGGAACTATCACGTTGAGGGTATTATTTAGTCAATCTCAAAGCTTCATCATATCCTGAACAACCGAACTTTTGAAGTTCTGCATATTGGTAAAATAATTTGTCAGTAGTGTAGTTATATGTATGAGATTCAAAAAATGACTTTATGACATCTCTTTGCATTGATTCTATATTACACAAACAACTAAAAAAAAAATACACACTGAATCGGTATGAAGTATGAAGTATGAACATCCAAATACTATTGTTGGCAATAAGCAGCCTAGCTAACTAAGTAAATAGCCTGTATGTAAAGTTCTGCATATCATATCTTAAAAATCACTTGATCTAACAAAAGCACACAGTTCAGAACACTCACTCGCTCATTTATAGCAATGTGAGCATCATTGCTATGAACCCGAAAACGGGAACTGTGACCACGAGTCCTGTTGCTAATTAATGGAATATATCGCGTTAAGCCGCTTCGACTTTCTCAAATAACCTGAAAACGAATCCTTCTCTTGTTATGGACTCAATCCTTTGCAACTTCAAATCAACTTCTCTTCCACGCCATCATCATCATCATGCACATTCATCACCTTCTTCTTCACCCTCACATTCTCCGGCCGGCGAGCCTCCACCGCCGCCACGCCATCACTATCATAATCTTCCTTAAACCCTACTTTCAAACTCTTTGACTTCTTCATCTTCTTTGACTTTTTACTGTCCACTAGCTTACTGTACACGTCATCCATGGTTTGAAACTCATCTTCTACACCATTATTAACCAAGATCTCTTCATGGGTCGGTTCAGAATCCAAAAGGGTATCCTCAGTTTCAAAATCATAATGGGTAGTTATATCTTCACTTGGTTGATCTAAGTCAAAGTGTTGGTAATGCATAGGTTGGTTGAATACATATTGTGTAGCAGCTAGTTCTATAGGTTGTGCATGGTGGTTAACATCATCATCATCATCGTGATGGTTGTGTTCAAAGGTGAAGGATTTAAGTCTAGTAAGAATAGAGGGCTGCTTTTGTTTTTGAGTCTCTTTTTGTTTATCATCATCATTATTATGTTGTTGTTGTTGTGGTGGTGGTTGGTTGTTTTGTGGTAAGTTGGAAGTGAAAAGAATGGTGGCAATCATGAGGTTAAGGAGGATAAAGAAGACAGTGGAAGTGAACCAGCTGTTGAGTGAAGACCAAAGAGATGGTGATGGTAGAGAAGAAGTTGCAGGGACTTCCATGGTTGGTGGAAAGAGAGGAGATGGAAAGTGTGTGGTGTGAGAGAGTGTTTGTGTGTGGTTTTTTAGTGTGTGTGATTGAGATGGAATTGAGTTAGGTGGGATATTTTTGTGTAGTTGGACTTGTTTGTTTTTATTATTGATCAATAATTTCTAACCAAATGAAAGTTCACCAACTTATATTTTAGTTGCTCATTTTATAGTGTACATTAGTTGTCAAAATAGCTTGGTTAACTTTAATAATTCTAGAGAAAACCAATATGTTCATATTAGATATTAGGTAGGGTTGGTAATTTTTAACATGACACGGAATACGATTTGAGTGGACACGAAGATAAACATGTTTAGTTAAGGATAAATATGTTTAGGTCATAAACAGGTTAACTAGTACAACTCGTTTAATAAACGAGTCAGGTTCAAAGCATGATAGAAGTTAAACAGGTCAACCCGTTTTACTATATTAGCCTTCAAAAATAAAAACATAAATATTGAAAGCTGAAAATGATAAGCAAGAGTTATAAATGTTTGGTTACATAATGAAGATATAATTGGATTTGACTTTTCATTTTGAATTTTATTGTGGTTTTTATGTAGTTTATGTATATTTCATTAGTTTTCTTAATAGTATAATAATCTTGGGACATAAACTAGTTAACTTTAAGTTATTACTTTATCACACCATTTGACCTATTTAGTTAAATGGGTTACGCAAGTCACATCGGGTTAGACATGTTACACTGGTTCGGGTTAAAGTTGATATTTTTTATACGATTAATAAATCTGTTGTGTTTAGGTTGAGGTGATATTGACACGACAACCTGATATTTGATGACATGCATGACAAGTAAAATTAGAGCTTCTTATCTTGCACAATTATACAAGTTACCTACAACATGCATTTTGAATTATTAAAATAGGAGGAATAATCTCATACAGTTAATTATATATCACAAAATTACAACGAAAAATCCATTTTGTAATTTTTTTTAAAAATTCATGTTTGAGCTAGCCATCGAGGTTTTTAACTATGGTTTCAGTCTAAACTCAATTATACAACGACGGATAATCCCGTGCCAATCTGTAAAAGGTAAATCTAGCTCATTCATATCAGCTTAAGTGTGACATTACACCAAATAGAAGTTAGCCTCACTTAACCCTACTTATATTAGGGTCTCATTTTATAGTTTACATTGGTTGTGACTTATGATGATAACTTGGTTAGGTTGAATGATTCTAGAGAAAACTAACATGTTCTATATTTGTAGAACATTTGATTATTTGATTACATGACAAGTAAAATTGAAAGTTTGATGTAGCAGTGTTATACAAATTATCTATAACATGCATTTTGATTATTAAGGTAGGACTAGTGATCTACAATAGTTATATGTTACAAAACAAGAACTAGAGATCAGTTTTGATAAAATTCTAAAGAGTTATGGTTGTGCCGGCCGTTGAGGTTGTTTAATATGGTTTTATTCTAAATTAAGTAAAATCATAACCGACCAACGACAGATTATAACCTACTAATCTGTAAAAGAAAAATACGCTTATCCATATTAGTTCAAGTGTGACCTAATCACACAACCCTAATATATTCCAAGCAAGGATCTTTTGTATTTTGGGTTCCTCATTAATTGCTTCATACTACGATTGAACCTAAATTATTCCAAATTTCTTCATCTCCGTTAAATGATGAAGCTACAATTTTTTTTTTACGTCAACTAACTATCTCACAAAATATACACCATAAATTTATCTCGCATATTTTAAGTAGGACTTGAACGCACAACCATTATTGAGGAGTTTCTCACATAATATGAGGTACCATTAGAATATAAGCATTTGATTTCTCAAGCTACATAATTGGTGTTGATAGAACAAACTCTAATCAGTATGTACATGTTGGAAGAAATCCAACAAACCGATTTCTAGAGCGGAACCACGAATCAAGAACTATTCCAACAAGACCTCGACAAAGGGTTATGATCCCTTAATGCCAAGTGGCACCAACACACACGAGATATTTTACACTCAAACGTTTATTAAACGTGAGCAAGAAAAGAATGTACAAATAAAACCTCACCCCGTCATCCCTATTTATAGAGAATGAGGGGGGAGAAATCTAATCCTTGGTGAACAAGGATTCTACAATTGAGGAGGTTAGAAACTTTTCTAATACATGACTAACCTCCTTAAGTTTGAGCTAAAATACAATTAACCCCGTAAACTTATATCCTAACTATTACACACTAATATTCTAACAATTTCCACCTTTGTAGTAATAGTTAGCCTTCTCCGATACTCAGCAGCTTCAACCAGTGCTAGAACCTCGGACCGGGGACCGCCTTCGTCAAGGCACCAGTAGCAATACCCGCTACTAACCTTAGCTCAAATCCTAACTCTGTAGAGAGTCCCTTTAGCCATGTATTCTCCTTCAATTCTATAGCAAGTGTCATATACTCCGCCTCAGTTGTTAACAAAGTCATCATGTGTCGCAACATAGCTTCCCAGCTCACAGCACATTCCTGTATCATAAACCCGTACATTGTGATTGATCTACCCATGGCGTATTCATAATCCACAAAAGCTTGTACGTCCGTCTGTAATCCATGATCAAACCTATCCAACATGTAACACCCCCAATTCATGGTTGCAGCGGAATTCAAACTGGGTGTTACTCGACGGCACAATAGTCACAATAATAGAAAACGAACTCCAATTGAGTCGTTTTAAAAGATTTATCATTCAAATTGTATAAATATCAGAGATTACAAAATGAGGTCCCAAATGGTTCCATGTTTACAATTTACATTAAATGAGTTTTGAATGATAATAAAATTTATAGCCCTCTTGAGTATCCGTGCCCTTCCGTGCCATCCTTGATCGTCATGAACCTGAAATACATGCTTGAGAGGTCAACACAAAGGTTGAGTGATATTCATAGAGTTTGTTTAAAATTTGAACACAATATGTTGGTAGTTAAATCGTTGAACACAATAATCGTAGTGTTTGTAGTTAAATCGTTTGAACACAATAATCGTAGTGTTTGTAGTTAAATCGTTTGAACACAATAATCGTAGTGTGAGCTATAGACTCACACTCATAGTTAGAAAACAAAGATGGGCTACGTTGTTATATGCCCGGAAAGGTTATTAATTCACTAAGCTTATGACACCAAAACGTTAACGTGTACCAATATCGATCGGCAGATTTATCCCGGTAGGTACTTTGCCGTCATACCTAATGTCTCAAATATTAATGCATTTGTTTGAACTTAGTCAAAACAAATGGGATTCGTCAATCCCAATAGGCCTATTCACAATATTCGCGCTCACTCGCAAGTAACCCTCGCAAGTGATTAAATGGTTCATAATAAGGGATCTTGGTTTGGCAAGGATGTTACTTAGTGATAATAAAACATAGTCGAATAGCATACAGTAGAAAGCATTGTGTTCGAGTAGAAAATAATAGCATGTATTCCCCCCAAGGGTTTGTAAAATAGTTAAACAATAGAAAGTGGGGCTATGAACTCACCTTGAGTTGGATGATGTATAATGAGAATGATGGATATGTCGTAAGAACTTCTACGAGCAACAACTTTTGGCTTTCACTTAAGAAAGGAAGTCAAGTATAGAACTAGGACACTAAACCTAATCTTGTAAACCCTTCACCATAACTCTTGTAACCCTTGCTAGCCTTGATCTAACCCTTGTGAAAACCATTTAACTTCAGCCCTAGTAACCTTGTGTAGCTCCTAATTCAACCATGGAATCACCAAACAAACTTGAGAACTAGGTAGAGAATACTAAGACCTTGAACTTTGTAGTGTAACTTATATATTGAAGATCAAAGGATCATGGTGCTAGGTATAGATGTTGTGGCGTTTTTGGTGATGAAGAAAGGAAGGGATTAGCTTGCTAGTTATACTATGAATGAGGAGGTTAGGAAGCTTACTAGGAAATTACATAAACTTGGTGACAAAGTTGTAATTAAGTAATGATCTAAAGAATCAATGGTCAAGATTTAACCACAAGTGTGAATGCCCCCCCTAGTGGCGGTTCATGAACTTGGAGAACAAGGTGTGGACTTTTGATGATATTATCCTAAGTATGTAGCTAGTTTTGACACCGTAAATTGCTAACTGTAAGTTGTTAAGTCACGAAACGTAAAACCGGGTATCCTAAAAATATGAAACTTATAAATATGCTAGAACTTATCAATATACTCCATAATAAAATATAAAATGAGTGGTAGGATCTATCGGGTGCTAAAACCCTGCTAAAAACTGGAAACACGGGTCTAAAACGCGTAATTCGCGTAAAACGCTGAACTGAAAAACGTAAAATTCCGAAACTTTTGGAATTGTCCTAAAATGAGAGAAAATCATATTTCTATTGTTTATAGTGTTTTATGGACATATCGGGATGCTGGAATGACGTTTAAACCTAAAAGTAAATCTCGGACACGGCTTTGTGATTTTTGCAGAAATGATCCGACGAGCGTCAAACTCTCGGATTATCGTTAAAATAGTTTAACTTACGAGAATATGAAATAAAAATTTCTGAGATGAATAGTAAAAAGTGAATAGTGAAATTTTCCGGGAAAAGTAATTAACCTGAAAATGTGAATTGTTACACAACATTCCCACATCCGCAGATGTTATGTCAGGTCTCGTACAGACCACTTGTGTAACACCCCCAAATTTAAGTTTGTCGCAGCGGAAAAAAATAATTTAGGTGTTATGGGGAGGATCGAAGTTTTAATCTCATAAAACGGCTTAAAAGAAACGTTTTGAAAGTTATTTGTCATTCAAATAATATTTTTGATAAAAGATGAACCATTTGATTTAAAATCTTATGAAAAGATATAAAGGCTTGTAAGAATGACATATTTGATTTTTACACCATTTTAATTTATCAGAGTAATAAATGCCCACTTCGTGTCTTGTCCTGCTCCGTTAAATTACATGAGATACACATACTTAAAAGTGTCAACACAAAGGTTGGTGAGTTCATAGAGTTTTATGGAAAATCATTTATTTTGATAGATTTCAGGAATATTTGGTATTGATAAGATACAAACAGTAATGAAACAAGTATTGAGTAATATTGAATATAATCACAAATAAATCATATAAGTATTCAATCAAAATCAAGTAAGGAATCCATAATCCTAACATGAGCTGGAAACTCATGATGCTAATTTAATCAGATATACAATTCACGTATGGTCAAATTCCTATACAGCTGTATCTATATATATGTTGAAAACATACATTTCCTTTATAGATATTGCACCAAGCCTCATGACACACAAGCTTAACCAAAAAAGGTGTTTTATCAAATCAATGATAAATTTTGCCCTCTAATAATAGGTGATTTGCCAATTCCTATTTGTCTACGAATATAGTGTATCACGACTAATACGACTAACCATTTGCAAATGGCATTCCGTCAAGTATTAGTGGGACAGGAGGTCAGTCCTAAACAGGTTTCGAATCTGTTCACTATATTCGCGCCCACTTAACAGTGATTAATGGCTCATGATTGATGGACTTTATGGCGATAAGGTAACTTAGGCAATATCAAGGTAATAATGGGATTATTCAGAATAGCATCATATAATCAAGTATCATACCACAGTAATCAGTTTGAGAATATTATCGTCTGAGTATTAGTAATTCAGTTTAAGTATTTCGCCAGTAACACATGTATATCACATACCACAATAATCGAATTGGAAACATTATCATATGAGTATCAATATTTCAGTCAAGTAATTCATCAGTAATAAAATATATATATCACATACCACAATAATCGAATTGGAAACATTATCATATGAGTATCAGTATTTTAATTAAGTATTTCGTCAAGTATTGCATATATCACATTTTAAATCACATACCATATTAAATAAATATCAATTAGGAAATTGATTTGAATCATGTATTTTATTCATATACTTATCAATTTATCAAAGTATATATAAGCATGTATCTCCCCCAATGAGTTTAAAACAATTATTGGAAATGGGGCTATGACTCACCTTAATTGATACGGAAATGATGAAAGGTAAAGTAGGATGAGATTTATGGGAACGATTATGGAAACGTCTTTGATACGGAACCTGATAAATAAATTTATCTGAGAATATAACCAAATACTATTTGGTAAATACGAACGAATAACGAATATTAATTATTCGTTATGACGAATAGATGATGTGCAGTGTAATTATTATGTCATGCATGATATGTTAAAATACTTTTATTAAAATATCCATCAGAATTTTACCTTTTTAAACGTAAATAAAAATATTAACTTTTGAAATATCGTTATATACATTATTAACGTAAAAATAAATAATATATAAATAAAACGTAGTAAAAATGCATATGACGTGATGGTTGATGTAAAATAGAAAATAAAATAAGAATGTCAAATAGATTATATTTGATCCTTGTCCTTTTCTCATTTTTACACTTTTTATACTAACGGCGTTAGCGTTACACCGTTAGTCCTTTTCGTATCTAATTTACAATTATAGTCCACTACTTGTCCAAAATTACAATCCAAGCTTGGAACATCATATAATATCAATTTTTATCGTAAACTTTCTGTTTTTACAGTTTTAGTCCAAGTTTTTAATGTTTGGCAGTTTTAGTCCTTTTAGGTGTCGTCGCGTTACATTTTTAGTTCAAAATTACAAAAATGATTATAAAAATTTTATAAAAATTTCCGTAGCTTATTAAGTCCATAATAAACTTATTTCAACTGCTTATTTAATAAAAGTGCTTATTTTCCAGCTTATGGGCCTTAACGAGCCACTACAAAAGCCCATTTAAAAATTTAGAGGCGAGGGCATGAAAAATGTTTTGGGCCTGAACTTGGGCTACTTTTGTGATTCCAAAAATATTTCATATGGGTCCAGTGGACTTATGGATCGTGATTTCTTGTTGGGCCTTGAATAAGCCCACTCGACATATTTAAGTTTTCTTAACTAAATTTGTATTTTGAAAACTTTGTGTTTGTCGATTCAAAATGGACTAATTTGGGTGTCGAAACGTGAGTATTTTTAAATGTTATCTAAACGAAAATAATAGTTTTATAGGTGGTCTATTAGGTCGAGTAAAAATATTAGGTGCTCGTTAAGTTATATTTCAATTTATACGTGTGTTTCTTGGGTCACATGGAACGTTTATATTTATGAAAATGTTATAAATATTTCTAAGTGTTTAGGTAAAATCTCATACGATGGACATGGTTCAAAAATGGATTCGTGTAATGCATGTAACGTGAAACCAACGTGAACTTTGTGTGCTACGTGACTCCTAGGCCTTCCAAGATAGAGGCTAGTCACGTTTAGTGTTATATATAACAATATATACGTAAAATTAATATGAAAATTGATATACGTTCGAAGCAAAATAAATAATGTGCATGACTATATTTTAACGTGTGATTTTGAATGAAAATGAGTAGAAATAACTTACAACACCTTAGAGGTGGTAGAGAGTCGAGAGAGAATGGATGGAACACAAGAAATATCACGTTTCAAGTATAACCCAAACGTTATACATATAAATCAAACCCGATATCCTTTTTCTTGATTCCAAGCAATATAGCAAACGACTTCTGAGTTGTCGGAGTAGTTTTTAGGACGAATTGAATATGTGAAAGAGTATGAGAATGAGGAGAAGCAAGTGCATGCATGGAACGTATATATGGTGCCATTTGATACGCGTATGTGGGAAAGATTTCAAAGAAACCTCATGCACTATTCTTTGTCAGTAAAACCTAGGCTAGGGTGATTTTTATATGGCTATACAATGGTTTGTGAGTGCACAAATCATGGAGGATTGTCTTGGTGATTCATACCCATGTCGACCACATATATATATAAGTATACGATTTACTAAATCGTATACCACTTGCATATAACTGATCATCTTCGACATTTGGACATAAAATCATCTTAGAAATATTATTAGGAACAATTTGAACAAACGGGAATCAAAACGGTTAAGTTTTGAGTAAGTTACGAATTTGATTGGGTCGAGTACATGTCGAACACTTTGCCATTTAAAAACGTATCAAACGTCGTCATTTGAACTTGGGATTTGACACACTAATATTTGGCTAGGTTATAAACGAGATGGTGCAAAAATATTGGCACGTCGTGTGTAAGAATTAAGAATAAACGAGGCGTTTTGAAGCATGGTTGGTCGAATGTTTTGGAAAATAAAAGAAAAGTTGGGCTTTGGTTTTTGGGCCTGTGAATAGTAACTGAGAGATGGGCTGAGTTTATTAAGGGCCCGTTTATTATTATTAGTGATTAATTAGGATTAGTGAAATTATTTAGTTTTCGTTAAACGTGTCGAGAACTTGTTTTGTCCTTTGGTGAATTTTGCAATATCGTAATCGTGACCATTTTAATATACTAAGAAAACTTTAAATTTCCCCGTAAAAATGGTGATTAAAATAATGACAGAGATTTATATATAATTAATCGTTATTAATTATAAGGATTTTTGCGAGGTTTTACAGTACCCACATGTCATTCTGAATTTCGTCCCGAAATTCAAATTTAATGTGATTACTTGAGTAAAGAATTTTTGAACAGAGGTTGTCGAGAGATTTTTATTCCTAAAATTAAGGAAACGTGATTCAGTTAGATTTACTTGTACCAAACAAGACAAGGTAACTGACGTATTTAAGTGTTGTGAATATTGAAAATAGTGGTCATGAATAGTGAAATAACGGCTAGTGTATAGTGTCTAACGGTCGGGAATAGTACCCCAACGGCTATATTCTAGCCTATATATACCACATCCAATTTCCACTTCTTCCATCAACCATTTTCCTCTCATTTTCCATTTCAAAATGCCGCACCTCATCACCATCTTAGCAATTGTGTATGTCGTCCTTGCCGCTATCTACTTAGCGTACGTTCCGGATGAAGACTTTGGATTCTTGGTCGCAATCTTAATGTTCGTCGTACCCCTCACTATCCTAGCCATTACCGTCGACAAGATCTGGGGGTAAAATCTTGAGCTAGGGTTGTTTTGAATTAAGTTCTTGTTATGTTTCTATGTACTTGAAATGAATAAGGAATAAAACTCGTTTTGTTTTTATGTTTAAGAATTTGTCTCAGTATTGTTTTTAATATTTTGTTTATATTTATTTTTCAGCATAATTAGGGTGATTCATCCTGTGGTGGCTCTTGCTATTGTTTTGTTGGTGGGAGTCTTATTTGTCATAGCGGATCAACCTATTGAAGATTCCTTGGTGTATATTGTAATAATTGTAACTATAGCACTTCCGATGCTAATTATTTGTTTATGTATTAACTTTTATGGATTTTAATAAAATTTTCGCTATTGATGTCTTTTATCAGTTTTTGTGAATTATTTGTGTTTCTCTTGCTTGTACTTTTGTTGATTTCTTATCATAATGGTGATAAGATAATATAGGTATTAATTGTGGGTTGTTCAATGTATTGTTTATGAACAGTTTATTTTTAACTCTATATTTTGCTTTTGAATGAAGATTGTTATTTAAAGATTTGAAAATATCATTGTTCTATTCATAACATAATTCTTCCTAAATTAGACATAGTTGATCAGGCTATGTATAATTGAGGACCAAATGATGTGATGTTTGGTTCAATCATATATTTCTATAAATTGTTTTAGATGGTGTTTAACGTGTTGTTTTTATAATATAACACGTAATTCCTTTTATAAATAAAGTAGAAAATTTTAGGGTTCATGTTAATAATCAAAATTTTATGGAGTAAATATAGTATATTGTTATTTGATAAATGAGACAGAAATTGAAATTAACGTAGATTATAATTATTATGAAAATATTACAATGGAGATTTTTCGATAAGGTAGAAAGATGATTGTTATTCTTACGTTACATCCATCGTAACTTGAAGTGAAATACAGAAAAGAGATACAACTTAGTAAATTTTAAACTAGATTTTATTTATCTACAACAGGAATTTATTCATCTGTGTAAATCTATTTGCCATTCCCTCGATACTATCAAGGTCTTTAAAGATTCTTCATTTTCTTGTAAAGGTCTTGGCTTTCCAATTAACATTGTAGTTTGGACATCGTCTCACATGATGACCTTTTCCACCACATCCGTGGCATACAATTGTTGTTGGTTGTCCTTTCCTGTCATTAGTCATGCAGCTAATTGCCTGGTGACCTGTTTTCTGACATTTCGTGCATTTAACCCTGCAGATTCTGGTGTGATGCTGGTTGCATTTTTGACACCAGGGTAAATTTCCACGATAACCACTTCCAGTAACAGGTGTGACGAAACAATTTCTATTAGCTTTCTGATTGTGTTCCAGCTGACGTTGATACTCCATACGATCTTCTAGATGTTTACGATAACGGTCTTGAACATTGATAATGTTGCAGTAGATGGGATTGATGGTTCCTATCTCGGGGAGTTTCCTCTTTTGATTATTTCCATTTGGTATAATTCCATGCCTAATTCCTTGATGATGGTTGATGGTAGGGTTGATCATTCCTTCTTGAATCTTTAAGTGAGGTGGCCTATACTTCATGAAACTTGCAGGGTGTTGATTACCAAGTATACCCGTCTCTCTTCACGGATAAACTACGGTAGTCCCTTCTAATACCACCGACACTATGTCTTTTACCAATTTCTGGATAGCTCCAGGAGTCATGGTGATTTCTGATGATGATTGATATGCATTGTTCATGTTGTCCATTTTCTGTAAACATAAATGAATCTCAACATTAGAATCCATATAATATCAGAATAATTTAAATAATGAAGTTAATTATTTCATTGATGATAGACTGAATTGACTCCCTACTGTAATCTAATTTCAAGATATGTCTTTGTTGTATCATTTATCAATGATCAACTCTTGATATGGGATTACTAAGGAACAAACCGACTTGTCTATTAAAACTGAAGTTTAATTATCTTTTCTTCATTCTTTAAATCCTTTTTTAAAAATTGGTATTTAGACGATTCCTAAAGTTTTAGGTTGATTATGTTAAGTTTAAGAAATCTTAACAATTTGTAAGAAATCTTACGGTAGAGTTGAATAATATTACATAGGTAAACAGAATATTAATAACTTGTATGATTGTTTTTGCAAGATAAACGATACAAGATCTTTTAATAATACTCCATTGATCTGTGTAGAATCATTTGGTTATCAAAGAAAATAACAAATGATGAGATTTTTGCATGAAGATATGAGGATTCATTACATGCACGATTGATACGAAAGAAAAGACTGATTCATAACACAAGGATATAACAGACAGGATGTTATTATACAATCTGTTTTGATTACACTTTCTGAAGTTTCAGAATTATTGAACATTACATGAAATATTAACCAAATCTATTTGGTTTAATAGGAACAACAAGAAAACTTGTAAACTTAAGATTAGTTACGCCTCTGACGTAAATATCTAATTTCTTTCTCAAGTTCAAGTTGTGCAGCTTCCATGTTTGAGAAACGTTCTTGACACATGTTCATTTGGTTTGCCAACATATTCTCTAATGCGGCAATCTTTTGACCCTGGTTTCTGGCTGCATCTCTGGTCCATAGGGTTCTTTCAATATCTCCAATTCTTACATGTGTATGACCGTGTTCTCTTCTTGCACAACGAACCCTGGAGTCCAAACTTCCAAGCTCCTGATTGGTGTTGTCCTTTATTTCATTAATCTTTATTCCTAACTCACACATTGTTCGTCTCTCAGCATCCGCCCTCTTGAACAATGCGTCAAGGTTATGGTCGTACCATTCAAATTGAGTTGGTCGTAACCCTTTTAACTGTTCAGTGTGAGCATCCAATATGCCGGCTTGTCGATAAATAAGATTCCATATTGTTTCCGAAGTGCTTATATCGTAGTCGGGAGAGTTAGGTGAGGATAAATTATTTGGAGAATCTAGAATTGTGGAATTTGAAGTATAAGGTAACGGAGAATTTGGCTCAACATTCGTCCATGATATCCCTTGGCTTAAACCTTGTCTAACTTCGAATGTTGCCTGGCCACCAATCAAATCTTCATATGATTCAGTAGCTCTCCTGAGTCTTTGACGTAAAGGTGAACGAATAGGTGACGATGGAGGTGATCTCGGAGTGAGTTCTATATTAGGTTGGGATTTTGATATTTGTACGTAAGGATCTTCAGTATTTGGAGAATTTTTATTGATAGATGAGGTATTAGTATTATGGATATTTGTTTTGACATTCACGGGAGTTCCTGAAGACATGCAACAGTAGTAACCGAGAATAATATTTTATGAGAATTTTGTATGTTAAAAATATAACAGTACAGATGAAATAATTATTGTGTAAGAGTAACTATTAAGCATGCAAGATAATCTCAACAGATAAAGTATTGAGCACGGCAGTCTGCAGACACGGAGGGCATAAAATGTTATGGTGTAAAATCATTACTTTGAAAATGTAGTTATAGTTTTAATGTTTGAAAATATTTAATTCTCTACAACTGTAGCTCTGATACCAATCTGTAACACCCCCAAATTTAAGTTTGTCGCAGCGGAAAAAAATAATTTAGGTGTTACGGGGAGGATCGAAGTTTTAATCTCATAAAACGGCTTAAAAGAAACGTTTTGAAAGTTATTTGTCATTCAAATAATATTTTTGATAAAAGATGAACCATTTGATTTAAAATCTTATGAAAAGATATAAAGGCTTGTAAGAATGACATATTTGATTTTTACACCATTTTAATTTATCAGAGTAATAAATGCCCACTCCGTGTCTTGTCCTGCTCCGTTAAATTACATGAGATACACATACTTAAAAGTGTCAACACAAAGGTTGGTGAGTTCATAGAGTTTTATGGAAAATCATTTATTTTGATAGATTTCAGGAATATTTGGTATTGATAAGATACAAACAGTAATGAAACAAGTATTGAGTAATATTGAATATAATCACAAATAAATCATATAAGTATTCAATCAAAATCAAGTAAGGAATCCATAATCCTAACATGAGCTGGAAACTCATGATGCTAATTTAATCAGATATACAATTCACGTATGGTCAAATTCCTATACAGCTATATCTATATATATGTTGAAAACATACATTTCCTTTATAGATATTGCACCAAGCCTCATGACACACATGCTTAACCAAAAGAGGTGTTTTATCAAATCAATGATAAATTTTGCCCTCTAATAATAGGTGATTTGCCAATTCCTGTCTACGAATATAGTGTATCACGACTAATACGACTAACCATTTGCAAATGGCATTCCGTCAAGTATTAGTGGGACAGGAGGTCAGTCCTTAACAGGTTTCGAATCTGTTCACTATATTCGCGCCCACTTAACAGTGATTAATGGCTCATGATTGAGGGACTTTATGGCGATAAGGTAACTTAGGCAATATCAAGGTAATAATGGGATTATTCAGAATAGCATCGTATAATCAAGTATCATACCACAGTAATCAGTTTGAGAATATTATCGTCTGAGTATCAGTAATTCAGTTTAAGTATTTCGCCAGTAACACATGTATATCACATACCACAATAATCGAATTGGAAAGATTATCATATGAGTATCAATATTTCAGTCAAGTAATTCATCAGTAAAATATATATATATCACATACCACAATAATCGAATTGGAAACATTATCATATGAGTATCAGTATTTTAATTAAGTATTTCGTCAAGTATTGTATATATCACATTTTAAATCACATACCATATTAAATAAATATCAATTAGGAAATTGATTTGAATCATGTATTTTATTTATATACTTATCAATTTATCAAAGTATATATAAGCATGTATCTCCCCCAATGAGTTTAAAACAATTATTGGAAATGGGGCTATGACTCACCTTGATTGATACGGAAATGATGAAAAGTAAAGTAGGATGAGATTTATGGGAACGATTATTGAAACGTCTTTGATACGGAACCTGATACATAAATTTATCTGAGAATATAACCAAATACTATTTGGTAAATACGAACGAATAACGAATATTAATTATTCGTTATGACGAATAGATGATGTGCAGTGTAATTATTATGCCATGCATGATATGATAAAATACTTTTATTAAAATATCCATCAGAATTTTACCTTTTTAAACGTAAATAAAAATATTAACTTTTGAAATATCGTTATATATATTATTAACGTAAAAATAAATAATATATAAATAAAACGTAGTAAAAATGCATATGACGTGATGGTTGATGTAAAATAGAAAATAAAATAAGAATGTCAAATAGATTATATTTGGTCCTTGTCCTTTTCTCATTTTTACACTTTTTATACTAACGGCATTAGCGTTACACCGTTAGTCCTTTTCGTATCTAATTTACAATTATAGTCCACTACTTGTCCAAAATTACAATCCAAGCTTGGAACATCATATAATATCAATTTTTATCCTAAACTTTCTGTTTTTACAGTTTTAGTCCAAGTTTTAAATGTTTTCCAGTTTTAGTCCTTTTAGGTGTCGTCGCGTTACATTTTTAGTCCAAAATTACAAAAATGATTATAAAATTTTTATAAAAATTTCCGTAGATTATTAAGTCCATAATAAAGTTATTTCAACTGCTTATTTAATAAAAGTGCTTATTTTCCAGCTTATGGGCCTTAACGAGCCACTACAAAAGCCCATTTAAAAATTTAGAGGCGAGGGCATGAAAAATGTTTTGGGCCTGAACTTGGGCTACTTTTGTGATTCCAAAAGTATTTCATATGGGTCCAGTGGACTTATGGATCGTGATTTCTTGTTGGGCCTTGAATAAGCCCACTCGACATATTTAAGTTTTCTTAACTAAATTTGTATTTTGAAAACTTTGTGTTTGTCGATTCAAATGGACTAATTTGGGTGTCGAAACGTCAGTATTTTTACATTTTATCTAAACGAAAATAATAGTTTTATAGGTGGTCTATTAGGTCGAGTAAAAATATTAGGTGCTCGTTAAGTTATATTTCAATTTATACGTGTGTTTCTTGGGTCACATGGAACGTTTATATTTATGAAAATGTTATAAATATTTCTAAGTGTTTAGGTAAAATCTCATACGATGGACATGGTTCAAAAATGGATTCGTGTAATGCATGTAACGTGAAACCAACGTGAACTTTGTGTGCTACGTGACTCCTAGGCCTTCCAAGATAGAGGCTAGTCACGTTTAGTGTTATATATAACAATATATACGTAAAATTAATATGCAAATTGATATACGTTCGAAGCAAAATAAATAATGTGCATGACTATATTTTAACGTGTAATTTTGAATGGAAATGAGTAGAAATAACTTACAACACCTTAGAGGTGGTAGAGAGTCGAGAGAGAATGGATGGAACACAAGAAATATCACGTTCCAAGTATAACCCAAACGTTATAAATATAAATCAAACCCGATATCCTTTTTCTTGATTCCAAGCAATATAGCAAACGACTTCTGAGTTGTAGGAGTAGTTTTTAGGACGAATTTAATATGTGAAAGAGTATGAGAATGAGGAGAAGCAAGTGCATGCATGGAACGTATATATGGTGTCATTTGATACACGTATGTGGGAAAGATTTCTAAGAAACCTCATGCACTATTCTTTGTCAGTAAAACCTAGGCTAGGGTGATTTTTATATGGCTATACAATGGTTTATAAGTGCACAAATAATGGAGGATTGTCTTGGTGATTCATACCCATGTCGACCACATATATATATATATATATATATATATATATATATATATATATATATATATATATATATATATATATATATATATATATATAAGTATACGATTTACTAAATCGTATACCACTTGCATATAACTGATCATCTTCGACATTTGGATATAAAATCATCTTAAAAATATTATTAGGAACAATTTGAAACAAACGGGAATCAAAACGGTTAAGTTTTGAGTAAGTTATGAATTTGATTGGGTCGAGTACATGTCGAACACTTTGCCATTTAAAAATGTATCAAACGTCGTCCAATGAACTTGGGATTTGACACACTAGTATTTGGCTAGGTGATAAACGAGATAGTGCAAAAATATTGGCTCGTCGTGTGTAAGAATTAAGAATAAACGAGGCATTTTGAAGCATGGTTGGTCGAATGTTTTGGAAAATAAAAGAAAAGTTGCGCTTTGGTTTTTGGGCCTGTGAATAGTAACCGAGAGATGGGCTGAGTTTATTAAGGGCCCGTTTATTATTATTAGTGATTAATTAGGATTAGTGAAATTATTTTGTTTTCGTTAAACGTGTCGAGAACTTGTTTTGTCGTTTGGTGAATTTTGCAATATCGTAATCGTGACCATTTTAATATACTAAGAAAACTTTAAATTTCCCCATAAAAATGGTGATTAAAATAATGTAACACCCCCAAAATTTGATACAGCGGAAGACTCAACAGGCTTTCGGGGTGCTACGGGGATTGGTATCCAAACACAAGACATAAAAGAACGAGATAAAGTAAACATAATAAAATACAACCACGCGGGGTTTTAAAGTTTACATTATCCCAAAATCATCCAAAGTCAGGCCCAAAATAAAGTAAATATAGGTCCACAATAGTTATCAGATTTTTAGAAAATATAGATCCATAACCGGTGCCAAATGCCAAGCCTCCAATCCCAAGCATCCGCAGAACATCACTTAATTACCTGAGAAAACGTGCTAAAAGTCAGCTTTCGCTGGTGAGATCATAGGTTTAGATTCATAATTCAATATAGTGGACATATACGCAAAACGCTTGCTAGCTAGACTAGGCCTCAATCATCCAACCAAAATATCCAACCAAAATATTCCAACCAAAATAAATCATCCCTATAGGTGCACGCTATAGCTCAAATCAATCCAATCAATAGCTTACCTAGCTCAAGTCTAGGCCTCGCTCTATAACCAATCCAATAGCTTACCTAGTTCGGGACTAGGCCTTGCTCAACAACTAAATCAATAGCTTACCTAGTTCGGGACTAGGCCTCGCTTAATCCTACCTAGTTCTATAAGCATAGCAAGTTTTGAAATAAATAAATAAAGCGATAATAGTCCACATAAAACATTTGCACGTTTCTCACCCCAAGTATTGAAAACAAAGTTCAAGAGTAAAAGTGGGGCTATGACTCACCTCAATCCTCAAAAGAAACGATAGAAGAAAGACGTAAGTAATCTCAAGCAACTCACGTAACGGCGACTACAGACTCGGCACTTCCTAACAACGTCAAACCCGTTCAGAAATCATTTCCTCAAAATCAAATATTCCCATTCCCAAACGTATTCCATTTTACTTTCCAAAAATATCCATTTCTTGAATTAACTTCATATTCATTTGAAATTCGACGTTTGGTATCCATACGGGTGGAGGGTCGACACAGCTCAAACCAAAAAAAGCCACAACAAAGAACAATAATAAGACAACTATAGGTCTAATGTTAGCCCAACATATTATTTAAATAATTATCGAAGCTTATTAAATCCGTCGATTTGATAATCTCCCATACTTATTTACGTAATATATTGTTCCAAAATTATACCCAACCTAAAGCACATTGCACATAAGTTTCTATTTGGTATATGTCGTAGTCCAATGAATTCCCTATATATATCGTCGAATCGGCCAAATTCCACGAGACATATAGTAATTTATTACCCTAAAATATATACCACATCCTATGGGCGTCGTGGGATACGATGCCCATTAATATACTCATTTTATATCGTCAAATAACTCGATCTAGAACAAGTCATTCGATATATAAAATGTTTATATTAACCGTCATATATCCGTGACAACACAAAGTCACAATATAAAGCCCACTTGGACTTTAAAGACCCACAATTCGTATAACTCGATAAGTTTCTAATTTATAAACAAAATCACACTTTTAATTATTAGTTACCCGACTTATATTTCGCCATTGTTTATATAGTTATTATTTATAACAATAGTCCGACATTTATTACACTATTTGCATAGTATAATAACTATCGTTTTATTATTATACGTTTACTCGTGATCGTTTTATTATTAATATATGCATTTATATATATATATATATATATATATATATATATATATATATATATATATATATATATATATATATATATATATATATATATATATATATATATATATATACGTTTAACACGTCTATATACATATATAAACGATTATATTCTTAATAATATTATTACGAGTATTATTTTTAATATCGACTTTTAAATATTTATCGAGTCATAGAATTTGGTCACATGTTCGAGTCATGACCCTCGGCTCATAGTCCAAGTCCAAAGTAATAAGAATCAAGTCACAATATAAATATATCAACTCCGTCCAAACAATCCCATATCCACGTGCTACAACATGAGGGTCCGACTACGGCACCCAACTAACCTATCTCCGTCATCTAATTGACCGTCTCACAATCGGTCCCCAATTCCATACTCGTCAACACAACTCCAAATCCAAATACAAGTAAACCCATGTCCAAAGCTTCGGTCCAACATATGCCACAACATGAAATATTAACACAATATTAACCAAAACAAAAATATACCAATATTACGGGTCGACCTACCAAGTCAAACCCGGGTCAACTATGAGACCACAATTCATAAGAATTAACCTCACCCGAGACCTTTTGGTCTCGGCTAGCTCTAAAGAGCCTCTCGATCCAAAACAGCCCGCGAAGGGGGTGTCGGCCGAGAATCAAAACAACAACAAGAACAAGTCGAGAGCAACAAATCAACCAAAACATCAATTAGCAATTAACCAATCACCAAAAATCAATAACCATCGGACCATAACACCTCCAAGACTCTCAATCGAGTCGAGGAGTGATCACACCGAGACCTAGGGTCTCGGTCGAGCTCAATACGAGCCACAACCCAAACCAAACGCATCCAAAAATCCAAATCCGAGCACCAAACAATCAAGAATCGACCCCCATGGATACCAAACTCGTTTTTATATCAAAACCCATTTCCATTTCGAATTTTAACATCCCAAAATATCAAGATTCAATTCGGGTTCGACTCAAAATAGTCAAACCAGCCATAAAACTCACGTTTTCTCACCTTCAAATCGAATGATAACCAAGAAAAATGATGGTGTGGTGGCGTGTGGTGTGTGGTGCGGCGGTATCACTAAAAACGGAGGGGAGAGGCGCGTGTTTCACACCACAAGAACAAGAAGGTGATGGGGAGTATTTTGGAGGTGGTGGTGTTGTATGGAAGTCGGCGGTGGTGGTGTTTTGATGGTGGCAGCCGGCGGCTAGAGTGAGGGAGGAGAAAGAGAGGAGGGTGCGGTGATAGTATGTGAGGGTTAGGGTTAGGGAAGGGGTATTATACCCGAATTTTGCACATAGGTCCCTCAAGTTTCACTTTTCCAAAACTAGCCACAAATACTTTAATAATTAGTGAACTCTTTTTAATCGGTTTTCCCGTAACACGATTACTTGTTCATAAAAGTATTAAATTTTCGCCAAACATAATCGTACACGTCATAAATGATTTTCTAAACAACATTTCCTGAAATATATAGATATGTATGAAGACATAATGTTTATTTAACGGTGAATCGCTACCGTTAAGTAAAAGATTAAAATTTCGTTAGGTTAATCTAGTGCCGGAGTCAATGTAGTGCCAAAGATATCGATCTCACAATAAATCATCACGACCGAAACAAATCAAACCATAAATAAATAACCAAATCTCATAAACATCGTACGATTAAAAATCAAGTACTAAGGTTCGTAAAATACCTCGTCACAATAAACTTTCAAAAATTCCAAATTTATCATTTTTAATGTAATGCGGTTTTTATAAATGGCTCCCTATTTTGCCAGTTGTCACATCCTCCCAGCCTCAGAAGAAACTCGTCCCGGTTTCTCTCGGAACAAACCATCTACGAAGTAAAAAGCTTCGGATATCTCTTTCGAAACTCATCCTCGCGTTCCTACGTGAATTCCGGTCCGTGCCGCGAATTCCAACGAACTTTGATGAGCGGAATACGACTCCTCTTGAGTCGTTTGATCTCTCTATCCATTATCTCAATCGGCTCTTCCACAAAATTCAAACTTTCATCCACACGAATATCCTTGATTGGTATAACTGGTGTTTCCTCTGAAAGGCATTTCTTCAGATTGCTAACATGAAACACATCATGAAGTTTACTCAGTTCCATAGGTAATTCCAAACGATACGCTACGGGCCCAATTCTTTCCAAAATAAGAAATGGTCCAATGTAGCGGGGGTTAAGTTTCCCACGTTTCCCAAAACGTATCACACCCTTCCAAGGCGAGACTTTCAACATCACTTTGTCTCCAACCTGGAATTCTAGGGGTTTACGCCTCTGATCGGCGTAGCTTTTCTGCCTATCTCTAGCTGCTTACAGTCGATCTCCAATTTGCGTTACCTACTCAGTAGTTTCCAAAATAATATCAGGGCCTGTGAGTTGGCTATCTCCAACTTCTGCCCAACCGATAGGTGAACGACATTTACGACCATACAAAGCTTCAAATGGTGCAGCCTTAAGACTTGTGTGGTAGCTATTGTTGTAGGAGAACTCCGCAAGGGGTAGATATTTCTCCCAGCCTTTACCAAAGTCTATGATGCATGCACGAAGCATATCCTCCAAAGTCTGGATAGTTCTCTCGCTTTGACCATCGGTTTGGGGGTGATATGCAGTACTCATATCAAGTCTCGTCCCCAAAGCGGTTTGAAGTGATCGCCACAATGCTGACGTGAAGCGGCTGTCGCGATCCGAAATAATCGATATCGGAACTCCATGACGAGCAACAATCTCCTTCACATACAACCTCGCAAGTTTATCCACACTATCATCTTCACTAATCGCCAGGAAATGAGCAGACTTAGTCAAACGATCCACAATTACCCATATAGCGTCGCAATCGCTAGCTGTCTTTGGTAATTTGGTAATAAAGTCCATCGTAATCCACTCCCATTTCCAAACCGGAAGTTCTGGCTGCGTCAATAATCCTGACGGTCTTTGATGTTCGGCTTTAACCTTAGAGCAAGTCAAGCACTTACTAACATACAACGCTATATCTGCCTTCATATTAGGCCACCAATATAACTTTTTCAAATCCTGGTACATTTTGTCAGACCCAGGATGAATAGAGTATCTTGAATTATGCGACTCATGCATAATCAACTCTCGAATTCTTCCATACAATGGTACCCAACTTCGCTCTCCAAAACATAATACTCCATCAGAACGTCCAACAAATCCCTTCTCATTTTCTGCCATCCCAAATATGTTCTCAGCAGCTCGATTCTCTGCTTTCAACGCTTCCGTTTGAGCTTCTATTATTTGAGACAGTAATGGCGATACGATAGTCATTCCTAATGACCTAACTCGTAACGGTGGGATTCTCTCCTTTCGACTAAGAGCATCAGCAACAACGTTTGCTTTACCCGGATGGTAGCGAATTTCACAATCGTAATCGCTTAGCAGCTCAATCCAACGTCGCTGCCTCATGTTAAGCTCTTTTTGGTTCAGAATGTGTTGCAGACTTTTGTGGTCAGTAAACACTACACACTTGGTTCCATACAAGTAATGTCTCCATATCCTCAAAGCAAAAACCACAGCACCTAACTCCAAATCATGGGTGGTGTAGTTCTTCTCATGCTTCTTGAGCTGTCGGGAAGCATAAGCTATCACTTTCTCTCGTTGCATTAACACAGCTCCTAAACCTTTATGTGAAGCGTCACAATAGACGACAAAATCCTCGTTACCTTCGGGTAACGCCAAGATAGGAGCACTACACAACATCTCCTTAAGTAACTGAAATGCTTCCTCTTCCTTATCTCCCCATTCATACTTAACACTCTTTTGAGTCAATTTGGTCAACGGTTTTGCTATCTTCGAAAATCCCTCAATGAATCTTCGGTAATAACCGGCTAATCCCAAAAATTGACGAACTTCTGTTGGGGTCATAGGTGCAGCCCAATCTTTAATCGCTTCAATCTTAGCAGGATCCACATGAACTCCTTGTCTATCAATCACATGACCTAGAAATTGTACCGTCGGAATCCAAAATTCACATTTCGAAAACTTGGCGTACAGTTTCTCCTTCCCGAGCAATTCTAAGATAAGTCTTAGATGTTCCTCATGCTCCTTCTCGCTCTTCGAATAAATCAAAATGTCGTCGATGAACACGATCACGAATTTATCTAAGTAAGGCTTACACACCCGATTCATGAGATCCATGAATACCGCCGGTGCGTTAGTCAACCCAAACGGCATCACCTGAAACTCGTAATGCCTGTAACGGGTTCTGAAAGCCATTTTCGGAATTCCTCGCGCACTCGAAGCTGATGATATCCCGATCTCAAATCGATCTTCGAATACACACTCGATCCTTGCAGTTGATTGAACAAATCGTCGATCCTCGGTAATGGGTATCTATTCTTCACCGTTAACTTGTTCAACTCTCGATAATCAATACACATACGAAACGATCCATCCTTCTTCTTCACAAATAAGACCGGGGCTCCCCAAGGCGAAGAACTTGGTCTTATGAATCCCTTTTCGGCTAACTCCGCTAATTGTTTCGACAACTCTTCTAATTCAGTAGGTGCAAGACGATAAGGCGCTCGTACTACAGGTGCAGCACCAGGTATCAACTCAATTTGAAATTCCACTTGTCTATTAGGCGGAATTCCCGGCAAGTCATCGGGAAACACATCCGAAAAATCACGAACTATAGGTACATCTCCAATGCACCTTTCTTTCTTCTCCTTCTCTCCTTTCTCAGAAATTTGGGCTAAGTAAAGGTAACTTCCTTTTTCCATTAGCTTCGGCAACTTAGTACAAGATACGACCGCTAATCTAGATGGGCCTCTCAAATCCTTTCTATCTCCTGGTATGTTTAGAATCTCCTTGCCGTATGGCACACGCACGATCTTCTCATTGCAAATTATATGAGCACGATACTTCGACAACCAATCCATGCCAATAATAACATCAAAACTTCCTAACGTGACGGGTAGAAGATCTATGTTGAAGGGGCGATTCAGAAAGTTTAACGTGCAACCACGAATGATAGTCTTAATCCTCTCTATGTTTCCATTAGCTAACTCTACATCATAACCAATTCCTAAGGCCATCGGGGGTTTCTCAAGTAAGGGTGCAAACTTAGTGGACACAAAACTCTTATCGGCACCAGTATCAAATAGTATGGAAGCATAACGATTATTGAGAAGGAGCGTACCAGTTACAACGTTTGGATCTTCTCCTCTCTCGTTCCCAAGTGCATACACTCTTCTATGAGCAGCTCCAGCTTCCACACGTTGGTCCCCATTATCTTGTCGTCCACGGTTTCCTCCAGCTCCACGGTTTCCATTATTGTACCCATTACCACCCGATCCTTGATTTCCTCGGTTCCACGATTCCCTACACTCATTCCGATAATGTCCTTTCTTTCCACATCCATAGCAAGTAACATTTGCTTTGTTCATAGTTTCAGGAGTAGCTTGAACCATAGCAAGTGGTCGAGCTCTACAATCCTTAGCTATGTGTCCCATCTTAGAGCAATTCTTGCACATTACCGTACATCGACCAGAATGATGCTTGTAACATCGGTTACATTTGGGTGCATCTCCATTGTAGTTCTTCTTGTCTCCATCTCCCATAGCATAAGCTCTAGTAGTTGTTTGTCGCTTGTTTCGACGATCATTACCCTTAGAGTGATCATCCCTCTTTC
Organism: Artemisia argyi; assembly: GCA_030686995.1. NCBI lineage: Eukaryota > Viridiplantae > Streptophyta > Magnoliopsida > Asterales > Asteraceae > Artemisia > Artemisia argyi. Next base: position 208,772,633 of record CM060684.1, on the reverse strand, counting down.
TCTTTCCATTCTTATCCTTCTCAGCTTCCTCCAATGCCAAAGAGTCCATCAATTTTTGAGCGATAGTGATAGCCTCATGAATGTTTACAGGCTTAGCAAAAATCACATCGTTCCTGGTAGCTACCGGCAATCCATCCGTATAACTCTCAATCTTTTGGGTCTCAGTCCTAACCATATCGGGACAAAGTAAGGCCAACTCTCGATAACGGCTATTGTAAGTTGCCATATCGGTACCTTTCACTTTGTGGTTCCAGAACTCAATTTCCAACTTCTTAATCTCATTCCTTGGGCAGTAAGTCTGAATCAACAAAGACTTAAATTGCTCCCAAGTCATAGCATAAGCCACATCACTCCCAACCGAGTTACGGTAATTGTTCCACCAAGTTAAGGCTTCATCCTTGAAGGTAAAAGAAGCAAACTTTACCTTTGTATTCTCCGCACAACCACTGACATTAAACACAGACTCAGTCTTCTCTATCCACCTAACCAAGTAAACCACTCCTTCAGTTCCACCAAACTCAATAGGTCCACAAATCTTAAACTCCTTGTAGTTACATCCATTAGCATGAACAGGTGGAAATGTTCCAGCAGAATTGTTGGAATGATTTGACTCAGCTAGTAGCTCAGCAACTCGTTGCTCCACAAGTTGATTGATCATTGCTTGATCCGCAGTAGGTGCATTAAGTGGAACATGATCATTGTCTCCTTGAACATCAACATTTTGATTCCTGTTGTTGCGGTTAGTAGTGTCCAGGTTATCAGGAGTAGGAGTCTCAACATTTCGAGTTGGACGGCGTCCTCGACGACCAGGGGTAGTCGTTGCAGGTCCAGTTCTGGTAGCTCTAACAGGGTTTCTTCGTGGGGCCATTGATCTGAAACATCACACAAGTTCGTGAGTCTCCGATAGAACTTATCAATATGCTCAACAAAAGAAATTCAACGAAGCCAAGTCACGGAAAGAATAGTAACAATACACCATGAAACATCAATAAAATGGATAAGGACTCAATTTCCATAATACCCAAAATCACATAATACCATATACTAATAACCATCAACCGTACAATAGCGATCTAACATCGTTCCAACTACTAGATAACACAAAACGTACTAATCGTTCCAAAAGAGACGAATACTGAACAAAATACATCAAAATATGATAACTAGCTTTTCTAACCGAACACTCCTCGGTTAAGAAAGCAACAAGACAACATAACCCAAGCAACTAGCCACGATGCTGGCAGAGGCTCCTCAACTCCTGCCTCAAGCCATCAAGATCCCTCTATAACGATCCTAGCTCCACGCTATGGGTATCTCGGTCTCTCTTGAGGTCAGCCACCTCTTTCTCCAGCTCGGCATTCCTTTGCCATAGCTTGCGGTCGGCCTCTCTAGCTGTAACAAAACCTCGCTGTAAACTATCGATATGCTCATGAACCTCCATCAAAACTCTCCTCATCTCAGTAGTCCTGCCCACAACCACAGTCATATCCACTCTCAGATCCGCTATGAACTCTCCAATAACCCTCTCAAGTCGATCAGATATACGTGCGACTCTCTCACCAAGATCCGTAATCTGAGCCCACAACCTACCAATCTCACCTAACTCTGCATGCTCAGCAGAAACCTCAGAAGGTGCATCCGACTCAACGGGACTGCCAGGTGGCAACTCAAACAAAAACGGATGATCAGGTGAATCAGGCTCAATCGGATGTACAGGTGAATCAGGCTCCTCATCCTGTGCTGGCGGCACAATCAAAGCATCATCATCAGGCATCTCCTCCTCCTGAGGGTCATCCTCCTCCTCAGGGTCATCATCATCACCCTGCTCAGCCTCCTGAGGGTCATCAGCCTCATCCTCACCCTCGTACTCCTCCTCCTCATCGGAAGAGTACATCATCAATCGTTGTCTCCTAACAGGTGAACCATGTGGTGAAGGGGTAGGTGATCTAGGACGACGACGCAATGATGCGGGTGGCGCCTCAGACAGAAGAGAGTGAGCATCAATCTGTAAAGGTGGTGAAGTAGGGCGTACCGACATACGTGTTGTAGCTCGGTGGGCAAAACGTGGAGCCACACGAGCCAAAGCCTGATGAAGAGTAAGCTGCCTCGATGTACCAGGGAGCCCTAAAGGGGATGAGGGTCCTTGCGTAGATGCAGCAGGTGGTGCTGAAGTAGAACCTGTCGGTGTCATAGTAGCTGAATGCATGGCAACCTGGTAAGGGTCATCAGGAGCCATGGTGAACTGTGCTGGCAATACCGGTGTAGTAAGAATATCCTCAACAACATCAGGCGTATAGGAGGCCATAGTCTGTGACAACGGCGTAGGGTAGGTGTAAGTGTTTCAAAACAACTAAACCGCGAACTCAAAATACCAAATCCAAAAATCATCATATAATTCCAAATCGTATATAATCAAGAAAGATTTAGAATACCGCATTACTAAAACCATTCTCAAAACAATTAAGCCATATAATTCCTCAAAACGCATATAATTCCTCATAACGCATATAATTCCTCAAAAATGCCATCATATCACTAAATCAATAAACCTCAAATCATCTCAAGAATCCCAAATCTATAATCATCTCGATAATCTCATAATACCTCAATAATAAACAATGATGCTTCGGCTTGGCGGGCTGGCGGGCAATGGTCGAGGATCGTTTTCTATGAAAATCGGTTATAGTTTAGGTGTCTATTTACCTAGTTCTCTATAAGCATAGCAAGTTTTGAAATAAATAAATAGAGCGATAATAGTCCACATAAAACATTTGCACGTTTCTCACCCCAAGTATTGAAAACAAAGTTCAAGAGTAAAAGTGGGGCTATGACTCACCTCAAGTCCAGAAATCCTCAAAAGAAACGATAGAAGAAAGACGTAAGTAATCTCAAGCAACTCACGTAACGGCGACTACAGACTCGGCACTTCCTAACAATATCAAACCCGTTCAGAAATCATTTCCTCAAAATCAAATATTGCCATTCCCAAACGTATTCCATTTTACTTTCCAAAAATATCCATTTCTCGAATTAACTTCATATTCATTTGAAATTCGACGTTTGGTATCCATACGGGTGGAGGGTCGACACAGCTCAAACCAAAAAAAGCCACAACAAAGAACAATAATAAGACAACTATAGGTCTAATGTTAGCCCAACATATTATTTAAATAATTATCGAAGCTTATTAAATCCGTCGATTTGATAATCTCCCATACTTATTTACGTAATATATTGTTCCAAAATTATACCCAACCTAAAGCACATTGCACATAAGTTTCTATTTGGTATATATCGTAGTCCAATGAATTCCCTATATATATCGTCGAATCGGCCAAATTCCACGAGACATATAGTAATTTATTACCCTAAAATATATACCACATCCTATGGGCGTCGTGGGATATGATGCCCATTAATATACTCATTTTATATCGTCAAATAACTCGATCTAGAATAAGTCATTCGATATATAAAATGTTTATATTAACCGTTATATATCCGTGACAACACAAAGTCACAATATAAAGCCCACTTGGACTTTAAAGACCCATAATTCGTATAACTCGATAAGTTTCTAATTTATAAACAAATACACACTTTTAATTATTAGTTACCCGACTTATATTTCGCCATTGTTTATATAGTTATTATTTATAACAATAGTCCGACATTTATTACACTATTTGCATAGTATAATAACTATCGTTTTATTATTATACGTTTACTCGTGATCGTTTTATTATTAATATACGCATTTATATATATATATATATATATATATATATATATATATATATATATATATATATATATATATATATATATATATATACGTTTAACACGTCTATATACGTATATAAACGATTATATTCTTAATAATATTATTACGAGTATTATTTTTAATATCGACTTTTAAATATTTATCGAGTCATAGAATTTGGTCACATGTCCGAGTCATGACCCTCGGCTCATAGTCCAAGTCCAAAGTAATAAGAATCAAGTCACAATATAAATATATCAACTCCGTCCAAACAATCCCATATCCACGTGCTACAACATGAGGGTCCGACTATGACACCCAACTAACCTATCTCCGTCATCTAATTGACCGTCTCACAATCGGTCCCCAATTCCATACTCGTCAACACAACTCCAAATCCAAATACAAGTAAACCCATGTCCAAAGCTTCGGTCCAACATATGCTACAACATGAAATATTAACACAATATTAACCAAAACAAAAATATACCAATATTACGGGTCGACCTACCAAGTCAAACCCGGGTTAACTATGAGACCACAATTCATAAGAATTAACCTCACCCGAGACCTTTTGGTCTCGGCTAGCTCTAAAGAGCCTCTCGACCCAAAATAGCCCGCGAAGGGGGTGTCGGCCGAGAATCAAAACAACAACAAGAACAAGTCGAGAGCAACAAATCAACCAAAACATCAATTAGCAATTAACCAATCACCAAAAATCAATAACCATCGGACCATAACACCTCCAAGACTCTCAATCGAGTCGAGGAGTGATCACACCGAGACCTAGGGTCTCGGTCGAGCTCAATACGAGCCACAACCCAAACCAAACGCATCCAAAAATCCAAATCCGAGCACCAAACAATCAAGAATCGACCCCCATGGATACCAAACTCGTTTTTATATCAAAACCCACTTCCATTTCGAATTTTAACATCCCAAAATATCAAGATTCAATTCGGGTTCGACTCAAAATAGTCAAACCCGCCATAAAACTCACGTTTTCTCACCTTCAAATCGAATGATAACCAAGAAAAATGATGGTGTGGTGGCGTGTGGTGTGTGGTGCGGCGGTATCACTAAAAACGGAGGGGAGAGGCGCGTGTTTCACACCACAAGAACAAGAAGGTGATGGGGAGTATTTTGGTGGTGTTGGTGTTGTGTGGAAGTCGGTGGTGGTGGTGTTTTGATGGTGGCAGCCGGCGGCTAGAGTGAGGGAGGAGAAAGAGAGGAGGGTGTGGTGATAGTATGTGAGGGTTAGGGTTAGGGAAGGGGTATTATACCCGAATTTTGCACATAGGTCCCTCAAGTTTAACTTTTCCAAAACTAGCCACAAATACTTTAATAATTAGTGAACTCTTTTTAATCGGTTTTCCCGTAACACGATTACTTGTTCATAAAAGTATTAAATTTTCGCCAAACATAATCGTACACGTCATAAATGATTTTCCCAACAAAATTTCCTGAAATATATAGATATGTATGAAGACATAATGTTTATTTAACAGTGAATCGCTACCGTTAAGTAAAAGATTAAAATTTCGTTAGGTTAATCTAGTGCCAGAGTCAATGTAGTGCCAAAGATATCGATCTCACAATAAATCATCACAACCGAAACAAATCAAACCATAAATAAATAACCAAATCTCATAAACATCGTCCGATTAAAAATCAAGTACTAAGGTTCGTAAAATACCTCGTCACAATAAACTTTGAAAAATTCCAAATTTATCATTTTTAATGTAATGCGGTTTTTATAAATGGCTCCCTATTTTGCCAGTTGTCACAAATAATGACAGAGATTTATATATAATTAATCGTTATTAATTATAAGGATTTTTGCGAGGTTTTACAACTTGATACTCATGACTTCCAACTGCATATATACATGACCCCTTACTCTTCTTTTCTTCATCACGATTCCTTGATAGACCATCCTCTAACGACAGCGTAGAGTGTCCCCCCAACAATATCCGAACCGACATCCCGTTGGAAAACCTGAATCATGACACCCTCAGAGTATTACCACTCTAAGTCCTGAAGATCTCCATACCAAGTATAATTTCCTTTGCTTCATCCAGCAAACCCTTGGTAACCCAGATCTCAGCCTTGCTTTCACAAGTAAACCCCATATAATCTATATAGAGGAATAGATATATGAACATACCTTGTGCATAGTTCCAGTAATATATGTTATTGTCGTCACTGCTTCGCCTGAAACCGTTTCTGAGCATACACATACTAGGCCGAGTACCCATATCTTCTTTCATTACAGCCATCCACTTGGAAATTACCTCAGCAACTGCATTCCTGAAAGTCAATGATTCATGTGCATCTTCTTTTATCACTCTAGCAACTCCTAAACCAGCCATATTATTGTTACCTCTATACCTTTCAGCAACATTACCCACTGCACCTTCTAGACCAGGTACTCCGGTTTTCATAATGTTTGCCCTGATCTTTGCACCAAGGTATACCCGCTTATTTACCAAGCAGTCCGTGTTTGTCTTTCCTTCAAGTTGTTTAACCTCCAACTTTCTTTGAGCCACTGCAGCTTGATCGTTACTCTCCTGAATTACCTCAGCTTCATGATTTTCCTGAGCTCCCTGCAGTTCCACCTCAAACCAAACACGCTTTTGAACATGTATTCCATGGACCCTTGTTTTAACACCAAGACCAAGTTGCTTGAACCCAACTTGTTTTGAACCTACATGTTTTTGTACAATATTCCCATCTAACTTTTTGATGTTTAACCTAGTATTCATACTAGCCATTCTTCTTTAACCTTGCTACAAACCTTGTTAAGTTGCTTTTTAACCAACTTTACAAACAAGTCTCGCAAGCCGTGTGCTAAACCCGCTATCTTGTAATAATTTGATCTACTAACCTTTAGAAAAACCCTAAAGCTTCGATCTTTCCACCTCAAGTCTACAACCTTGATATACCTTGTACTCCATGTAATCACTTTTCTTGAATCCCAAGACAAAGCTAAACCTTACTTGTCTTCCAAGAACCACCAAGACTTGAATTCCAAGAAACCAAAAACTTGAAGTTGAAACTTCTTGCAAAACCTTGTCACCTTTGAAGCTCAAAACCGAACTTCAAGAACCTTGCGACAAAAGAAAATGATTTCCTATAACCCTAGGAGAATCGATCCACCTCCTTGCAAGACAACTTCAATAACCTTGTTGCCCAAGTAATCTTGACTCGAAAACCTAGAAACCTTGAACCGTGTAATCTACACAACGATAGCCAAACAATAACCGAAAACGACAAAGAACACAACAACCACACCAGAAAATTCGACAACCTATATCTCTTTTCTGGAAGCTCCGATGCAAGATCCCTCTAGTGAGATCCTAGATCTATGTGTCTTCAACCTACGGTTCAAATTTCGTAGAAATCCAACGGTTAACGAACCCGCAGCGCCAATTCTCCCACAACTGCGTAGTAACCGACGAACCAAACCCGGTTCACTCGTTTCTCTTGTTTTAGCTCTATCCACGTTGTGTGATTCGTTCTTCTCGAACCAGGCTCTGATACCACTTGTAGGGATTCCTACGGCCCAGCATCTCACCAAGTCCAACATATAAGCCCAACTGAGGTTCCATTCTAAAACCAATTGGTGATAGAAGGAGTAGCCCACCAAGCTTATAAGTTAACTTTGAGATTATAGTTCTACCGATGTGGGATTGGGTTTGTACACCCAACAATCCTCCCCTCAAACCCAAACCACCATGGGCCTCCCCTTCGACTATAGCCACGATCCCACCTTTTTCATACCGCCGACCTTTACCATCGGAACACACCGCCTTTTACCGGCTTCCTTTCGGTACAAGGTTTACCGGGATCCACTAATACCGTCGAACCAAGGTCGAGTCAAGGAAACACCGTCCACATCATCACCGGGCCCAACCTATCTCTGATACCATTTGTAGAGATTGCTACGGCCCAGCATCTCACCAAGTCCAACATATAAGCCCAACTGAGGTTCCATTCTAAAACCAATTAGTTTTAGAATGGAACCTCAGTTGGGCTTATATGTTGGACGTTACTTCAAAGGGGCGGAACCACGAATCAAGAACTACTCCAACAAGACCTCGACAAAGGGTTATGATCCCTTAATGCCAAGTGGCACCAACACACACGAGATATTTTACACTCAAACGTTTATTAAACGTGAGCAAGAAAAGAAGGTACAAATAAAACCTCACCCCCTCATCCCTATTTATAGAGAATGAGGGGTGAGAAACCTAATCCTTAGTGAACAAGGATTCTACAATTGAGGAGGTTAGGAACTTTTCTAATACATGACTAACCTCCTTAAGTTTGAGCTAAAATACAATTAACCCCCTAAACTTATATCCTAACTATTACACACTAATATTCTAACAGTACACACTTACACTATTAAAATCCCACATTTGGTCATAGTAAAACACATCTTGAAACACTACAAACTCATATCATTCATTATAGCAATTATTAACAAATCGTAGACCATAAGGCTAACAACAATGGTGACCAAGATCACCCTGTTTTCCGGCTGCCACATCAGCTTTCCCTCTCCAGTGACCAAACATGACCCATGTGTCACAGTCGATGACCCATGTATTTTATTTTATATAAAAGGGAAAAAAAGGTTTTGTTTGTGTTTTATGTGTGTAAATTCGGTCGAAAATTAGACTGATGTTTGTATTTGCCACCGGCGACCGATCTTTGACCCACCCTCCACATTGGCTCGACCGATGTCAACTTCGGTCACAAAATTTTTTCGACCGATCTTCCTCCGCCCATTGTGGCTAGCCTAACATACTTGTGCAATAGTGATTACCAAATTTTGGTAGGCAAAATAACTCTTAATTTCAGAGTTGTAGACAATTTTGTTGGACCGTATATTTACATTGAAACTGTGTCTTTACTTTATTGATAACCAATATTTATAGATTACAATAAACCCTAATGTACCCTAAACCCACAGATGAGGCTTGGGCCATTCATCAATTATATCGGCTAATAAATTTGAGGTCAAATGCTCGGTGGGATCACTACCATGACATGGATGCAAATAGCCATGTGGTAGGAGTTTGTCATTTCAATATTTCAAACTTTGCTTAGTCAAACTATAAGGTAGTGGGTTTGTAGTCTCTATCATCTTCGTTATGAGGTAAAAAGTTTTAGGGTAACCATGGTTTTTCCTTGACTAATTTATGGGTTTGAGTTTTTTTTATAAACGGCAGATTTTATTAAAGGCTAGGTAGAAAAAATTACAATAACTTATATAGAACAAGAAAAAATAGGATCATTGATCCATTTTAACCACATTCTTTTACATTCGTGTTTCAATCGTGGATCCATAAATTAGATCTTGACCTCTTCGCCTAGAGTATCTTTCCTTAGAGATTTCTCCTACACATAACAAAAATAGGTTATTATTATTATTATTATTATTATTATTATTATTATTATTATTATTATTATTATTATTATTATTATTATTATTATTATTATTATTATTATTATTATTATTATTATTTTTATTTTTTTTCTTTGTGTGATTAGTGTGACAACTCTAAATTTGTTTGCACATTGATCAAAAAAGGTTTGAACTTTTAATCCCTCACATTTTTGTAATAATACTCGTAAGTCTATTTACAAACTCGGTCACATTTTTATGGCTCATTATCATGTACATTTAAGTGGAGTTACATATTTCCTTAAATTTTGTTTAGGAAAAATGAGCACTGAGAAGTTATGAATAAAATTCTTTTTTTAACATCAAGAAGGTTTGAATAATGATATGAACCTTATAAAGCAACCATTTGGTTTGGGAGCTTCTCATAGTATACAATTAGGACACAAAATTATTATTATTATTATTATTATTATTATTATTATTATTATTATTATTATTTTCTTTCATAAGGAACGATGTATAGGATTTACTCATGATCAATGAATATAATTTTACAAGACTATAAAATGATGATTAAAGTAGTCGAAAACATCATTATGATATACACATGAGAAATGCTTATGAAGCTCTAGTACAGTCGAAAGAATAAATTCAAACCATAGACCTAAAAAACAGATATGCCGAATATGTTTTTATTTTTTATTTATTATTTTTTTTTTTTTTTTTGGTGGTTAAAAGGTCAAAGACCCGGTAAATATATTACTCCAAAAAACGTTTAAGTACAACGGATATGGGTGAATCCCGTATCTCAGCCCGTTACATAGGCGAAAAACTTACATAAAAGATACTTCCTATTTTCGAAATAAGAAAACAAACCATTAACCACATGATTTAAGAGACTCTGACAAAAAGATAAACTACTTCCTACGACTTTGGAGATTAAAACCATAAATGCTGTAACAATTCGCAATTTCAGGTTAATTACCATTCCCGGAAAATTTCACTATTCACTTTTACTATTCATTTTTCCCGAAACTTTCCCGAAAGTTGATTTTTATTTGATATTCTCGAGTGATAAATCATTTCCATGGCAAATTAAATGTTTGACATTCGTCAGATCATTTTCGTGAAAGTTATTAAGGAATTACACGTTTTAGGGTAAAACGTCATTCAGAAATTCTACGTACAACGAAACTCGACCGCGTTAAGTGACCCCGCATCAGAAAAATGTTTGACACACTCATGATTTATTTGAGAATTAATCGTGACTGAGAAAAACATGACCAAAGACTTCCCGGCAGGTCACCCAAGCCAGTACTATTCTCACATGAGCACGCTTAACCGTATGGGCGATTAACCGTTAGACCACAAAACGCGTTTCTAACACGATTTGAGTTTTCAACTTATTAGAAAAAGTCAACATATTTTTCCCTCCTCCATTGACCAAAAATCATCCCTTGATGTTATAAGTCATTTCGTGATTTTTAGGCTTACGGTTTGATGTCTAAAAGACATTTAATACCAACCGACACTAGACTGAGCCCAGTCTAGATATTATAAGTCATTTTAAATCATTTATAACCTATTAGAAAAGTAATATTTTACTTTTCTCAATTTTACGCAATATTCGTACGTTTTACGTATTACGCGTTTTAGACCCGTGTTTCCAGTTTTTAGCAGGGTTTTAGCACCCGATGGAACCTACCACTCATTTTATATTTTATTATGGGACATATGGACATGTCTAACAATACTTTAAAGTTTCATAATTTTACGACACCCGGTTTTACGTTTTGAGGCTTAATCATTTACGATTGGCATTTCCCGGAGTCAAAACTCATCCAATATCTAGATTTTTATCATCCAAGGCACACCTCACCCCCCTTATCCATGTTGAACCGCCAATAGGGGGGGAGTCACCATGGTGTGGCTTCATCTTGACCATTGATCTCTAGGATCATTACAAGTGTCTTAACTAACCATGGTTAAACTCTAACCCAATATATGGTTAACTATTTTTCCTACCCTATAAATACCAAGCTAAACACATGTAATTCCTTGCACCACACCTTCTTATAACCTTCAAAGTCCTAAAACCTAAGGCACTTTTCTTATATTTTGTAAGAAAGTTAACTAGTTTTTGAAAGAAAACTAGTGTTTGATCTTCAATCTTGGAAAATTTCTAAGAAAAGTTGTTATAACTTTAAAGTCTCCAAAAAGACGTTGTTATAATCTTCAAATAGCTTTGGACTTCAAGAAGGCGTCGTTATAATCTTCAAATAACCTCGGTTTATCATAGATTGCAAAGGGTGAAGCTAAAGTCTATCAATGTCCTATCCTTACATGTTAACTTCCTTTCATCTTTGAAAGCCAAAAGTTGTAAGCCAAACCCTAACATGCTTCTTGTTGAATAATCATGTTCATGTTATTTACATATTATTCATGCTATATTATGTCTTGTATTCATGTCCATGATGTATAAAAGTGAGTAAAACAAGTATTGATACATATATGTAACTTATGTTATTCAAACAAGTAAACTAGTGACTTTCTTGGAAAACCACGACCAAAATGGTAAAATTATGATATTGGATCATTACATATTACAGTAGAGGACTTAACAAGGAAACCATAGCAATTTGAACCACCTAAAACGAGTATACGAGTCAAAAGTTACGCCCATTTGAAGTTACCAAAGATTTCCGGCAAAACTGCCTAAACCTTACTGAATCGCATTCTGACTTTTTGAAAGTCCCACTTCTGGTCCGATTCATCAAAAAGTTAAAACACGAAAGTTGTCCGGAACGACGTTTTCGTTCAGGAACAAAGAAGCTCGAGCCCTGAAAACGCTTTCCGAGTGATAAATTTCTTCAAATTCTAAACAGCCCATTTTTAGACAAAGTCATTACATATAGGTTATGGTTTATGAAGACCAAAGGGGTCTTATGACCTATAATCAAGACCACCACCATGAATAGAGCCAAGGTTGTGTCTCATGACCTTGAAACAAGGACTAAGGGTCATGGCTAGGCCATGACGAAATGACCATAACAACTTACATAGGCGTAAACATGAAACAATGAATTAGGCGATAACATGAACAAGCAATTTGGATCTACTTCACTTAAAAGGAAACCATGAGATATTACCAAGAGAAAATGGTCATTCAAGACTTATGAAACTATCCCTAATAACAATCTTCATGTACAAATAAACTTTCCTAAGTTTATTCAAATATCGGACATGTAACCTTTCGGATCAAAACTTATATCTATATATTTCATCAACTACTACAATAGTAGGGAGCCTCATGTGAGGAGTTCATTATGTAAGCCGTCGAGATGAGTTGTGGATTTACGAGTTAAAGTGTCCTGGCTCCTCGAACGCTTACTAACATGACTTCTGAATTATGTCGGCCCGAACGGTAGTAAACGATATACAAAACATACATGTTTCATGAATCTTTTCTTTCAAAGACTTACATTATACATCATACCACATCATGGACTAGATGCAAGATATATATATAGGCACTTATTCATATTCTTCACTTCGATCCTAAGTCGCAACATTCTATTATAGGTTGCTCGTAGAAACCTTCACGATCCAACCATTACTTTCATTACTTGCTATCCTACTTAAGGTGAGTTCATAGCCCCATTTTCCATTACTTAATTGTTTTACAAACCCTTGGGGGGAATACATGCTATTTTAACCGAGCACAATGTTTTTAAATTGTATGCTTGCCTGATTGTTTTATTATCACTAAGTACCAACCTTGCTAAACCGAGATCCCTTATTATGAACCATTTAATCACTAGCAATAGTGAGCGCAAATATTGTGAATAGGCCTATTGGGATTGACGAATCCCATTTGTATTGACTAAGTTCAAACAAATGCATTAATATTTGAGATTTAGGTATGTTAGCAAAGTACCTACCGGGATAAATCTGCCGATCGATATTGGTACACGTTAACGTTTTGGTGTCATAAGCTTAGTGTATAATACATTTTATGGGAGTATAATAACGTAGCCTGCCTGTTTTGTTTTCCAAACATTGGTGTGAGTCTATAACTCACACTACCAACATATTGTGTTCAGACGATTTAACAAACTCTATGAATATCACTCAACCTTTGTGTTGACCTCTCAAGCATGTATTTCAGGTTCATGACGATCAAGGATGGCACGGAAGGACACGGATACTCAAGAGGGCTATAAATTTTCTTATCATTCAAAAACTCACTTAATGTGATTTGTAAACATGGAACCATTTGGGACCTCATTTTGTAACCTCTGATATTTATATAAATTGAATGATAAATCTTTTTAATACGACTCGGTTAGAGATCGTTTTCTATTATTGTGACTATTGTGCCGTCAAGTAACACCCAGTTCGAATTCCGCTGCATCCATGAATTGGGGGTGTTACAAATGGCATTAAGAGCATCTAATTCCCCTGGAAGATCATAAATTTGCTTCGAATAATCATCATAATCATCTTCACGCTCATGACCACCACCAAAAAGATTTGCTGATTCATCAAACGTGTTAAGCACCTCATCATCATCACTCTCAGAAACCACAACCTCACCCACTTTTAAAATGGGTTAGCCCTCTTAGTGAAAGAGGTAGACGGAATAGGATGACCATCATCATCCACAAGAGTAGCTTTCCCATCAATAAGTAGCTTTTCAACCTTACCAATTTTCTCAACTATAGGAGTAGAACCAACTTCCTTTGTTCCCAGTAAATCACTCACAAGCGGTTCTTGTGAAGTAAAATCACTCACAAGAGGAGCTTGTGAAGCATTACCAATCTTAGTAGTCTCTTCCACATTAAATTCCATTGTATTACCTGTCTTAGTAGACTCATCCGCAGTAACTTTCCTTGTATGACCAGCATCTACATCCTTGTTGTTGTCATTAGACGGAATACCAAAAGCAACAGTATCATCCATATTAAGAGCAGCAAACTGATTAGATGTAGAAATCTTCGTTCCACTCATACTCGGTACATCAGAGGCCTTCTTCTTAGTGCCATCCACCTTCTTAGGTTCAGGAGGATTCTTTTTGGGTTGATATTGAAACTGTTTACCTACAACAGGTTTATTAAACCCTCCTTTACCCTGAGTAGTAAAACCACCTTGCTTACCCTTCTTTTTATTATTGACAGTCGTGAAACCATTATTAACAGGCTTAGTAGGCTGAACTGGAGGTGCAACAACTTTAAGACAATCAACCAGCGTATGACCAAAGATCTTACAATTATCACAACGAGGTGGTTTCCATTCGTATTCAACACGTATATTCTCAATAGTCGAACCCGAACCATCAAGTAATGGTATCTCAACAGTGAGACTGTCCCGAAGCACCTTATCCGACGTCACTTCTATCATGCATCTGGCAAAACTACTACGGCCCCACGATTCCTTGCACATTTGGCTTGTAAAAGCATCTAACCGTTTGGGCGTGCCAATCAGTGTGGCAAGAAGACTGAGGCCATCATCAGAAAACATAGCAAGGGGAACATCATGGAATTTAACCCACACCGGGATGTTAGTCAAATCCTCTTTAAGTAGGTTTGTGTTCAAAGTCCATGGTTTAAGAATAATAGGAACATTTCTGATCAACCAAGGACCGTTTTCAAGTACATCATCAACACATTTCTCGGAATTGAACTTAAAGAAGAAGAACCCCTTAGCGTTCATCATTACCTTTTGCACACCAAACTTAGCCCATGCATTGCGAACATAGTAATCAACAACAGGAAAAGCAAGGCGTTGACCAAGGAAGTAACCGTAGAGAGTATTCTCAAACCTCATGTTCACCTCTTCCACTACTTTCATTGGAACTGAAAGGTCAACATCCTCCTTCTGTTTGCTACATTCCAACCTCCAAAAATTAGACACATGTTTCTGAGGTTCATTAGAAGTAGCACCCGCATAAGAAACCGATAGCACTCCAGTACCATTAGTAGTATCAACCTTGTGAGCCTTGATACCCGTAGTTGCACTCATATTCAAATTCATATTAGGACCAGAGGTTGCACTCAAAGGAGGAGCACTTGTATAGTTAACTTCATTAGCAACAATCTCACTTTGAATTTTATTCATAGCATCATCAAAATTCATATGCGCATTAGCTATCAATTGTTCCACATTAGGCTGTTGAGAACCATTAGAAGGCGAGTGAGTATCCATTGTACCCTGAAACTCCACGTTAACATTAAGTGTAGTATCTTTGCCACTCAACTCAGAGTTTGTTGCATTAGCCTTCTTGCTAGGTACATAGACCTCCATTAGACCACACATAGCCTCATACACTTGTGAACGCGTTTCACTATCCATATTAGGCCATATCGGATATTTACCCGCTTCAATACCCTTAAGGAGTAAGTCAAGATCATTGGCTGATTTAATCAAAACACCAAACACCCCTTCAATAACATCGTGTTTACGCTTGATAGACTCTTGAATATTAGGACCAGTAGGGGACGAGTCCATAGTAACCACAGGATCCTTAGAAGTGTTAGTAGTGTATAACCTAACCTTACCAGCAGTAGGAGCAACACTTATACCATCACCCTCCGGCAAATTAGCATCAAAATCTTGTAAAATAGGCTCATTAAGAGCATTGATATACATCAGAGCAGTAGGCAAGTGGGAACCAGAATCAACACTCGAAGAGGAACCCTTTAATCCAGCCTTCAATTGATCCCCATCAACACCAACCTTAGCAAAATCAACTTTCCCCAACTTTTCCATCTCTGCCAAACCCTCAAACAAAGCAAAATCGACTTAAATAACCAGCAGCAGCATAAACCCAAATCGAACAAGGAGAAAGAAAACCCTAACTGAAAAGTTAGGGTTTTGAAAGTATACGCCCAAGACACTTAACCAGGTCCCATGATGATAATAACGATTAAATCGATTCAAAGAAGATTAGATAGATCGGTTTAATCCCTAAGAAAACGATTCACAGAAATGATTAGATTAGTTAGGGGATAAACCTAAATCGATTTTCTAATCCCAAACAGAAACGATTCACAAAATCAACCCTTAGAGAAAGATAATTGAACCGAAATTGAATGAATCAAGGAAAAACACAAAGGTTAATCACAAGAATAATCAAACACGATCAAGAATTGACAGATTTTAGGGCTGAAAAGTGAAAAAACGATTTAGAATTTTTAGGGATAAGAGAATCGCCACAGGAGAGAACTTTTAGGGTTTTTTTTTGCTCTGTTATAATTGCCGAATATGTGTTTAATAAAATAAAATATTACTATCATTATGTAACACCCCCAAAATTTGATACAGCGGAAGACTCAACAAGCTTTCGGGGTGCTACGGGGATTGGTATCCAACACAAGACAATATAGAACGAGATAAAGTAAACATAATAAAAACACAACCAAAACGGGGTTTTAAGGTTTACATTTATCCCAACATCATTCAGAGTCAGGCCCAAAATAACATAACAATAGGTCCAAAATTAATTATCAGAGTTTAGAAAAATAGATCCATAAACCATGAGCCACAGCCAAGCCTTCCATTCCAAGCATCCATATCATCACTTAATTACCTGAGAAAACGTGCTAAAAGTCAGCTTTCGCTGGTGAGATCATAGGTTTAAGTTCATCTAACAATATAGTGGACATATACGCAAAACGCTTGCTAGCTAGACTAAGGATTCGCTAAAAGCCTGCGGATACCCTCCGCTCCAACCTAACACACGGATACCCTCCGTTCTAACATAGATATTCGGGTAACCCCCACAATATCATAAATACTCGGATAACCTCCGAAGTATTAATAACCTATAGGTGCACACTACAGTATCTAAATAAGCCAACCTTGAATAGTACACACAACAAATATGTGACTAAAGCTGACAATCCATCAATAATCAAATAAGCCAACCTTGAATAGTACACGCAAAAATGTCTGACTAAAGCTGACAATATATCCTAGTCCATACGCATAGCAAGTTTAGAAAGCATATAAAAGCGATAATAGTCCACATAAAATAATTTGCACGTTTCTCACCCCAAGTATTGAAAACATAGTTTAAGAGTAAAAAGTGGGGCTATGACTCACCTCAAGTCCAGAAAATAGCAAGAAGAAGTCGGTAGAAATAAGATGTATAGTAACTCACGAAACAGCAACTACGGACTTGGCACGACCTAACATTATTAACTCATTCAGAAATCATTTCCTCAAATTCAAAATATTCCCAAACCCGGACGAGAATCCGTTTTATTTCCGAAAATCCATTTCGCATTAGTTTGGTGTATTTACGTTTGGTATCCATACGGGTGGTGGGTCGACTCAAAATAAACCAAAAGGTCACACAAAGAATAATAAAATAAACTATGGATCTAATATTAGCCCAATATATCATTTAAATAAATCGCCGAAGTTTATCGAATCCGTCGATTTGATAATCCTCATATTTATTTACGTAACATACCGTTCCAAGATTACACCCAACCTAAAGCACATAGCACATAAATACTATATGGTAGATATCGTAGTTTAATAAATTCCTCATATATATCGTCAAATTGGCCAGATTTCCCAATATATACACTCGTAATTTATTACGCTTTACATATACCACAACCTATGGGCGTCGTGGGATACGATGCCCATTAATATATTCATTTCATATAGCCAAATAACCCGGTTCAACCCTACGGTAAAGTGGTTATTTAGGTATATAAAACGTTTATATTAATCGTCATATATCCGTGACAACACGAAAGTCACAAATAATAACTTACCTGGACTCGAGTGACAACGATTCCGCATAACTCGATAAGTTTACTCGTCATATATATAAAATAACATTTTATTTAATATTTAATAATTTGTCGAGAGTTTCTCGTTTTATAACACATTTTTATAATAATAATACGTTCAATAATATTACGCCACTTTCGTAGCCTAATATATATCTAATTGTATTATTTATAATACGACTCGTGATTATTATTATTAATATACGCGTCTATATAATTATATATCCGTTATTCACGTCTATATATTCATATAAACGTTTATATTATCAATAATTATTATTACGAGTTTTATTATTTACATTTTAATTGTAATAGTTATCGAGCTATACGAAATGGTCACATGTCCGAGTCATGACTCTCGGCTCATTGTCCAAGTCCAAAATAATAAGCAAATGCCATAACAATCAATATATCTCCGTCCAATCAATCCCAATCCACGTGCTACAACAATAGGGTTCGACTACGGCACCCGACTAACCTATCTCCGTCAATCTAAGTGACTGTCTCACAATCGGTCCCCAATCACACTTTTCGTCAACAACTCCACAATACCAAATATCCATTGTCGAGACCAAACGTGGTCTCGACCCACAAGTATTCGGTCGAAATATTCAACCAATGCCGAATCAAAACCAAGTTACCAATACAAGTCATAAGTAAATAATTATAACCAAGTCACATTCGGGTTGGTTTACCAAGCCAAACCCGGGTCTATACGACTCAATTGAGTCGCGGTCCATACCACGAGCACAAAGGCTCGAACCAAACATAAAAGTAATCAAATAGGCTCCAACGAGCACCACAATTTAGCCAATCGACCCATAAGGGTCTCGGCATCAAAAATGAGTCAAAGAAGACTCGACCAAGAACCATCTTGGTCTCGGAAAAAGCTCAAACGATCCAACCAAAACTGTCCCAAACACTATCTTGGGTCGCGACATCAACAACAACAATCGACCAAAAAAAATCAAGACTCAATCGAGTCTAGTCAAACTCCCAAGCAAACAATCATGAAAACCAAGATTCCAAGGTCACAACAAGAAGGATAACGAGCAACATGGCTCGAACCCACATCAATCCATGAGTCCAAGACTCACGGTTCGTTCGACCCCATGAGATATCACCAAGACCCGGATACCAAACTCATTCTTAATATCAAAAATCATTATTTCCCAACATAATATTTCGATTCCCATCAAAAATCATCCGTGTAGCCACGGATTGGTCACCATATCGAGGTACCCAAGGTACCAACACGAGCTCACTCACCTTCTTGAACCTCCAAACGTGCGGATCTAGTGAAAATAATAATAACTCGACCGGATCTTTAAAGATTCCGTGATGTTAAGGGATGTTTTAGGGTGCGTATGATATACCAAAAGAAAGAGGATGAAACGAGGAGTAATATGGTGGTGTTTGTTTGGTGTTGAGGGTGGCGGTGCGACGGCGGTGGCCGGCCAAAGATGAGCGGCGGCTAGGGTTTAGGTGGTGAGGGAGAAAAGAGAGAGATGAGGTGTGAGGTGTTGGTGTTGTTGTGTTGCTTATGAACCGAAAACCACAAGGACCCTTGTAGTTTACTCTTTTCTTTTCTTTTTTTTTTATAAAATGTTAATAATAATAATAATAATAATAATAATAATAATAATAATAATAATAATAATAATAATAATAATAATAATAATAATAATAATAATAATAATAATAATAATAATAATAGTAATAATAATATTACTAATGGTGTGGAGCGGGTAACGTGGGTAAATGTAAAATATGTGGCCCGAACCCGAACTCATTTCAAAACTTCAATATTTCCCGAAAACGTCTCGTAAATAATTATATATAGTCGGACTCGTAAGACGAATCATAAAATCTTTCGTTAGGTAAACCTAGTGCCAGAGTCAACGTAGTACCAGTGAGAATTTAAGAATACATCACCGAGCATTAAATCAAAAATGAATTATGAACATAATTCACGAATTCCATAACATCTTTAATTATAAATATCCATAAAATAGGTCTTACAAGTTCGTTGTGAAATAAATTTTCAAATAAAAATTATAAACGAACTTTAACGTAATGCGGGTTTTTAAAATAACTCCCTAAACTGCCGGTTGTCACATCCTCCCAGTCTCAGAAGAAACCCGTCCCGGGTTTCACTCGGAAAAATTCATCTACGAAGTGAAAAGCTTCGGATATCTCTTCCTGAACTCGTCCTCACGTTCCCACGTAAATTCTGGTCCATGTCGGGAATTCCAACGAACCTTGACGAGCGGAATGCGACTTCTCTTGAGTCGTTTAACTTCACGATCTAAAATCTCAATTGGCTCTTCCACGAAATTCAATTTCTCATCCACACGAATATCCTTCATTGGAATGACAGGCATCTCATCGGAAAGACATTTCTTCAAATTACTAACGTGGAACACGTCGTGAACTTTACTCAGTTCATGTGGTAATTCCAACCTATTAGCCACGGGCCCAATTCTTTCTAAGATCAGAAATGGTCCAATGTAGCGTGGGTTGAGTTTACCACGTTTCCCGAAACGTATCACACCTTTCCAAGGCGAGACTTTCAGCATCACTTTGTCTCCAACCTGGAACTCTAAGGGTTTACGTCTCTGATCGGCGTAGCTCTTCTGCCTATCCCTGGCTGCTTGCAACCGATCACGAATCTGAGCTACTTTCTCTATGGTTTCTAAAATAAGCTCAGGGGCTGTGAGTTGGCTATCTCCAACTTCTGCCCAACCAATAGGTGAATGACACTTTCTGCCATACAAAGCTTCGAATGGTGCAGCCTTAAGACTTGTGTGGTAGCTATTATTATAGGAGAATTCCGCACGGGGTAAGTACTTCTCCCAGCCCTTACCCAAGTCTATGATGCATGCACGAAGCATATCCTCTAACGTCTGAATGGTCCTCTCACTTTGACCATCGGTTTGGGGGTGATATGCAGTACTCATATCAAGTCTCGTCCCCAAAGCCGTTTGAAGTGATAGCCACAAAGCTGACGTAAAACGACTATCGCGATCCGAAATAATAGATATCAGGACTCCATGACGCGAAATAATTTACTTCACATATAACCTCGCAAGCTTATCCACACTATCATCTTCACTTATTGCTAGGAAATGAGCAGACTTTGTCAAACGATCCACAATTACCCAGATAGCGTCACAACCGCTAGCTGTCCTCGGTAATTTGGTAATGAAGTCCATTGTAATCCGCTCCCATTTCCAGACTAGAAGTTCTGGTTGCGTTAGTAATCCTGACGGTCTCTGGTGTTCAGCTTTAACCTTAGAACATGTCAAGCACTTACTAACGTACGATGCTATATCTGCCTTCATGTTTGGCCACCAATAGAACTTCTTAAGATCTTGATACATCTTGTCAGAACCAGGATGAATAGAGTACTTTGACTTATGCGACTCATGCATAATTAGCTCCCGAATTCCTCCATACAAAGGTACCCAAATCCGATCTCCAAAACATAACAATCCATCAGAACGCTTAACAAATCCTTTCTCATTCTCAGCCATCCCAAATATATTCTCGGCAGATCTGTTTTCTGCTTTCAACGCTTCCGTTTGAACTTCAAATATTTGAGACGGTAATGGCGATACGATTGTCATTCCCAATGACCTAACTCGTAACGATGGTATTCTTTCCTTTCGACTAAGAGCATCAGCAACAACGTTTGCTTTACCATGATGGTAGCGAATTTCGCAATCATAATCGCTTAGCAACTCAATCCAACGTCGCTGTCTCATATTGAGCTCTTTTTTATTCAAGATGTGCTGTAGACTTTTGTGGTCAGTAAATACAACGCACTTTGTTCCGTACAAGTAATGTCTCCATATTCTTAAAGCGATTACCACAGCACTTAACTCTAAATCATGGGTAGTGTAGTTTTTCTCCTGCTTTTTGAGCTGTCGGGAAGCATAAGCTATCACCTTCTCTCGTTGCATTAATACGGCTCCCAATCCTTTATGTGAGGCGTCACAATAGACGACGAAATCCTCGTTACCTTCCGGTAACGCTAAGATAGGAGCACTACACAACATCTTTTTAAGCAAGTGAAATGCTTCCTCTTCTTTATCTCCCCATTCATACGTAACACTCTTTTGAGTCAATTTGGTCAATGGTTTAGCTATCTTCGAAAATCCCTCAATGAATCTTTGGTAATAACCAGCTAAACCCAAAAATTGACGAACTTCGGTCGGGGTTGTAGGTGCAGCCCAATCTTTTATCACCTCAATCTTAGCAGGATCCACGTGGACTCCTTGCCTATCAATCACATGACCCAAAAATTGTACCGTCGGAATCCAGAATTCGCATTTCGAAAACTTGGCATAGAGTTTCTCCTTCCTAAGCAATTCTAAGATGAGTCTTAGATGCTCCTCATGCTCCTTCTCACTCTTTGAATAAATCAGAATGTCATCGATGAATACAATCACAAACTTATCTAAGTAAGGCTTACACACTCGATTCATGAGATCCATGAATATTGCCGGTGCGTTAGTCAACCCAAACGGCATCACCTGAAACTCGTAATGCCCATAACGGGTCCTGAAAGCCGTTTTCGGAATATCTTCCTCGCGAACTCGAAGTTGATGATATCCCGATCTCAAATCGATCTTCGAGTACACACTCGATCCTTGGAGTTGATCGAACAAGTCGTCGATCCTAGGTAACGGGTATCTATTCTTCACCGTTAACTTGTTCAACTCTCAGTAATCAATGCACATACGAAACGATCCATCCTTCTTCTTCACAAATATGACTGGGGCTCCCCAAGGTGAAGAACTTGGTCTTATGAATCCTTTTTCGGCTAACTCCGCCAATTGTTTTGACAATTCTTCTAGCTTGGTAGGTGCAAGACGATAAGGCGCTCGTGCTACAGGTGCAGCACCAGGTATCAACTCAATCTGAAACTCCACTTGTCTAGTCGGCGGGATTCCCGGCAAATCATCGGGAAACACATCAGAAAAATCACGAACTATAGGCACATCTCCAATGCACCTTTCCTTCTTCTTCGTCTCTCCCTTCTCAGAAATTTGAGCTAAGAAAAGGTAGCATCCCTTCTCCATTAGCTTTGGCAACTTAGTGCATGAAATCACTGCTAATCGGGATGGACTCCTAAAATCCTTTCGATCTCCTAATATATTTAGGATCTCCTTTCCGTAAGGTACACGCACGATCTTCTCGTCGCAAAGTATGTGAGCACGATACTTCGACAACCAATCCATACCAATGATGACATCAAAACTTCCTAACGTGACGGGTAGAAGATCTATGTTGAAAGGGTGGTTCAAGAAATTTAACGTACAACCGCGAATGATGGTATTAATCCTTTCTATATTCCCATTAGCTAACTCAATATCATATCCAATTCCTAAGGCCATCGGGGGTTTCTCTAGTAAGGGTGCAAACGTAGTGGACACAAAACTCCTATCGGCACCCGTATCAAATAGTATGGAAGCATAATGATTATTGAGAAGGAACGTACCAGTAACGACATTCGGATCTTCTCCTCTCTCGTTCCCGAGTGCATACACTCTTCCCTGAGCAGCTCTAGCTTCCACACGTTGGTCCCCATTATCTTGTCGTCCACGGTTTCCTCCAGCTCCACGGTTTCCATGATTGTACCCATTACCACCCGAGCCTTGATTTCCACGGTTCCGCGATTCTCTACACTCATTCCTATAGTGTCCCTTCTTTCCACACCCATAACAAGTAACATCTGCCTTATTTCTCATCTCAGGAGCAGCTTGAACCATAGCAAGAGGTCGGGCTCTACAATCCCTAGCTGTGTGTCCTTTCTTTGAGCAATTCTGGCATTTCACACTACACCATCCAGTATGACGCTGGTGGCAACGATCACACTTGGGCGCATCACCGTTCGGATTCTTCTTATCTCCATTCCCAATAGCATAAGCCTTAGCTTGTCTCTTGCTTCGGTGCTCATTACCTTTAGAGTGATGGTCTCTCTTTCTCTTTCCATTCTTCTCCTTATCAGCTCCTTCCAATTCCAACGAGTCCATAAGTTGTTGAGCAATTGTGATTGCCTCATGGATGTTTGCAGGCCTAGCAGAAATTACATCATTTCTCGTAGCTACAGGCAACCCATCAGTATACCTCTCGATCTTTTGAGTCTCAGTTTTCACCATATCTGGGCAAAGCAAGGCCAATTCCTGGTAACGACGATTGTAGGTCGCCATGTCATTACCTTTCACCTTGTGGTTCCAAAACTCAATCTCTAGCTTCTTGACCTCATTCCTTGGGCAATAAGTCTGGATCAGCAGAGACTTAAATTGCTCCCAAGTCATGGCATAAGCTACATCACTCCCAACTAAATTTCGGTAATTGTTCCACCAAGTTAAAGCTTCATCCTTGAAAGTAAAAGAAGCAAACTTTACCTTCGCATTCTCCGCACAACCACTAACATTAAACACTGATTCAGTCTTCTCAATCCACCTAACCAGGTAAACCACTCCTTCAGTTCCACCAAACTCAATAGGTCCACAAATCTTGAATTCTTTGTAGTGACATCCGTTAGCACGAACAGGTGGAAAAGTTCCAGCAGAATTGTTGGAATGATTTGACTTAGCTAACAGTTCAGAAACTCTTTGCTCCACAAGTTGATTGATCATAGCTTGATCCACAGTAGGAGCATTAAGTGGAACATGATCATTGTCTCCCTGAACATTAGCATTTTGATTCCTGTTGTTGCGGTTAGTAGTGTCCAGGTTGTCAGGAGTAGGGGTTTCAACATTTCGAGTAGGTCGGCGTCCTCGGCGATTAGGAGTAGTCACAGCAGGACCAGTTCTGGTAGCTCTAACAGGGTTTCGTCGTGGTGCCATTGATCGGTAACATCATACAAGTTCATGAGTCTCCAATAGAACTTATCAATATGCTCAACAAGAGTAATTCAACGAAGCCAAGTCATGGAAAGAATAGCAACAATACACCACGTAACACCAATAAAGCGAATAAGGACTCAATTTCCATAACACCCAAAATCACATAATACCATATACTAATAACCATCCACCATACAATAGCGATCTAACATCGTTCCAACTAACGGATAATACAAAACGTACTAATCGTTCCAAAAGAGACGAATACTGAACAAAATACACCAAAATACGATAACTAGCTTTTCTAACCGAACACTCCTCGGTAAAGAAAGCAACCATACAACATAAACCAATCAACTAGCCACGCTGCTGGCAGAGTCTACTCAACTTCTGCCTCAAGCCATCAAGATCCCTCCATAACGATCCTAGCTCCACGCTATGGGTATCTTGGTCTCTCTTGAGGTCAGCCACCTCCTTCTCTAGCTTGGCATTCCTTTGCCATAGCTTGCGGTCAGCCTCTCGAGCAGTAACAAATCCTCGCTGTAAACTATCGATATGCTCGTGGACCTCCATCAAAACTCTCCTCATCTCAGTAGTCCTGCCCACAACGACAGTCATGTCAACTCTCAAATCCGCTAAAAACTCTCCAATAACTCTCTCAAGTCGATCAGATACACGTGCAACTCTCTCACCAAGCTCAGTAATCCGAGCCCACAACCTGCCAATCTCACCTAACTCTGCATGCTCAGCAGAAATCTCAGATGATGCATCCGACTCAACGGGACTACCAGGTGGCAACTCAACCAAAAACGGATGATCAGGTGAATCAGGCTCAATCGGATGTACAGGCGAATCAGGCTCCTCAGCCTGAGCTGGTGGTACTAACTGATGAGGCGAAAAATGATCCGTTTTTAGGGGGTCATTTAAGCCCGAATCCGACTTTATTTGATCAAATATTGCCCTAAATCGTTCCTTTTGTGATTTTAGGTACTTGGAGAGTGAATTCTGGAAAAGAAGCCATTTTGGACGTTTTTGGAGCATAAAAGTGAAGAAAACGGCAAAGTATCAATTTTCCATGCTGGAAGCACTAGGTGACGGCGTCAAGAGTTACACCTGATGGCGTCAGATCCCAAGAATAAAATACCGTAGGTGGTGACGGCGTCAAAAGCCATCTTGACGGTGTCAAAAGTCCCAAGAATAAAATACCGTAGGTGGTGATGGCGTCACACAGGCCGTCATAAGGAGATCAAGGTCGTCCGAGGAAGTATTTGGCGGCGAGGTGACGGCGTCACAAGCTTGTCTTGACGCCGTCAGACCAGTTTTCCTATATATAGTTTTCTAATTTTTTCATTAAAAAGGAGAAGTTTTGGGAGAAACCCTAAAGACGAATTTGGGTGAACTTTTACAGGTTTTTCAAGGGTTCCAAACCCTTGATACCTTGTATTGTAATTGAGATAAGTATTCTTCTAATTCAATCAATATGTATATGTGTTGGTTGTCTATATCTTGTTCTTGTCTCAATTCAATTATGCTAGGCTAGATCTCTCTTGTGTTTGCTTAGATCTAATGAAACCTAGATATTGATTATGTGTTGATTACTTGTTTATTCTTGTTGTGGATGAATGATTTTATATGTTAGGCTTAAGAAAACTGGCAGATCTCCAAATGGTAACATGCTTGAACGTCTTAAGAAACATGAACCGAGGCGTACTAGGTCTTTATTGGTTGTATTTAATGCATGAGCCACTGTTTACAATCCCTATAGTTGTGCTGGGTCATGGTGTAGGAGGAGATAAGAGCTCATAGAATTGGGGAGTTATGTATGCCACCCAATGAATGGTATTAAGGAATACGATCCGTCATCCATGCAATTACAACAAGTAATTAACATGTAAAAGATATCTAGGGAGTAATGAAGTCTAAGTAAACACATTTTCTCCAATTACTGCTCACAACCTTAGTATAATTAGTTTATTTTCATTTTTATTATTTTATTTTGATTGCATCTTAGCTTTGGGTTAGTTGAATAACAACTAATTCCGCCCACTCCTTCAAAACCCGAGATTTTACTTGCTTTCATAAAAATATAAAAAGACAAAAATAATCATCTCTCACCTTTAGAACTAGTAATTTAGGCTTTCTAATCCTAGCGACACTATTCCCAAGCTGAACGATCAATCCCCCGGTACTTGTCACTATACTATACTACAACGATCAGGTACACTGCCTGGTGGGGGTTGTAAGCTTCTCGAGATCCCTCGAGAGGTAAAGCCTGTTGCAATTCCCACGCATCAAGTTTTTGGCGCCGCAGCCTGGGGAATAGTTATTGTCTAGGTTAGGATTTCTTTTTATTAGGTCTACTTGCTAGATTCCTTTCTAGTAAGATTTTATTTTTATTTTTAGGTCTTCTCTAGTCTATCTTTTTCTTTGTGTGTTTGTTCGTAATTTCCATTGACTCTTCCGTTCACCATTATGGAGTACGCGAATCCACCATACCACCAACCACAAAGACCATTCTACCCTATTGACATCTCGAATTTCAAACAATATCGAGATGAACCTATATATGATGCATGGACTCGTTTTAAAATTTTACTTCGAAAATTCCCTCATCATAGTTTCTCTTTAGCATCCCTAACCGAAACCTTTTACTATCATGTCAGCCGATGTGACCAAATGTGCATTGATGATTTTGCCAATGGGGGCCCTAGGGAATTAAGTGCTGAAGAAGCATGGGATACCATAGAAGACTGTGCCCAATATTATTATAGAGTAGACAACCCAACAAACAACATCACAAATCAATCAAAAACAAGTTTGATGGAGCAAACAGGAAGTTTATCTGGGGATTATTACTTAGGGATACCTGTGTGGATGTCACCTAAAGCCATAGTACAAAGCAAACACATAGGTAATCTAGATAAAATGGAGGATGAGGTAAGTAACATAAGCCCACCAAGTACCCCACAAGTCCTACCATCATTTGAGGCACACACACCGCCCGTGACTTATTCGGATGAAGTAGAAGAGACTATAGGAACCCCAATAGAGGTAGAACCTTTGAACCAAACACAACTAGAGGATATAGGTTTGAATACTTATAATGATAACCTTACTCTTAGTTCTAGGGAAGTTCCTAGTTTTGATGAACCGGAGCCTCAACCAAAACCGTTACCTAATCTTCCATCCTTGGATGAGAATTTAGGAATTGAGATAGGTTCCGATTCACCCATCAAACCATGTAGTCCGGGTAGTCTTAGGATAAAGGTAGTGGACTCTAAGCCTTGTAGAGAGGAAGCCAATATAGGAGTGGAAAATGACCTTACATGCTTACATCACCCATTTATGATTGATCACAAGAAACATTATGGGTTTAAACCGGGTTTATTAGGTCAAGATGGATTCCCAACTAGGAGTCTCTCGAAGTTGATAGATGATGATCCCTTTCTAAGAGAAAATCTTAATCCGTCCACTAACCCGATTGAATTAGGTAAGGTTATGATGATAGGAGCACAGCCCTTTGAGCATATAATTCATCCACCACTCTTTCCTCACGTGGCATACTTCCACCAAGATGGTGTGTATCGCTACTATCACCCGCACTTAATCCTAAGTGTAGGGAAAGCCTCACCTTTATCCGTGAAATAAGGGTAGAGTCAGGCTCGTGACTCGAACAAAAACAAGCGCTTCTTGGGAGGCAACCAATCTTTTGTGTGATTTTATTTTGTTTGTTTGTTATATGCTTCCGTATGCATGCTTAATTTTTATTGTTGGTAGATCATGTTTCTAAACTAAATAGTGGAAATACTTTACTTTGTTGTTTTGGCCTAGTCTTAACACCACCTAAAAGTATTTTTGCAAAAGATAAGTGTAAGGGGAAACCCCAAATATGTTTTTAAGAAACAAACCGATTATGATTCTCCACAATAATAAATGAGCATGTATATTCGTATTTGTTAGAGTCAAATGCTTGTATTGAGTCATAATGAATTTTTGCAGGATTTTCCAGGAAGTAAGACCAAGTTTTTCCAAAAATTTTCCGGAAACTTAACATAAGAATTTCTGCAGGTCTATTCTGACGGCGTCAGAGGATCACTCTTGACGGCGTCAGGAGTTAAAATCTGGAAATTTTACCGGTTTTGTTTTTCTAACGAAGTCTTATGGTTTTTGTGAATTATTAAGTTTTATAATCTCCAGGAAATCTGCAAACTTCATTCCACAAGCATTATATCTTACTTTGTTTTCTAGGATTTAGGAACTTATATAGGATGCCGCCGATTTTACGCGAGGTTGTCTTGTCTATTTTGTCAGGTTTCACAGGTTATGTTCAACAAGGAGATGATTTATATTCTGGAAGGGAAGCTTTGATTGTTCGTTTTCTTGGAAGAAGATTTAACCTGGCCAACTAAAATCCATACCGAGCGAATCAGGGGAGTATTTGATTTCATTCTCTTTACTTTTTAACTTTTACATTCTTTACTTGAACATTGGGGACAATGTTCATCTTAAGTGTAAGGGGAGGGTAAAAAGATGATACCTTACATATGCACTTTCGCTTGAGTTTGTTTTGTTTAATAGTAGATGTGTAATAAAACTATGAGAAATACTTGTTAGTGTAATTTTAGCGCCAAATTTAAAATTTTTTACAACATTTAGGAGTGAAACTTTAGCCATAGCAAGCGTCTCATGGATAGGAGATTGTATGACTAGCACATAACCGTATATTCAGAAAAATTTTCCACCCAAAAATGTGAGGTTCGCCTTTAGATTTGATAGGAAAAGCATTCATTATTAGTGCTTATGAGTGTACCGGTAGCATTTAGATTCTAGAACTTGCGTTAGTGATGCATCCCGAGACCGCTAGTGAGACTACATTCGTGTTGTAGGATTTACTACATGATAAGAGGCATTAGGATCACCCTTGTGTTAAACCCGTATCATAATTACTTGACCATTTAAGTCATATTACTTGGCTAGTTAAGTCAACTAATTTTTCCCACACCCTTAGCGTTGTACTCATTTTTAGTACACGAAACCCCTAGTACACCCCTCCGAGCCTATCTTTTCGTTTCTAACTTTAAGCATTTTACTTAAAGGAAGAATTTGTTACACCCCACTTAAATGTACAACCAAATCGCCTTAGCCTTCCGTGTATGCGCTCATTTTTAGTGCATTATTGTTATTTGTTAAACCCTAAGTTAACTATCTAATTGATTACATGGTTGCTAAGTCGAGTCATATCCTTGTACATATTGTTTTGGGACGATTGGGACTCATGGGTAAGTACTTATTTTATGGAGTAATGGGGAAGAACATCATTTATTACCCCCATGTGTACGTTAATCTTAAAAGTGCTCCAAGTGTTTTGATTTTCTTAATTCGAGTCATTAGATTAGTTTAATTGTAAAGTACGTAAAGATTCAAGTGTAAGGGAAATGTTCATTCCCTATGATGTATTATTTTGGATGGTAGGGTAAGAGTGTATGCAAAAAAAAAAAAAAAAAAAAAAAAAAAAAAAAAAAAAAAAAAAAAAAAAGAAAAAACATACGGACTACCATCCCGTTTTCATTCTATGTTCATTTTATGTTTTTGTTATTTTTCATTTATTAGCTTAAGTCGAGTCGAGTCTAGTCTTGGCTTAGCAACGCCATATTGTACATGTAATTAACCAAGATTGTTAACTCGCCACCAGTAAAACTTCCTTTATCCAACAAAACCGTGTAATTCATATCCCTATACCTAACGTTACAACCCTTTAAAAGACCTCTTTGATAGTTTATCCTAGGTGCTTACGCCATGTGGTGGAGGTTTGATCCTTTCCCAAGCCTATGGTAATCTATTTTGCTATGACAGGTAGTGAGAGATATCTTCCATTTCCATAATGTTATATTACTTTATTACACCCGAGAGATGTGAGTATCTAAACACTATTTGTAAGGTGCTTATGTATAACCTCCGTGCTTGTCTATTGGTCTTTAGTGGAACGATTATTTGTTGTAATTACTTTTATATTAGTGTTAAATGACCCCTAACTTGTCTTTTGAATAGAATAAAAGCTCATTTGCTTGAGGACAAGCAAATCTCAAGTGTAAGGGTATATGATGAGGCGAAAAATGATCCGTTTTTAGGGGGTCATTTAAGCCCGAATCCGACTTTATTTGATCAAATATTGCCCTCAATCGTTCCTTTTGTGATTTTAGGTACTTGGAGAGTCAATTCTGGAAAAGAAGCCATTTTGGACGTTTTTGGAGCATAAAAGTGAAGAAAACGGCAAAGTATCAATTTTCCATGCTGGAAGCACTAGGTGACGGCGTCAAGAGTTACACCTGACGGCGTCAGATCCCAAGAATAAAATACCGTAGGTGGTGACGGCGTCAAAAGCCATCTTGACGGCGTCAAAAGTCCCAAGAATAAAATACCGTAGGTGGTGACGGCGTCACACAGGCCGTCATAAGGAGATCAAGGCCGTCCGAGGAAGTATTTGGCGGCGAGGTGACGGCGTCACAAGCTTGTCTTGACGCCGTCAGACCAGTTTTCCTATATATAGTTTTCTAGTTTTTTCATTAAAAAGGAGAAGTTTTGGGAGAAACCCTAAAGACGAATTTGGGTGAACTTTTACAGGTTTTTCAAGGGTTCCAAACCCTTGATACCTTGTATTGTAATTGAGATAAGTATTCTTCTAATTCAATCAATATGTCTATGTGTTGGTTGTCTATATCTTGTTCTTGTCTCAATTCAATTATGCTAGGCTAGATCTCTCTTGTGTTTGCTTAGATCTAATGAAACCTAGATATTGATTATGTGTTGATTACTTGTTTATTCTTGTTGTGGATGAATGATTTTATATGTTAGGCTTAAGAAAACTGGCAGATCTCCAAATGGTAACATGCTTGAACGTCTTAAGAAACATGAACCGAGGCGTACTAGGTCTTTATTGGTTGTATTTAATGCATGAGCCACTGTTTACAATCCCTATAGTTGTGCTGGGTCATGGTGTAGGAGGAGATAAGAGCTCATAGAATTGGGGAGTTATGTATGCCACCCCATGAATGGTATTAAGGAATACGATCCGTCATCCATGCAATTATAACAAGTAATTAACATGTAAAACATATCTAGGGAGTAATGAAGTCTAAGTAAACACATTTTCTCCAATTACTGCTCACAACCTTAGTATAATTAGTTTATTTTCATTTTTATTATTTTACTTTGATTGCATCTTAGCTTTGGGTTAGTTGAATAACAACTAATTCCGCCCACTCCTTCAAAACCCGAGATTTTACTTGCTTTCATAAAAATATAAAAAGCCAAAAATAATCATCTCTCACCTTTAGAACTAGTAATTTAGGCTTTCTAATCCTAGCGACACTATTCCCAAGCTGAACGATCAATCCCCCGGTACTTGTCACTATACTATACTACAACGATCAGGTACACTGCCTGGTGGGGGTTGTAAGCTTCTCGAGATCCCTCGAGAGGTAAAGCCTGTTGCGATTCCCACGCATCACTAACACATCATCATCATCAGGCATCTCATCCTCCTGAGGGTCATCCTCCTCCTCAGGGTCATCATCATCACCCTGCTCAGCCTCCTGAGGGTCATCCTCCTGCTCAGGGTCCTCAGCCTCATCCTCACCCTCGTACTCCTCCTCCTCCTCATCGGAAGAGTACCTCATCAATCGTCGTCTCCTACTAGGTGAACCATGTGGAGATGTAGTAGGTGATCTAGGACGACGACGCAATGATGTGGGTGGCGCCTCAGACATAAGAGAGTGAGCATCAATCCGTAAAGGTTATGGAGTAGGGCGTACCGAGCTACGTGCCGTAGCTCGGTAGGGAAAGCGTGGTGCCACACGAGCCAAAGCCTGATGAAGAGTAAGCTGCCTCGATGTGTAACACCCCCAATTCATGGTTGCAGCGGAATTCGAACTGGGTGTTACTTGACGGCACAATAGTCACAATAATAGAAAACGAACTCTAATTGAGTCGTTTTAAAAGATGTATCATTCAAATTATATAAATATCAGAGGTTACAAAATGAGGTCCCAATTGGTTCCATGTTTACAAATCACATTAAGTGAGTTTTTGAATGATAATAAAATTTATAGCCCTCTTAAGTATCCGTGCGCTTCCGTGCCATCCTTGATCATCATGAACCTGAAATACATGCTTGAGAGGTCAACACAAAGGTTGAGTGATATTCATAGAGTTTGTTTAATCGTTTGAACACAATATGTTGGTAGTGTGAGTTATAGGCTCACACCAATGTTTGGAAAACAAAACAGGTAGGCTACGTTATTATACGCCCGGAACAGTTATTATACACTAAGCCTATGACACCATAACGTTAACGTGTACCAATATCGATCGGCAGATTTATCCCGGTAGGTACTTTGCTAACATACCTAAATCTCAAATATTAATGCATTTGTTTGAACTTAGTCAATACAAATGGGATTCGTCAATCCCAATAGGCCTATTCACAATATTTGCGCTCACTATTGCTAGTGATTAAATGGTTCATAATAAGGGATCTCGGTTTAGCAAGGTTGGTACTTAGTGATAATAAAACATCGTCGTGAAGCGTACATTAGAAAGCATCGTGTTCGGTTAAAATAGCATGTATTCCCCCCAAGGGTTTGTAAAACAATTAAGTAATGGAAAGTGGGGCTATGAACTCACCTTAAGTAAGATAGCAAGTAATGAATGTAACGGTTGAATCGTGAAGGTTTCTATGAGCAACCTATAATCGAATGTTGCGACTTAAGTTCGGAGTAAAGAACATGAAGTAGTGCCTATATATATATATATATATATCTTGCATTTAGTCCATGATGTGGTATGATGTATATTGTATGTCCTTGAAAGAAAAGATTCATGAAACATGTATGTTTTGTATATCGTTTACTACCGTTCGGGCCGACATAATTTAGAAGTCATGTTAGTAAGCGTTCGAGGAGCCAGGACACTTTAACTCGTAAATCCACAACTCAACTCGACGGCTTACATAATGAACTCCTCACATGAGGCTCCCTACTATTGTAGTAGTTGATGAAATATATAGATATAAGTTTTGATCCGAAAGGTTACATGTCCGATATTTGAATAAACTTATGAAAGTTTATTTGTACATGAAGATTGTTATTAGGGATAGTTTCATAAGTCTTTGAATGACCATTTTCTCTTGGTAATATCTCATGGTTTCCTTTTAAGTGAAGTAGATCCAAATTGCTTGTTCATGTTATCGCCTAATTCATTGTTTCATGTTTACGCCTATGTAAGTTGTTATGGTCATTTCGTCATGGCCTAGCCATGACCCTTAGTCCTTGTTTCAAGGTCATGAGACACAACCTTGGCTCTATCCATGGTGGTGGTCTTGATTATAGGTCATAAGACCCCTTTGGTCTTCATAAACCATAACCTATATGTAATGACTTTGTCTAAAAATGGGCTGTTTAGAATTTGAAGAAATTTATCACTCGGAAAGCGTTTTCAGGGCTCGAGCTTCTTTGTTCCTGAATGAAAACGTCGTTCCGGACAACTTTCGTGTTTTAACTTTTTGATGAATCGGACCAGAAGTGGGACTTTCGAAACCCAAATTTGATCAGAATGGTATTTGGCAGTTTTGCTGGAAATCTTTGGTAACTTCAAATGGGCGTAACTTTTGACTCGTATACTCGTTTTGGGTGGTTCAAATTGCTATGGTTTCCTTGTTAAGTCCTCTACTACAATATGTAATGATCCAATATCATATTTTTACCATTTTGATCAGGTCTTACCAAGAAAGTCACTAGTTTGCTTGTTTTAGTAACTTGTTTTAACAATCAATAACAATAACTTGTTTTGGTAATTTTTATACATCATGGACATGATAACAAGACAATATATAGCACAAATAATATGTAAATAACATGAACATGATTATTTAACAAGAATCAAGTTAGGGTTTGGCTCACAACTTTTGGCTTTCAAAGATGAAAGGAAGTTAACATGTAAGGATAGGACTTTGATAGACTTGCTTCAACCCTTTTTCACTTCATGCAATCTTTCTACCCTTGGTATTCTTGAAAGATGGATGATGAAGGTTTAGGTGACTTGAGTGGATTCAAACTCAAGAGAAATCACCAAGTATATGAGGTTATGGAAGTGTTTTGATTATCTAAAAGAAACTAGGGTTTCAACCTTGAAGAATCACTTGAACCTTGCAAGAAATTGGAAGGAAATGAGCAAAGGATGGAAGGGTTTTGGGGGTTGGAGGTGCACGGCACAAAGAAGGGGGGAGGGGGCTTATATAGGGTCTTGAGGAGGTTAGTTTCATGGACTAGTCAACACTTGGTGAGCAAGTTCTACACATGTAAGGATCCTAGAGCACAAGTAAGGAGATTAAGCCACACAAGGGGTGACTCCCCCCCCCCTATGGCGGTTCAACATGGATAAGGGGGGTGAGGTGTGCCTTGGATGATATTATCCAAGTTACTAGATGAGTTTTGACTCCGGGAAATGCCAATCGTAAATGATTAAGCCTCAAAACGTAAAACCGGGTGTCGTAAAATTATGAAACTTTAAAGTATTGTTAGACATGTCCATATACTCCATAATAAAATATAAAATGAGTGGTAGGTTCTATCGGGTGCCAAAACCCTGCTAAAAACTGGAAACACGGGTCTAAAACGCGTAATACGTAAAACGTACGAATATTGCGTAAAATTGAGAAAAGTAAAATGTTACTTTTCTAATATGATATAAATGATTTAAAATGACTTATAATGTCTAGACTGGGCTCAGTCTAGTGTCGGTTGGTGTTAAATGTCCTTTAGACATCAAACCGTAAGCCTAAAAATCAAGGAATGACTTATAAAATCAAGGAATGATTTTTGGTCAAAGGAGGAGGGAAAAATTATGTTGACTTTTTCTAATAAGTTTGAAAACTCAAAACGTCTTAGAAACTCGTTTTGTGGTCTAACGGTTAATCGCCCATTCGGTTAAGCGTGCTCATGTGAAAGTAGTACCGACTTGGGTGACCTGCCGGGAAGTCTTTGGTCATGTTTTTCTCAGTCACAATTAATTCTCAAATAAATCATGAGGGTGTCAAACATTTTTCTGATGCGGGGTCACTTAACGCGGTCGAGTTTCGTTGTACGTAGAATTTCTGAATGACGTTTTACCCTAAAACGTGTAATTCCTTAATAACTTTCACGAAAATGATCTGACGAATGTCAAACATTTAATTTGCCATGGAAATGATTTATCACTCGAGAATATCAAATAAAAATCAACTTTCGGGAAAGTTTCGGGAAAAATGAATAGTAAAAGTGAATAGTGAAATTTTCCGGGAATGGTAATTAACCTGAAATTGCGAATTGTTACAGTCTCTACCCCTTACGGGGAACTTCGTCCCGAAGTTCTTGTGTGTCATATGTTGGAGTGGTGTCGATGAAAAGGTGTGGTTACTTATGAGGACTAAAGCCTGGGATTACTGGTGATGTAATTTGATTTGTCATTTCAGTGTATGGTGTAGGATGAGGCTCACTTTTATGTAGGAAAGGTATGGTAATAGTCGAATATCAAAGGAAATTGATATAGCAGTCGAATATTAATAGGAATTGAGATAGTAATTGCAATCATAGCCTAGTAGGTAATCGGTTGTTGTACCTAGTGTTTATTGACTTCATACCTATGTTATTTCGGATACAAATAAGCCCACTTATTTATAATTCTTTATTTACATAGAGAGGCATCCCAAACAATGTAAATACGGAAATATAAACTTATGGTTCGGTGATTTACAATGTCTTTATTTAAAT
The DNA here is from genome assembly GCA_030686995.1 of Artemisia argyi. Taxonomy (NCBI): domain Eukaryota; kingdom Viridiplantae; phylum Streptophyta; class Magnoliopsida; order Asterales; family Asteraceae; genus Artemisia; species Artemisia argyi. The sequence continues at coordinate 208,735,983 of CM060684.1, read as the reverse complement.
GAAAAGGCATCCCAATTCATTCAAATAATTACAAATCATCCTACACAACATTCATACTTAGTCGGTGAGTTACAAGGTAGGGTATTACGAGATGATACTGGTGTTCCAAAAGTACAAGATGAATATTCAAACTTGTAAAGCTGATAAGGGTGCTTGTGGTGTAACTAAGGATGATTTGAGCTTTAAAAGTGCATCAAGATCTGTTAATGAGCTTGTGGTTCCAACGGTTGTGAAGATAATGTTATGATATGTTGATGAACAAAAGTGTGTAGTGTATGTTTAACATTAATACTCTTAGGTATAGATGTTGAGTTTGTTTTGAAAATCTTAAGAGATTTTTAAAAGTTTATGATGGAATGGTATCCTAAACAGGATGGTACTTCTACAGGATGAAGAGAATAATTGATAACTATCCCAAGATAGTAGTTCGGATTATCTCATAAATGAAAAATTTCAAGAATGAATTTAGATCATACCAATAAGGTGTTAAGATTTCGCTGAGTGGTAAGATACTATCATGTCTCTAGATTGTTTTAATGTATTCTGGTGGTTTATCGTGTTCATGTAGGAAATCAATCTAAACATAACCCTAGTACAACTATTCTCAGTATTTGAAAATTTTAAGTCGAATATAGTTAGTCAGACTATATTCCACTGTCCCTAGGTTAAATATAGGTGACTAGTCTATATTTAGCCAAGGTTCGATAAAATTTTCAAATACCTAAATTAGGTATACTTGTGATATGTCCGTTGGTTTTGGGAAACTGTTCACTAAACAAAGGCGATGTCAACCCTTAAGTTGCAAGTCCCGTCCATACAAAACTTGTAACGTATGTTTTCATATTCCATTGCATAGAAGATAGTAAGGGTAGGTACGTATGGAAAGGAAGTTTTAAGTAGTTCTAAAATAGAACATACTTGGCCAGGATCACGAACTTTTAATAATGAAGGTTTCATAAGAAAACTTTGATAAATGTAAAGCTGAACTTCAGCTTTTGTAGGTGATGGATTTGTTTGTCCTTTAGAAATCTCATATTTCTTGTTTTGAAATCGATAGATTGTGACGGGTTTTTGATATCATAAGAAATGATATTGATGATGTGATGGAATAATTCTAGAGACCATTTGCACAAAACATAATGTCTCAGAAGTAGGTTAGACCATTGTGCAATTCACAATGTCTGGGAAGTAGGTTAGGCCATTGTGCAATTTACAATGTCTGGGAAGTAGGTTAGGCCATTGTGTGACTCAAAACATTTGAGAAATGATTAAGACCATTGTATCATACAATGTCTTGGAAATGAATGAGACCATTGTATCTCACAATGCCTTGAAAAATGAATGAGGCCATTGTATCTGACAATGTCTTGGAAAATGAATGAGACCATTGTATCTCACAATGTCTTGTAAAATGAATGAGACCATTGTATCTCACAATGTCTTGAAAAAATGAATGAGACCATTGTATCTCACAATGTCTTGGAAAATGAATGAGACCATTGTATCTCACAATGTCTTGAAAAAATGAATGAGACCATTGTATCTCACAATGTCTTGGAAAATGAATGAGACCATTGTATCTCACAATGTCTTTGAAAATGAATGAGACCATTGTATCTCACAATGTCTTGAAAAAATGAATGAGACCATTGTATCTCACAATGTCTTGGAAAATGAATGAGACCATTGTATCTCACAATGTCTTGGAAAATGAATGAGACCATTGTAATTAGTTACAATGTCTTGGACATATAATGTTGGAGTAGGAACATGATTGGGAGAGTGTGGCTGTGCCGAAATGCCTTAGAATAGACATACACAGATCTGTTTAGTCCATTGTTTAGATAAATGATTGAAAATAAACTGAGTTTATATATCAATATACTAATGCTTACGGGGAAATGCTCAAAATGGGTATATATGAATATGCTAATATGTTTGTGAAGCATAACATGCTTACTAAGTCCATAATCGTCTGGAGGATGGAAGACACGGAGAGCGGAAGGCTATAAAATGTTTTTGTTTGTGATTGTAGTTATAGTTTAGGTCTCACTTAGACCCGTTTCTCTATAACCATGGCTCTGGTACCAATCTGTAACACCCCCAATTCATGGTTGCAGCGGAATTCGAACTGGGTGTTACTTGACGGCCCAATAGTCACAATAATAGAAAACGAACTCTAATTGAGTCGTTTTAAAAGATGTATCATTCAAATTATATAAATATCAGAGGTTACAAAATGAGGTCCCAATTGGTTCCATGTTTACAAATCACATTAAGTGAGTTTTTGAATGATAATAAAATTTATAGCCCTCTTGAGTATCCGTGCGCTTCCGTGCCATCCTTGATCGTCATGAACCTGAAATACATGCTTGAGAGGTCAACACAAAGGTTGAGTGATATTCATAGAGTTTGTTTAATCGTTTGAACACAATATGTTGGTAGTGTGAGTTATAGGCTCACACCAATGTTTGGAAAACAAAACAGGTAGGCTACGTTATTATACGCCCGGAACAGTTATTATACACTAAGCCTATGACACCATAACGTTAACGTATACCAATATCGATCGGCAGATTTATCCCGGTAGGTACTTTGCTAACATACCTAAATCTCGAATATTAATGCATTTGTTTGAACTTAGTCAATACAAATGGGATTCGTCAATCCCAATAGGCCTATTCACAATATTTGCGCTCACTATTGCTAGTGATTAAATGGTTCATAATAAGGGATCTCGGTTTAGCAAGGTTGGTACTTAGTGATAATAAAACATCGTCGTGAAGCGTACATTAGAAAGCATCGTGTTCGGTTAAAATAGCATGTATTCCCCCCAAGGGTTTGTAAAACAATTAAGTAATGGAAAGTGGGGCTATGAACTCACCTTAAGTAAGATAGCAAGTAATGAATGTAACGGTTGAATCGTGAAGGTTTCTACGAGCAACCTATAATCGAATGTTGCGACTTAAGTTCGGAGTAAAGAACATGAAGTAGTGCCTATATATATATATCTTGCATTTAGTCCATGATGTGGTATGATGTATATTGTATGTCCTTGAAAGAAAAGATTCATGAAACATGTATGTTTTGTATATCGTTTACTACCGTTCGGGCCGACATAATTCAGAAGTCATGTTAGTAAGCGTTCGAGGAGCCAGGACACTTTAACTCGTAAATCCACAACTCAACTCGACGGCTTACATAATGAACTCCTCACATGAGGCTCCCTACTATTGTAGTAGTTGATGAAATATATAGATATAAGTTTTGATCCGAAAGGTTACATGTCCGATATTTGAATAAACTTATGAAAGTTTATTTGTACATGAAGATTGTTATTAGGGATAGTTTCATAAGTCTTTGAATGACCATTTTCTCTTGGTAATATCTCATGGTTTCCTTTTAAGTGAAGTAGATCCAAATTGCTTGTTCATGTTATCGCCTAATTCATTGTTTCATGTTTACGCCTATGTAAGTTGTTATGGTCATTTTGTCATGGCCTAGCCATGACCCTTAGTCCTTGTTTCAAGGTCATGAGACACAACCTTGGCTCTATCCATGGTGGTGGTCTTGATTATAGGTCATAAGACCCCTTTGGTCTTCATAAACCATAACCTATATGTAATGACTTTGTCTAAAAATGGGCTGTTTAGAATTTGAAGAAATTTATCACTCGGAAAGCGTTTTCAGGGCTCGAGCTTCTTTGTACCCGAACGAAAACGTCGTTCCGGACAACTTTCGTGTTATAACTTTTTGATGAATCGGACCAGAAGTGGGACTTTCAAAACCCAAATTTGATCAGAATGGTATTTGTCAGTTTTGCCGGAAATCTTTGGTAACTTCAAATGGGCGTAACTTTTGACTCGTATACTCGTTTTGGGTGGTTCAAATTGCTATGGTTTCCTTGTTAAGTCCTCTACTACAATATGTAATGATCCAATATCATATTTTTACCATTTTGATCAGGTCTTACCAAGAAAGTCACTAGTTTGCTTGTTTTAGTAACTTGTTTTAACAATCAATAACAATAACTTGTTTTGGTCATTTTTATACATCATGGACATGATAACAAGACAATATATAGCACAAATAATATGTAAATAACATGAACATGATTATTTAACAAGAATCAAGTTAGGGTTTGGCTCACAACTTTTGGCTTTCAAAGATGAAAGGAAGTTAACATGTAAGGATAGGACTTTGATAGACTTGCTTCAACCCTTTTTCACTTCATGCAATCTTTCTACCCTTGGTATTCTTGAAAGATGGATGATGAAGGTTTAGGTGACTTGAGTGGATTCAAACTCAAGAGAAATCACCAAGTATATGAGGTTATGGAAGTGTTTTGATTATCTAAAAGAAACTAGGGTTTCAACCTTGAAGAATCACTTGAACCTTGCAAGAAATTGGAAGGAAATGAGCAAAGGATGGAAGGGTTTTGGGGGTTGGAGGTGCACGGCACAAAGAAGGGGGGAGGGGGCTTATATAGGGTCTTGAGGAGGTTAGTTTCATGGACTAGTCAACACTTGGTGAGCAAGTTCTACACATGTAAGGATCCTAGAGCACAAGTAAGGAGATTAAGCCACACAAGGGGTGACTCCCCCCCCCCCTATGGCGGTTCAACATGGATAAGGGGGGTGAGGTGTGCCTTGGATGATATTATCCAAGTTACTAGATGAGTTTTGACTCCGGGAAATGCCAATCGTAAATGATTAAGCCTCAAAACGTAAAACCGGGTGTCGTAAAATTATGAAACTTTAAAGTATTGTTAGACATGTCCATATACTCCATAATAAAATATAAAATGAGTGGTAGGTTCTATCGGGTGCCAAAACCCTGCTAAAAACTGGAAACACGGGTCTAAAACGCGTAATACGTAAAACGTACGAATATTGCGTAAAATTGAGAAAAGTAAAATGTTACTTTTCTAATATGATATAAATGATTTAAAATGACTTATAATGTCTAGACTGGGCTCAGTCTAGTGTCGGTTGGTGTTAAATGTCCTTTAGACATCAAACCGTAAGCCTAAAAATCAAGGAATGACTTATAAAATCAAGGAATGATTTTTGGTCAAAGGAGGAGGGAAAAATTATGTTGACTTTTTCTAATAAGTTTGAAAACTCAAAACGTCTTAGAAACTCGTTTTGTGGTCTAACGGTTAATCGCCCATTCGGTTAAGCGTGCTCATGTGAAAGTAGTACCGACTTGGGTGACCTGCCGGGAAGTCTTTGGTCATGTTTTTCTCAGTCACAATTAATTCTCAAATAAATCATGAGGGTGTCAAACATTTTTCTGATGCGTGGTCACTTAACGCGGTCGAGTTTCGTTGTACGTAGAATTTCTGAATGACGTTTTACCCTAAAACGTGTAATTCCTTAATAACTTTCACGAAAATGATCTGACGAATGTCAAACATTTAATTTGCCATGGAAATGATTTATCACTCGAGAATATCAAATAAAAATCAACTTTCGGGAAAGTTTCGGGAAAAATGAATAGTAAAAGTGAATAGTGAAATTTTCCGGGAATGGTAATTAACCTGAAATTGTGAATTGTTACACGATGTACCAGGGAACCCTAAAGAAGATGAGGGTCCCTGCGTAGATGCAGCAGGTAGTGCTGAAGTAGAAGCTGCAGGTGGCACAGTAGCTGAAAGCATGGCCATCTGGTAAGGATCATCAGATGCCATAGTAAACTGTGCGGGTAAAACCGGTGCAGTAAGAATATCCTCGACAACATCGGGCAAATGGGAGGCCATGGTCTGTGACAACGGCGTAGGGTAGGTGTAAGTGTTTCAAAACAACTAAATCACAACTCAACATACCATACTAAAAATCCTCATCAAATAATTCAAACATATAATTTCAATAAAGAGTTTCAAACACCGCATTACTAAAATGTTTATAAAACATATAGACCATATAATTCCTCGAAACGCCATCTTATTACTAAAATCCATAAACCTCAAATCATCTCAATAAATCCCAAATCTAACAATCATCTCAAATATCTCATAATACCTCAAATAATAGAAGATGCTTCGGCTTGGCGGGCTGGCGGGCGGTGGTCAAGGATCATTTTCTATAAAATATGGTTATAGTTTAGGCGTTTATTTACCTAGTTCTCTATAACCTTGGCTCTGATACCAATCTGTAACACCCCCAAAATTTGATACAGCGGAAGACTCAACAAGCTTTCGGGGTGCTACGGGGATTGGTATCCAACACAAGACAATATAGAACGAGATAAAGTAAACATAATAAAAACACAACCAAAACGGGGTTTTAAGGTTTACATTTATCCCAACATCATTCAGAGTCAGGCCCAAAATAACATAACAATAGGTCCAAAATTAATTATCAGAGTTTAGAAAAATAGATCCATAAACCATGAGCCACAGCCAAGCCTTCCATTCCAAGCATCCATATCATCACTTAATTACCTGAGAAAACGTGCTAAAAGTCAGCTTTCGCTGGTGAGATCATAGGTTTAAGTTCATCTAACAATATAGTGGACATATACGCAAAACGCTTGCTAGCTAGACTAAGGATTCGCTAAAAGCCTGCGGATACCCTCCGCTCCAACCTAACACACGGATACCCTCCGTTCTAACATAGATATTCGGGTAACCCCCGCAATATCATAAATACTCGGATAACCTCCGAAGTATTAATAACCTATAGGTGCACACTACAGTATCTAAATAAGCCAACCTTGAATAGTACACACAACAAATATGTGACTAAAGCTGACAATCCATCAATAATCAAATAAGCCAACCTTGAATAGTACACGCAAAAATGTCTGACTAAAGCTGACAATATATCCTAGTCCATACGCATAGCAAGTTTAGAAAGCATATAAAAGCGATAATAGTCCACATAAAATAATTTGCACGTTTCTCACCCCAAGTATTGAAAACATAGTTCAAGAGTAAAAAGTGGGGCTATGACTCACCTCAAGTCCAGAAAATAGCAAGAAGAAGTCGGTAGAAATAAGATGTATAGTAACTCACGAAACAGCAACTACGGACTTGGCACGACCTAACATTATTAACTCATTCAGAAATCATTTCCTCAAATTCAAAATATTCCCAAACCCGGACGAGAATCCGTTTTATTTCCGAAAATCCATTTCGCATTAGTTTGGTGTATTTACGTTTGGTATCCATACGGGTGGTGGGTCGACTCAAAATAAACCAAAAGGTCACACAAAGAATAATAAAATAAACTATGGATCTAATATTAGCCCAATATATCATTTAAATAAATCGCCGAAGTTTATCGAATCCGTCGATTTGATAATCCTCATATTTATTTACGTAACATACCGTTCCAAGATTACACCCAACCTAAAGCACATAGCACATAAATACTATATGGTAGATATCGTAGTTTAATAAATTCCTCATATATATCGTCAAATTGGCCAGATTTCCCAATATATACACTCGCAATTTATTACGCTTTACATATACCACAACCTATGGGCGTCGTGGGATACGATGCCCATTAATATATTCATTTCATATAGCCAAATAACCCGGTTCAACCCTACGGTTAAGTGGTTATTTAGGTATATAAAACGTTTATATTAATCGTCATATATCCGTGACAACACGAAAGTCACAAATAATAACTTACCTGGACTCGAGTGACAACGATTCCGCATAACTCGATAAGTTTACTCGTCATATATATAAAATAACATTTTATTTAATATTTAATAATTTGTCGAGAGTTTCTCGTTTTATAACACATTTTTATAATAATAATACGTTCAATAATATTACGCCACTTTCGTAGCCTAATATATATCTAATTGTATTATTTATAATACGACTCGTGATTATTATTATTAATATACGCGTCTATATAATTATATATCCGTTATTCACGTCTATATATTCATATAAACGTTTATATTATCAATAATTATTATTACGAGTTTTATTATTTACATTTTAATTGTAATAGTTATCGAGCTATACGAAATGGTCACATGTCCGAGTCATGACTCTCGGCTCATTGTCCAAGTCCAAAATAATAAGCAAATGCCATAACAATCAATATATCTCCGTCCAATCAATCCCAATCCACGTGCTACAACAATAGGGTTCGACTACGGCACCCGACTAACCTATCTCCGTCAATCTAAGTGACTGTCTCACAATCGGTCCCCAATCACACTTTTCGTCAACAACTCCACAATACCAAATACCCATTGTCGAAACCAAACGTGGTCTCGACCCACAAGTATTCGGTCGAAATATTCAACCAATGCCGAATCAAAACCAAGTTACCAATACAAGTCATAAGTAAATAATTATAACCAAGTCACATTCGGGTTGGTTTACCAAGCCAAACCCGGGTCTATACGACTCAATTGAGTCGCGGTCCATACCACGAGCACAAAGGCTCGAACCAAACATAAAAGTAATCAAATAGGCTCCAACGAGCACCACAATTTAGCCAATCGACCCATAAGGGTCTCGGCATCAAAAATGAGTCAAAGAAGACTCGACCAAGAACCATCTTGGTCTCGGAAAAAGCTCAAACGAGCCAACCAAAACTGTCCCAAACACTATCTTGGGTCGCGACATCAACAACAACAATCGACCAAAAAAAATCAAGACTCAATCGAGTCTAGTCAAACTCCCAAGCAAACAATCATGAAAACCAAGATTCCAAGGTCACAACAAGAAGGATAACGAGCCACATGGCTCGAACCCACATCAATCCGTGAGTCCAAGACTCACGGTTCGTTCGACCCCATGAGATATCACCAAGACCCGGATACCAAACTCATTCTTAATATCAAAAATCATTATTTCCCAACATAATATTTCGATTTCCCATCAAAAATCATCCGTGTAGCAACGGATTGGTCACCATATCGAGGTACCCAAGGTACCAACACGAGCTCACTCACCTTCTTGAACCTCCAAACGTGCGGATCTAGTGAAAATAATAATAACTCGACCGGATCTTTAAAGATTCCGTGATGTTAAGGGATGTTTTAGGGTGCGTATGATATACCAAAAGAAAGAGGATGAAACGAGGAGTAATATGGTGGTGTTTGTTTGGTGTTGAGGGTGGCGGTGCGACGGCGGTGGCCGGCCAAAGATGAGCGGCGGCTAGGGTTTAGGTGGTGAGGGAGAAAAGAGAGAGATGAGGTGTGAGGTGTTGGTGTTGTTGTGTTGCTTATGAACCGAAAACCACAAGGACCCTTGTAGTTAACTCTTTTCTTTTCTTTTTTTTTATAAAATGTTAATAATAATAATAATAATAATAATAATAATAATAATAATAATAATAATAATAATAATAATAATAATAATAATAATAATAATAATAATAATAATAATAATAATAATAATAATAATAATAGTAATAATAATATTACTAATGGTGTGGAGCGGGTAACGTGGGTAAATGTAAAACATGTGGCCCGAACCCGAACTCATTTCAAAACTTCAATATTTCCCGAAAACATCTCGTAAATAATTATATATAGTCGGACTCGTAAGACGAATCATAAAATCTTTCGTTAGGTAAACCTAGTGCCAGAGTCAACGTAGTACCAGTGAGAATTTAAGAATACATCACCGAGCATTAAATCAAAAATGAATTATGAACATAATTCACGAATTCCATAACATCTTTAATTATAAATATCCATAAAATAGGTCTTACAAGTTCGTTGTGAAATAAAATTTCAAATAAAAATTATAAACGAACTTTAACGTAATGCGGGTTTTTAAAATAACTCCCTAAACTGCCGGTTGTCACATATTAAAAATAGTATAATTTTGCTAACAACATCGTAATTCTTGACTGTAATATGAATGGTAAAAAGTAAAAACATAAACATTTTAATTTGCATTTATATTGGCATACAAATTAGATCTCAAAATACAGTCTATTTATGTCTCCTTTTAAAGTATAAAACAAAATGTCACTTAATCTAATAAAAGTACAATCGGATCACGAGTATTTACACCATCATTTATTCATCTAACAACACTATTTTGTTTTTCCAGCATGTTTTTCATGTTTATTATATGGTACGTTTCGAAACAAGTTACTAAGTTAATCCTTTATGGAAGATAGATTATTTGTTGTAAATAATGTCTAATTACATCGGCTTATACTTTGAGTTCAATTTCATTAAATTTAGACATTACTCTTTAAAAGTATTTTCTAAACTTTTGTAACGTTAATATTTTACGAAACATTTAGATTGATGGGAAAACTTTGACCTCGTACATACATCTTTTTATTATGGCAACCTAGCCCGAGAGGTCGAGACAGTGCACCTGTTAAATTAATATAGAATATGCTTCTGTGTAAATCTAGTTTATGTATATAAAGCCAAAAATTTATATCCAAACAACTACTTTGGCAACTTTTATTTGAAAGTTATTGTTGACTAATTGGAACGAATATGAAAGGCCAAATGAAAGCAAATATGACCGGGATGGGCAACAAGCCAACAATAATTGTGATTCATGGGCCACACAATCACTTCTACTATTTTGATTCTCTACTGAATCAAGCATGTTCTAGATTTGATCCATGTTTTTTTTTTTTTTTTTTTTTCTTTCTTTCTTTCTTTCTTTCTTTCTCTAGACTATGTTTGGCACAAAGCTTTTTAGATCACTTTATTTAATGTGCATGTGGGTACGTAATGTATGGTCTTTAGTGACCATATTGGATCATGAAGCAAGAAAAACTTAACTGTAAACTTAATTTTCACACTTAATATAAGAAAAGTAATAGCCTACTTAATTTTCACATCATGAGGGCATGCAGGCTACTTGAAACCTTGTTATAATGGGTAATTTTTTATTTGGATTATAATGCAAGAACACTCAATGTATAAATTCTTTTTTCACATCAGTACATGCTACAAACATTTGTTTGTTATCTATTACATTGAAAAATGTATAAATTCTTTTTTCTTGCTTTATGGTAAATTATTTCTTTTGGCCAAGCGTCAAACATACTATTTTAAGTTACTATTTTATCAATCAATCAAATAATTCTTCAAGCAAGGAGACTATTTATAATCCAACTAAAACTGTAAGATAAAGAAAGGTGAAACTTTAACTCCAAAATTTGATGCAAGTTGTGTAAAAATAAAGTCAAAATCAGATTAGTCATATTCTTTATAAGACAGCATTTGAAGCCTAGCATTGAATCTCCTCTTTTTTTTTTTTTTTTTTTTTTTTTTTTTTTTTTTTTTTTTTTGCTTATAAAATCAGTAGCAAATAAGTCGACCAAATGGAATCAAGTATCTCTTCAATAACTAGTGTGTGGTTTCTGTTAAGGTTATAAGATGGGAGATAATCATGCCTATAAATACCGACCCTTAAAGGAATGATTACAGCGGAAAAAAAATGCCATTAAAGTTTGATGCAGGGACTGAGCTTTGCTTTGGGGATACATCCTCCTAGTGCAACCCTTCAAAGAACTGATGGAATGATAACGCCCCCAGAAAAGGTTTAACTTTGCACGAGCATTTTGATACGTCTAATGAAAGACCAACCATGACTAAATTTGACACAATTCCTAGTTCTATTAAATGTAGAATTACAGTAGTAAAAAGGGTTAAAAAAACACGAGTGATCCATTTTTCTTTTCAAACTAACTGCCATTGTTTATGAATATGCAATAGCAATGCGCTTGCATAAAATGAACAACATACATGTTCATTTGTCTCGTTTTAGTCATCATACTTCATGTCTGGTTTGGGTCATTTTTGACCCATTTTGTTTCTAGCTAAGTTTTCAAAGCTTATCCATTAGATTTGTTAAATATAAAGCACAATTCAACCAATTTTTAAGTTAGTGAGTTGTAAATTTGCTTAATCATACACAATGTAGTGTTTCTTTGGCAGCAAATAAAAAGGCTGTATAAAAAATCGTCATGCGAGACAACAAGATGCCGAATACCACTCGATCCCATTATCATAATCACTGAAACCATGGGAATAAATAAGTGAGTACCCTTCAGAAGACTCACTCGTTCATGATTATGTGAATTCCACTCGAGTCATCTCGAACATCTTGAATTTGGCAAAACATACTAATCCTGTGGCTAAGATGACACTAGCAGTAAATAAACGCCTCAGTGGCGAAAGTATTTGACAAAAACTGTGTGGACACGATTTAAAATTCTATCAAGTTGAAGAGATAAAGAATATGTGGAAGCTATGCCCAACCCATAAGATGGGTTAGAAAGTTTTTCGACAAAGACTTGGTACTGACTATCATTTACTCTTTGCCATTGACTTGAAATATTAGAAGGTTTTGTGTATGCATATATACGTGATCATTACCAGTTATATATCATATGATTAACCTTGAGTACTTACTTTTGAATTTTGACGATCAAACGAGCATCAACAATGTGTCCAACTTCCTCCAAAAATCTTACTTTTCATAAAAATTTCACTTATGTGTTTATAATGCTCGTTTTCGTGTTATGTAAAGTGTCTGCTAATGATTTCCAGAAATCATTAGAAAGAAAAGCTTTGCTTTCAACGAATTGGTTTAAGGATATAAATGCTTCTTCAGATCATTGTACTTGGCATGTAATCACTTGCAAAGCGGGAAGTGTTATTTCAATATACTTTCCCTGTGGTGATAATGAAGATCTAGGCGATCTGGGAAGTCTTGACTTAGCTTCATTGCCAAACCTTGAGGAGCTTGATATTCATAACTGCAAGCTTAAAGGAAGCATTCCGGAGCAGATTGGTTTGCTATCAAATTTAACACAGCTTTCGCTGTATAGTAATCATCTCACAGGTACATTACCTGCCTCGTTTGCCAATCTCACCCGTTTGGAAAACCTTGATCTTTCTAATAACTATATCACAGGTGTTTCGTTTGCCAATCTCACCAGTTTGTACAACCTTGATCTTTCTAATAACTATATCACAGGTGTTGTTTCGTTTGCCAATCTCACCCGTTTGGGAGACCTTGATCTTTCTAATAACAAACTCACAGGTGTTTCATTTGCCAATCTCACCCATTTGGGAGACCTCAATCTTTCTAATAACTATCTCACAGGAGTTTCGTTTGCCAATCTCACCGGTTTGTACAACCTTGATCTTTCTAATAACTATATCACAGATGTTTCGTTTGACAAGTTCACCAGTTTGCACAACCTTGATCTTTCTAATAACTATATCACAGATGTTTCGTTTGACAATTTCACCAGTTTGTACAACCTTGATCTTTCTAATAACTATATCACAAGTGTTTCGTTTGCCAATCTCACCCGTTTGGAAAACCTTGATCTTTCTAATAACAATATCACAGGTGTTTCATTTGCCAATCTCACCCGTTTGGGAGACCTTAATCTTTCTAATAACTATCTCACAGGTATAGTACCTGTTTTGTTTGCCGGTCTCACCCGTTTGGAATACCTTGATCTTTCTAATAACAATTTAACTGGCATTCTCCCAGCTCAGATTGCGGGTTTGAAGAATATGTATAAACTAGATCTTAGTCGAAATAACTTTATTGGTCAAATTCCTTCATCGTTTGGTTCCATGGTTTATCTCACCAACCTGGACCTGAGCGCAAATCAACTGAATGGATCAATCCCACCTGCACTTATAACTAACTTGCATAAGCTTGAAACGTTGGACCTGCGTAATAACAATCTTGATGGTCCAATTCCCTCAAGAGCTAATTTACATGTTTCCTCCACAAGTTTAAGATACCTCAATCTTTCTCATAATAATTTCAATGTTATTATTCCGTCTCAGCTAGTGAAGTTGAGAAATTTGACTACTGTGGATCTTAGTCGAAACCAATTCATGGGTCTGATCCCTTCATATCTTGATTCCATGGCCAATCTCACCTACTTGTCCTATCTTTCATTTCGTGGGAATCTACTCACTGGTAAGTTACCAGTTTCGTTAACAAATCTTACACAATTAGAAAACCTTGATCTTAGTCGAAACAACTTTACAGGATTCATCCCACCATCTTTTGGATCCATGGCCAATCTCAATGTTCTCGACTTGAGCGACAACAATCTTGATGGTTCAATTCCGTCGAGTTTTGGTAATCTAAGCCAACTGCAATTTTTAAACCTTGCCATGAATTCTATAAGTGGGCCTATTCCCCTAGATTTAGCATATTTGTGGAAGTTGGGACATTTTGACGTTCATCATAATCGTCTTGTGGGTGCTCTCCATCCAGAATTTTGGAAGCTCTCAAGTGTTTCTTTCCTTGATTTATCATCAAATAAGTTATCAGGAAACATGTCGTTTAGTGATCCCTGTTCTCTTTTATATCTAAACCTTTCTCGGAATCTGATGGGGGGCGTTATCACAACTGTGCGTGGTTGCAGAAACTTAGAATCATTGGACATTAGTGGTAATCATTTTGTTGGAGAAGCACTTAATCACTGCGACTTCCCAGATTTATTTCTGTTAAATCAGTCTCAGAATCATCTTACTGGAGAAATGGTCTGGTCATCCAATAATTTGAGAAGTGAAAAATCAGCTTGCAATGAACATAAGCGAAGAAAACAGCACGTACCACGTTTGACCGTTTTTGTTCCCATTATCGTTGGACTTTGCTTCTTAGTGGTTGTGTATTTCTTTTACAGTCGTAAAAAGGCTACCACTAACAAAATACAGCCTGAAATCACAAAACATGGAGATGTGTGCACGATAATGAATTATGATGGAACAATTGCATATGAAGACTTCATCACAGCTACAGAGGATTTTGACCTCAAATACTGCATTGGAACTGGTGGCTATGGTAGTGTTTATGAAGCAAAACTGCCTAGCGGTAAAACATTTGCTTTGAAAAAACTTCACCGGTATGAAGCTAAGCAACCAGCATTCGACCAGAGTTTCAAGAATGAAGTCCAAGTGTTAACTAACCTGAGGCACAAAAGCATTGTCAAACTCTATGGGTTCTGTTTGCATAATAGATGCCACTTCCTTGTATATGAATACATGGAAAAAGGGAGCCTATTTTGTGCATTGAGTGACGATGAATTAGCTGTTGAAATGGATTGGAATCAGCTTACATGCATCACGATTGCAATCAGCCTATAGTTCATAGAGACATATCAAGCAAAAACATTCTTCTAAACTCGGAAATGGAA
The DNA here is from genome assembly GCA_030686995.1 of Artemisia argyi. Classification (NCBI taxonomy): domain Eukaryota; kingdom Viridiplantae; phylum Streptophyta; class Magnoliopsida; order Asterales; family Asteraceae; genus Artemisia; species Artemisia argyi. The sequence continues at coordinate 208,720,840 of CM060684.1, read as the reverse complement.
GAATTTGTTGCTGACTTTGGAGCAGCCAGGCTGCTTGACCCCGATTCATCCAACCAAACAGTCATCGCAGGAACTTTGGGATACATTGCTCCAGGTAGTTCCTTCTACACTCCGTTATGCTTCTTAAGTTTAATTACGTCTAGCTAGTAGCAACTAAACTTTGCTAACATTTATTTTTTTTTTTTATTTTTTTTTTGTATGTGATCATTTAGAACTTGCATATAGCATGATTGTGAACGAAAAATGTGACGTGTATAGCTTTGGAGTGGTGGCACTTGAAACAATTGGAGGGAAACATCCCGGAGAGCTTCTTTCATACTTCAACTCTTCTAGCAGCCAAGGTACTGTTGGTATTTTAGTGTAAAATAGATTGAGTTTAATATACATATAAGGGTCGACACTTATATGAATATTAACTGGACTAACGGGGGTTCCAAGGGGGCGGTAGCCCCCTTGGTGGGGGTTCGGGGGCAACGCCCCTGAGAGAAGCAGGGTCCAAGGGGCGGCAGCCCCTGGCAGGGTCCAAGGGGCAGCGACCTGGAAATTTTTTTATTTCCACTAAGTTGCTATGTCAAAAATTCCTCAGAAAATTAAATTTTCGGAAATTGAGGGACTAATTTTGACAATTTGAGACCTTGAAACTGCCTAAAGGCAGTTAACCCTAAAACATTTTATCACTAAAACGGTTCTTAGGAACAGACACAGAAAAATAGACAGAAACGATTCTGATTGCAACCATAACAACATACACAAACTTGAATCAATTAGATTTTATCCGATTGTTAATTGGTATCCACTCCAATTAATCGATCTGAAAACGTTTTCTCGTGACTTCTAATTGCTATCAGGATACCCATTACCCCATAACTACAACAGGTACAATGTTGGAAAGTATATTGGACCAGCGTCTCTCTTACCCAACAGACAGGCTGATAGAAAAGGAAATTTTGCGTGTTTGTCATGTGGTACTAGCATGCATACTCACAGATCCAAAGGCTCGGCCAACATTGAGAGAAGTTTCACAGGAACTATCACGTTGAGGGTATTATTCAGTCAATCTCAAAGCTTCATCATATCCTAAGTAGACCTGAACAGCTACACTTTTGAAGTTCTGCATATTGGTATAATATATTTAATTTTTTAAATATAAATGAAGTATTACGTTTAAGAAAATTTATTTCGTCATTTTTGGTCTTCTATAAAGCGATTTGTATAACATGTACTCGATTAGCCTGTGTCTGTGCCTGCCCGTTTTGCCATTATAAGTTGTATATTATTCAAAGAATGGTGGTGATCTTGTTGCCGTAAATCAGTCTCCATAACTTTGCAATTAATCTCCATCACTTTTCCCCACCAATTAAAACATGCCTAAAAAGTCTTCCCAACTATTCCTTTCTCATGTTTAGTGCTTGTCTCCTCTAAAAAATGAATTCCTTTCTTTTTGTAAAACACATTAGTTTACAACAACTTTGGGCCTTTTTGCAATATATTGTTTCATTTTGTCTTGTGTTAGTCATTATACTTTTGTGCATCTAGAGTTAGTAAAAAATGGCCTTTTTGCAACAACTTTGGGCCTTTTTGCAATATACTGTTTGGTTCATTTTTTGACTCGTTTTGTTCCTAGCTAAGTTTTCAATGCTTATCCTCTTGACTTGTTAATTACAAAAACAAAATCAGCCAAGTTTTAACTTTTAAGTTAGCTAATTGTATATTGAGCTCTACTATATGTCCAAATTTGCTTAATCATAAACACTGTAGTGTTTCTTTGGCAGCAAATTAAAAGACCGATTATTAGAAAAACTAATCACTTGTATAAAAAATCGTACATGCGAGACAACATTATGTGAATCCCACTTGAGTAATCTTGAACATCTTGAACACAATCATGCTATATGCAAGTTCTATATGATCACATATACCAAGTTATTGTTAGTGAAGATCTAATGACTTGTAGATATAAAATTAAGAAGCATAAGAACATGTATACATAATTAACGTACCTGGGGCAATGTATCCTAAAGTTCCAGCGATTACTGTTTGGTTAGATGAATCAGGATCAAGCAATGGCTGCCCCAAAGTCGGCAACAAATCCTTCCATTTCCGAGTTCAAAAGAATGTTGTTACTTGATATGTCCCGATGAACGATAGGTGGATTGCAATCATGATGCATGCAAGCCAGAGCATGTGCGACATCTTTTATAATATTCACCCTCTTCATCCAATCCACTTTAACAGCAAGTTCATCATCGCTCAACGTGCAAAATAGGCTCCCCTTTTCCATGTATTCATATACAAGGAAGTTGCATTTGTTATGCACACAAAAACCGTAAAGTTTCACAATATTTTTGTGTCTTAAGTTGGTTAACACTTGGACCTCATTTTTGAAACTCTGGTTAAATATTGGTTGCTCAGCCTCAAACCGATGGAGTTTTTTCAACGCAAAAGTTTTACCGCTAGGTAGTTTTGCTTCATAAACACTACCATAGCCACCAGTCCCAATGCAGTATTTGAGGTCAAAATCCTCTGTGGCACTGATGAATTCTTTATATGCAATTGTTCCATCATAATTCAATATCGAGCACACGTTTCCATGTTTTATAATTTCTATATGTATTTTATTTTCGGTAGCCTTGTGACAATGGTAGCATACATAACCAAGAAGCAAGAAGCATATCCCAACAATGACCGGAAGAATAATGGCCGAATGGTGGACTAGTTTGTTACTTTGCTCATGTTGTGTGAAATGATTATGAGACTCATTTAAGAATTCCAAATAATAAAATTCCCATTGACTAAGTGATTCTCCATCAAAATTATTACTACTAAGGTCCAAGTAGTCTAATTCATTGCAAAATTTTAGTGTTGTGACGACTCCAGTCATATGATTTCTAGATAGGTCTAGATGCTTTAAACTACATGGAGTATGAAATGACAAGCCTCCTGACAAGTGGTTTGATGACAAATCAAGATAAACGAGTTGTGGTAACATTCCAAATTCAGGATGAACAGGACCCACAAGACTGTTATGATTTAGGTCGACATGCTCTATGTTCATCAAGTTTGTTATATATCTAGAGGAATGATGCCACTAATGTTATTCGTGTCAAGCTTTATAATTTTCAGTGCACTTGGATTATGAAAACTTGATAGAATAGGACCACTGAGATTGTTGTCACCAAAGTTCAGTACCTCTAAGTTTTGCAAGTTACTTAGTTCTTGTGGGATGGAGCCATTTAGTTTGTTTGTTCTCAAGTCCAGAAGGGCAAGATTAAACATGGAACCAAGAGATGAAGGGATAGGACCAATAAAATAGTTTCGGCTAAGATCCAGGTAGGTGAGATCAACCATGGAACCGAGAGATGAAGGGATGGGACCAGTAAAGTTGTTTCGACTAAGATCCAGGTAGGTGAGATCAACCATGGAACCAAAAGATGAAGGAACGGGACCAGTAAAGCTGTTTCGACTAAGATCCAGGTAGATGAGATTAACCATGGAACCAAGAGATGAAGGGATAGGACCAATAAAATAGTTTCGGCTAAGATCCAGGTAGGTGAGATCAACCATGGAACCAAGAGACGAAGGGATGGGACCAGTAAATTTGTTTCGACTAAGATCCAGGTAGGTGAGATCAACCATGGAACCAAAAGATGAAGGAACGGGACCAGTAAAGTTGTTTCAACTAAGATCCAGTTGGGTGAGATTGACCATGGAACCAAGAGATGATTGGATGGGACCAATAAATTGGTTTTGACTAAGATTGAGATATGACAAACTCTTCAAGTTCCCTATCCAAGATAGGATAGTACTCGTGAAATTGTTTCCAGAAAGATCAAGTTCTACTAATTTGGTAAGATTAGTGAGTGAAACAGGTAACGTACCGCTTAGATTGTTCCCACGAAGTGAAAGATGGGTTAGATTTGATAGCATACCAATGTGTTCTGGAATGCTTCCTTCTAAGCGGCAGCTTTCAATAACCATGCGATCAAGGTTCGGAAATGAAGAAAAGCTAAGGTTTCCGAGATCATGAGGAAATTCATAATAATAGTTACCACAATTAAACTCTACTGGAATGACAACACTTCCTGCTTCATTGCAAGTGATTTCGTACCAAGTGCAATGATTTGAAGCATTTATACCCCGCCAATCCGCTAGAGCCTTTGCTTCTAACGATTTGTTGAAATTATTAGCATTCGTAAGCGCTAATACAATAAGAAGGATCATAAGCAAATAAGTAAAAATGCGCATATGATCACATGTAATAACATTCTTGAAGGTAATAGACAACATTATTAATGTTTGTTTATTTATCAAAAACTACTGAAAATTAATCATGATATGTTAGTATATATTCATGCACAAAATCCTTTATTTTTCCAAGTCAATAGCATAGAGTAAACGTTAGTCAATAACAAGTTTCTTTGTGGAAAATTTCTAACCCATCCTAAGGGTTGGGCTTAGCTTTCACCTTAAAACAAGTGGTTCATGTATTTTTTTCAGCTTTTGTAGTTTTATCTTTTATTACAAAAAGACTTTGTTATTAGCAAAAAAGTATCTTCTATAAACAATATAGTTTCCATTCCAAGTATGAGACTTATAATAATCTATTATTGTGAATTTATATTTTTTGTCTTTTTACTCAAGGAATTTAACCACAGTAAACAACTATTTCATGATTATGGCATGAAAATGTTCAATTTCTCAAACATCTTCATAATTTAATGCTTTAGATATGAGATTTCATAAAGCTTTAAGAGGTCTACCAAAAGATTTATAAGTTGGTCACATGAGTCAATTGCGAGTTTATTACACGATATTGTACATTGATCTCATCTCTAAATTATAGCTAAGTGAGCATTTAGTGCTCTTTCTTTATTACTAACAACCTTATATGTGCAAGTTCTCATGCACTTAATTTCGAAAAAGTTGATTACTTTAATAAAAACACCTACATCATTTTAAGTTATTGGACCAAGACTTCACAAATGAAAATCTTTAAAAATTGGGCTATCAAACACGTTTGGGCGATGGGTTACTTCTCATAAAGCCCACCACCACAACAACTATAAAGTGAATCGTAACCCTAAAAACTAAAAACTAACGCATGCACAACAACACGTTACAATCATCAAGTAGGTATTATATTCATTCATAGTCAAGTTTAGTATTTTCACTTTATCAGATCGATGAATGTTGTGTGTGTACGTGTTGATCTTGCTGATTTGGAATTGTTTTTTAATAGCTGTTGTTGTTTTCATGAATATGTTATGCATATTTAGCAATTAGTACAATGTTATTTTTCGGTATTATAAGCGTAGTGTCATTCATCCATGCATCACCACTGCAAATAGTAAATTCCTGATCCTATATACAAATATGGCTAGTAATTTAAGATCAGATTTAAACATATATTTTGGTGTGAGTTTCTTAAATGAACAACACCTTTCAACAATAACACTTAAAAACATGATGTCACAACTTTAGAAGCAAAAACGAACGAGAGCAAAAGCAACACAAGACATATTTTGTTCTTACGTCTTCATTCATTCTGTAGATGGAATCATCATAAATCTTCAACATGTACCATGAGTTCAGCACCAAACTTATTCAAGTCAAGCCAACCAAACATAAAAAATTGCAGTAAATATATTATAGTATCTACAAGTAGAAAGCAAAAACATGATGTAGGAGAAAAACTTAAAAAGTGGAGGAATATTTTCACATGTTGCCGTAAATCAATCTCCATAATTTTCACATGTTGTTGACTTGGTGTGGAGGAAGCAAACCATCACTTTTCTCCACCAATTAAAACATGCCTAAAAAGTCTTCCCAACTATTCCTTTCTCATGTTTAACAGTTATGCTTGTCTCCTCTTAAAAATGAATTCCTTTCTTTTTGTAAAACATATTAGTTTACAACAACTTTGGGCCTTTTTGCAATATACTGTTTCATTTTGTCTTGTGTTAGTCATTATACTTTTGTGCATATGGAGTTAGTAAAAAATGGCCTTTTTGCAACAACTTTGGGCCTTTTTGCAATATACTGTTTTGTTCAATTTTTTACTCGTTTTGTTCCTAGCTAAGTTTTCAAAGCTTATCCTCTTGACTTGTTAATTACAAAAACAAAATCAGCCAAGTTTTAACTTTTAAGTTAGCTAATTGTATATTGAGCTCTACTATATGTCGAAATTTGCTTAATCATGAACACTGTAGTACTGTTTCTTTGACAGCAAATTAAAAGACCGATTATTAGAAAAACTAATCACTTGTATAAAAAATCATACATGCGAGACAACATTATGTGAATCCAACTTGAGTAATCTTGAACATCTTGAATTTGCTTCATTTGTTTACTTTTGAAGTAAAAAAGATTAATAATGTGGTGTTATTATTGGATAAGATGACACTAACAGTAAAGGCCCCAGTGGCCAAATTATTCAAAAAAGCTTTGTGGATGGGTTAGAATTTTTTCACAAAGAAACTTGTTATTATTCACTGACGTTTTCTCATTAAGCTCCATTATTAATCTGGAGTGTTTTTGAGTTTAACAATCAAACAAACATTAATAATGTGTCCTATTTCCTTCAGAAATCTTACTGTTCATATGCACACTATCACTTACGTGCTTATGATGTTCATTTTCATGTTAGCAAAAACCAGTGCTAATGATTTCAATAAATCTAGAGAAGCAAAAGCTTTGCATGCAACTAATTGGTGGGGAGATAGAAATGCATCTTCAGATCATTGTAATTGGCCTCATATTAGTTGCAATGAAGACAGAAGTGTCATTTCAATAGACTATTTCTGTGATGATAATGAAGATCTAGGCGATCTGAGAAGCCTCGACTTCGCTTCATTTCCAAAAATTGAGAGACTTTCTATTGACAAATGCAAGCTTAATGGGAGCATCCCAGAGCAGATTGGTTTGCTATCCAACCTAACATCTCTTTCGCTTTATAGTAATCATCTCTCAGGTACATTACCTGCCTCGTTTACCAATCTCACCCATTTGAAATACCTTGATCTTTCTGATAACTATCTCACAGGTGAAATACCTGTCTCGTTTACTAATCTCACCCGTTTGGAAAACCTTTCTCTTTCTGATAACTATCTCAGAGGTGAAATACCTGTCTCGTTTACCAATCTCACCCGTTTGAAATACCTTTTTCTTTCTAATAACTATCTCACAGGTAAATTAACTGTCACGTTGGCCAATCTCACCCATTTGAAATACCTTGATCTTTCTGATAACTATCTCACAGGTAAAATACCTATCTCGTTTGCCAATTTCACCCGTTTGGAAAACCTTTATCTCTCTAAAAACTATTTCACTGGTATTCTCCCAACTCAGATTGTAAGTTTGAAGAATTTATATCATCTAGATCTTAGTCGTAACAACTTTATTGGTCAAATCCCTTCATCTTTTGGTTCAATGGTTAATCTCACCAACCTGGACCTTCACGCAAATCATCTGAATGGATCAATCCCAGCTGCACTTATAACTAACTTGCATAAGCTTGAAACGTTGGACCTGAGTTATAACAATCTTGATGGTCCAATTCCCTCAAGAGCTTATTTACATGTTTCCTTCACAAGTTTAAGAGACCTCCAACTTTCTCATAATAATTTCAATGTTTTTATTCCATCTCAGCTAGTGAGGTTGCGGAATTTGGTTACGGTTGATTTGAGTCAAAACCAGTTAATGGGTTCGATCCCATCATATCTTGGTTCCATGGCCAATCTCACCAACCTAACCTATCTTTCATTTAGTGGGAATCTACTCACAGGCAAGTTACCAGTTTCGCTAACCAATCTTACAGAATTAGAAAACCTTGATCTTAGTGGAAACAGCTTTACGGGTTTCATCCCACCAGCTTTAGGATCCATGGCCAATCTCAATTTTCTCGACTTGAGCGACAACAATCTTGATGGTCCAATTCCGTCAAGTTTTAGCAACCTAAGCCAACTGCAATTTTTAAACCTTGCCATGAACTGCATCAGTGGATCCATTCCCTCAAGTTTTGGCAGTCTAAGCCACCTGCAATATTTAAACCTTGCCATGAATTCTATCAGTGGTCCTATTCCTCTATATATAGCATATTTGATGAAATTGGGACATTTAGACCTTCATCATAATCGTCTTGTAGGAGTTATTCATCCAGAATTTGGGAAGATCCCGTATCGTCATTACCTTGATTTATCATCAAATCAGTTGTCAGGAAACATGTCATTTGGTAATCACTGTTCTCTTGTGCATCTAGACCTTTCTTGGAATCTGATGATGGGCAATATCTCAAGTGTATGTGATTGCAGAAACTTAGACTACTTGGACATTAGTAGTAATCATTTTGTTGGAAAAGCACTTAATCAGGGCGACTTCCCAAATTTATTGTTTTCCAATCAGTCTCAGAATCATCTTAATGGAGAAATGGGTTGCCATTATCTGACAAATGGACAATCAGAAACCAAAGAACATAAGCGAGGAAAACAACACGTACCCCGTTTGACTGTTTTTGTTCCCATTATCGTTGGACTTTGCTTCTTAGTGGTTGCGTATTTCTTTTACAGTCTTAAAAAGGCTACCACAAAGAAAATTCAGCTTGAAGTCACAAAGCGTGGAGATGTATGCTCGATATTGAATTATGATGGAACAATTGCGTATGAAGACTTCATCACAGCTACAGGGGATTTTGACCTTAGATACTGCATTGGAACTGGTGGCTATGGTAGTGTTTATAAAGCAAAACTGCCTAGCGGTCAAACATTTGCTTTGAAAAAACTTCACCGGTATGAAGCTAAGCAACCCGCATTCGACCAGAGCTTCAAGAATGAGGTCCAAGTGTTAACCAGCCTAAGACACAAAAGCATTGTGAAGCTCTATGGGTTTTGTTTGCATAACAAATGCAAATTCCTTGTATATGAATACATGGAAAAAGGGAGCCTATTTTGCGCTTTGAGTGACGATGAATTGGCTATTGAAATCGATTGGATGAAGAGGGTGAACATAATCAAAGATGTAGCCCATGCTTTAGCTTACATGCATCACGATTGCAATCTGCCTATCGTTCATAGAGACATATCAAGCAACAACATTCTTCTAAACTCGGAAATGGAAGGATTTGTTGCTGACTTTGGAGCAGCCAGATTGCTTGACCCCGATTCATCCAACCAAACAGTCATCGCAGGAACTTTGGGGTACATTGCTCCAGGTAGTACTTCTACACACTCTTATGCTTCTTAAGTATAATTACGTCTAGCTAGCAGCAGCTAAACTTTGCTAACATTCTTTTTTGTATGTGATCATTTAGAACTTGCATATAGCATGATTGTGAACGAAAAATGTGACGTGTATAGCTTTGGAGTGGTGGCACTTGAAACAATTGGAGGGAAACATCCTGGAGAGCTTCTTTCATACTTTAACTCTTCTACCAGTCATGGTACAATGTTGGAAAATATATTGGACCAGCGTCTCTCTTACCCAACAGACAGACTAATCGAAAAGGAAATTCTGCGTGTTTGTCATGTGGCATTGGCATGCATCCTCACAGATCCAAAGGCCAGACCAACCATGAGAGAAGTTTCACAGGAACTATCGCGTTGAGGGTATTATTCAGTGTATCTCAGAGCTTCATCGTATCCCAAGCAACCGCAATATGTACTTTTCCTGGCCAATCTGCATATTGTTACAATAATTTGTCAGGAGTATTGTTATATATAAACATTCTTACGATGTTTATCTCATTTCAAATTCAATAAAATATTGGTCTTAATTATATGAATGATCTGATTAATGACTTTATGATATCTCCTTAACTGCATTGATTCTATATTGAACAAACAACTAAGCAGGTTGTTACAATAATTTGTGAGGAGTATTGTTATATATAAACATTCTCACACTTGATTGGTCTAACACCAAATGAATGTTGGATAGTTTCCATTCCAAGTATGAGAAGCATAATATTAGACAACTATTTCATGATTAATTGATTATTTGGCATGAAAATGTCCAATTTCTCAAACATCTTCATAGTTTAATGCTTTTGAGTTATATGAGATTTTATAAAGCTTTAAGAGGTTTACCAGAAGATATATGAGTTGGTCACACAACTCAATTATATACCTTTTTAAAAGTGTGCTGTAATGGATGTCCTAAGCATAAATGAAAAAAAAAATGATGATAAATGGTTGCTACTTATGGAACTTTTTTTTCTCTTCCAAATACAAATTGTGACTTTGTTACACGATATTGTTGATCTCATCTCTAAATTTATCTTATGCAAATGGACTTTCGTGAAGCAAATGAAAATGCGTCTAGTCACATTATAGCTAAGTGGGCATTAGGTGCTACTCTTTCTTTAATACTGACAGCCTTATATGTGCAAGTTCTCGTGCACTTGATACTTTAATAAAACACCTACATCATTTAACTTATTGGACCAAGACTTGACAATTGAAAATCTTTAAAATTTGGGCTATCAAACACGTTTGAGCGATGGGTTACTTCTCATAAAGCCCATCACCACAACAACTATAAAGTGAATCGTAACCCTAAAAACTAAAAACTAACTCATGCACAAAAACATGCATATTGACTAATCGAACAATCATCAAGTAGGTATTTTCACTTTATCAGATCGATGAATGTTGTGTGTGTACGTGTTGATCTTGCTGATTTGGAATTGTTTTTTAATACCTGTTGTTGTTTTCATGAATATGTTATGCGCAATTAGTACAATGTTATTTTTCGGTATTATAAGCGTAGTGATTATAAAATGACAAGACAGATTAATGTTTTAGATTATATATGCGTACGCATTAGATTCTTTTACCTAGCAGTATGTGGTTAGCTATCAGCCTAGAAGTTGTGGTATGTGAGGTTTACGTTAGATAGTAGTTGGTTTAACGATTTAAGTGCTTGAATAATTAGTCGTTTAAAAAAGAAAGTTAAATCGAATGCTATACTATACATTCACATCATTAGTTTAAAGTAAGAACTAAGGTAAATAAGCATTTCTGATAGTAAGTTTTGCATTCATACTCAGGGCATAACATTCCTTGAGCAACCGGATTCAATAAATCTACATCTACATCCTCAATATGGCAGTATATGTTAAACCTCTTTAACTCAGTTATAGGTAGTCATTCATCTTTTTTCTTAAATTTAACTTTTGGTTCATCTCAGGGTACAATACCTATTGAAATTGAAGCAAAAGAAGACGAGGACGCAAGAGTGGTAAGTGTTCATTGATAATTATGACATGAACAATATTTGTCTGTCAATTTTTATGCTATCTTTTTGGTTCAGGAATCTATTCAGCAAGGATGGGCTTATATAGCTAAGATTCTCTCGGAGCCCAACGGGAGGGAAGTTCTGGCCGAGGAACTTAAAAAGGCGGTCAAGGAGATTCTGTTGTCAAGGTCAAGGCTGGGACTAAAGGGAAGGGCAAATTTTAAAGGAATAAGGATGCATGTCGACTAGTGTTAATATCTCATTCTTCACCTTTATATTACAGTCGATGATTCCTTCATCAAATATTTGGTGTAGAGTAATTAGATTTAAAAATATCATTTTGATAGTTCTTTTAGGTGCCCTGGTACAAGTTTTTGTGATTTGTGTTTGTTAACAGTTTAAATTGAGTTCAATCGTTGGATTAATAAATTTGGTTATTACTATTTGATTATTATAGTTTTGTACATGATTCATGCTAATGCAATATGTAGAAACAGTAAGAGGTTTAAAATATGTAAACCATAATGAACATGCATTTCAAGCTTGTGTGGCATAAAGAAGTCTGTTTAATCTTTTCCAAATTAAACGCACTTGAATTATATAAGAGTTCATAAAACTTAAAAATGGGTTTATATACATGTTTATAAAGCAAAAAAGGTTTATAATTTTATCTCATAACACAACTATAAACCTCTAAAAAGTTTATCATAGTTGATGGCATGAGCTTATGCTAGTAATTCGTATTATAAAAGCCTAAAAGAATATTATTAAATGTGATTTTTTTTTTCACATTGTTATAATTCGCTTATTTATAAATTAGATGGCAATTTTTACTAACTTAGACGCACCAAAAAGTCATTCGATTATTCTTACAAAGTTACAATTATAGATATTTTGTTGTAAGAGGTTCTAATTCTTTTTGTGAAGTTGTTTTCGATTAAATGAACTTTTTGAAAGGCTGAATACTATGGTCCTTAAATTCGTTACTTTCACACAAATGTCACATCACAATTCAACACACCACCAAACACACTATTTTTTAGGTGCGCGCTATCTTTACCGCCAACCCCACCACAAAAAATAATGGCCTACTTTATACCCCACAAACACATACACATACACATACACATACACATGCACACACACGCGCGCGCGTACACACACACACACAAAAGACATTGGAACCACTGAACGAGTGCAAAAAAAGAGTCTTGGCTCGCGCTTGGGGATCTTTTTTATGGGTTTCGTGCGTGAAAATGCATGATGGTAGTGGTAGACCACCCACCAACGATTCTAGACCAATTATGCTAAAATTAAGATCCTACTACGATCCCGCTCGATTTGTATATGTGGATCGTACGATCCTACAATCACAAATACACAAAACAAAGTAAAACATTATATTTTCAGGAGACTAATTAAATAAAAACTCCTACATTGGGGTGTTCACAAATCAGGTAATACCCACATGAACTGAAAACTGAAACCAAACGGAATCGAATAAAAATGAACCAAATTTGTAACCGGCCAAATTAATATTCGATTTTCGATTTGAATATGGTTTTAGCAAAATGAAAACCGAACTGAACCTAAAACATAATCTTATCTTAATTATTTATAATAGAGAAATGGTCAAAGTGGAAATGTGGAAAACTTAATTTTCGGTCAATCCTAATTTTACCCTTGCAAATGTCAACCGAAAAATCTGGTGAATTAATGTCAACCGAAAGATAGAAAGTAATAAATACTAAACTGATAAGTGAATATGGAATGTCTCAATTTCTCCAAAGGGAATTAATGGAATTCGTTAGTCAAAACTCGAAACATGTATTCAGAAAGTATTGTAGGAAATGTCAAAATCTATTGCAGGAAACTATTAAAAGTATGAAATTAAACATGGCAAGGGTCCGACTTTTTTTTGAAACTGAATACATAGTCTATGGCAACTTTGGAAGCTGTATTCCATTACACAACTAGTCTTGAGATATGGCAACTCTTGAAGCTGTATTCCAATACACGACTGTCGACTGGTCTATACAAACCAACACACCTCCACCTTCTTTTATCTTTATAACTCGCCTACACACACACTATCTCTCTCTTTTTTATGCTATTTACAGATCCACACTACTAACCCTTTGCTGCCACCACCTTCCGAAATTGCTACCACAACCACCATCACTGATAGTATTTAAGGTTTGTGGTTTACGTGGTTTTGGTTAGTGGGTTTAAGTGGTATTGTCAGCTGGTGGTGTTGTTTGATTGGTGGCTTATGGTTGTTAATATGTTGTGGTAGCAACAGGCTTTGTCGCCACTATTAAACACAATACACAATAAAAACATTGCCGCCACCAACAGGCTTTGTCGTCGACACAAACACCGCCACCACGATCAACTGGATCCGCCACCAATACCACCTAAAACTGGTTATGTTTCATTGGTCTCGGTGGTCTTTTGTGGTTGTGGTGATGTTGTAAGTTTGTTTTTTGTGGTGTTTCACCGGATCTCGCAACGGTTTTTTGGTTTGGTTTGTATGTTTGCTGGTCACGATGTATCTTAAGATTTATCTCATACCAAATGTTTTTTATGTGGTTCGTGGTCAATTAAAATTTGTTAATAATGTGCTTGAAAATTGTATAGTTGGTCGGTTAACCAAGCCGATGGTGTTCTTAGATCTAAATGATTTCACAATATGGTTAAGATTTGTTGTGGGTTCGAGTATGCGAATGTTTGTTGTGGCATATACTTGTGTGTTTCATCCTTTTTCTCATATATAGCCTGATTGTGTGGCTTTGGATTCGTTTTGAAGTTTATTTTTATTTTTTTGGCAATGATGATAGATCTTGGCTTAACAAAATTTGAAGATAGATGATTTTGGTGATATTTTTGCCAAATCGCAACCCAAGCTTTGTTATGAATGCCTTTTGTTAACAAACAATCTTGGCTAAACATATTCTGAGCCTATTTTTGTTTTGTTTGGCGAGTCAATGAATTTTTATTCTTTCATTTGGATGGTTACGAAAGATGTGGTTCATTTATATTGTTTCATTTGTTAACTTTTTTTTGGCCTTTCGTTCATGTATCTTTTGAGATCGCTTGTGATATTTTTTGTGATGTACAATGCTAGATTTGCTTATTTTTTATGTTTAATGTTGGATCTTTTTGAGTTAGTAGTACACAGAGATTTATTAGTAGGCCGTGTTTGTCTAAGTCAAATATGTTTTGAGGCAATTGTAAATTTACATTTTCTAATGGGTTACAGATGGAACCAGTTTGATGATTCGTGAGTCTACGTAAGATTGGTAAAAGAATTATGATGCTTGAAATAGCTTAACTTGGTAAAATAAGAATTATGAGGCTTAAAATAGCTTAGTTTCGAAAAATCAGAAATACTATATTGTTGAGTTCTTTTATTTACCTTTTGACATGGGTTGATCCGGGTCACTCTAAACCCTACGGGTCTAACCGGGTTATCGAAAATATAAACACCGGTTTAATTTTACCCGTTTTTTCAACTGGCACCGGTCCAACCGGTGAAACCGGCCAGCTCGAACCGGGTTTCAAAACATTATGTTTAATCCTCAAATCATCAAACTTTTACTATTTTCCTTTTATAACTCATACACTTTATTTTATCACTACAACTAGCTGTCGCTATAAAATCCCGATGCTATGCACGGGTACTCGTCTAGTTCACATAAATATATACTCCGTATTTTTTTTATGCATCATACCATTAATGCTCTTTCCTAATATAAATATAACATTTTTTAAGTTTGATTTTTTTTTCTTAAAAAAATCTATATAATTAAATGGAAAAAAAATATGTAAATAAGTTAACTCGGGTTATTCGGGTCAATCAGAAAACCGAACCAAATTCAAAATTGATTTCCGGTTCACTTTAATACAATTTGAATCCGGTTCAGTCTTATCTAAGCTATTTTTAACCTAATCAAATAAACCGTATATAACCGAATAACTGATGAACACCGTGTCTACAAATGTACAATGTTCCTCTTATTGGTTAAAGTGGGCTACTAAAATAATTTGGGCTAATGGTTACTTCTCACAAAGCCCACAATCACAACACCCAAAAACTAAATCGTAGCCCTAAATACACTCATTCATTCAACACACACGCACAGAGTTTGTTTCTACAACACTCTGTTTGAATCACACATACTGCTACACATATAGATCCAACAATCATCAAAGTACGTTTCTATTTTATAAATCATTTAGATCGAATAACACTGTGCTTACTTTTTGTTTCAGGTGGATATGAATTTACTATTTCTTTTTTTATATATATAGTTAGGTTTTAAAATGATGCTTTTTCAGGTTTTTTATGTTATAATTTTTGTAAAAAAATTATGGGTTTTGCTAAAAATCACATTTTAAACAAAACCCATGTTTTAAAATTTATATAATCAAACTTTATAAAAAAAATTTATGGGTTTTGTTGAAAAGTACATTTTTAACAAAACCCAGGTTTTATTTTATAAAAAATCATACAAAATAATGGGTTTTGCTAAAAATCACTTTTTTAACAAAACCCATGTTTTATTTTTTTAATTTTTATATATTTTTAGCAAAATCTATATTCGAAATGTGGTGAAAGGAGGGAGCTTTAGGATTGATTATGAATAGGATGTGCGTGCTAGCAGTTTAAGATTGGAAGGTTAAGTACCCGATTTAAAGATAGTTAAGGTTGAAAAGTAAGGTTTTTAGGCTTTGGTTTATGGTTAGAGGTTGAAATGTTGCGAAAAGGAGGAAAGTGGTTATGTATACGATGAGTGCGTTAGCAGTTTAAGATTGAGAGAATAAGTATTGGTCGTTACGAACACCAATTTAATAAGTTAGGTTTCAAATAAAGTTTTTTAGGTTTTTGTTTTATAGTTAGAGGTCAAAATTATGTGTTTTGCTAAAAATCACATTTTTAACAAAACCCATGTTTTAAAATTTATATAATCAAACTTTATAAATAAAAAATAAAAAAATTTATGGGTTTTGCTAAAAAGTACATTGTTAACAAAACCCAGGTTTTATTTTATAAAAAATCATACAAAAACATGGGTTTTGCTAAAAATCACATTTTTAACAAAACCCATGTTTTAGTTTTTAGATTTTGTATGTTTTTTTTAACAAAACCCATGTTTGAAATGTGGTGAAAGGAGGGAGCTTTAGGATTGATTATTATAACAACCAACATTTTCGAGGTCATTACTAAACCTTATAACTCGAAATAATTTATTTTTGAAGTTACATATTTACTTTGGTGTATCACTTATAGCTACTTGTATTGAGTAACGACACCTCACGCGCACCGACATAATATTAGTAACGGCATAAAACCGATGCTTATTACCCAGGAAACACCGAGATAAATAGAAACTCGGCAAAACACGGAGTACACCTAAACCCACTAATCAAATACTCACTTTTATTTTTATTTACACTCACCTTGTATTATTTATCTTCACTTTAAAATAAGTAAATAAAATAAAAGTAAAAAGATAAAGTAAAAAAATGTTTTATCCCTTCACTCCTTATCCTCAAATACACGCTCCTTTTCTCTCTCTTTCATACCATCACTTCCTTCCCCACATCTGAAAACATCAGTAATGATAGCAAAAACTCCAAATTGGTCCCCTTCCTCCTTCCTTATCTGCATCGATCTCACCCCCACCACCTGATGAGAAATCAGGCCTGCTCCAATCGATAACAACAAGAAGACATAAAAGAGTCCTTACATGGTCCAGCCTTAAAGTCAACACAAGCCACCAAGGGGTGTTATGTCGATGAGAGGACAAATACCCATTTCCGATTAAGGGTCGACTGTCAAAGAAAGATAAGGGAATCAAACCCACCTTGTTTTCATCTTTTTATACCCCATCGATTCATACAAGCAAGTCACACTTCAACTTCACTCAAAAATCTCAAGAAGGCTGTGGTGGGATTTGCTTGCTTGGATCGGAGTTGGTTTATTTTGTAATCGAAAATCTCATTGTCTATCTCCCTCAATCGGTTTTGATATTGTAAGGATTCCTGGTTTTTTTTCTTTTGTTCATTTGATTTTCCGGATTAATCATACTTTTGATGTTATTGGAAATGTTGCTGTTATAACCTTGTTTAAATTTCGTGGGTCGAATCGGTGTTTATTTTTTTTAATTATCCATACGATTTGCTTATTTCTTAGTGATGTTGTTTGTGTGGCATGTTAAAAACCAAAAGTTTAAAACTGATTAGGCTCGGATTTGGAAGTGCTTATTTTATAGATTATCATTTGGCTTGTTAGACTTTGTTATCAATTGGGTTTTGTGTGGGTCGAAACCCACTGTGGTCGAACCACAGTGGTTGGTTTTGATTTATTGTTGGTTCAAATATTTCACTTCTGATCACCAAGAAAACACTAGTAACTAAAATCTAAAAATAACACTAAGTTTGGCTCCAAGGTTTGGTGGAAGCGCTTAATCCATTCCATGACTATTTTGTTTTGGGTTTACGGAACAACCTGATTCATAACGTTTGGTCTAGAAATAAGAAAATATGTTTTCTTGACTTTGTTTGGTTGAACCACTGTTTGGTCGAGCACCAACAGTTGGGTGGCTGCCACTCCTTTTTGTTGTTGTTGTTGTCTGCTATTCCACTTACAAGTCCTACTACTAACTCAATAGTAAAAATGTTTTGAATTGTTAAGGTATAGGTTAAAATTGGTGTTTATTTGGGTTAGTTAGAGTCGGGTGTGGCCTAGCTAGTGTGTGTTTAGTTAAACAGTCGGGCGTGCAATGTTTGCCTAGTCGAACCAACGTAGGTTCCTTTGGTCTCCTTTTTTTTACTCACTGTGTCGAAAACAAAACTCCAAAATCAAGTAAATAAAATGGCTAAAACTTTTAATTGGGTTGTAAAGGAATTGGGTAAATTTCATTTTGGACTTGTGTTTATGTTTTTGGGTCGAGTATGGCTGTGGGCCGA
The DNA here is from genome assembly GCA_030686995.1 of Artemisia argyi. Taxonomy (NCBI): domain Eukaryota; kingdom Viridiplantae; phylum Streptophyta; class Magnoliopsida; order Asterales; family Asteraceae; genus Artemisia; species Artemisia argyi. The sequence goes on along the minus strand of CM060684.1, from coordinate 208,702,636 downwards.
GCCCACTTAAATCCAACAAGGGTGTGTTTATGTGACACTGTGACAGTAAATATATTTGTTTCACAAAGTGGTTCAACAAGTGAATACTAGTGTGTAAAAGGTTGTCATCAATTTACATTCCCAAATAAGTAAAATTAAGTAAGTAAAACTGTCATGTGTTTGCGTTGTATTGTGTTTGCCGCGGGTGTGTTGGACCGAAGCCCCCACCGAGCTCAACTAGCGTCCGAGCTACTTACTTGATTTCCGGCTTAGTTTAGTTTATCCATCACGAGCTTTGCGACTTATTTTATAAACATACAACCATAAAACTTTTATACCTTCAAAACTTATAAAAGCTAACTTGTAAGTTTTGAACTTTATTATTAACTTATATCACCTATTTAGCTTATATAAACTTGACATATTTTCTTAAAATCTATATGAGTTTTATAAAATTTAAAAACGGCTATTTACTTAATCTTATACCTTGTAACTTATAGTTACCACGAGAAACTAAAATGTTTACACGGGTTTTGCCCGACTAACATACTTATTTTCCCATAAACTATCTTTTCACTAAATTACTATACCCTATATATGTATACACTTTCACATTTTCCGACAACATTTTCCTTATTTTTCCTTTCGGATAATTGTCTAACTTTTCGTCATGAATACTTTACAATTCTATACGTGGGTACGTATGCACTTCCAAAAGCCAATCCTTGCCAACATTTACAAAACCACTTAAATTTAAATGCTGCCACACAAGCAACAATAACATAAATACTTTGAAAACTTGTAAACTTATTTAAACTTCACACTTAGAGTATTAAATTGGAATTGTGAACTAAACCTGCCGTACTAATCTAGGTCGCGTGTCGGTGCCTTCAACTATTACTATTTGACTTTACTCTATTCAGACTGCTTTGTTGAGGTGAGTTCTCGTAGCCCCACTTTTTATATATTTTTCCTTGGGGGAAAATGGTACTCAATGCATTTAAATCGTTTTCATGCTGTGACTAAATGTTTTCATGCTTCGTTTTGGACAATTATGTGCGTTTGATTTCAATTATATGCTATGTGGTATACTATTACGTTTGCGAGCATGCGCTACTGTTTAACTCCGTATGGGGCCGAAGCATAGGATAGTACTATCCGGGGTAGCTCCCCGCTATTATTTATTTGTGTGACAATCATGGCAGGTTCAGTTTAGCGCTATTAAAAACTTTTCTTTATTTCATGCTATAATTGCTTATCTCTCTCACTATTGTCCTACCTAATATATTTCACAGCTTCGTGGTTTACTTTCCAACCTACGAGCTCACCAACTTTATGTTGACGTTTTCGAGTATCCATTTTTCAGGTGTTAAGAATGAAGTTGCTTTAGAAGGTTGAGTATTGGCCTGGCTTAGCAGACATAAGACGAGACTCTACCGGGTTGTATTCCCGAGGAGTTATGCATTTGGAAATGACCCTTTAAGACTTGATTATTGTGAACTTATGTAGTAAGACTTGTATTCCCCCGTAGTATGGGATCATTGTAACTTTGACTTGCGTTGTGATGTTATGCATTTAGTATTTCTCTATTATGACACCATGTGTTTTTGATCTTTAAGTCATACCCAATAAATGACATTCCGCTGCGCCATTTTTGGGGTGTGACAATTATGTATAGGATGTGTGCGTTAGTGGTTTAGGATTGGAAGGTTAAGTAGTAGTGGTAGCTGTAATGATAACCGGTTTTAAGGTAATTAAGGTTTGAAAACTATGGTTTTTAGGTTTTGTTTTACTTTTAGATGTCGAAATGTGGCGAAAGGAGGAAAGTATTGAGGTGATTCTGTATTGGATGAGTGCGTTAGCGCCTAGCGGTTTAAGATTGGAAGGTTAAGTAGTAGTAACGAAAACCGATGTGATAACTTTAGGGCTGATTCTGTATTAGATGAGTGCGATAGCGGTTTAAGATTGGAAGGCTAAGTAGTAGTCGTAACGAAAATCAATTTGATAACTTTTAGGACTGATTTTGTATACGATGTGCATTAGTGGTTTAAGAAGCATAAGTAGTAGTCTATTATGAAAACTTTCCGTATAAGTTTAAGGTTTGAAAATTATTGTTAGAGGTCTAAATGTGGCGAAAGGGGCGAATTTTAGGATTGTTTATGTATGCGATGTGCGTTAGCAGTTTAAAGGGGTGTTTGTTTAAGCTTATTTGTGGGCTAATAAGCTTATCTGATTTCGATTTTAAATTCACATGCTCGAATGTTTTGGTTTGTTATGCGATTTTTGGGTTTATATAAGTTTATTATGTCATAATAAGTTTATATAAACCCATTTGAGCTTATGAAATATAAACCGAAATCAGATAAGCTCATTAGCCCACAAATAAGCTTAAACAAACACCCTTTAAGATTGGAAGCATAAGTAGTTAAGTTTTGAAAATGAAGTTTTTTTTAGTTAGAGCTCAAAATGTAGTGAAAGAAGGAAAGTTTTGAACTGATTTTGTATATGATGAGCGTTAGCGGTTTAAGTTTTAATATTTTCAAGTTTGAATGAGTGCGTACAAGATATTTTGGAATACAAAGCTGTGTGTTTTAGAAATTGATATGGATGTGTTTAGCAGTTAGCTCAGGTTTATATCTCGCTGTATAAGAATCATGAACGGAAGTTATAATACGTGTCTTAGTTAATGAGTGAAAGTGAGTGATTTTGTATACAATGACAACAAGAAATATTTTTACAAAATTAATTAATGTAACTACATTGAAGGATACATTTTTTAGAATGTCTTTCAATTATGCTTACATCTTAAAGACTTGATTAGTTTACCTAACAAATGCATATGGTCTATAGAATTTTGTTTAAAGTTTTTTTCTTTATTATGGGATTGAGTCGTTACATCTCGAATGACTAACAACTCATAATAAAGTAATAAACTTTTAAGCGAAGTCGAACTCTTTTCGCATATTTGATGGTAAGTTATTGTTACCACTTTCTCGTCATGTATTGATAGCAAATTGTTCTTGTTTTTTTCAGGGTATAACATCCTTCGAGCAGTTGGATTCATTTAATCCACATCCTCTCTATGGCGGTACGTTAAACACTCAAGCCTCATAACCCACTGAGTTCTAGTTAATTATTTGCCCCTTACTTCTTTTTACGTTTCCCTAATTTAACTTTTGGTGTGTCTCAGGTTGAAAGACTTTTTAAAGATGAAGCTACCGAAGAGAAGGGTGAACGTGCTAGAATGGTGAGTCTTCTTATCTCGCGTACGACATATGCTTGGCTACGAGTTTTATGCCCTGTTTCAATAAAATTGCATCGAACTTTCTAATCATGTCGTTTATATCACTACTTCCTGCTTTTGTTTGATTCTAACATTATTCATTTTAATTCAGGCATCCTTTGTTGGAGCTATGGCGATAGCTGACTTGGTGAAGACGACCTTAGGGCCTAAAGGAATGGTTAGTGTTTTTATCATATATTTCAGTTGCTTAAAGATAACGATTTATGGACTTATTTACATACTAATCATCTAAAAAAATATAAACTTGCAGGATAAAATATTGCAGTCGACAGGTAGAGAACACAGTGACAAATGACGGTGCTAATATCTTAAAGTCTCTTCATATCGATAACCCTGCCGCTAAAGTCCTTATTGGTATCCTTATAACAGTCTTTTTGCTTTCAACTCAGTGCTATTAAATTCTTTGCATTATTATTGAGGCTAATGATAGATTCCTTATTTTTGTGATTAGACATCTCGAAAGTTCAAGACGATGAGGTGGGTGATGGGACTACCTCTGTGGTAGTTTTGGCTCGGGAACTTTTAAGGGAGGCCGAGAAGTTGGTGTCCACTGTCCAGTTTGTAGAAGTGGCAATCATAACCTGTTTCAACCAAAAATGGTTCGTATGGGTCACATTTTTAGTGATTTTGGGTCAGCTTGGTTCACCATCATTTGTGTAGAGCAGGTCAAGTGGTTCAATTATAGATTTGAGTGAATTTATGAATGGGTTGTAATGGGTTAGTTTGGGTCCAGCATAGGTCTATCTTCTGAGTAGTTACCGATTTAGAAAAATATATATTATAAATCGGGTGAATTTGATTTTCTTTTTCTTGAATCAAGAGGCTATGAACAAGGTTTGCCACCACTGGTACAGAGTGAATTAGTTGGCTGTTTGAGTTTATTGTACGCACTTTAACATTTTGTTTTACAACAAATTTTCTTGATTCTAATTGATATCACAGATGATTCATAAATTTAATTTATTTTGATTTGTTTAGATGACATATTACCCGTTGGACAAATAATCTAAAAAGTTTGAAATATTGGTGGGTCGACCTGACCAGAACTGTTTGACCCAATTTTAATATATGACCCGTTTGACCTATAACCTGTTTGACCTATGACCCAAACCAACGTGACCCGATCCAATTGCCACTTCTACCGGTTTGGGTCATTTTTGACTCGTTTTGTTCCTAGCTAAGTTTTCAAAGCTTATCCGTTAAGAATTCAGCCAATTTTTAAGTTAATGAGTTGCATATCAAGCTCTACTATATGTCCAAATTTTGTTTAATCATACACACTAGTGTTTCTTTGGCAGCAAATTAAAAGACAGATTATTAGGAAAATTAATCACATGTATAAAAAATCGTACATGCGAGAAAACAAGATGCCAAATACGACTCTCATCATCATCATAACTAAAACCATGGGAAGGAATAAGCGAGTACCCTTCAGCAGACTCATTTAATGTAATCGTTAATGATTATGTGAATCCCACTCGAGTCATCTCGAACATCTTGAATTTGCTTCATTTGTTTACTCTCATAATACTGAGTAATATAGAAGTCAAAGCATGTGAACTAATCCTGTGGCTAAAATGACACTAGCAGTAAAAGCCCTTGTAAGTATTCCACAAAAACTGTGTGGACACGATTTATAATTCTATCAAAAACTGTGTTGAAGAGATAACGATTATGTGGAAGCTATGCCCAACCCATAGGATGGGTTAGAATTTTTCGACAAAGACTTGGTATTGACTATAGTTTACTCTTGGCCATTGACTTGGAAAAGTAGAAAGTTTTGTGTATACATGATCATTACCAGTAATATATCATATGATTAACCTTGAGTACTTACTTTTGAATTTTGACGATCAAACAAGCATTAACAAAAATGTGTCCTACTTCTTCCAAAAATTTTATTGTTCATATGCACAATTTCACTTATGTGCTTATGATGCTCATTTTTGTGTTAGCAAAAACTAGTGCAAATGATTTCAGCAAATCAAGAGAAGCAAAAGCTTTGGTTGCAACTAATTGGTGGGGAGATAGAAATGCTTCTTCAGATCATTGTACCTGGCCTGATATTAGTTGCAATGAAGAAGGAAGTGTCATTCGGATATACTTTTATTGTTGTGATATTGAAGATCTAGGCGATGTGGGAAGTCTTGACTTCGCTTCATTTGCAAACCTTGAGAAGCTTTCTATTTATAACTGCAAGCTTGAAGGGAGCATCCCAGAGCAGATTGGTTTGCTATCAAACTTAACACATCTTTCGCTTTATAGTAATCATCTCACAGGTACATTACCTGCCTCGTTTACCAATCTCACCCGTTTGGAAAACCTTGATCTTTCTAATAACTATATCACAGGTGTTTCGTTTGCCAATCTCACCAGTTTGGAAAACCTTTATCTTTCTCATAACCATATCACAAGTGTTTCATTTGCCAATCTCACCAGTTTGAAATACCTTTATCTTTCTAATAACAATCTCACAGGTAAATTAACTGTTTCGTTTGCCAATGTCGCCCGTTTGGAACACCTTGATCTTTCTAATAACTATATCACAGCTGTCTCGTTTGCCAATCTCAGCCGTTTGGAAAACCTTTATCTTTTTCATAACCATATCACAAGTGTTTCGTTTGCCATTCTCACCAGTTTGAAATACCTTTATCTTTCTAATAACAATCTCACTGGTAAATTAACTGTCTCGTTTGCCAATCTCACCCGTTTGGAACACCTTGATCTTTCTAATAACTATATCACAGGTGTTTCGTTTGTCAATCTCACCTGTTTGAAATACCTTAATCTTACTAATAACTATATCACAAATGTTTCGTTTGCCAATCTCACCCGTTTGAAATACCTTGATATTTCTAATAACACTTTAACAGGCATTCTCCCATCTCAGATTGCGGGTTTGAGAAATTTATATCATCTGGATCTTAGTCGAAACAACTTTACGGATCTCATCCCGTCATCTTTTGGATCCATGGTCAATCTCAACATTCTCGATTTGAGCGACAACAATCTTGATGGTCCAATTCCATCAAGTTTTCATAATCTAAGCCAACTGCAATTTTTAAACCTTCATCATAATCGTCTTGTGGGTGCTATTCATCAAGAATTTTGGAAGCTCTTAAGAGTTTCTTACCTTGATTTATCATCAAATCAGTTGTCAGGAAACATGTCATTTGGTAATCCCTGTTTTCTTGTGCATCTAAACCTTTCTCGGAATCTGATGATGGGCGCTATCACAAGTGTGCGTCATTGCAAAAACTTAAAATACTTGGACGTTGGTGGTAATCTAATGACAGGCGGTATCTCAAGTGTACGTGCTTGCCGGAAGTTAAACTACTTGGACATTAGTGGTAATAATTTTGTTGGAGAAGCACTTAATCACTGCGACTTCCCATCTTTATTGCTCTTAAACCAGTCTCAGAATCATCTTACTGGAGAAATGATCTGGTCAAACAATAATGTGTGGAGTGCAAAATCAGCTTGCAATGAACATAAACGAAGAAAACAACACGTACCCCGTTTGACCGTTTTTCTTCCCATTATCATTGTACTTTGCTTCTTAGTGGTTGCGTATATCTTTTACAGTCGTAAAAAGGCTACCACAAAGAAAATACATCCTAAAATCACAAAACATGGAGATGTGTGCACGATAATGAATTATGATGGAACAATTGCGTATGAAGACTTCATCACAGCTACAGAGGATTTTGACCTCAAATACTGCATTGGAACTGGTGGCTATGGTAGTGTTTATGAAGCAAAACTACCTAGCGGTCAAACTTTTGCTTTGAAAAAACTTCACCGGTATGAAGCAAAGCAACCAGCATTTGACCAGAGCTTCAAGAATGAGGTCCAAGTGTTAACCAGCCTAAGACACAAAAGCATTGTGAAGCTCTATGGGTTTTGTTTGCATAACAAATGCAACTTCCTTGTATATGAATACATGGAAAAAGGAAGCCTATTTTGCGCTTTGAGTGACGATGAATTGGCTATTGAAATCGATTGGATGAAGAGGGTGAACATAATCAAAGATGTAGCCCATGCTTTAGCTTACATGCATCACGATTGCAACCCGCCTATCGTTCATAGAGACGTATCAAGCAACAACATTCTTCTAAACTTGGAAATGGAAGGATTTGTTGCTGACTTTGGAGCAGCCAGATTGCTTGACCCCGATTCATCCAACCAAACAGTCATCGCAGGAACTTTGGGATACATTGCTCCAGGTAGTTACTTCTACACACTCTTACGCTTCCTAAGTTTAATTACGTCTAGCTAGCTAGTAGCAGCTAAACTTTGCTAACATTCTTTTTTGTATGTGATCATTTAGAACTTGCATATAGCATGATTGTGAACGAAAAATGTGACGTGTATAGCTTTGGAGTGGTGGCACTTGAAACAATTGGAGGGAAACATCCCGGAGAGCTTCTCTCATACTTCAACACTTCTCGCAGCCAAGGTACAATGTTGGAAAATATATAGGACCAGCGTCTCTCTTACCCAACCGACAGGCTAATCGAAAAAGAAATTCTGCGTGTTTGTCATGTGGCATTGGCATGCATTCTCACAGATCCAAAGGCTAGGCCAACCATGAGAAACGTTTCACAGGAATTATCATGTTGAGGATATCATGATTCAGTCCAATTCAGTCTATCTCCCAGCTTTATATATAAGGAACATGCTTACAATGTTTATCTCCTTTCATATTCAGCATGTGTATATATGATACTTGAATAAATTAAAGTTATAGAAATTGTTATACTACTTAATTAATTACATAACGTACTACTGTTTAATTAACTAGATCATTTTCGGATTATGTAGCGCGTATGCCAAAAGTACTTCAGCAATGAGTTCTTAGATTATGGCTTGCTAAAGGACGCGGACAAATTCCTTAGTGGTTTCCCAACAGACACCACCAACACGGCTACACGTACACACTCAATCCATTCCATCAAAGGGAATCACCTAGTGATATGGTCATAATAACATAGAATGGTAACCCATTTCAACCCTATTTTGAATATGTTGATTCTACTGATAGTTCGTCATGCTTGGACCTCGGTACAGGCCTTCTATGATCTCCATTGCTGAGATAACATACAAACCTGATTTTCTTAACTGAACCTGCCCATAAGGGCCAGGCCGGATTGACGAGCTTTGTATTTAGGGTCCGGTACAACTACCATTAGATGCCTCAAAGCAAACCATTGTTGTCCCTGATAATAACTCTTCTCTTTCTGACCCAAATCAAGAGTTATAGATTTTTGGAAACTACAAAAAATATACCAGATTTTTGGATATAATAATAATAATAATAATAATAATAATAATAATAATAATAATAATAATAATAATAATAATAATAATAATAATAATAATAATAAATAAATAAATAAATAAATAAAAACACCGCATGCTTATATGGAACTAGAAAAGTTACTTAGAAAAAATCCTTTTGGAATCCAACAAGAGTTGGTTACTATACTAATATTGTAAATCATAACTCAAATCGACCGGATTACCGTTAATGGGTCAAAATCATTAGAACCACTTTTACATAGTGAAAACTAAAGCCAAATAAGACTGATTAATTACAAATGGCAGAATCCTGAAACAAATTAAACTCGCTATAAAAGAAAGAAAAAACAGTCATGTAAATATATATACTCGAGATAGATCACAACCTCAAACACATACATGGTGTGATTTTGTGTGTACTTTTTTGTTAGAGTAAAAAGTTTAGAAATTACTGGATAGTATTCCAGTTGCTTACATTTTGTTTGTTTCGGTAAATATATGAAGAAATGTCGATGTAATTCTATCACGTTGAAGAAGATAACAATTATGTGGAATTATATACAGTCCATAATATTCTAAACCACACCTACTTGGAGAGTTGGAGTCAATATTTAGTGTGAAAACAATATATGGTTTGTAATGAATTCTCAAATAGCAACTTGTTTTGACTATTGTTTGGTCTTTGCCATTGACTTGGAAAAGTAGAGGTTTTGTGTATGCATATATACATGATCATTACCAGTTACATATCATATGATAAATTTTGAGTACCTACTTTTAAATTTTGACGATCAAACGAGCGTTAACAATGTGTCCTACTTCCTTCAAAAATCTTACTGTTCATATGTACAATTTCACTTATGTGCTTTTGATGCTCATTTTCGTGTTAGCAAAAACCAGTGCTAATGATTTCAACAAATCAAGAGAAGCAAAAGCTTTGCATGCAATTAATTGGTGGTGGGATAGAAATGCTTCTTCAGATCATTGTACCTGGCCTCAAATTAGTTGCAATGAAGAAGGAAGTGTCATTGGGATAGACTATTTCTGTGATAATAATGAAGATCTAGGCGATCTGGGAAGCCTCGACTTCGCTTCATTTCCAAACCTTGAGGATCTTTCTATTAATAACTGCAAGCTTGAAGGAAGCATCCCGGAGCAGATTGGTTTGTTATCAAACTTAACACATCTTTCGCTTTATAGAAATCATCTCACAGGTAAATTACCGGTCTCGTTGGCCAATCTCACCCATTTGAAATACCTTGATCTTTCTAATACCAATCTCACAGGTAAATTAACTGTCTCATTTGCCAAAGTCACCCGTTTGGAAACCCTTGATCTTTCATATAACAGTCTCACAGGTGTTTCGTTTGCCAATCTCACCCATTTGGAAAACCTTGATCTTTCTAATAACAATCTCACAGGTAAATTACCGGCCTTGTTTGCCAATCTCAACCGTTTAGAAAACCTTCATCTTTCTAATAACTATATCACAGGTGTTTCGTTTGCCAATCTCACCCATTTGGAAAACCTTGATCTTTCTAATAACTATATCACAGGTGTTTCGTTTTTCAATCTCACCCGTTTGGGAAACCTTGATCTTTCAAATAACAATTTCACTAGTATTTTCCCAACTCAGGTTGTGAGCTTGAAGAATTTATATAATCTAGATCTTAGTCGAAATAACTTTATTGGTCAAATTCCTTCATTTTTTGGTTCCATGGTTAATCTCACCAACCTGGACCTGAGCGCAAATCAACTGAATGGATCAATCCCACCTGCACTTATAACCAACATGCATAAGCTTCAAACGTTGGACCTGAGTAATAACAATCTTGATGGTCCAATTCCCTCATGTTTTGGTAATTTAAGCCAGCTGCAATTTTTAAACCTTGCCATGAATTCCATCAGTGGCCCCATTCCACTAGATCTAGCAAATTTGATGAACTTGGGACATATAGACCTGAATCATAATAGTCTTGTGGGTCCGATTCACCCTGAATTTGGAAAGCTTCCAAATCTTACTTACCTTGACTTTTCATCAAATCGATTGTCGGGGAGTGTGTTGTTTTATCGTCCATGTAATTTGCAGCGTCTAAACATCTCTGAGAATCTTTTGACTGGAGCTATCACTGGTCTAATTATATGCAATGAAATCAAATACTTGGACCTCAGTAGCAATAATTTTGTTGGAGAAGCATATAATGATTCCAACTTTCCATATTTGATGGACATAAATCTATCTCACAATAATCTTACCAGTAATTCTTCGGGTAAGCATCCAGAACTTCCCTTGACATGCAATGACTTGACCGGACAATCAACCTGCAATGCACACCAGCAAAGAAACAAAATCACCGTCTATTTGGTCATTATTTTACCCATCACCTTTGGACTTTGCTTCTTAGTGGTTTCGTATTTCTTTTACAGTCGTAAAAAGGCTACCACAAAGAAAATACAGCCTGAAATCACAAAACATGGAGACGTATGCTCGATATTGAATTATGACGGAACAATTGCATATGAAGACTTCATCACAGCTACCGATGATTTTGACCTCAAATACTGCATTGGAACTGGTGGCTATGGTAGTGTTTATGAAGCAAGACTACCTAGCGGTCAAACATTTGCTTTGAAAAAACTTCATCGGTATGAAGCTAAGCATCCAGCATTCGACCAGAGCTTCAAGAATGAAGTCCAAGTGTTAACCAGCCTAAGACACAAAAGCATTGTGAAACTCTACGGCTTTTGTTTGCATAACAAATGCAACTTCCTTGTATATGAATACATGGAAAAAGGGAGCCTATTTTGTGTATTGAGTGACGATGAATTGGCTGTTGAAGTGGATTGGATGATGAGGGTGAACATAATCAAAGATGTAGCCCATGCTTTATCTTACATGCATCACGATTGCAATCCGCCTATCGTTCATAGAGACATATCAAGCAACAACATTCTTCTAAACTCGGAAATGGAAGGATTTGTTGCTGACTTTGGAGCAGCCAGGCTGCTTGACCCCGATTCATCCAACCAAACTGTCATCGCGGGAACTTTGGGATACATTGCTCCAGGTAGTTACTTCTACACACTCTTACGCTTCTCAAGTTTAATTACGTCTAGCTAGTAGCATTTAAACTTTGCTAACATTCTTTTTGGTATGTGATCATTTAGAACTTGCATATAGCATGATTGTGAACGAAAAATGTGACGTGTATAGCTTTGGAGTGGTGGCACTCGAAACAATTGGAGGGAAACATCCCGGAGAGCTTCTTTCATACTTCAACTCTTCTACCAGTCATGGTACGATGTTGGAAAATATATTGGACCAGCGTCTCTCTTACCCAACAGACAGGCTAATCGAAAAGGAAATTCTGCGTGTTTGTCATGTGGCATTGGCGTGCATTCTCACAGATCCAAAGGCTAGGCTGACCATGAGAAACGTTTCAAATGAATTATCGCGTTGAGGATATCATGATTCAGTTTGTGGGCTGTAAACTGGACTTGGGCGGGTCATCCCTGTTCAGAATTGACCCCGTAGAATGACCAAGTCTTTATGCATGTTGGAAGTGAAGACCAAGTCCCCCCCCCCCCCCCCCCCCCCCCCCCCATTATTTAGCAGTAACAGTTTGTTATCACTTCAAGCATTGTAATTTCCCTTTTAAATATTAATGAAATAATTCTTCCACCATGCACCTTATCTTCCTTTTTGACTTCTACTATTGACAACACAATTTTGATCCAACACCGTTCAGTCTATCTCACAGCTTTATTATATAGAGTTTCATTTTTATATTCAGCCTGCAGCGTTTTTCTGTGGAATTAGAAGTGTTCTGTATAAATTGGAATGATTTTAGGGAAAAAGTCATGGAAAAAGTCAATGATCATTGTTCTTTTGCTAATTTTCATAGATGGATTGTGGCTACACTGAATGATTTTCTTGTGCACTGAAGTGGTTCCAGCTTTGATGCTTTGATGCTAATTTGTTGTTTGGTAGTCAAGATTTGATACATATCATAATTCAAATCGACCCGATTACCTTAAATGGGTCAAAATCGTTAGAACCACTTTTACATTGTGAAAACTAAAGCCAAATAAGACTGATTAATTACATATGGCAGAATCCTGAAACAAATAAAACTCGCTATAAAAGAAAGAAAAAACAGTCATGTAAATATATATACTCGAGATGGATCACAACCTCAAACACTGACATGGTGTGTTTTTGTGTGTACTTTTTTGTTAGAGTAAAAAGTTTAGAAATTACTGGATAGTATTCCAGTTGCTTACATTTTGTTTGTTTCAGTGAATATATGAAGAAATGTCAACGTAATTCTATCGCGTTGATGAGATAACAATTATGTGGAATTATATACAGTCCATAATATTCTAAACCACACATACTTGGGGCGTTGGAGTCAATATTGTTTAGTGTGATATCAACTTATTTTGTCTATCGTTTAGTCTTTGCTGTTGACTTGGAAAAGTAGAAGGTTTTGTGTATGTTGGAATATATGAATAATATAAAACAATAAACATATAAACATCAAAGAGTACGCAGCGGAATATCATATATACATGATACTTACCAATTATATATCATATGATTAATCTTGAGAACTTACTTTTAAATTTTGACGATCAAAAAAGCATTAACAATGTGTCCTACTTCCTCCGAAAATCTTACTGTTCATATGCACAATTTCACATATGTGCTTATGATGCTCATTTTCGTGTTAGCAAAAACCAGTGCTAATGATTTCAACACGAGAGAAGCAAAAGCTTTGCATGCAACTAATTGGTGGGGAGATAGAAATGCTTCTTCAGATCATTGTACCTGGCCTGATATTAGTTGCAATGAAGAAGGTGTTGGAATTAATGTCCAAGTTCATAACTAATTGGTGAGACTATCGTCAAAAGTGGAGTCCTTTTTGGGTCGCCCTCAGTGAACCGTAAAAGAGAAAATGATTCAAAGAATTAGTCACGGCATAAGCACGTTAAGTGTTACGCCGTAACAAGGCATGTGATGTTGTTTTTTTGGGAAAAGTCCCACATCGCTCCAAAGGGTAAACCAAGACCCTTTTCTTTCCTTATATATAGAAGGAACATGCCTTGGCTTTCAATTGCTCATTCCTACTCATTCTAGTTTCTACTCCTTGTAAGAGTCTTTCGTTTATCGGGACCTTAGGAGTTCGAAAGAATAGTTTCTTTTTGGTTCTTGGGTGTGAACTATTAGAGGTACTCTCGTTTGGGTACTCGCCTCCAAGTTCGACCAAAGTGGTCCGAGTGAGAAATTCGATTTTCTCAAAGGTTGGTAATTTTCTTCTTTCCTTTTAATTACTTATTTATTTATTTCTTTTAAGTTGCTTTTAGTTAATTAGGTTTAGATCCTTTAGGGTTTAGTTCCCTTCTTGCCCTAGATTATTATTATTTCCGCTGCGTATTAATCTAGTTGGGAATAGAAAACCCATCAGTGGCATCAGAGCTTTAGCCTAATTCTATTAGCACTTAAAAAGTAAATTGTTAACATGTGATAAGTGTAAATAATAATTGTATATTATATTATTGTCTTATGATCATTGAATGTTAATATGAATTTACATTTTGAACCTTATATTTTAAAATGTTTAAAATAGAACCTTAAAGTTTAAAATGTTTCGTTTTTAACCTTATATTTTAAAATGTTTAAAATAGAACACTAAAGTTTAAAATGTTTCATTTTGAACCTTATATTTTAAAATGTTTAAAATAGAACAAAAGTTTAAAATGTTTAAAAGAAACCTTATATATATTATAATTGTTATATTATTTGAAACTACTAAAACAAAATTCCCGTTTTAGATATATAGAAAATGTGAATAGTATGCCAACCCATGAAAACCGCACATCTATCATATGGGCTATTAATGGAGCGTGTGTGGTTTACCGGCACATTAATAAGAGAACATAAGTGAAAGATGATGTGGGTCTCGCGATTCTCGGGCTGACTCGAGCCGGGTACCACGCGGGTTTTGCATGGTTAAATTCACTGTCTTATTCATGATCCTCGGCATCCCAGTCATGAATTGTAGATAAGCATATACGAGATTAACATGCCATTGATCAGAATCAATGAATCTCAAAAGAACTAGGAATTTCATAGAGAATGAAATTGACAAAGACATTGTCTACCTAAAATAAATTCGTGATGTGATTACGGCAACCCTCTTCATAAAACGAATCTAAAATATGGATCCTAGCCTTAATATAAAATTGGGTAATTAATTAAGGAATATTCATTCTAAACTAAAATTGTTTTATCTTATAGATGTCTACTGAAAATGGTGTCAATCCTCCCGTTCCCAATCCCTCACATAACCCAAACTTCTCATTACTCTCAGTTCTTGGGAGGGAAAGACTCACTGGTCCTAACTATATGGACTGGATGCGAAACCTTAGGTTCACCCTAAGGTACGAGAACAAAGAGTATGTTCTCGATGAGCAAATTCCCAAAATTGATGATGATTCAACCCAAGAAGAGATTGAAGCTCACCGAAAGCACTATGATGATGCAAACAAAGTGTCATGCATCATGGCATCGTCCATGAGCCCTGAACTGCAAAAGACTTTTGAGAACACTTGGGCTTATGAGATGAACCAACAACTCAAAGAAATGTTTCAGGCAAAGGCAAGCAAAGAACGCCTTGATGTTGTTAAATCCCTCATGGCTTGCAAACCAAAACCTGGAGCCTCTATTTGTGCTTTTGTCTTAGAGATGAAAGGATACTTTGACAGATTGGGATCTCTAAACATGGTATTCGATACTGAGCTTTCTATCAACATAATCCTATCTGGTCTGCCAGTTGATTACAATCAGTTTGTGCTCTCGTATCAAATGAACGGGAAAGAGACCTCAATAATGGAACTCCATAGCTTGTTGCAAACCGCTGAGCAAGGGATCAAGAAGATTGATATGCCCTCTACTTCAGCGGCTCCTGTGTTGACTGTTGGTCATAATGCAAAGAAAAGAAAGACTTCTCATTCCAACTGGAAAGGAAAGGCCACAAAAGGAAAGTCCGATTATGGGTCTAAGAGAAAGGCTGAATCTGATATTGCACCGACAAGTGATCCAAAGGAAGCAGTGTGCTTCTACTGCAACACAAAAGGACATTGGAAGCGTAGCTGCCCAAAATATCTGAAGGACCTCAAAGACGGAAAGGTCGAAAAGGGTAGTCACTCAGGTATGTTTATGATCGAACTCCACAATACTACAACTTCTGATTCGTGGGTCTTGGATACAGGGTGTGGTACTCACATTTGCACTGTATTGCAGGGTCTAAAGGAAAGTAAGAAGTTGAAGCATGGAGAGCTCAACTTAGTCATGGGGAACAGGAAAATCACACCTGTGACGAAGATTGGAAAGTACGAGCTCATGCTAAAGTCTGGAGTTAGGATAAATTTAAATAATTGTTGTTATTCGTCAGAAATGACAAGAAACATTATTTCATTTCATGTTTTGTTTAAGGATGGTTATCAATTTTCATTTGACAATGAGAATGGAGATATTTTGGTTTATTCAAATGGTTGTTTTATATTTAAAGCTTCTCCTAGCAAAGGCATATATGAAACTGTTGAATGTATTAGTGATAATGGCAATGTGATTTTAAATGTTGGTTCGTCTAATGAGCTTGATAAATCAAAATTGTGGCATTCTCGTCTTGGGCACATAAACAAGAAACGCATCGCCCAACTCCAAAAGGATGGAGTGTTGGAATCATTCGACTTCAAACCGGATGATGTATGCGAGTCTTGCTTATTGGGAAAGATGACTAAATCACCATTCACAGGAACATGTGAAAGAGGTGAAGGATTATTGGACTTAGTACACACGGATGTGTGTGGACCATTCCGATCAACCACAAAAGATGGAAACCGCTACTACGTTACATTTACTGATGATTTCAGTAGATATGGATATGTTTATCTGATTAAACATAAGTCGGATACTTTTGAAGTATTCAAAAGGTATCAAAATGAAGTAGAGAACCAACTGGGCAGAAAGATAAAGGTACTCCGATCCGATAGGGGAGGAGAATACCTTAGTATCGAATTTTTCGATCATCTTAAAAACTGTGGTATAGTTTCACAGTTAACTCCTCCTAGAACACCACAACTAAATGGAGTTGCGGAGAGGAGAAATAGAACCCTGTTAGACATGGTTCGATCTATGATGTGTCGAGCAACACTTCCAATAAGCTTCTGGGGTTACGCATTAGAAACAGCCGCCCATATCTTAAATCTTGTACCCACTAAGAAGGTTTTAAAGACACCTTTTGAGATGTGGAAGGGAAAACGTCCTTCCCTTGGGCACATCAAAATCTGGGGTTGTGAGGTTTTCGTTAGACGAGAAGCTCAGGACAAACTAGAAGCCAGATCTGAAAAGTGTCTTTTCGTCGGTTATCCTAAAGAGTCATTTGGATATTTGTTTTACAGACCCAAGGATAATGTGGTGTTTGTAGCTCGAAGAGGAACGTTCCTCGAGAGAGAAATGATATCCAAAGATGACAGTGGGAGTAAAATAGACCTTGAAGAAATTCAAGATTCTTCCGATGAAGAACCTATAGTAAACACTGACACTCAACAAGAGGTGGTGACACCTGTTGAACCTGATGATATATCATTACCCATTCGCAGAACAAGTAGTAGAGTAAGCAAGCCTTCTCAGGATCCTCAATTCTATTATGGTTTCCATATTGAAGAGGACAAGATTAGTGATAGTACACTAAGTGAGTTGGATGAGCCTGCTAACTACAAGGAAGCGATGGCAAGCCCTGAGGCTGCTAAGTGGAAGGAAGCTATGAAAAGCGAGATTAAATCTATGTATGACAACCAAGTTTGGAACTTGATTGACACTACACACGGTCTTAAGATTGTGGGATGTAAGTGGATCTTCAAGAAGAAGACAGACATGGATGGGAATGTACACACTTATAAAGCTAGGTTGGTAGCAAAGGGTTATACTCAAACCCACGGGATTGATTATGAGGAAACCTTCTCACCAGTAGCTAAAATAAAGTCAATTAGGATAATGCTTGCCATAGCTGCGTTTCATGATTATGAAATATGGCAGATGGATGTCAAGACCGCTTTCCTTAACGGAAAACTAACAGAGGATGTGTTTATGGCACAACCAGAAGGTTTTGAAAATGCAAAGTATCCTAAAAGAGTGTGCAAGCTTCAGAAGGCCATTTATGGACTTAAACAGGCATCTCGTAGCTGGAATCTCTGCTTCCATGAGAAAGTCACACAGTTTGGATTTTCTAGAAGTGAAGATGAGTCCTGTATATATATCAAAGTCAGTGGGAGTATTGTAGTCTTCCTGGTATTATATGTGGATGATATATTACTCATAGGAAACGATATCCCAACATTACAAAGTGTAAAAGAATGGTTGGGGAAATGTTTCTCTATGAAAGATTTGGGAGATGCAGCATGTATTCTCGGTATAAAGATTTACAGAGATAGGTCAAAGCGTCTTATAGAACTTAGCCAGGACACGTACTTAGATAAATTTTTGAAAAGATTCAAAATGGAGAATTCTAAGAAAGGGAATCTACCCTTACATCATGGCATAAAGATTAGTAAGGATCTATGTCCGAAAACTAATGAAGAACTGGACAGAATGAGTCGAGTCCCATATGCTTCGGCTGTAGGATCGATCATGTATGCCATGACGTGTACAAGGCCTGATGTCTCCTTTGCTTTGAGCATGGTGAGTCGACATCAGCAGAACCCTGGTGAAGGTCATTGGACAGCAGTAAAGAACATTCTTAAGTATTTAAGAAATACTAAAGACAGGTTCTTAGTTTATGGTGGAGAAGAAGAAATCAAAGTGACTGGTTATTGTGATGCAAGTTTCCAAACAGATAAAGATGATAGTCGTTCACAGTCTGGTTGGGTATTTTTGCTAAATGGGGGAGCGGTGACGTGGAAAAGTTCAAAGCAAGATACAGTGGCAGACTCCACATGCGAGTCCGAGTATATTGCAGCTAGTGAGGCTTCAAAGGAAGCTATCTGGATGAAGAATTTCATTGGAGATCTTGGAGTTGTTCCAACAGTACAAGACCCCATTGAAATATTCTGTGATAATGAGAGTGCAGTCGCCTTGACTAAAGAACCCAAGGATCACGGAAAGTCAAAGCACATTGAAAGAAAATACCATTTTGTTCGAAGAAAGGTAGAAGAAGGACACGTGATTGTGAAAGACATACGATCAGAGGATAATCTAGCTGATCCATTCACAAAGGCATTGGCTAAGTCCAAACACGATGAACATGCTTGGAGCATAGGATTGAAAGATAAAATAAAGTTTTAGTTGTTAGTTTGAGTTTGAAACATTATAAACAATGATTGAAATCGTAATAGATTTGGTGATTAAATAATGGAGATTTGTTTATTTGCAAGTGTGCTACCATTTACTATTGTTTATCATTGTGTTTCATTTTTTGCATGTTTAGAATCCACTTCCTGAGTACTTAGTTTACTCAAACCTCCTCAGTCGTTCAAACTACTGGAAGTAAGTTTTGATTTAAGACTGTCATGGAGTGTTAGTAGATTGTCTATGGAGATTAGACATAGCATAGAGAATGTTGCAACACTCATGAGTACTTAATGGGAATTAAGTATAGGACAAACCCGCACTTAGAAAGATTACTTCATGGATTGAGATCACGAGTAATTCTAAGATGATAATATCCTCTATTCTTAAAATGGAGATACATCGAGTATCTAGTTTTCAAGTCTGTTATACTTTAGTTTATTCAAACGCTGTGCGTAAATGCCAGTTATAAAGGGTATGCTAGGTATGACATGATAAGTTGACTAGTTCTATGTATTCAAAGTTTATTTGTTCCTTTCGCCTAAAAGGGAAAGTGATATCAATGGGCCCCTCGATGATTAAATGTTGACTTAAATGTGCTAGGCCTAGCCAGGACTAAATTGATGTGTTCAATTCAGTAGTGTCATATAGTCAAATAATCGGAAATCGAGAAACATAATGTTGAACCTGGAGATTGATTAAAATCCATGTCTCAGGTTCATACGATATCAGTAGAACAAAGGAATAGTTGATCGCTTATCTAAGGGCTGACTCTAAGATATGATTCAGAGTTCGGCAGTTGCATTGGATGGCACTCTCTGCTTAGTTGATCGGAATAGGCTTAGACCAATTATAGTTGATGAATTGTCCAAGTGGGAGACTGTTGGAATTAATGTCCAAGTTCATAACTAATTGGTGAGACTATCGTCAAAAGTGGAGTCCTTTTTGGGTCGCCCTCAGTGAACCGTAAAAGAGAAAATGATTCAAAGAATTAGTCACGGCATAAGCACGTTAAGTGTTACGCCGTAACAAGGCATGTGATGTTGTTTTTTTGGGAAAAGTCCCACATCGCTCCAAAGGGTAAACCAAGACCCTTTTCTTTCCTTATATATAGAAGGAACATCCCTTGGCTTTCAATTGCTCATTCCTACTCATTCTAGTTTCTACTCCTTGTAAGAGTCTTTCGTTTATCGGGACCTTAGGAGTTCGAAAGAATAGTTTCTTTTTGGTTCTTGGGTGTGAACTATTAGAGGTACTCTCGTTTGGGTACTCGCCTCCAAGTTCGACCAAAGTGGTCCGAGTGAGAAATTCGATTTTCTCAAAGGTTAGTAATTTTCTTCTTTCCTTTTAATTACTTATTTATTTATTTCTTTTAAGTTGCTTTTAGTTAATTAGGTTTAGATCCTTTAGGGTTTAGTTCCCTTCTTGCCCTAGATTATTATTATTTCCGCTGCGTATTAATCTAGTTGGGAATAGAAAACCCATCAGAAGGAAGTGTCAATCGGATATACTTTTACTGTGGTGATACTGAAGATCTAGGCGATCTGGGAAGTCTTGACTTCGCTTCATTTGCAAACCTTGAGAAGCTTTCTATTTATAACTGCAAGCTTGAAGGGAGCATCCCAGAGCAGATTGGTTTGCTATCAAACTTAACACATCTATTGCTTTATAGTAATCATCTCACAGGTACATTACCTGCCTCGTTTACCAATCTCACCCGTTTGGAAAACCTTGATCTTTCTAATAACTATATCACAGGTGTTTCGTTTGCCAATCTCATCCGTTTGGAAAACCTTTATCTTTCTCATAACCATATCACAAGTGTTTCGTTTGCCAATCTCACCAGTTTGAAATACCTTTATCTTTCTAATAACAATCTCATAGGTAAATTAACTATCTCGTTTGCCAATCTCGCCCGTTTGGAACACCTTGATCTTTCTAATAACTATATCACAGGTGTTTCGTTTGTCAATCTCACCAGTTTGGAATACCTTAATCTTACTAATAACTATATCACAAGTGTTTCGTTTGCCAATCTCACCAGTTTGCGATACCTTGATCTTTCTAATAACACTTTAACAGGCATTCTCCCAGCTCAGATTGCGGGTTTGAGAAATTTATATCATCTGGATCTTAGTCGAAACAACTTTACAGATCTCATCCCGTCATCTTTTGGATCCCTGGTCTATCTCAACGTTCTCGATTTGAGCGACAACAATCTTGATGGTCCAATTCCATCAAGTTTTCATAATCTAAGCCAACTGCAATTTTTAAACCTTCATCATAATCATCTTGTGGGTGCTATTCATCAAGAATTTTGGAAGCTCTTAAGAGTTTCTTACCTTGATTTATCATCAAATCAGTTGTCAGGAAACATGTCGTTCGGTAATCCCTGTTTTCTTGTGCATCTAAACCTTTCTCGGAATATGATGATGGGCGCTATCACAAGTGTGCGTCGTTGCAGAAACTTAAAATACATGGACATTGGTGGTAATCAAATGACAGGCGGTATCTCAAGTGTACGTGCTTGCCGTAAGTTAAACTACTTGGACATTAGTGGTAATAATTTTGTTGGAGAAGCACTTAATCACTGCGACTTCCCATCTTTATTGCTCTTAAACCAGTCGCAGAATCATCTTACTGGAGAAATGGTCTGGTCAAACAATAATGTGTGGAGTGCAAAATCAGCTTGCAAGGAACATAAACGAAGAAAACATCACGTACCCCGTTTGACTGTTTTTCTTCCCATTATCATTGGACTTTGCTTCTTAGTGGTTGCGTATTTCTTTTACAGTCGTAAAAAGGCTACCACAAAGAAAATACATCTTGAAATCACAAAACATGGAGATGTGTGCACGATAATGAATTATGATGGAAAACTTGCATATGAAGACTTCATAAAAGCTACAGAGGATTTTGACCTCAAATACCGCATTGGAACTGGTGGCTACGGCAGTGTTTATGTAGCAAAACTACATAATGGTAAAACATTTGCTTTAAAAAAACTACATAGGTTTGAACTAGAGCAACCAGCAATCGACCAGAGTTTCATGAATGAAGTCCAAGTGTTAACTAGCCTAAGACACAAAAGCATTGTGAAACTCTATGGGTTTTGTTTGCATAACAAATGCAACTTCCTTGTATATGAATACATGGAAAAAGGGAGCCTATTTTGTGCACTAAGTGATGATGAATTGGCTGTTGAAATGGATTGGATGAAGAGGGTGAACATAATCAAAGATGTAGCACATGCTTTAGCTTACATGCATCACGATTGCAATCCGCCTATCGTTCATAGAGACATATCAAGTAAAAACATTCTTCTAAACTCGGAAATGGAAGGATTTGTTGCTGACTTTGGAGCAGCCAGGCTGCTTGACCCCGATTCATCCAACCAAACAGTCATCGCAGGAACTTTGGGATACATTGCTCCAGGTAGTTACTTCTACACACTCTTACGCTTCTTAAGTTTAATTACGTCTAGCTAGTAGCAGCTATACTATGCTAACATTCTTTTTTGTATGTGATCATTTAGAACTTGCATATAGCATGATTGTAAACGAAAAGTGTGACATGTATAGCTTTGGAGTGGTGGCACTTGAAGCAATTGGAGGGAAACATCCTGGAGAGCTTCTTTCATACTTCAACTCTTCTATTAGCCAAGGTACAATGTTGGAAAGTATATTGGACCAGCGTCTCTCTTACCCAACAGACAGGCTAATCGAAAAGGAAATTCTGCGTGTTTGTCAAGTGGCGTTGGCATGCATTCTTACAGATCCAAAGGCTAGGCCGACCATGAGAAACGTTTCACAGGAATTATCGCGTTGAGGATATCATGATTCAGTTCAGTCTATCTCACAGCTTCGTTATATGGAGAACAACATCTATATATATTTGTTGAAGTAATACTATATTTCACCCTTTCTCAAAAAAAAAAAATAAATAAAAAAAAAAAATAAAAATAAAAAAAAAAATAAAAAAACACTTCTGCTTATCATTTCGTGTATCATCAAATGGAATCACCTAGTGGTATGGTCTTAATAATATGTAATGCTAACACATTTCAACCCTATTTTAAATATCGTGGTTATGCTGGAAGTTCATCATATTTGGACTTCTATTTTCTTCCCCAATTAAATTTCAATAAATTAAAAAAAAAAAAAAAAATGTCCAAAGCTAAATAAATTTGTGATCAATGAGGCTCAAGAATGTGAACATTGATCAAGTCTTTGGTAAACCGTCTATGATCTCCATTGTTGAGAAAATGTACAAACCTGGAGCCAATATTTTGCAAGACTACATTATTTGGACAAAAAAACTCATCAAGAAAATAACTTTAATTTATGTTCCGTTTTTCTCATACTTGGAGCCAATAATTGTTTTTTTAACATATTTATATAACAATGTATGGTTTGTAATAAAAGCTTAAGTGCAAAGGCATGGAAATTATATGAAACATGACAGATGGAAATATAGCATTAATTTTGGAGAAAGCAACTTATTTTGACTAAAGTTTCTTCTTTGCCATTGACTTGGAAAAGTAGAAGGTTTTGGCCTTTTGGTATGCATATTATCTGTAGCAAATACATATTCTGAATTTTCACTACTTTGTTGGCCATTAAACAAATAACATCAATAATGTGTTCTACTTCCTCCAAAAATCTTACTTTTCATATGCACAGTTTCACTTATATGCTTACAATGCCCTTTTTCGTGTTATCAAAAACAACATGCTAATGATTTCAGCAAATCGTTAGAAGTAAAAGCTTTGATTGCAACGAATTGGTGGGGGAGATAGAAATGCTTCTTAAAATCATTGTACTTGTGACGACTTCATATATATTTCAATAAGTAGTATATATATAGCCGCAAATGCTTTAACACACTTTCATAACTTCTATTCGTATATCATACATATATTTTGGACCTACAGTTTGTTGAATATGAAATGAGGTGGACTAGCTAGGCATGTTTTATATAAACACCTTCACTACAAGAAATAGGACATCAGCCGACGATAGTTATCCCGTCGACATAATGTCGACGGGACAAGGCAGAAAACGACAAAAAATCCGCTTGACCGAAGCCAAGTGCGTTGAATTTTTTGGATTGACATAATCCCGTCGACATGTCGACGGGAACAAATTGACCAAAATTTCCAGCCTCAATAATTGCCAAAACTTTGGCGCGAAATATCCCGCCTTTATTATCCCGTCGACATGTCGACGGGATAATATTAAAAATGAAATTACTGCGTGATTAACGTTTGGTGGTGGTTGTACTCAAAATGACGAAGCTGTGAGCTCATAGACTGAGCGAGGCCCTCAACATGATAACTCCTGAGAAACTTCTCTCATTGTCGGTCGGTCCTTTGTATCTTTGAGAACGCATGACAGTGCCACGTGACCAACACGGATAATTTCCTTTTCAATTAGCCTATCAGTAGGATAAGAGAGTCGCTTGTTCAAAATATTTTCCAACATTGTACCACGACTTGTAGAATAATTCAGGGATAACAAGAGGTCTCCTGGATGCTTCCCTCCAATTGTTTCAAGAGCAACCACTCCAAAGCTATAAACATCACATCTTTCGTTCACAGTCATGCTATATGCAAGTTCTATATGATCACATATACCAAGTTATTGTTAGTGAAGATCTAATGACTTTGTAGATATAAAATTAAGAAGCATAAGAACATGTATACATAATTACGTACCTGGGGCAATGTATCCTAAAGTTCCAGCAATTACTGTTTGGTTAGATGAATCAGGATCAAGCAATCTGGCTGCCCCAAAGTCGGCAACAAATCCTTCCATTTCCGAGTTCAAAAGAATGTTATTACTTGATATGTCCCGATGAACGATAGGTGGATTGCAATCATGATGCATGTAAGCCAGAGCATGCGCAGCATCTTTTATAATATTCACCCTCTTCATCCAATCCACTTTAACAGCGAGCTCATCATTGCTCAATGCGCAAAATAGGCTCCCCTTTTCCATGTACTCATATACAAGGAAGTTGCATTTGTTATGCAAACAAAATCCATAAAGTTTAACAATGTTTTTGTGTCTTAGGTTGGTTAACACTTGGACCTCATTCTTGAAACTCTGGTCGAATGCTGGTTGTTTAGCTTCAAATCTATGGAGTTTTTTCAATGCAAATGTTTTTCCGCTAGGTAATTTCGCTACATAAACACTACCATAACCACCAGTTCCGATGCAGTATTTGAGGTCAAAATACTCTGTAGCAGTGATGAAGTCTTCATATGCAATTGTTCCATCATAGTTCCATATCAAGCACATATCTCCATGTTTTATAGTTTCCAACTCGATTTTATCATTAGTAGCCTTGTAATGAAGGTAGTACATAAGTCGCGCCAAGCAAATCCCAACAATCGTGGGAAGAACAAAATATATTAAAACAAAATAAAAAAATAATACTAATGACACTAATGACCATATGGTGGACTGTTTTCTGGATTGGAGGAGCATCAGGAACAATTGTGGTGAGATGATTCTCAGACTGATCTAAGAACTTCAAATATAAGAAGTCCAAACTACTAAGTTCTTCTCCAACAAAATTATTGCGAATGAGGTCCAAGTACTCTAATCCTTTGCAAACATTTAGTGATTTCACAACTCCAGTCACGAGATTCTTTGATAGGACTAGATGTTTTAAACTACAGGGAGTTTGAAATGACACATTTCCTGACAAGCGGTTTGATGACAAATCAAGATAAACGAGTTTTGGCAACTTTCCAAATTCAGGATGAACAGGACCCACAAGACGATTATGATTTAGGTCGACATGCTCTAAGTTCATCAAGTTTGTTATATCTAGACACTACAACAAAATAGTAACATGCTCACACTTATTAGAGCATGGCGCCACACTTTAAAGTGTGAAGAATTAAAAAGTTCACACTAGCATGTGTGTGAACCAATTGGGTGTAGCAAATATTGTCACACTTTTATGTGTGAAGGTTTATAAATATTTTCACACTTTTAAGTGTGAGGGCTTTAAAACAATTCTTCACACTTTTTAGCATGATGATTTTGATATTGAAATAATTCTTCACACTTTTAAGTGTGATGCTTTTGATGTTAAAATAATTCTTCACACTTTTAACTGTGAGATTGAAATTCTTCACACTTTTTAAGTGTGAAGATTTTGAAACAATTATTCACACTCGTAATTGTGAATACCTTTAAGAAAAAGTTCACACTTTATAAAGTGCGAAAAAAAAAGCGTGTAAAAATGACAAATTTGTTGTAGTGAGAGGAATGATGCCACTAAAGTTATTCGCATCAAAGTTAATAATTTCCAGTGCACTTAGATTACGAAAACTTGATAGAATAGGACCACTGAGATTGTTGTCACCAAAGTTCAGTACCTCTAAGTTTTGCAAGTTACTTAGTTCTTGTGGGATGGAGCCATTTAGTTTGTTTGTTCTCAAGTCCAGACGGGCAAGATTAAACATGGAACCAAGAGATGAAGGGATAGGACCAATAAAATAGTTTCGGATAAGATCCAGGTAGGTGAGATCAACCATGGAACCAAGAGATGAAGGGATGGGACCAGTAAAGTTGTTTCGACTAAGATCCAGGTAGGTGAGATCAACCATGGAACCAAAAGATGAAGGGACGGGACCAGTAAAGTTGTTTCGACTAAGATCCAGGTAGATGAGATTAACCATGGAACCAAGAGATGAAGGGATGGGACCAGTAAAGTTGTTTCGACTAAGATCCAGTTGGGTGAGGTTGACCATGGAACCAAGAGACGATTGGATGGGACCAATAAAGTGGTTTTGACTAAGATTGAGATATGACAAACTCTTCAAGTTCCCTATCGAAGATGGGATAGTACTCGTGAAATTGTTTCCAGAAAGATCAAGTTCTACTAATTTGGTAAGATTAGTGAGTGAAACAGGTAACGTACCGCTTAGATTGTTCCCACGAAGTGAAAGATGGGACAGATTTGATAGCATACCAATCTGCTCTGGAATGCTTCCTTCTAAGCGGCAGCTTTCAATAACCATGCGATCAAGGTTCGGAAATGAAGAAAAGATAAGGTTTCCGAGATCATGAGGAAATTCATAATAATAGTTACCACAATTAAACTCTATTGGAATGACAACACTTCCTGCTTCATTGCAAGTGATTTCGTACCAAGTGCAATGATTTGAAGCATTTATACCCCGCCAATCCGCTAGAGCCTTTGCTTCTAACGATTTGTTGAAATTATTAGCATTCATATGCAATAATACAATAAGATGGATCATAAGCAAATAAGTAAAAATGCGCGTATGATCACATGTAATAACATTCTTGAAGGTAATAGACAACATTATTAATGTTTGTTATGTTTGTTTATTTATCAAAAACTACTGAAAATTAATCATGATATGTTAATGTATATGCATGCACAGAATCCTTTATTTTTCCAAGTCAATAGCATAGAGTAAACGTTAGTCAATAACAAGTTTCTTTGTGGAAAATTTCTAACCCATCCTAAGGGTTGGGCTTAGCTTTCATCTTAAAACAAGTGGTTCATGTATTTTTTCAACTTTTGTAATTTTATCTTTTATTACAAAAAGACTTTGTTATTAGCAAAAAAGTATCTTCTATAAACAATATAGTTTCCATTCCAAGTATGAGACTTATAATTGAATTTATATTTTTTTGTCTTTTTACTCAAGGAATTTAACCACGGTAAACAACTATTTCATGATTATGGCATGAAAATGGTCAATTTCTCAAACATCTTCATAATTTAATGCTTTAGATATGAGATTTCATAAAGCTTTAAGAGGTCTACCAAAAGATTTATAAGTTGGTCACATGACTCAATTGCGAGTTTATTACACGATATTGTACGTTGATCTCATCACTAAATTTATCTTATGCAAATGGACTTTTATGAAGAGGAGTGAAAATGCATCTAGTCACATTATAGCTAAGTGAGCATTTAGTGCTCTTTCTTTATTACTGACAGCCTTATATGTGCAAGTTCTCATGCACTTAATTCCGAAAAAGTTGATTACTTTAATAAAAACACCTACATCATTTTAAGTTATTGGACCAAGACTTAACAAATGAAAATCTTTAAAAATTGGGCTATCAAACACGTTTGGGCGATAGGTTACTTCTCATAAAGCCCATCACCACAACAACTATAAAGTGAATCGTAACCCTAAAAACTAAAAACTAACTCATGCACAACAACACGTTACAATCATCAAGTAGGTAGTATATTCATTCATAGTCAAGTTTAGTATTTTCACTTTATCAGATCCATGAATGTTGTGTGTGTAAGTGTTGATCTTGCTGATTTGGAATTGTTTTTTAATAGCTGTTGTTGTTTTCATGAATATGTTATGCATATTTAGCAATTAGTACAATGTTATTTTTCGGTATTATAAGCGTAGTGATTATAAAATGACAAGACATATTTATGTTTTAGATTATATATGCGTACACATTAGATTCTTTTACCTAGCGGTATGTGGTTAGCTATCAACCTAGAAGTTGTGGTATGTGAGGTTTATGTGAGATAGTAGTTGTTTAACGATTTAAATGCTTGAATAATTAGTCGTTTAAACAAGAAAGTTAAATCGAACGCTATACTATACATTCACATCATTAGTTTAAAGTAAGAATTAAGGTAAATAAGCATTTCTGATAGTAAGTTTTGCATTCATACTCAGGGCATAACATTCCTCAAGCAACCGGATTCAATAAATCTACATCCTAAATATGGCGGTATATGTTAAACCTCTTTAACTCAGTTATAGGTAGTCATTCCTCTTTTTTCTTAAATTTAACTTTTGGTTCATCTCAGGGTACAATAACTATTGAAATTGAAGCAAAAGAAGACGAGGACGCAAGAGTGGTAAGTGTCCATTGATAATTATGACAGGAACAATATTTATCTGTCAATTTTTATGCTATCTTTTTGGTTCAGGAATCTATTCAGCAAGGATGGGCTTATATAGCTAAGATTCTCTCGGAGCCCAACGGGAGGGAAGTTCTGGCCGAGGAACTTAAAAAGGCGGTCGAGGAGATTCTGCTGTCAAGGTCAAGGCTACGGGCTTATATAGCTAAGATTCTCTCGAAGCCCAACGGGAGGGAAGTTCAGGCCGAGGAACTTAAAAAGGCGGTCAAGGAGATTCTGCTGTCAAGGTCAAGGCTAGGGACTAAAGGGAAGGGCAAATTATAAAGGAATAAGGATGCATGTCGACTAGTGTTAATATCTCATTCTTCACCTTTATATTACAGTCGATGATTCCTTCATCAAATATTTGGTGTAGAGTAATTATTTTTAAAAATATCATTTTGATAGTTCTTTTAGGTGTCGTGGTACAAGCTTTTGTGATTTGTGTTTGTTAACAGTTTGAATTGAGTTCAATGGTTGGATTAATAAATTTTGTTATTACTGTTAGATTATTATAGTTTTGTACATGATTTATGCTACTGCAATATGTAGAAACAATATGAGTGCAACCAATATGGTGGTTTATGCTAAAGTTTATAAATGATGAAGAGGTTTAAAAAATGTAAACCATAATGAACATTCATTTCAAGCTTGTGGCATAACGAAGTCTATTGAATATTTTCATAATTAAATGCACTTGAATTATATGAGAGTTCATAAAACTTAGAAATGGGTTTATACAAAGTAGAGATAGGTTTATAAAGCAAAAAGGTTAAGTTAATATAAATCACCATTTGCACCAAAAAAATAATAAATAAAATAAAGCAAAAAGGTTTATAATTTAATCTCATAACACAACTATAAACTTTTAAAAAAAGTTTAGCATATTTGATGGCCTAAGCTTATGCTAATAATTCGTCTGATAAAAGCCTAAAAGAATGTTAGTAAATGTGAAAATTTTTGTTCACATTGTTTTCATTCGCTTATTGATAAATTAGGTGGCAGTTTTTACTGACTTAGACACATCAAAAAGTCGTTCAATTATTCTTACAATTATAAATATTTTGTTCTAAGATGTTGTAATTCTTTTTGTGAAGTTGTTTTCCATTAAATGAACTTTTTGAAAGGCTGGATGCTATGTTCTTTAAATTTGTTACTTTCACATTAATGTTATATCACTATTCAACACACTATCTTTTAGGTGCTATCGTCACCACCACAGAAAATAATGCCCCACTTTATACCCCACAACACACACACACAAAAGACATTGGAACCATCGAATGAGTGCCAAAAAAGAGTCTTGTCTCGTGGTTGGGGATCTTTTTATTGGGTTCGAGCGTAAAAATGCATGATGTTGGTGGTAGACCAACCACCATATTGACCGACCTAAGTTTTTTAATCGTTTACCTCAAAATTAGCAAATAAACAAAACCATTGGATAACAAAAACAACTTGTGCTTAAAAGATAAGTAGTCTCAACTTGATCAACATTTTTTGTTGTTGTGAGGGGAGTGTCGGGACAAGGTATATTAATAGGAATTATGTATTACATCCATTAAGTTTAAGTTTTAATTGTTAGATTAATGTGTCTCGACTTCAAGTAAGCCAAAAATGTAAATAGGCTTGAGTTAGGCAAAAAAAAAAAAAAAAAAAAAAAAAAAAAAAAAAAAAAAAAAAAAAAAAGCGCGGCTTGTAGTAGGATCAGATCGTTTACGATCCAATGATTCTAGACCAATTATGCTAAAATTAAGATCCTACTACGATCCTGCTCGATTTCTATATGTGGATTGTGCGATCCTACAATCACAAATACACAAACAAAGTAAAACATTATATTTTCAGGAGACTAATTAAATAAAAACTCCTAACATTGGGTGTTCACAAATCCGGTAATACCCACATGATCTGAAAACTGAAACCAAACCGAATCGAAAAAACAAAACCAAATTGGTAACCGAACCGAATTAATATTCAATTTTCATTTTGAATATGATTTTGGCAAAATGAAAACCGAACTGAACCAAAAACAGAATTCACATAATTATATATATTGTATTTTTTATGCATCATATAAAGAAACCATTAAAGCTCTTTCCTAATATAAATATAACATTTTTTAATATTGATTTTTCCCCTGAAAATCTGTATAATTAAATGGAAAAAATATAAATAATGTAATTCGGGTGAACCCGAAAACTGAACAAAATAAAAAATTGATTTTCGGTTCACTTTAATTCAATTTGAATTCGGTTCGGTTTTACCCAAAAATTCTTTTAACCAAACCAAATATAAACCCTATAAGAGCACTAGGTGTAGAGCTTGCCATGTCTCGCTGAGGGTGGCATGGCAGCTCGCCACAACTCGCCATGATACCACCCCAACTCGCCATAGCTCGCCGGAACCATCCTACTCGTGCAGATGGCGAAGCAAAATTGCTGACAAGTGGGACCTGAGCAATAGAGATAAAAACGATTGATGCTTTTACTATTATTATTATTGTTTTTTAAACTATATCCCATAGTTATATTTCGTGTTTTGAATGTAAATATTTTACCTTTTATCCTTTGGATATGGAGAAGATGACTTGCAGGGGCGGCTCACAGAGAAAGAAGAAAGAATGGCATATTTTTTGTTTTTAAAAGTGCAAAGCGTGTGGAAGGCTATCGTTTAACAAGAGGAGCTTTAGGTTGTGGAAGGGTAGTATTATTTTGGACTATGTTGTTAGGCTGCTTGTTGGGTTATTTTTGCAAAACAAGGGACCATTTCTTTATCTCTTTAATTTGCTGGGAAGTTTAAAGTAGTGTAACGGTTTATCAAAGGAATGAAATTTAGTTGAGTTAAAGTAGTATAATGGTTTTATCAAAGGATTGAAATTTAGTATCGTTTTTTTGCTTTTTTTTTTTTTTTTTTTTTTTTTTTTTTTTTTTTTTATGTTTCGTAAAGTTTTTTAATATGTTGTAATGTAATTTTATTTTTTATGAAATGAATTTTGTTTATTTGATAATTTGAATAAAAAAAAAAAGTTGTAAGTTGATGTGTTTTAGTTCGTATAGGAATAATTAGGTTCGTTATAAGTTGGTGTGTTTTAGTTCGTATCGTATTTTTTTTTTGTATCGTACGTTTTTTTAAAATGTCGTATGTTTTTTTTAGTTCGTATAGCATGTTTTTTATTTGGATGAAATAAAATTAGTATATTGTATTATTTTCTATAATTAATTAGTGAAATGAATTTATTTTATTTAATAAAATGAATAAAAAAATAAAGTTGTAACTGGTGGGGCCGAATGAAGAAGTTGAGGTTAATTGTTTGATGAAGAGATGGTTAGTTGTGACTTGTGAAGAGGTGTTGGTGATGTGACACACATAAGACCCGAATGAAAAGGAAGAGCTCTTCATCTACACCTAGTGCTCTAACCGAACGATCAAACACCCCTGTGTATAGGGATGGCAAAAAAACCCGAACCCGACGGGGAAACCCGAAACCCGAAAATTTTGGAGCGGGGCGGGGCAAGTTTAACGGGTTTCGGGGCGGGTTTTGGAGCATTAACGGGGATTTTTATTGGGTTCGGAGCAGTGACTGGGGCCAAGCATCCCCACCCCGCCCCGCCCCGATATAATATATATACATGTTATAAATTATATGTATTATTTATGTGTATGTATGCAACTTCAGTAAATAGTATTTCAACTATCAAGTAACTTATTATATTTAAACATTTTGGTTTAGACGTTTAAACAGATAATTTGAGCTATTGTTTTTGAATATTAAATGAATGAAGACTTCCTTTCGTGAGCTGTTTCAAAGGAAGGAAAAGACCAAGTCAACATTAAGATTTTATTATTTTATTTCATATAGAAGATTGTAAAAACTGAATGATCCTTGTTACGTCTAATGTTTAAGTGTTTCTTGTAATTTGTGACTAGATAATTTGAAGGTTATTTATTTATTTAATTATTTATTTATTTATTTATTATTATTTAATTTTTTTTTATGTTGAATTCGTTTTGCTTAGAACATGCCAAAGAAGACGCCCCATTAAGGACCCGATAAGATCCCCAATGGGGATCGGGGCGGGTTTGGAGGAGTATCGCGCCCCAATGGGGCACCCCAATAAGATCCCCAATGGGGATTGGGGCGGGTTGGGGCATGTTTTGGTAATTGGATTTGGGGATGGGGATGGCCGCCCCGCTCCAAACCCGCTCCATTGCCATTCCTACCTGTGTACAATTTTCCCTATTGGTTTTTAATGAAATGAAAATCTTTATAAACATTGGGCTAATAAAAGCTTTGGGCTAATGGTTACTTCTCGCAAAGCCCACAATCACAACACCCAAAAACTAAATCGTAGCCCTAAATACTCATACATCCCTCTCACTCTCAACAAAACACAGAGAGTTTGTTTCTACAACACTCGTTTGAATCACACATACTGCTACACGTATAGATCGACAACAATCATCAAAGTACGTTTCTTTTTATAAATCATTTAGATCCAATAATACTCTGCTTACTTTTTATATAGTTAGGTTTTAAAATGATATTTTTTTTTAGGTTTTTTATGTTATAATTTTTGTAAAAAAATTATGGGTTTTGCTTAAAATCACATTTTTTACAAAACCCATGTTTTAAAATTTATATAATCAAACTTTATAAAAAAAAATTATGGGTTTTGCTAAAAAGTAATTTTTAACAAAACCCTGGTTTTATTTTATGAAAAATCATACAAAAACATGGGTTTTGCTAAAAATCACATTTTTAACAAAACCCATGTTTTATTTTTATTTTATTTATTAATTTATTTTTATTTTTTTTAACAAAACCCATGTTTGAAATGTGGCGAAAGGGGGTAAATTTAGGATTGATTATGTATAGGATGTGCGCGTTAGCGGTTTACGATTGGAAGGTTAAGTAGTAGTGGTAGCTGTAATGATAACCGGTTTTAAGATAGTTAATGTTTGGAAACTTAGGTTTTTAGGTTTTGTTTTACTTTTAGATGTCGAAATGTTGCGAAAGGAGGAAAGATTCTGTATTGGAAGAGTGTGTTAGCGGTTTAAGATAGGAAGGTTAAGTAGTAGTTGTAATGAAAACCGAATTGATAACTTTAGGACTGATTTTGTATAGGATGTGCGTTAGTGGTTTAAATTTGGAAGAATAAGTTGTAATATGTAATGAAAACTTTGCATATTAGTTTAAGGTTTGACAAATATTGTTAAGGTCGAAATGTGGCGAAAGGGGGGAATTTTAGTACTGATTTTGTAGACGATGTGCGTTAGCAGTTTAAAGGGGTGTTTGTTTAAGCTTATTTGTGGGCTAATAAGCTTATCTGATTTCCATTTTAGATTCACATGCTCGAATGTTTTGGTTTGTTATGCGATTTTTGGGTTTATATAAGTTTATTATGTCATAATAAGTTTCCTTAAACTCGTAAGTATAAAGATAAGCTTGAAAATTTGAGCTTATGAAATTTAAACCGGAATTAGATAATCTCGTTGGCCCACAAATAAGCTTAAACAAACACCCTTTAAGATTAGAAGCATAAGTAGTTAAGTTTTGAAAATGAAGTTTTTTATAGTTAGAGCTCGATATGTGGTGAAATGAACAAAATTTTGAACTGATTTTGTATATGATGAGCTTTAGCAGCTTAAGTTTGGAAGGAAAACTGATTTGATGACTTAATATTTTCAAGTTTGAATGAGTGCTTACAAGATATTTTGGAATATGAAGTTTTAAGCGAAGTTGTGATCTTTATTCTGGGACTGGGTCGTTACATCTCATATGTGTAACAACTCATAATAAAGATATAAACTTTTAAGCGAAGTCGAAATCTTTTCGCATATCTGATGGTAAGCTATTGTTACCACTTTCTCGTCATGTATTGATAGCAAATTATTCTTGTTTTTTTCAGGGTATAACATCCTTCGGCCAGTTGGATTCGTTCAATCTAAATCCTCTCTATGGCGGTACGTTAAACACTCAAACTTCATAACCCACTGAGTTCTAGTTAATTATTTGCCCCTTGCTTCTTTTTACGTTTCCCTAATTTAACTTTTGGTGTGTCTCAGGTTGAAAGACTTTTTAAAGATGAAGCAACCGAAGAGAAGGGTGAGCGCGCTAGAATGGTGAGTCTTCTTTTCTTCTTACGTCATATGTTTGGCTAGGAGTTTAGGCTTAGCTCTAATAAATTTGTATTACGTGCTATTTTCGTTTCAGGCATCCTTTGTTGGAGCTATGGCAATAGCTGACTTGGTGAAGACGACCTTAGGGCCCAAGGGAATGGTTAGTGTTTTGTACATATGTTTCCATTGCCCAGAGAGACGATAAATAGAGACGATTAGCTTCTTATATGCATACTAATTGTTCTTACTATTCAAAATTTGCAGGATAAAATATTGCAGTCGACAGGTAGAGGACACAGTGTCACAGTGATGAATGATGGTGCTACTATCTTAAAGTCTCTTCATATCGATAACCCTGCTGCTAAAGTCCAAAGTCCTTATTGGTATCCTTATATTAGTCCTTTTTGTCTTTTGCCCAGTGCTATTTAAACACGTCATTATTGAGGCTAATGTTAAATTGCTTAATTTTATGATTAGACATCTCGAAATTTCAAGACGATGAGGTGGGTGATGGGACTAAATGGCAAAGGTTGCTCAAACTGAAGGAGCTGAAAAAGATAAAATGAGAGAGAAGGTGCAAAAGATTATTGGTCACGGTATCAACTGCTTCGTGAACAGATAGTTGATCTACAATTTCCTAGAAGAGTTGTTTGTATATGCTGGAATTCTCGCAACAGAACATGCTGATTTTGACGGAATTGAGCGTCTGGCATGTATCCTCACTGATCCAAAGGCCAGACCAACCATGAGAGAAGTTTCACAGGAACTATCGCGTTGAGGGTATTATTCAGTCAATCTTATAGCTTCATCATATCATGAACCACCGCACTTTTGAAGTTCTGCATATTGGTAAAATAATTTGTCAGTAGTGTAGTTATGTATAAGCATTCTTACATTGTTTATCTAATATCATAATAAGCAAGATATTGGTCCTAGTTATATGTAAGTGATTTAAAAAATGTCTTAATGACATCTCCTTGAATTAATTCTCTATTAAACGAACAACTCCAATACTATTGTCTGAATGAAACTGCTTATTTGAGAGGTAAGCAGATCGATCATTGGCAATAAGCAGTCTAACTAACTAAGGAATCCCTAACAAAGCATATATGATTATGACTACGTGAATCTCACTCAAGTCATCTCGAACTCATTGAATTTTTTCACTTGCATAGTCTCATAATAATTACTATACCAATAAAGTCAACAAGCATCAAAACAGGGACTGAGACCAACAGTAACCCAGAGTGTATTTTAATGCTTAAACCTCCAAAATACCTAATAAATCGAATTACCATTAAAAAAAATATAACTTTTGTAATGATATTTAACACATGGTTGTATGAGATTGTTCAATATAAAGTCGCTCAAAATAATTTCCGGTTACCAAAAAAATTACTAGTATTAAAATCTGTTGTCACATGACAAAAAAATCCCCATTTTGACCCGTAACCCAGTCCACAAACCCATCAAATTTGACGCATCTATTGTATTAGATAACATAACATTATTGCAAGAGAGAATGAACTCCCGAGCTCCCTGAAGCCACATCAGCTTTTGCAAGAGACATTGTCTCCACAACAATAAAAAAACCTTTTTGGTGGGCTTTCGTCTCGGGTGGAGGGGCCGGTGGTGGTGGGTTTCGGTGAGAGTTGTGGTGGTAGGAACGACAGACGTGTGTATTTTGTATAGTGTGTTAGAGAATAAGGTGCATTTGAGCCCACATGCCACATCCTCATAATAAAGTAAATTCATTTCATTTAATTAAAATTACAATACAAACTAAAATACAATACGATACGATATGAAATACGATATCAATGAAAAAAAACATACGAACTAAAAAAAAAAAAAAAAAAAAAAAAAAAAAAAACTAAATATTTTGTGTATTTGATAACATAACATTATTGCAAGAGGCATTGTCTCCACAACAATAAAAAACCTTTTGACGGTCGTGATTCTGTGGTGGTGGTGAGGTCCGGTAGTGGAGGGGCCAGTGGTGGTGGGGAGTTGTCGTGGTATGGTGTATGGACGACAGATGTGTGTTTTGTATTGTTGTTATTATATATTAGCGGAAACAAAAAGTTCGCCTAAGTTACTAAAGTTTGTTTAAAAAAAATGTTCGCATAATTTACTAGTATAAAAGTTTGATAAAAGGTTCGTCTAAGTTACTAAAGTTTTAGAACTATCATCTAGGTTACTGAACTTATGAAACATGAGATTTTGAGGCTACTAATCCTATAAAAATATACGTAAACATCGTTGAACTTGTAAAAACATGATATTTTTGTTATTTAACTTATCAAAAGATATTTGTTCAAGTTACTCGGTTAACATTGAAATTATAAAAGTGTATGATTCTTGTAAGTTCTGAAACCTAGATGACAATTTTAAAACTTTAGTAACTTAGTCAAACTTCTTATCAAACTTTGGTAACTTTTTTGTATATTAACCCTTTTTATTTGAAAGAAAAGTTGGTGTGTGTGTTTTATTTTAGGAAAAACACTTACAACTAATATGTCGTTTAAGAAATTAATTAGTGGGTACAAGTTGCATAAGAAAATACAATGTATTTTTAATATTATACTCCATTCATTTCAAAATAATTGTTCACTTTTCTTTTTAAGTAAAAACCAAAGAATTTAGTAGAAGAATATTCTATTTGAGTGTTTGAAAATTAAAATATCTCCACTTTTATTAAACTTTGCGACTTTTGTCTCCTGACAATAATTTTGAGACGAAGAGAATAATAAAAGAGACAAAATAAGGTATAAGTCAATGCTACATTTGTTGTTTTTTTATATAGGCTTCTTGTAATACACTATTACAATATGAAAAAAATGACAAATAAAACATATGCATATTAGTTAGGTGGCAATGCTTTTATCAAGAGTGACCTCCTTTTGGGGCACCTAATGAATTACCTCTTATTTTATTTTGTAAGCAACTTATACATTCACTGCTACATTTGTTGTTCTTTTATATAGCTTCTTGTAATACACTATTACAATATGAAAAAAATGACAAATAAAACATATGCATATTAGTTAGGTGGTAATTTGTGTCTCAAACAAAATTAAAAAAATGAGCTAATTATGGTTACTTTGTAAATGACTTGGGCATATTTAGCCCCATTATTTTTTTTGAAATATGCATATTTAGCCTATTGAAAAGTTAAATGGGCACAAACGGGCACATATTTTTTTTTAATTGGAGAACATTATAATCGTTTAAAAAAAAAAAAAAAAACTTATATATATATATATATATATATATATATACATATATATATATATATATATATATATATATATATATATATAATTTTTTAAATATAAATGAAGTATTACGTTTAAGAAATTTATTTCGTCATTTTTGGTCATCTATAAAGCGATTTGTATAACATGTATCCGATTAGCCTGTGCCTGTGCCTGCCCGTTTTGCCATTATAAGTTGTATATTATTCAAAGAATGGTGGTGATCTTGTTGCCGTAAATCAATCTCCATAATTTTCACGTGTTGTTGACTTGGTGTGGAGGAAGCAAACCATTCCTTTCTCATGTTTAATAGTTGGGCTTGTCTCCTCTAGGAAGTGAATTCCTTTCTTTTCGTAAAACAAATTAGTTTACATTTTACAACAACTTTAGGCCTTTTGGCAATATACTGTTTCATTTTGTCTTGTGATAGTCATTATACTTTTGTGGATCTGGAGTTAGTAAAAAAATGGTTTCGTGTCCGTTTGGCTCATTTTTTTGACCCACTTTGTTTCTAGCTAACTTTTCAAAGCTTGTCCGTTAGACTTGTTAATTATAAAACCGAATTCAACCAATTTTTATGTTAATGAGTTGCATATCAAGCTCTACCATATGTCCAAATTTGCTTAATCATACACACTGTAGTGTTTCTTCGGCAGCAAATTAAAAGACCAATTATTAGGAAAATTAATCACTTGTATAAAAAAATCGTACATGCGAGACAACAAGATGCCAAATACGAGTCTCATCATCATCATAACTGAAACGATGGGAATGAATAAGCGAGTACCCTTCAGAAGACTCACTTACTCGTTCATGATTATGTGAATCCCACTCGAGTCATCTCAAACTATTGGAGTCAAAAAGCAATGTGGTCAAAGCATGTGAACGAATCCTGTGGCTAAGATGACACTGGCAGTAAAGGCCTCAGTGGCCAAAGTATTTTGCTTCATGTGGAAGCTATGCCATTGACTTGGTATTGACTATCATTTACTCTTTGCCATTAACTTGAAATATTAGAAGGTTTTGTGTATGCATATATACATGATCATTACCAAGAAATGCTTCTTCGAATCATTGTACCAGCGCTAATGATTTCAACAAATCAAGAGAAACAAAAGCTTTGCTTGCAACTAATTGTTGGGGCAATAGAAATGCTTCTTCGAATCATTGTACTCGGCCTGAAATTAGATGCAATGAAGAAGGAAGTGTCATTTGGATATACTTTTACTGTTATGATAATGAAGATCAGGGAAGTCTTGACTTCGCTTCATTTCCAAACCTTGAGGTGCTTGATATGCCTGATTTCAAGCTTGAAGGAAGCATCCCGGAGCAGATTGGTTTGCTATCAAGCTTAACCTATCTTTCGCTTTCTAATAACCATCTCCCAGGTACATTACCTGCCTCGTTTACCAATCTCACCCGTTTGGAACACCTTGATCTTTCTGATAACAATCTCACAGGTAAAATACCCGTCTCGTTTGCCAATCTCACCCGTTTGGAAAACCTTGTTCTTTCTAATAACAATCTCACAGGTAAATTACCTGTCTCGTTGGCCAATCTCACCCGTTTGAAATACCTTTATCTTTCTAATAACAATTTCACTGGTATTCTCCCACCTGCACTTATAACTAACTTACATAAGCTTGAATCGTTGGACCTGAGTAACAATAATCTTGATGGACAAATTCCCTCAAGTTTTGGCAGTCTAAGCCAACTAAAATTTTTGAACCTTGCCATGAATTCTATCAGTGGCCCCATTCCGCTGAATATAGTAAATTTGATGAAGTTGGGACATTTAGACCTTCATCATAATCGTTTTGTGGGTGCCATTCGTCCAGAATTTGGGAAGCTCTCATATCTGTCTTACCTTGATTTATCATCAAATCAGTTGTCAGGAAACATGTTGTTTGGTTATCCCTGTTATCTTGTGCATCTAAACCTTTCTGGTAATCAGATGACGGGAGCTATCTCAAGTTTACGTGGTTGCAGAAACTTAGAATACTTGGACATTAGTGGTAATCATTTTGTTGGTGAAACACTTAATTATTATGACTTCCCAAATTTATAGTTTTTAAATCAGTCTCAGAATCTGACAAGTGGACAATCAGAAACCAATGAACATAAGAGAAGAAAACAGCACGTACCCCGTTTGACCATTTTCCTTCCCATTATCGTTGGACTTTGCTTCTTAGTGGTTGCGTATTTCTTTTACAGTCGTAAAAAGGCTACCACAAAGAAAATACAGCCTGAAATCACAAAACATGGAGATGTGTGCACGATAATGAATTATGATGGAACAATTGCATATGAAGACTTCATCACAGCTACGGAGGATTTTGACATCAAATACTGCATTGGAACTGGTGGCTATGGTAGTGTTTATGAAGCAAAACTGCCTAACGGCCAAACATTTGCTTTGAAAAAACTTCACCGGTATGAAGCTAAGCAACCAGCATTCGACCAGAGCTTCAAGAATGAAGTCCAAGTGAAACTCTATGGGTTTTGTTTGCATAACAAATGCAACTTCCTTGTATATGAATACATGGAAAAAGGGAGCCTATTTTGTGCATTGAATGACGATGAATTGGCTGTTGAAGTGGATTGGATGAAGAGGGTGAACATAATCAAAGATGTAGCCCATGCTTTAGCTTACATGCATCACGATTGCAATCCACCTATAGTTCATAGAGACATATCAAGCAACAACATTCTTCTAAACTCGGAAATGGAAAGATTTGTTGCTGACTTTGGAGCAGCCAGATTACTTGACCCCGATTCATCCAACCAAACAGTCATCGCAGGAACTTTGGGATACATTGCTCCAGGTACTTATTTCTACACACTCTCACGCTTCTTAATAAAGTTTATGTCTAGCTGTTAACATCTAAAACTTTCTAACCTTCTTTTTGGTATATGATCATTTAGAACTTGCATATAGCATGATCATGAATGAAAAATGTGACGTGTATAGCTTTGGAGTGGTGGCACTTGAAACAATTGGAGGGAAACATCCCAAAGAGTTTCTTTCATACTTCAACTCTTCTACCAGTCATGGTACGATGTTGGAAAATATGTTGGACCAGCGTCTCTCTTACCCAACAGACAGGCTAATCGAAAAGGAAATTCTGCGTGTTTGTCATGTGGCATTGGCGTGCATTCTCACAGATCCAAAGGCTAGGCCGACCATGAGAAACGTTTCACATGAATTATCGCGTTGAGGATATCATGATTCAGTTTGTGGGCTGTAAACTGGACTTGGGCGGGTCATCTCAGTTCAGAATTGACCCCGTAGAATGACCAAGTCTTTATGCATGTTGGAGGTGAAGACCAAGTTTTTGTTATTACTTCAAGCATTGTAATTTCCTTTTTAATGAAATAATTCTTCCACCATACACCTTATCTTCCTCTTTAACTTCTACTGTTGACTATACACTTTCGATAAAACACAGTTCAGTCTATCTCACAGCTTTATTATATGGAGAACAACCTCTATACTTCTGCATATCTCGTTTTCAGCATAAAAAAAATAATAAAGTTTCATTTTTATATTCAGCCTGCAGCGTTTTTCTGTGGAATTAGAAGTGTTCTGTATAAATTGGAATGATTTTAGGGAATCATGTAATGACTGACGAATGTCATGCAAAAAGTCAATGATCATTGTTCTTTTGCTAATTTTCATAGATGGATTGTGGCTACACTGAATGATTTTCTTGTGCACTGAAGTGGTTCCAGCTTGGATGGTACCTTTGTGTATGGATGGTAGAATTTGTAGTTTGCTAGTCCAGATTTTATGCTTCAGGAATGTCCTTTGCTCAATTTTAGGAATGTAAAGTTTTGTGATTAATATATATTCACCTTTTCGGGGAAAAAAAATCTCGCGCAGGATCCTTAGTGGTATCAATACCGACATCACCTTCTCACAATCCATATCATCAAAGGGAATCATCACCTAGTGGTATGGCTTTTTGATAACATGTAATGCTAACACATTTCAACCCTATTTTAAATATTATGATTATGCTGGAAGTTCATCAAATTCAGACGTTATTTTCTTCCCCAGTTTAAGTTTCAGAAAAAACAGTCATGTAAATATATACTCGAAATAGATCACAACCTCAAACACCGACATGGTGTGTTTTTGTGTGTACTTTTTTGTTAGAGTAAAAAGTTTAGAAATTACTGGATAGTATTCCAGTTGCTTACATTTTGTTTGTTTCAGTGAATATATGAAGAAATGTCGACGTAATTCTATCACGTTGAAGAGACAACCATTATGTGGAATTATCTTCAGTCCATAATATTCTAAACCACACATACTTGGAGAGTTGGAGTCAATATTTAGTGTGAAAACAATATATGGTTTGTAATGAATTCTCAAATAGCAACTTATTTTGACTATCGTTTAGTCTTTGCCATTTACATGGAAAAGTAGAAGGTTTTGTGTATCCATATATACATGATCATTACCAATTATATATCATATGATTAACCTTGATTACTCAGTTTTAAATTTTGACGATCAAAAAAGCAATTATAATGTATCCTACTTCCTTCAAAAATCTTACTGTTCATATGCACAATTTCACTTACGTGCTTTTGATGCTCATTTTCATGTTAGCAAAAACCAGTGCTAATGATTTAAACAAATCAAGAGAAGCAAAAGCTTTGCATGCAACTAATTGGTGGGGAGATAGAAACGCTTCTTCAGATCATTGTACCTGGCCTTATATTAGTTGCAATGAAGAAGGAAGTGTCAATCAGATATACATTTACTGTGGTGATACTGAAAATCTAGGCGATCTGGGAAGTCTTGACTTCACTTCATTTCCAAACCTTGAAGAGCTTTCTATTAAAAACTGCAAGCTTGAAGGGAGCATCCCAGAGCAGATAGGTTTGCTATCCAACTTAGCATATCTTTCGCTTTATAGTAATCATCTCACAGGTACATTGCCTGAATCGTTTACCAATCTCACCCATTTGGAATACCTTGATCTTTCCAATAACTATCTCACAGGTAACTTTACGGCTTTTGTTTGCATAACAAATGCAACTTCCTTGTATATGAATACATGGAAAAAGGGAGCCTATTTTGTGCATTGAGTGACGATGAATTGGCTGTTGAAGTGGATTGGATGAAGAGGGTGAACATAATCAAAGATGTAGCCCATGCTTTAGCTTACATGCATCACGATTGCAATCCGCCTATTGTTCATAGAGACATATCAAGCAACAACATTCTTCTTAACTCGGAAATGGAAGGATTTGTTGCTGACTTTGGAGCAGCCAGATTGCTTGACCCCGATTCATCCAACCAAACAGTCATCGCAGGAACTTTGGGATACATTGCTCCAGGTACTTATTTCTGCACACTCTCACGCTTCTTAATTAAGTTTATGTCTAGCTGACAACATCTAAAGCTTTGATAACATTCTTTTTGGTATATTATCATTTAGAACTTGCATATAGCATGATTGTGAACGAAAAATGTGACGTGTATAGCTTTGGAGTGGTGGCGCTCGAAACAATAGGTGGGAAGCATCCCGGAGAGCTTCTGTCATCTCTCAACTGCTCTACCAGTCATGGTACAATGTTGGAAAATATATTGGACCAACGACTTTCTTACCCAACAGACAGGTTGATTGAAAAGGAAATTCTGCGTGTTTGTCATGTGGCATTGGCATGTATCCTCACAGATCCAAAGGCCAGACCAACCATGAGAGAAGTTTCACAGGAACTATCGCGTTGAGGGTATTATTCAGTGTATCTCAGAGATTCATCAAATCCCCAACAACCGCAATACGTACTTTTCCTGGTCTGCATATTGTTACAATAATTTGTCAGGAGTATTGTTATATATAAACATTCTTACGATGTTTATCTCATTTCAAATTCATTAAAATGTTGGTCTTAACTATATGAATGATCTGATTAATGACTTTATGACATCTCCTTAACTGCATTGATTCTACATATTGAACAAACAACTAAATACAAAAATACACTTGATTGGTCTAACACCAAATGAATGTTTGATAGAAACTGTTTATTCCAGATATAAGCAGGTTGTTTCAAGAAAAAACAAGTGGTTCATGTGTTTTGCTTATGTATTTTATCTTTTATTACATGTTTATTCCTGTGAAATTTGTATTCCTTGAGTTTTCACTCAAGGAATTTAACCATAGTAGACAACTATTTCATGATTATTTGGCATGAAAATGTCCAATTTCTCAAACATCTTTATAATTTAATGCTTTTGAGTTATATGAGATATTATAAAGCTTTAACAGGTTTACCAAAATATTTATAAGTTGGTCACATGACTCAATTATATACCTTTATAAAAGTGTATTGTAATGGATGTGCTACGCATAATTA
This sequence comes from Artemisia argyi, assembly GCA_030686995.1. Classification (NCBI taxonomy): domain Eukaryota; kingdom Viridiplantae; phylum Streptophyta; class Magnoliopsida; order Asterales; family Asteraceae; genus Artemisia; species Artemisia argyi. The sequence continues at coordinate 208,658,016 of CM060684.1, read as the reverse complement.
AATGAAAAAAATGATGATATATGGTTGCTACTAATGGAACTTTTTTTTTCCCTTCCAAATACAAATTGCGAGTTTATAACATATATTGTTGATCTCATCTATAAATTCATCTTATGTAAATGGACTTTTGTGAAGCGAAGTGAAAATGCGTCTAGTTACATTATAGCTAAGTGAGCATTAGGTGCTACTCTTTCTTTAATACTGACAGCCTTATATGTGCAAGTTCTCGTGCACTTAATTCTCAAAAAGTTGATACTTTAATAAAACACCTATATCATTTAACTTATTGGACCCAGACTTGACAATTGAAAATCTTTAAAATTTGGGCTATCAAACACGTTTGGGCGATGGGTTACTTCTCATAAAGCCCATCACCACAACAACTATAAAGTGAATCGTAACCCTAAAAACTAAAAACAAACTCATGCACAACAACACGCATATTCACTAATCGAACAATCATCAAGTAGGTATTTTCACTTTATCAGATCGATGAATGTTGTGTGTGTACGTGTTGATCTTGCTGATTTGGAATTGTTTTTTAATACCTGTTGTTGTTTTCATGAATATGTTATGCGCAATTAGTACAATGTTATTTTTCGGTATTATAAGCGTAGTGATTATAAAATGACAAGACAGATTTATGTTTTAGATTATATATGCGTACGCATTAGATTCTTTTACCTAGCAGTATGTGGTTAGCTATCAGCCTAGAAGTTGTGGTATGTGAGGTTTACGTGAGATAGTAGTTGGTTTAACGATTTAAGTGCTTGAATAATTAGTCGTTTAAAAAAGAAAGTTAAATCGAATGATATACTATACATTCACATCATTAGTTTAAAGTAAGAACTAAGGTAAATAAGCATTTCTGATAGTAAGTTTTGCATTCATACTCAGGGCATAACATTCCTCGAGCAACCGGATTCAATAAATCTACATCTACATCCTCAATATGGCGGTATATGTTAAACCTCTTTAACACAGTTATAGGTAGTCATTCCTCTTTTTTCTTAAATTTAACTTTTGGTTCATCTCAGGGTACAATACCTATTGAAATTGAAGCAAAAGAAGACGAGGACGCAAGAGTGGTAAGTGTTCATTGATAATTATGACATGAACAATATTTGTCTGTCAATTTTTATGCTATCTTTTTGGTTCAGGAATCTATTCAGCAAGGATGGGCTTATATAGCTAAGATTCTCTCGGAGCCCAACGGGAGGGAAGTTCTGGCCGAGGAACTTAAAAAGGCAGTCAAGGAGATTCTGTTGTCAAGGTTAAGGCTAGGGACTAAAGGGAAGGGCAAATTTTAAAGGAATAAGGATGCATGTCGACTAGTGTTAATATCTCATTCTTCACCTTTATATTACAGTCGATGATTCCTTCATCAAATATTTGGTGTAGAGTAATTAGATTTAAAAATATCATTTTGATAGTTCTTTTAGGTGCCCTGGTACAAGTTTTTGTGATTTGTGTTTGTTAACAGTTTAAATTGAGTTCAATCGTTGGATTAATAAATTTGGTTATTACTATTTGATTATTATAGTTTTGTACATGATTCATGCTAATGCAATATGTAGAAACAGTAAGAGGTTTAAAAAATGTAAACCATAATGAACATGCATTTCAAGCTTGTGTGGCATAAAGAAGTCTGTTTAATCTTTTCCTAATTAAACGCACTTGAATTATATGAGAGTTCATAAAACTTAAAAATGGGTTTATATACATGTTTATAAAGCAAAAAAGGTTTATAATTTTATCTCATAACACAACTATAAACCTTTAAAAAGTTTATCATAGTTGATGGCATGAGCTTATGCTAGTAATTCGTATGATAAAAGCCTAAAAGAATATTATGGAATGTGATTTTTTTTTCTTCACATTGTTATAATTCGCTTATTTATAAATTAGATGGCAATTTTTACTAACTTAGACGCACCAAAAAGTCATTCGATTATTCTTACAAAGTTACAATTATATATATATATATATTGTTGTAAGAGGTTGTAATTCTTTTTGTGAAGTTGTTTTCTATTAAATGAACTTTTTGAAAGGCTGAATACTATGGTACTTAAATTCGTTACTTTCACACAAATGTCACATCACAATTCAACACACCACCAAACACACTATTTTTTAGGTGCGCGCTATCGTTACCGCCAACCCCACCACAAAAAATAATGCCCTACTTTATACCCCACAAATACATACACATACACATGCACACACACGTGCGCGCGTACACACACACACAAAAAAGACATTGGAACCACTGAACGAGTGCAAAAAAAGAGTCTTGGCTCGCGCTTGGGGATCTTTTTTATGGGTTTCGTGCGTGAAAATGCATGATGGTAGTGGTAGACCACCCACCAACGATTCTAGACCAATTATGCTAAAATTAAGATCCTACTACGATCCCGCTCGATTTGTATATGTGGATCGTACGATCCTACAATCACAAATACACAAAACAAAGTAAAACATTATATTTTCAGGAGACTAATTAAATAAAAACTCCTACATTAGGGTGTTCACAAATCTGGTAATACCCACATGAATTGAAAACTGAAACGAAACGGAATCGAATAAAAATGAACCAAATTTGTAACCGGCCAAATTAATATTCGATTTTCGATTTGAATATGGTTTTAGCAAAATGAAAACCGAACTGAACCTAAAACATAATCTTATCTTAATTATTTATAATAGAGAAATGGTCAAAGTGGAAATGTGGAAAACTTAATTTTCGGTCAATCCTAATTTTACCTCTGCAAATGTCAACCGAAAAATCTGGTGAATTAATGTCAACCGAAAGATGGAAAGTAATAAATACTAAACTGATAAGTGAATATGGAATGTCTCAATTTCACCAAAGGGAATTAATGGAATTCGTTAGTCAAAACTCTATTCAGGAAAGAATTGTAGGAAATGTCAAAACCTATTGCAGGAAACTATTAAAAGTATGAAATTGAACATGGCAAGGGTCCGGCTTTTTTTTTAAAACTGAATACATAGTCTATGGCAACTTTGGAAGCTATATTCCATTACACGGCTAGTCTTGAGATATGGCAACTCTGGAAGCTGTATTCCAATACACGAATGTCGACTGGTCTATACAAACCAACACACCTCCACCTTCTTTTATCTTTATAACTTGCCTACACACACACTATCTCTCTCTCTTTTATGCTATTTACAGATCCACACTACTAACCCTTTGCTGCCACCACCTTCCGAAATTGCTACCGCAACCACCATCACTGATAGTATTTAAGGTTTGTGGTTTACGTGGTTTTGGTTAGTGGGTTTAAGTGGTATTGTCGGCTGGTGGTGTTGTTTGGTTTGTGGCTTATGGTTGTTAATATGTTGTGGTAGCAACATGCTTTGTCGCCACTATTAAACACAATACACAATAAAAACATTGCCGCCACCAACAGGCTTTGTCGTCGACACAAACACCGCCACCACGATCAACTAGATCCGCCACCAATACCACCTAAAACTGGTTATGTTTCACTGGTCTCGGTGGTCTTTTGTGGTTGTAGTGATGTTGTAAGTTTGTTTTTTATGGTGTTTCACCGGATCTCGCAACGGTTTCTTGGTTTGGTTTGTATGTTTGCTGGTCACGATGTATCTTAAGATTTATCTCATACCAGATGTTTTTTATGTGGTTCGTGGTCAATTAAAATTTGTTAATAATGTGCTTGAAAATTGTATAGTTGGTCGGTTAACCAAGCCGATGGTGTTCTTAGATCTAAATGATTTCACAATATGGTTAAGATTTGTTGTGGGTTCGAGTATGCGAATGTTTGTTGTGGCATATACTTGTGTGTTTCATCCTGTTTCTCATATATAGCCTGATTGTGTGGCTTTGGATTCGTTTTGAAGTTTATTTTTATTTTTTTTGGCAATGATGATAGATCTTGGCTTAACAAAATTTGAAGATAGATGATTTTGGTGATCTTTTTGCCAAATCGCAACCAAAGCTTTGTTATGACTGCCTTTTGTTAACAAACAATCTTGGCTAAACATATTCTGAGCCTATTTTTGTTTTGTTTGGCGAGTCAATGAATTTTTATTCTTTCATTTGGATGGTTACAAAAGATATGGTTCATTTATATTGTTTCATTTGTTAACTTTTTTTTGGCCTTTCGTTCATGTATCTTTTGAGATCGCTTGTGATATTTTTTGTGATGTACAATGCTAGATTTGCTTATTTTTTATGTTTAATGTTGGATCTTTTTGAGTTAGTAGTATACAAAGATTTATTAGTAGGCCGTGTTTGTCTAAGTCAAATATGTTTTGAGGCAATTGTAAATTTACATTTTCTAATGGGTTACAGATGGAACCAGTTTGATGATTCGTGAGTCTATGTAAGATTGGTAAAAGAATTATGATGCTTGAAATAGCTTAACTTGGTAAAATAAGAATTATGAGGCTTAAAATAGCTTAGCTTCGAAAAATCAGAAATACTATATTGTTGAGTTCTTTTATTTACCTTTTGACATGGGTTGATCCGGGTCACTCTAAACCCTACGGGTCTAACCGGATTATCGAAAATATAAACACCGGTTTAATTTTACCCGTTTTTTCAACCGGCACCAGTCCAACCGGTGAAACCGGCCGGCTCGAACCGGGTTTCAAAACATTATGTTTAATCCTCAAATCCTCAAACTTTTACTATTTTCCTTTTATAACTCATACACTTTATTTTATCACTACAACTAGCTGTCGCTATAAAATCCCGATGCTATGCACGGGTACTCGTCTAGTTCACATAAATATATACTCCGTATATTTTTTATGCATCATACCATTAAAGCTCTTTCCTAATATAAATATAACATTTTTTAAGTTTGATTTTTTTTTTCTTAAAAAAATCTATATAATTAAATGGAAAAAAAATATGTAAATAAGTTAACTCGGGTTATTCGGGTCAACCAGAAAACCGAACCAAATTCAAAATTGGTTTCCGGTTCACTTTAATACAATTCGAATCCGGTTCAGTTTTATCTAAACTTTTTTTTAACCAAATCAAATAAACCAAATAACCCAACAACTATCAACACCCGTGTGTACAAATGTACAATGTTCATTATTGGATCAAGAATTAACAAATGAAAATCTTTATAAACATTGGGCTAATAAAAAGGTTTGGGCTAATGGTTACTTCTCTCAAAGCCCATCACCACAACACCCAAAAACCAAATCGTAGCCCTAAATACACACACAGAGTTTGTTTCTACAACACTCTGTTTGAATCACACATACTGCTACACATATAGATCCAACAATCATCAAAGTACGTTTCTTTTTTATAAATCATTTAGATCGAATAGTACTGTGCTTACTTTTCTTTTCAGGTGGATATGAATTTATTATTTCTTTTTTATATATAGTTAGGTTTTAAAATGATTTTTTTTTCAGGTTTTTTATGTTATAATTTTTGTAAAAAAAATATGGGTTTTGCTTAAAATCACATTTTTAACAAAACCCATGTTTTAAAATTTTATATAATCAAACTTTATAAAAAAAATAAAATTATGGGTTTTGCTAAAAAGTACATTTTTAACAAAACCCATGTTTTATTTCATGAAAAATCATACAAAAACATGGGTTTTGCTAAAAATCACATTTTAAACAAAACCCATGTTTTATTTTTTTTTGAACAAAACCCATGTTTGAAATGTGGCGAAAGGAGGAAAGTATTGGAGTGATTCTGTATAGGATGTGCGCGTTAGTGGTTTAGGATTGGAAGGTTAAGTAGTTGTGGTAGTTGTAATGAAAACTGGTTTTAAGATAGTTGAGGTTTGAAAACTAAGGTTTTTAGGTTTTGTATAGTTAGATTAGGATTTGTGTTGAAATGTGGTTAATCATGTGCATCGCTAAATTTTGAATTGTACTAGATATTATGTTCTATTTTGAAATGATTCATAAATCGTCTCGAATTCAGAGACTTATGATCGTGTAACCGCTGGGCGTATCTTAGAATTTTGTAGACTGGACTTGTTAGAAATCATACTGTCGATGATACTTTGAAGCTTTAGGATAGATATAAGATATGTATTACAATGGAATTGAACGAGCCTTAGGTTCGAGATTTAAATTTTAAACGTTAACACATTGTAAGTCTACATTTTCCTAGTACTAGAGACAAGAGAATTGGGGCAGGGGGAGGGGGCGTTCGGAACTCAGCCTAGTAAAAATGTGCAGTAAGCACCTAGTTTAACATTCTGCGTGAAGGTATTTTCTATACCAATCTCATTTTATGATTTGGTTATAGTAAACGACTGAATCAAGGTATGATAAGGTAGAGATTAACTATAAAAGAAACGTAGCTAACTGCTTAAGCTAATATAATATCGCTGTTAATTAGATCAACGCGTTAGTCAAACCAATATGCTCTAGTACTTTCTGTGTCCACCCATGATAGTTGCAGTATTATTTGGGGATATACTTCAAATATATTCAACATATCTTGTCTGAAAAGTATTCATTTTAAAATTACTCGTATGGTCATAGAAATAAGTGTGTACTGCTTTGAGTTGACGACAAATAGTTGAACAATTTCTTAAAACCGTTGATATTCAGCTGGAATTATCTGTTTTGACAGTAGATCATATATTCTTAGACTTGAGATGCTGGAGAACTAATTATTGCACCATGGTAATTTTCCCAAAATATTTGTATGGTTATCAAACAAAAGTATGATCTTACAAAACATAGATGAGCATGGTTGTAAAAGACACTAGGCGTTAGTCGAGCGGTCGACTACCATGTAGCTAGTAATCGGCCTAGGTGGAGAGTAATCGGATTGGAATTTATATACTCCCTCCGTCTCAAAATATAAGTCCATTTTGACTTTTTGAATCCAACTTTGACCTTAAATATTTTTGATTGTATTATATATTACTTGATGCAAAATATATAATTGGATTGGGTTTTAAATGTATTTTCATTGGTATAATTTTCGTCAAGTATTATGTAATATAAACAAAAATATTTATGCTCAAAGTTGGATTCAAAAAGTCAAAATAGACTTATATTTTGGTATAATTTTCAAAATTAATTTATGAAATGATGATACAAACATAGATTTGTTTATTGGGCATAGAAATAATATTTGTTTACAAACATCAACACAATTGTTCAAATACTTCAAACCGAGTTAATTGTCGAGTTTGTTCTCGTTAACCCCAAGTTTTGACTGAGTTTTGACCAAGTGTGATCAAGTTTTGCCCTTGTAGCAAGTAATCTGTCATTGACCATGTAGCAAGTAAAATTATTGATTTAAGGGTTGTTTGGATATGCATTTTGAAACTGATTTATGTTTTTGTCTTGACTTGACATGAGGTCGTAACAATCAGTTTAATATGTTTGAATAAACATATTATGGTTCTGACGTTCTGATTATATGATAAGTTTCATAATAACTGCAACAAAAATGGTTATTTGTAAGGGGATAATAGAGTTACTTATGTAACCCTTTGTATCTTAATCTGAGATGCTTTATGGCTCTTTTACAAACAATCTTTTACATTGTTCAATAAAATGTCGATTTTAGACGTTTTATATGTTATAATTTTTAAACGATCTGAATTATCTATATTTACAAGTTTAAACAGCGGATGATTATTTAGTCACTTTCAAAAGTCTGATTAAAATGCCCCTGGCTATTTTTCTTTCATGTTTTTATATTTACAAAAAGTATGTGCTTTTGCAGGAACTTCAGGACTCTACGCAGGTTCAACTCGTGTACTTCATAGTGCTATGCCTAAGTTCTTGGGAAGTTTGGGCATGAAATTTGATTCTGCTCAAGCACAGGATTTAACAACGGGCCTACCGAGCCAGAGAAAAAACTTGGATTCTTCGAGAGTTTGGGTAGAAGATTGGATAATACAAGTAGGACACAGCCACCCATTAACACAGGGCCAAATCCTGGCTTCGTTGGAGGTTAAAACAGGAGATTGACTGACATAGGACCCAAACCCCCAATGAAACTGGTGGTGATAGTAGACCTTTCGGGAGGGGTTTTGGCCCATCTGAAGGTAGGAATACGAATTTATTGGGGGGAATCACGAGAGATAATCAAAACAAAAATTATCGATCTGGGTTGGAACAAAATGCAGATATCGTCCATCTTAAAATTACACGTAACACCACATTTGTCACAGTAACAGATTCTAAAGGTAACAAGAAAATGGGAGCATCTGCTGGAAGTTTAGCTGAAACGACTGCTGAACATGTGGGACGGGTTGCTAAAAGTTTGGGACTGAAGTTAGTTGTAATGAAGGTTAATGGATTTACTCATTTCAAAAGAAAGAAGCTAGCGATTTTGGGTTTAATAGACGGGTACACAAACTTGAGATCTGACAGAAGCCCAATTCAACACAAAAGCCACATAATGGGTGCAGGCTTAGGAAGCATCTGCTTGATGTTGTTATGTTTTCACCACCATCAGTCGGTAGCTTTGTTTTGATGAAACTGAAGCACGGATTAACAAATTTTTGTTGATCGGATTATTTAATTGAATAATGTTTGCAATGTGCTTTGGTTGATTACTTTTGCGCATGTATGCTTATTCGAATGAGTAACTTTTGCTATTATTAAGTAGTTTTTTGACTCAGCTGCGTACACAAGGCTGCTGTATGGTTTAAAGACTGAAATTATGATCAATTTAGAAAAGAGGGAGGGTATTCATAACCCCTCCCACCCTCAAGGTTGTTTTACCGATTTTAGTTTGACAAGGTTGTATTATCCGTGCTTACGGAGGGTTGTTATGTGGATCGTTCCTGTGGTTTGTCCAAAATTACATCTACCGCACTGGTAGTTTCATATTTTTACATTTGGATATATATATTTTTCATTGGTAAATATCTTGTTGTAGATCTAGTGATTAAATTTTGAGTGACTGGTGAAATATGGGGGTTTATTTGTGGCTGAAAATAGACTAGAAGAGTATGGTGAGTTGGTGACTTTGAAGTTTTTTATTGTTTGAAGTTAGTTGTAGTTAGGGGTGTTGGTCGGGTCCGGTTTGCTCAATTCGGGTTGGGTCAATCCGGGTAGAGGCTAAAATAAAGCCATATAAGGTTGATTACACGCCGATTTAATGCATAACTCAAATCAACCTGCTTTACTGTTAATGGGAAATTGTTGGAACCATTTTACATAGTGAAAACTAAAGCCATGTAAGATTGATTACAAATGGCATGCTAAGACAAAGTTAAGAAACTAAACTCGAAATAAAAGAAAGAAAAAAACAGTCGTATAAATATGGGATAATTCCATATTTACCCAATCTAAACAAGAAAATATCATATCTCCCCAAAATACAAGTATTGAATGCATGATGTACAATGCATCTAAGCATGTTTTGGGTAAATATGACATTATCATGTTTAAGTTGGGTAAATATGAAATTGCCCCTATAAATATATACTCTTGCTAGATAACAATTATGTGGAAACGGTGCCCAACCCCATAGGATGGGTTAAAATTTTTCAACAAAGAGTTGGTATTGACTATCGTTTACTTGGAAAAGTAGAAGGTTTTGTGTATGCATATATACATGATCATACCCAGTTATATATGATCAAACAAACATTAACAATGTGTCCTACTTCCTCCAAAAATATTACTGTTCATATGAACAATTTCACATATGTGCTTATGATGCTCATTTTCGTGTTAGCAAAAACCAGTGCTAATGATTTCAACAAATCAAGAGAAGCAAAAGCTTTGCTTGCAACTAATTGGTGGCGGTATGAAAATTCTTCTTCAGATCATTGTACCTGGCCTGATATTAGTTGCAATGAAGAAGGAAGTGTCATTAGGATATACTTTTACTGTGAATATAATGAAGGTCTAGGTGATCTGAGAAGCCTCGACTTCGCTTCATTTCCAAACCTTGAAGTGCTTGAGATTGATAGCTGCAAGCTTGGGAGCATCCCAGAGCAGATTAGTTTGCTATCAAACTTAACACATCTTTCGCTTTCTGGTAATCAACTCACAGGTAAATTACCTATCTCATTTGCCAATCTCACCCGTTTGGAATACCTTGATCTTTCTGGTAACTATCTCACAGGTAAAATACCTGTTTCGTTTTCCAATCTCACCCGTTTGGAATACCTTGATCTTTCAAATAACACTTTAACTAGCATTCTCCCAGCTCAGATTGCGGGTTTGAGAAATTTATATAATCTGGATCTTAGTCGAAACAACTTTATTGGTCAAATTCCTTCATCATTTGGTTCCATGGTTAATCTCACCAACCTGGACCTGAGCGCAAATCAACTGAATGGCTCAATCCCACCTGCACTTATAACTAAGTTGCATAAGCTTGAAATGTTGGACCTGAGTAATAACATTCTTCATGGTCCAATTCCCTCAAGAGCTAATTTACATGTTTCCTTCACAAGTTTAAGAAACCTCAATCTTTCTCATAATATTTTCAATGTTTTTATTCCATCTCAGCTATTGAAGTTGACGAGTTTGACTACTGTGGATCTTAGTCAAAACCAGTTAACGGATTCAATCCCATCATATCTTGATTCCATGGCCAATCTCACCGACCTGACCTATCTTTCATTTCGTGGGAATCTACTCACAGGTAAGTTACCAGTTTGGCTTACCAATCTCACACAATTAGTAAAACTTGATCTTAGTAGAAACAACTTTACGGATCTCATCCCGCCATCTTTTGGATCCATGGTCAATCTCAATGTTCTCGACTTGAGCGAAAACAATCTTGATGGTCCAATTCCGTCAAGTTTTGGTAATCTAAGCCAACTGCAATTTTTAAACATTGCCATGAATTCCATCAGTGGCCCCATTCCCCTAGATATAGCATATTTGATGAACTTGGGACATTTAGACCTTCATCATAATCGTCTTGTGGGTGCCATAACTTGAGAAGCTTTCAAGTCTTTATTACCTCGATTTGTCATCAAACCAGTTGTCAGGAAACATATCACTTGCTAATCCCTGTTTTCTTTCGTATCTAAACCTTTCCAAGAATCTGATGATGGGAGCTATCACAAATGTACGTGATTGCAGATACTTAGAATTCTTGGACATTAGTGGTAATCATTTTGTTGGAGAAGCACTTAATCACTGCGACTTCCCATCTTTATTGCTCTTAAATCAGTCTCAGAATAATCTTACTGGAGAAATGGTCTGGTCAGCTTGTACTGACGAATCTTGTTGGAGTGAAGAATCAGCTTGCAATGAACATATGCGAAGAAAACAGCACGTACCCCGTTTGACCGTTTTTCTTCTCATTATCGTTGGACTTTGCTTCTTGGTGGTTGCTTATTTCTTTTATAGTCGTAAAAAGGCTACCACAAAGAAAATACAGCCTGAAATCACAAAGCATGGAGATGTGTGCACGATAATGAATTATGATGGAACAATTGCATATGAAGACTTCATCACAGCTACAGAGGATTTTGACCTCAAATACTGCATTGGAACTGGTGGCTATGGTAGCGTTTATGAAGCAAAACTGCCTAGCGGTCATACATTTGCTTTGAAAAAACTTCACCGGTATGAAGCTAAGCAACCAGCATTCGACCAGAGTTTCAAGAATGAAGTCCAAGTGTTAACCAGCCTAAGACACAAAAGCATTGTGAAACTCTATGGGTTCTGTTTGCATAACAAATGCAACTTCCTTGTATATGAATACATGGAAAAAGGGAGCCTATTTTGTGCATTGAGCGACGATGAATTGGCTGTTGAATTGGATTGGATGAAGAGGGTGAACCTAATCAAAGATGTAGCCCATGCTTTAGCTTACATGCATCACGATTGCAATCCGCCCATCGTTCACAGAGACATATCAAGCAACAACATTCTTCTAAACTCGGAAATGGAAGGATTTGTTGCTGACTTTGGACCAGCCAGGCTGCTTGACCCCGAATCATCCAACGAAACAGTCATCGCAGGAACTTTGGGATACATTGCTCCAGGTAGTTTACTGCTACACACTATTACGCTTCTTAAGGTAATTTACGTCTAGCTAGTAGCAGCTAAACTTTGCTAACATTCTTTTCTGTATGTGCTCATTTAGAGCTTGCATATTGCATGTCTGTGAATGAAAAATGTGACGTGTATAGCTTTGGAGTTGTGGCACTTGAAACAATTGGAGGTAAACATCCCGGAGAGCTTCTTTCATATTTCAGCTCTTCTACCAGTCATGGTACGATGTTGGAAAATATATTGGACCAGCGTCTCTCTTACCCAACAGACAGGCAAATCGAAAAGGAAATTCTGCGTGTTTGTCATGTGGCATTGGCATGCATTCTCGCAGATCCAAAGGCCAGACCAACCATGAGAAACGTTTCACAGGAATTATCGCGTTGAGGATATCATGATTCTGTTTCAGTCTATCTCACAGATTTATTATATGGAGAACAACCTCTATACTTCTCTGTATCTCGTTTTCAGCATAAGTGTAGGTCTGTATGTATATGATAAAAAAATAAAGTTTCAGATTCATATTTAGCCTGCAGTCATTTTCTGTGGATTTAGAAGTGTTCTGTTGATTCTCTTAGTTGGAATGATTTTATGGAAACATGTATTGAGTGATGAATGATGATACTATGGTTACTAATTATGAAACTTTTTTTCTTCCAAAGTCATTGCACTTGTTACTTTAATAACACTTACAAAGAAAGTCACTAAATTGTATGTAACAAATGTTATAAATTTTGTGTTTAAAAGTAAAACTAACTCATACACAACAACACGCGTATTCACTATCGGACAATCATCAAGTACGTATTATATTCATTCATAATCTAGTTTAGTATTTTCATTCTTTACGATCGATTAATATTGTGTGTTTACGTATTGATCTTGCTGATTTGGAATATGTTATGTATATGTAGCTGAATTGATTAAAAAAATTGTCAATAGCTGTTGTTGTTTTTACGAATATGAATATGTTATGCATGTTTAGCAATTGGTACAATGTTATTTTTCGGTATTATAAGCGTAGTGATCATAACATGACAAGACAGTTTTATGTTTTAGGTTATATATGCGTACACATTAGCTTCTTCTTATGAAATCAAATATGTGTCTTAGTAAATATGTTAAATCGAGCCAAAGTGTCTTTGACCTAGCGGTATGTGATTGGCTATCAGCCTAGAAGTTGTGGGTTAAAGTATTGTCAGAAACATATGTGAGGTTTATGTGAGATAGTAGCTAGTTGGTTTAACGGTTTAAGTGCTTGAATAATTAGTAGTTTAGAAAAGAAAGTTAACTCGAACAGGGGCGAAGCTTGGAAATTTCGAGTGGGGGGTCGGGATTTAAATTTTTTTTTTCCTAACACTATGGGGGGTTGAAACCGAATTAAATTGGGGGGGCGAAACCGAAAATACCGAAATTTTTCTACACGAAAACTATATACCCCTACATCGCAAAAAAAATTTCGGGGGGTCGGCCGCCCCCTCCCGCCCCTTAGAAGCTGCGCCCCTGAACTCGAACGCTTAGGTCAACAAAGCTATCATGGCGAGAATTATCAAAGGACAATGAGCAAGGTTCCTAAATTAAAGTATACATCTTACTATTTGAGGATGTCTTTATAGGATTTTGTAAAACATATGTTGTCCGGTTGTTATAGCTTAAAGATTATATGAACATTATACTATAAATTCACATTATTTTCTAAACGTAAGAACTAAGAACCGTAAATAAGCATTTTTGATAATAAGTTTTGCATTTATACTCAGGTGATACCATTCTTTGAGCAATTGGATTCAATATACCTACATCCTCTCTATGGCGGTATGTTAAACGTCATTTACTCGGTTACTAGTACAATGACAACCTCCGGCGTCGACTTTTTTTTAACCGTGCCGACGTCATGACGTCGGCAACATACCTTCTCGACGTCATGTCGTCGGCAACAACTAGTCGACAGAGCCGCGTCGGCAACGTCCCTACCGACGAATAACGCCGACGACAGTGCGGGACCCACACGATTTTTGGTCAAACGAATGGGGGTGTCCGACATTTTGTTACCGACGTCAGGTCGTCGGTAATGTAATAATTATTTAACGCGTTAATTAGATTAACTTAATTTAGTCAACGAAAGTCAAATTTTTTGTAAATGGTGCCGACGACATATAGTCGGTACCGTTTCAAATTAGTCACCACGTGCGTTATTATGCTGACGACTTATAGTCGGCACGGTTTGAAAATAGTTAATATGTGTGTTATATTGCCGACGTCATATAGTCGGTACCGTTTGAAATTAGTCACCATTTTGTGTTATTATGCCGACGCCTTGTAGTCGGCACCGTTTGAAAATAGTTAATATGTGTATTATATTGCCGACGACATGTAGTCGGCAAGATATTATACTGCAGCTGCCCTGCCCAGATTTTTGCCGCAAAATTGTGCAGCAAAAATCTACCAATTCCAGTTTCATGTCCTGCTCTCATAACAACACATTCCAACACAAAACAATGGCTAAAACGACTATAAAGTTTATAACGGCTAAAACGGTTATATATAACCACTAAACAATTAATAAACTTTACAAAACGGCCATAAACTTTATAACACCCTCAAAATACATCATAAAGTTTACAAAACGGGTGTTATAATCGCTAAACGTAGCTACTATATCTACAAATGTTACAATATCCTAAGTGTTCAAAGATAATAAGATTGGGGTCGTCCGGACATAGTTCCAAAGACAAAACAACACAAAATAATACCTCTATAGCCCATCGTCGTCATACAGCCCCTCGTCGTCATCCTGATCATCATCAGAACTCCCGCTGCGAGAGCCACTCCCGCTGCCAGATCCACTCTCGCTGCCAGAGCCACTCTCGCCGCCTGAGCCCTTCGCGGGAGCGCCTGCGCCGCCTCCAGCTGCATGACGAGAACCACTCTGGCTAATAAACGCCTCCTATGTTGGGTTTGTCGAGACAAAACGTGTCAACAACTCAAGCTGCTTCTCGGTTTTCTTGGCTTTCTTTCTTTCTTTCTCCTTCTCTTTCTTAGCTTCATCCACTATCGTTTTAAATTCATCAATCTTCTTCTGAGCTTCAGCAAGCTTCCTGTCAAGCTCGGACGTACCTATAAACGAAATAATCAAAATTTAAAAACGGTCATTTCAATACATAAGATTATCCAACTTTAAATACCTATAAACGAAATAATCAAAATTTAAAAACGGTCATTTCAATACATAAGATTATCCAACTTTAAATACCTGGTGGAGCTGGAGGTGGCAAGTCTACCCGTGGCCTCTTCAAGAAGGGTACCACCTTGCCGACGCCGGGTATATGGCCACGCTGCTTGCCCCCGATTACCCGAGAAAATATCTCCTCCTCCGTGAGGCACGGCTCGTCTGCCGGCATATCGGATCTAGGCTCCCGTAGTCGGACCATCTCTTCCTGTGTAGTTGAAAAAAAATGAGAAAATTAATATATTAGTCGGGTTAATTACTAGATTATGTTTCAATAAATCACTAAGTGCGTGTTTGGAATAAATAAATAAATAAATAAATAAATAAATAAATAACGATACTTACAAACCGAGCACGAGCCTCGTCCTGCAACCAAACACCATTCTTGAAGTGGGTGTCAAGATATGTATCGAACATGGACGGATACCGGTGGTCCTCGCTGTTCTCGAACTGTATAAATATATACACATGCATATAGCATGAAACAAATTAAAATGACTAATCAAACACCATATATATTTTATTTAGTATAAATACTTTTAATTAATATATTATTAAAATTAAATAATCTTATAAAAATAAAATGTGTCTTACATATTCGTGTCGAGATGCGGCAAATGATTTCGAACCGTGGCGGCTGAGAATCTTGTTCTTCTTTCTATTCTCTTTGTTCACAGCCGATCGTGTCTGGGCCTTCTCCGTCATGTACTGGTCGACATACTTGTTCCACTCAGCCGGCTCCAAGTTCGGAGGAGGATTTCTTCTGATCTCGTCCACTCTCGCAGCCCCACCCTTTCTCGTAAAGTAATTGCGTTTCAGATCATATTTATTGTCACGGTATCGGGTGGCGAAATATGCTGTGAGCGCCGACCGAATCGTCTCCCACTCCGGTCTGGTGTGGTGGCGCTCCAAATCGAACATACGCTGCAATCAAATATAGTTAAAATTAATATAAAGATATAAATAAATAAAAAAATGTTAATAAATGTACACATTCAAATAATTAAATATAGAGATATAAATAAATAAACAAATTTAAATAAATATGCACATTTAAATAAATAAACACGGTAACATAACAATATATATAAAAGGAAAATGAAATAACTGACCCCGACGCTTGGAAGGAAGTTAGCCATCAGCTCCGGTTCTATATCGTACCAGGTGTCATAGTGTAGCGGCAGCTGTCGAATGAGCTCGCCGACGTAATTGCCAAACCATGCTTGGTTCGGGCCCACATGAGTGTAAGTCCCCTTATCACCAATCTCAAAGTCAATAGACTGTAGGCCACGAAGTCTCACGGCAGCCTTGAGCTTCACATTCTTATTTTCTTCGCGTGGTCGTTGCCTACCGCCATTCTGACCTCCCCTACCCCTGCCTCCCCCCTGGCCCGACCTCCTCGGCGGGGTCGCCCTGATCCTGCAATTGGAGTGAGTGAAAACGTCATAAAGTAACTTATATAGATATATGTATATATATATATACACATATATCTATATATATACATAATATGTGTATATATATACATACATACATACATATATATATATATATATATATATATATATATATATATATATATATATATATATATATATATATATATATATATATATATATATATATATGTAATCTAGAAATTCTTACCACTAGCACGGTGCCCGCCCTCAATCTGATGGGTAGGGGAAGGTGGTGGATCATCGGCACCGTCACCACCATGACTCCGTGCAACTGCTGCTGCCATCTGTAAAAGTACAAGTTGAGTAACATATAGAAATTCGGGAACAAATTAACATAAGCATGCACACATTCAAATACATACACATTCAAAAGAAATATACACTTTTAAACAATCCATAACAATTTTATTAAAATAAGTGTCGTTTTACAAGTTACATTTTAAGATCAATCTGCACAATCAAAATCACTATCATAAACAACATTAGTCGCAACTTCAACTTCATCATCAGAATTGTTTGCGACTTCATTATCAGAATATGCTAAATCATAAGGATCGTCGTCTTCATCATCAATAAAATCATCGTCGTCATCAACAGGAATGATTGGTGGTGGTGGTGCCTCAACTAACGTTGATTCACCATCGATATTTAAGGTTCCAGGTTCCAAATCATTCAAATTAGCAGACAGTTGGAGATCGGATGAGTTGTTGCCATGTATCACATCATCATCGTCTTCTACCACGATGACATCCCAGATTGTATTGTGATTTACTTCTTGGACGACCTTCCAATGGAGTGGTCGTCTGGCAGGATCTTCAAGGTAGAAGACTTGTTTTGCTTGTGTTGCGAGAATGTAAGGTTGATCTTCGAACGCATAGCTATGTGGAGTTTATTAGACTCCATGGACCGTTTTGAGCACTAGGGTTAACAATAACAATGATAATAACATGCAGCGGAATAAGAACAAATCATATGTTATTGACAACAAGGTTTTTCCCAATCACCTCCAATTATTATTTGATCAGAATAATAACATGTTACCTAAATGTAACAGGGATCTAAGACACCTCAGACCTTGAAGGATACGAACAACTCTAACCAACACTAATCTAGGCGTTTATAATACATGCCCTAGACACACACACTTTTTGTAATTGACTACATTGTGGAAGACACACTTATAAAACCCTAACCCTTGATCTCTTTATATAATAGAGATTTAGGGTTTACAAGAATACTACGAAGGACTAAACTATAAATCTTCTTTTGCAAGCAAGTCCTTCTCCATCTTTTGTAGAATTCCTTCTTGTCATAATAAGTCCCTATTGTTTCATTCTTTATTGTTTTGTATCATTAAATCTAATAGACCCAACAAGCTACATGCCAAAATTTGTGTCATGTTGTTTCTAGTGGTAAAACGTTGGACTCTACGGTTTTTGTTGCTTAAGTCGAACCACTTAACTCGAAACAACACAACTTTGAACTGGGAATATGCGAACTCCAGAATATCTTCTAGTTGACCATAATACATTTCTCCCTCCTTCTCACCAGGTGAACAAATTCCGCTGTTCTGAGTTGTACGTTTTATATCGCAGCTGTGTACGACAAACCTCACACCGTTGACTACGCAAGAGTTGACTGAGATTGGGGTCGGTGATGGTCCACAAGCCAAAGCGAATAAGTCGGGAGTACAGCTTGGGTCATCGGCTATGTAAAGTTTACGGATCTATGAAAAAAGATTAGAATAGATGGAGATGAGTAATAGTCGTTATTTATACATGGAAATACATACAATAAGTTTACCTTCGTCTCAAACCAGCTCGGAAATGCTTGTTGCATGTCGATATTAGGAAATTCGCTGAAAATGTTCATGATATTAGAATAAATCGAAAAGATAACTTGGGAAACAGAAATTTCAAAATATAAACGCATACCTCTCGAACTCGTCCATGTACTTGTCGATCTCAGGACTGTTGTGAAGTACATACCATATCACTCTCTTCATTTCTGGGAGACCTAACTTAATCAATGTCTCTTTACCAGAATTGGTACATAGTGATCGGAACACCTGGAAATCACTGGTTGGGCGAGGACGGTCCTGAGATGCAGCGGGATGATTAAATTTTGTCCCAACACCACGAAAATAACGAGAACAGAAAGTTAATGCTTCATCTGCAATATAACCCTCCGCTATTGAACCCTACGGCTTAGCTTTATTTCGGACATAGTTTTTAAGCTTCTTCATGTATCTTTCAAATGGATACATCCACCGGAATGAAACAGGACCGCCTTGAATAGCCTCTTCAGGTAAATGCATAACCAAGTGAATCATAATGTCAAAAAAAGCAGGAGGATATATTTGCTCGAGACTGCACAAAATACTGATCAACTGGTCTTTAGCTTTCTCCATGTCTTTCACCATCAAAGTTCGGGCGCAAATTTGCTTAAAGAAGAAACAAAGCTCGATCAATGGTGTATAAGTCTCATGCGTCCAAGTATTGCTGAAGTCCATAAGGAAGTAACCGTTGCATCATTATATGACAGTCATGAGACTTCATGCCCGTTATATTGTTATCATCTTTGGTCACTTTTGACTTGAACTTGGATCGAACCCATCTGGTAGCTTAACTGTTTTGATGTATTGACAGAAGAGTTTTCTTTTATCGGGTGTGAAGGAGTACTTTGCATGAGGCTTCGAGCACTTCCCGTTTTTTTTGTTTCCGAGCCACAACTCCTGTCGAATGCCCAGAGCTTCCAAATCTTGTCTTGCCTTCGCGGTGTCTTTAGATTTGTCATTCATTAACAAGGTGTTCAAGATACTCTCTAACACATTTTTTTCGATATGCATGACATCTAAATTGTGTGGTAGAGAAAGAAAAGACCAATATTTAAGATCGTAGAAGATAGACCGTTTAGTCCAGTTCAGCTCATCGTCATGATTACGTTTTATCTTCCCACCCCCATAATCCGGATGTTTCCCCGGCACACGTGTGGGCAATTTTGCAAGTTGAGTCAAGATATCAACTCTGGTATCTTTTCTAGGAGGCTCTCTATGATCGGGTTCACCACTGAATGTAGTATCGTCCCTCCTCCATTTATGGTTTTTTTTTTAAGAATCTTCTATGACCAACATAAGCTGTTTTGCTTATCACACGCGTAGCCAGAGTGTCTACTTTGCATGTAGGGCAAGCGAAGTAACCTTGCCCTTGCCAACCAGACAAACTACTTCGAGCAGGAAAATCATTGATGGTCCATAAAAGCATCGCTCTCATGTGGAATTGAGTGCCTGTAGCAACGTCCATAGTCAAGATACCTGGTTTTTTCCATAATTTCACAAGGTCATCAATCAAGGGCCTCAAGTAAACATCGATGTCCTTCGCCGGTGATTTAGGGCCAGGAATCAACAACGTCAACATCAAAGAAGTCTCTTTCATGCATAACCACGGAGGCAAGTTGTATGTTGTTAATATAACCGGCCACATGCTGTAAGTCTGACTAAGGTTTCCGAACGGATTGAAACCATCAGCAGCCAACCCTAATCGAACGTTTCGTGGTTCTATAGCAAAATCCGAATATTTATTGTCAAACTTCTGCCATGCTTCACCATCAACCGGGTGTTGCATCTTACCGTCCGTAGACTTTCCAGTAGCATGCCAAGTCATATGTTTTGCAGTGTGAATAGACTTGTACAAACGTTGTAGTCTAGGAATGATAGGAAAGTAACGCAACACCTTGTTAGGAACTTCTTCCCCGTTGTTTTATTGTCTTTCCATCTACTCGTTTTGCAAACCGGACAATACTCCAAATCTTCGTCATCCCCCCGATATAGAAAGCAATCATTTTCACAAGCATGTATCGACTCGTACCCTAACCCGACCTTTTTAAATGTCTTCTTTATATGATAGTATGACGGTGGGAGATTGTAACCTAACCTGGGCGGAAATACCTCCTGGAGAAATTTTAGCGTTTTGTTAAATGAAGTATCACTCCATTTACCGCTGACCTTGAGATGTGTAAACTTTGCCATAAAATCCAATGTTGTCATAAAGTCACAACCCGGGTACAGAGGCTAGTTGGAACTTGCAAGTAACTCTTCATACTCGTTACGCAGAGGAGGTGTCGCTGCTTGAGTAGGCTCGTTACTTGTCTCGCCAATATTTCCGTGAGTCGGCTCATTATTCGAAGGAATATCAAGAATAGCATTTTGATCATTATTCGGAGGAATATCAAGAATATCATTTAGGCACGCACCCATGTCACTCATCTCACGTTGTGTTGTGTTATCAAGAATAGCATTTTGATCATTATTCGGAGGATCCGGTTCACCGTGATCCTTCCATTGTGTATAAGTTGGGTCCCACCCATTTTGACCTATGTGGTTTTTAAGACCTTCGAGAGATACCCATGGAACATTACAACAACGACGACACGGACATTTTATTTTTCCGGAATTATTCAATAACGGTTTGCAATGATGGAGGAAGGCGGCAAGACCATCAAGAAATTCTTTTGAACCACGATGATCTATACGGGTCCAACTCTTATCAATTATCATAACTGCATTTTTATGATGCAATCGGTTATTATATGCACTTAATTAATGATTACGAGTTGTTTTGTTCACCTAGCGCAACTATGGAAGGCAATCCTAACCCACTCTTTGAATGATTCGTCCCATATATGAATATGTATAACTGATTTACTATTTGAGAAAATTTCGGCAGCATTTCCCCTCAACTCCCCAAATATGTGCATTAAGATGGACATATTCGTAGGAGTAAAGGAGAAACACTGTCGAAATAATCTCAAATAGTAAATCAGTTATACACATCTATATCCTAAATGAGACAAAACATTCAAAAAGCAGTCCCAAACAGGGGACTTTCCGAAATTAATTTCTAATAAATTAATTCCGGACGGGTTTTCTATAGGATGATTAACTTCGGACGGGGACTTTCCGAAATTAATCACTAAAATCCTAAAACATTCACAAAAGTCTAACAATATGATAAAGTTAAACAATTAATAGAATATAAATACATGTTACACTTTTGCAATTGATTCACCACAATACGTTATGATAAAGTCCAAATCACAGTCCATATGATAAAGTCCAAATGTTACACTAATCGAGTATTAATCCCAAACAAGAGCATTCAATTCTTTAACGAAAAATGAGACTCTATTGCAATAGATTTATAAATGATTTTCACGTTTACATGAAATTCAAATAGGACATTCTAAATAGAATGTATATTTATGTTTCTATTACCTAATCAACATATTTAGCAAGAATACTCTAAAATGCTCGAGAAGTTCATGCCCATCCATTTGTTTTGTATCATAACTAAGTGTCACTTAACGCCCTATTTGTGCAGAAAATAAGCGGAACATTTCACAAACATTTAGCAGCTAACGCGCCCTACTTCTATCCTACACCAACTGATTTTTAAACGCAACATTTCACAAACATTTAGCAGCTAACGTGCCCTACTTCTATCCTACACCAACTGATTTTTAAACACAACATTTCACAAACATTTCACACAACATTTAACACAAACATATATAACAACATACTGTCTCGGCAGCCTCGGGCTCTTGGCTGTGGTCTCGGGCTGCAGTCTCGGGCTCCTGGCTGTGGTCTCGGGCTGCGGTCTCGGGCTCGGGCTCGGGCTATATTAAAAGAGAGCATATTAATATATAAAAAGTTATTAAAAAACTGTTGTCGGTGACATGTCGTCGGGATACCAAAAGTTTAAAAAAAAATAAAAAAGGGACAACAAAATTAACAAAAAACAAAATTAATAAAAATCAAAATTACCTCTAAGATTAAACAAAATTAAACAAAAAACAAAACTAATAAAAATCAAAATTACCTGCTGTGGTGTCTCGGCTGTTTTGTAGAAGAAGAAGAAGTGGGGAAGAAGAAGAATTAAACAAAGGAGGGGTTGAGGAGTGAATTAAACATGAGAGGAGGAGGAGGAGGGGTTGAGTGGAGCTGTGGTGGAGCTGCGGTGGTGTCGGAGGTGGAGCTGTGGTGTCGGAGGTGGTGGGGTGTAGTGATGGTGGAGCTGTGGTAGTGGTGGAGTAGTGGTAGTGGTGTCGGAGGTGGTAGTGGTGTCGGAGGTAGTGAATCGCCGGCGTGTTATTGAGAAGAAAAAGTTATACGTTTTTTTTTCTAAGTGTTGACCAGATCTATTTTTGTTATATCTATTAATGTTCCCGACGTCATGTCGTCGGGAATGTAAAGAAATTTGTCGTTTCTAGTTTGGCGGGATGTATGAAATTTTGGCAAAAATTTTGGCGGTTATATTACCGACGACACGTCGACGGTAATGTTATAAATACTTTTATAAAATTATAAGAAATAGTTTTATAAAATAAAAAAATAAGTAGTTAAATTTTTTATTTATTATAAATACTTTTATAAAATTAAAATAAAAATAAAAATAGTTTTATAAAATAAAAAATAAGTAGTTAAAATTTTTATTTATTATAAATTCTTTTATAAAATTAAAATAAAAATATAAATAGTTTTATAAAATAAAGAATAAGTAGTTAAATTTTTTATTTATTATAAATACTTTTATAAACTTAAAATAAAAATAAAAATAGTTTTATAAAATAAAAAATAAGTAGTTAAATTTTTTATGGTTATACACTAGATGTTTAACGAACGAGCCGAGATGTTATGGTTATACACGAGATGTTTAACGAACGAGCCGAGATGTTATGGTTCTACACTAGGTGATTAACGAACGAGCCGAGATGTTACGGTTCTACACTAGATGTTTAACGAACGAGCCGAGATGTTATGGTTGTACACGAGATGTTAAACGAATGATCCGAGATGTTATAGTTTTACACGAGATATTTAACGAACAAGCCGAGATGTTATGGTTGTACACGAGATGTTATGGTTTTATACGAGATGTTTAACGAACAAGCCGAGATGTTATGGTTGTACACGAGATGTTATGGTTATACACGAGATGATTAACGAACGAGCCGAGATGTTATGGTTATACACGAGATGTTTAACGAACGAGCCGAGATGTTATGGTTATACACGAGATGTTTAACGAATGAGCCGAGATGTTATGTTACGGTGTGGTGTGGTGTGGTGTGGTGGTGTACGTGGTGTTGATAATCGCCGGAGGAGGAGGAGGAGGAGGTGGTGTGGTGTGGTGGTGTTGATAATCGCCGGAGATGGTATGGTTGTACATGAGATGTTAAACGAACGACCCGAGATGGTATGGTTATACACGAGATGTTAAACGAACGAGTCGAGATGCTATGGTTATACACGAGATGTTAGACAGACGAGTCGAGATTCTATGGTTCTACATGAGATGTTAAACGAACGATTCGAGATGTGATTGGGGATAAACCGTCAGATATTATTGATATAAGAAAATTATTGAAAATACTTTAAGGTGACAGGAAATTAAGAAAATTATGAAATTGCTTATTAATAAGCTAAAAGGAAAATTAAAAAAATAAAATAAAATAGAATCTATTAAATAGAAGCTATCACTAATTTTAAATTTGGTTTTTTGTTGTTTTTCTTTTTGACACGAGATGTTAAACGAACGACTATGGTTATACAAGAGATGTTAAACGAACGAGTCAAGATGCAATGGTTATATACGAGATGTTAAACGAACGAGCATGGTTTTCCCTACCTAACAACTCATCCTCACAATATAAACACACACACACACACACACACACACACACACACACACACACACACTCATCTTACTATCTCTCTCTCACACACTCTAGCAGTTTTCGTTTTCCGGCGACACCATCAGTTTCCGGCCGTCGGAATCTTTTCCCGGCCACCACCTTTTATCACCTCAACTTGTAGATCGGGCCACCCCGGTCACGATTCCACCACTCACAACCACTCAACCTCACAACCACAAACATACACTGTTATCATGGTGAAGAAGATGGCAGAATTTGAAGATTTTCCTTGTCCTTGTGAACGAGGAGACGTGATTCTGCGAGAATCGTGTAAATCTTACTCCCGTGGTAAACTATACTATGCGTGTCCTTTCTCGCAGGTGAACAATTACATATTTTTTCTTTAAATAATTTGGTTAATTAGTTGTTAAAAATAATAGTTTTTACTCTTTAACAGCCTGGGACGGACGACCATGGATGTAATTTTTTTTTATGGAAGGAGGAACGACTCGCCAAAATGATGATCGGTTCTCTGGGAGCTTCAACATCAAGCGGTTCTGGATCTGCTCCAAAAAGGTGCTCAAACTGTCATGAAAAAAATCTTAGAATAAACTTGCTGGAGGCACAAAAACAGGTGTTGGAGGCACAAAAACAGGTACTAGAGACAAAATTAAGGGTGCTGGAGGCAAAACTTGACATGGCAACGTATCCCAACCACGACCACGCATGTCAGTCGGATGCAATACTCCGTGACCTTGTAGGTGACATGGATAAATTTCATATGTAGTACTGTTATCGTTGTTGTTGCTGTTGTTTGCTGTTGTTGTTGATGTTTTTGATGTTTAATAAAATGTTGTTGTTGTTGTTGTTGTTGTTGTTTAATAAAATGTTGTTGTTGTGGAGCAATAATTAGAACTGAAGGAGCAATAATTATCAAACACAAAGGCAAACTGTTTATTTAAAACAAGCAAGAGTTCTTAACCACATGCATCCTTAAAATCACCATATTCCTCATAAACTGAATGACCAAAAGTTAACATAACTTCATTAAAGAGGAGCTCGTGTGACAAGATTTTTGAGTACTCCTCTTCAACTGTGCAACCACGCCAAGTCATGTGTGTCTTGTAAGAATTGACGATTGAATTATTTGTGAGATGTGTAAAATGAGACAGAAATAATTTTGTGAAAATGTATATGTAGATGTGTAAAATGAGACGGAAATGATTTTGTGAGAATGTATATACGTAAAAAATGAGACGGGAATATATTTGTTAGGTTATATATAGCCTGAATTTTGGGAGAGATATTCCCGTCGACATGTCGACGGGAAAAATACGCGGGAAAATTCCCGCTCAATTATTGGTTATAATGTACACGCGGTTAAAATAAGTGCCGACGTCATGTCGTCGGCGTCGTTAAGGCGGGAAAAAACCCCGCCCAATTATTCGCTATAACTCACTAAAGGAAAAAACCAAATTTTGACTCAAATTGTTGCCGACGTCATGTCGTTGGCGTTTTTAAACTAGGGGGCTATTAATTATTAATCATTGGTTAATCCCACGCTAACCACAATTATTTGTGTATTTATATATCACCGACGACATGACGTCGGCACGTATTTTGGCGGTCAAATTCCCGCCTTTTTTTTCACCAGGTTTATCAAAAGTCAAACATGTTGTTATTGTACCGACGACATGACGTCGGTATAATTCTAGATTAAAAATTCAACGCAGCCTTGCCTGGGTCAAGCCAGTTTTTTGTCGTTTAGCGTATGGTGCCGACGACATTGAGTCGTCGGCATTGCACTCGTCGCCTGTTCTCCTGATTCTTGTAGATATATAAGCAGTCATTCCTCTCTTTTCTTCTAGAATCTAACTTTTGATTCGTCTCAGGGTACAATACCTACTAAAATTGATGTGGTAAGTGTTCTTTGATAATTATGACATGCGCATACGCGTATACATGCATATATAATATTACTCGTCTTTCATTTTTTATGCTATCTTTTTGGTTCAGGAATCCATTCAAGTAGCATTGACTTATATAGCTAAGAGACTCTCAGAGCCCAACGGGAGGGAAGTTCTGGCGGAGGAATTTAAAAAGGTGGCCGAGGATATGCTGGTGTCAAGGTCAAGGCGAGGGGCTAAAGGGAAGAGCAAACTATAAAGGAATAAATAAGGATGTCGACTAGCATTAATATCTCATTTTTCACCTATGATATTACACACAAATACATACAGTTTAAATTTCAGTTGATAATTCTTTTAGGTGTCCTGGTACTAGTTTTGTGATTTGTGTTTATATTTCTATGACAATTCGAATTGTATGAGTTCAATCGCTTGATTTATAAGATTTGGTTATAGGCATTTGACTGAAGAACTGTCCGTGTATAGTTAATTTGTACCTGATCCATACGATATACGACTAGAAGATGTGGAATATGGTGTTGGATTAAGCCCTGAAGTTGCAGTTTACAGGGAAATAGAAACAAGAAACGGAGAAGAAGATAGACTTGCTTAGTTGCTTTTATTGGATATACAAGTAAATTATTTAATGCAGTAACAAAAGAACTTTAAAAATGAAATAGGACAAGTATGTTAAAAAGTGACAGACTCCTAACTTTGACTTTCTCCAATTTTATTTTATTTTATTTTATTATTTATTTTTTTGGTATACCTGTTTCCGACTTGACATTGCGAGCCGACTAATCCCAGGTTGACTACCCTTTTTGGATAGCTCGGAGTCGTCGTAGGTGAACCTCCGTGACCACTGGGTGATTAATTTTCTCCCCAGAGTTTGAATCTAAGACCTTTTAGCACTTTCGTCCTAAGAGGCTAAGCCGTTAACACTAGGTCGCCCCATTGGTTAATAACTTAATATAACTTTATTTCTCTTTCCATCGTATATAAACTTGATACTTTGTGCAAATTTAGAATGTCTTGAATTAAAGTGGGTGCTTAATTCTTAAACTAATTGGTGCCTACTTTAGCCATTTATTTGAGAAAAAAAGGTTTTAGAAAGCCTCCAATAAAAGGAAATAAGGGTTTGAAAAAAAAACCTCACGAGTTTCAAAAAAAAAAAAAAAAAAAAAGAAAAAAAAAAGCTAATTTGTTAATATTGGATTGGTGTACTATGTATGTTTGTTTTACGCCTTCAAATTATGATGTCAAGCAAGTTTTAACCGGCCAGACATGTAGAGCTCGTAAACTGTTTGCGAATAATTTCATATAGAAAAATCGAATAAATAGTTGTCCAAGTTTTATAGATAACTAGACGAGTATCCGTGCATAGCAACGGAATTTTATAGCGACAGATAGTTTATTAATAAAAAAAAATTTATTGGTTATAAATGAAAAATAATAAAAGTTTGAAGATTTGGGAATTAAACATAATGTTTTGAAACCCGGTTCGACCCGGGTGGTTCAACCGGTTGAACCGTTCTGGTCGAAAATTTTGTCGATTTAAACCGGGTCAACTTGCTAGGTTGGGTCGAAAGCGGGTCAAATTAAACCGGTTCAACCCGTCGGGTTTGAAGCGTGAACCATTCCGGTCGAAAATTTTGTCGATTTAAACCGGGTCAACTTGCTAGGTTGGGTCGAAAACGGGTCAAATTAAACCGGTTCAACCCGTCGGGTTTGAAGCGTCCCGGGTCAACCCGGTTTGTCATTTGTATTAATTGCTTTAATTGGTTGTATTTAATTTGGTTGATATAAAGTTTGAAGATTTGAGAATTAAACATAATGTTTTGAAACCCGGTTTGACCCGGGTGGTTCAACCGGTTGAACCATTC
Source organism: Artemisia argyi (assembly GCA_030686995.1). NCBI lineage: Eukaryota > Viridiplantae > Streptophyta > Magnoliopsida > Asterales > Asteraceae > Artemisia > Artemisia argyi. The sequence goes on along the minus strand of CM060684.1, from coordinate 208,629,872 downwards.
CGGTCGAAAAATTTGTCGATTTAAACCGGGTCAACTTGATAGGTTGGGTCGAAAATAGGTCAAATTAAACGGGTTCAACCCGTCAGGCTTGAAGCGTGAACCGTTCCGGTCGAAAAATTTGTCGATTTAAATTGGGTCAACTTGCTAGTTTGGGTCGAAAACGGGTCAAATTAAACCGGTTCAACCCGTCGGGTTTGAAGCGTCCCGGATCAACCCGGTTTGTCATTTGTAATTGTTTTAATTGGTTGTATTTAATTTGGTAGATATATTTTTAATTGGGTGTACAATGTGAATAAATCATTGTATTTTTAAGTAATAGGGTGTTTTAATAAGAGTACTAATTATATTTCATAATTTCCTTTAATAAGTATTCCACTTTCAATGTTTGACCAATTTTCAATATTTCACTTTCAAGATTGACCATTTCTCTATTATAGATAGTTAAGATATGCAGTTTTTGTTTGCGGTTGAAACCGTCAAAAGATAATACTTTGCATGTTTTTCTTACAACATAGAGCAGGGGTATTTTTCGATCATCTCGCCCATCGCCCAGAGCATCAAACTCAGGAGTAGCCCTGGTTGAGCTCTAGCTTCTCTCATGAATACTCGTCGAGCTATCGAGCAGAACATAATATTGTCGAGTCTAGTCAAGTTCTGCCAAAGTTCGACCCTTGTCGGGGCTGAATTAAAACTGTGCTACATACACTTTTATTTATGTACAAATGGAACAAATGAAAATGTTTATAAACATTGGGCTAATAAAAAAGTTTGGGCTAATGAGATACCTCTCACAAAGCCCACAATCACAATACCTAAAAACTAAATCGCAGCAAATAAGTCAGCCAAATGGTATCAAGTATCCCTTTAAGGAACTGATGGAATGGTTAGAGCCCCGAGCAAGGGTCTAATAATTGTGCATGGGCTTTGTGAAACGCCTAATGAAAGGCTAGCCATGACTGAACGTGACAAGATTCATAAACATGACTGAACATGACTGAACGCCTAATAATTGTACAGTACTCCGTTTTCTTTGCAAACTAACTGCCATTTTTATGAAATGAAATTTCAATAGGAATGCATGAACAAAGTGTTTCATTTTTGTCCTGTTTGGGTCATTTTTTGAACCATTTTTTTCCTAGCTAAGTTTTTAAAGCTTATCCCATAGACTTGTTAATTATAAACCCAATTCAACCATTTTTTAAGTTAGTGAGTTGTATATCAAGCTCTACTATATGACTATATGTCCAAATTTGCTTAATCCAGACTGGAGTGTTTCTTTGGCAGAAAATTAAAAAGACCGATTATTAGGAAAATTATTTACTTGTATATAAAATCGTACATGCGAGAAAACAAAGATGCCAAATACGACTCTCATCATCATCATAAATGAAACCATGGGAATGAATAAGCGAGTACCCTTCAGAAGACTCACTTACTCGTTCATGATTTATGTGAATCCCACTCGAGTCATCTCAAACATCTTTATTTTGCTTCATGTGTACGTTTACTCATAATGCAGAGTATACTATTGAAGTCAAAAAGCAATGTGGTCAAAGCATGTGAACGAATCCTGTGGCTAAGATGACACTAGCAATAAAGGCCTCAGTGGCCAAAGTATTTTGCTTCATGTGGAAGCTATGCCATTGACTTGGTATTGACTATCGTTTACTCTTTGCCATTGACTTGAAATATTAGAAGGTTTTGTGTATGCATATATACATTATCATTACCAATTATATATCATATGATCAAACCAATATTACCAATAATGTGTCCTACTTCCTCCAAAAATCTTACTTCCCATATGCACAGTTGCACTTGTGTGCTTATGATGCTCATTTTTGTGTTAGCAAAAACCAGTGCTAATCACCTCAACAAATCAAGAGAAGCAAAAGCTTTGCATGCAACTAATTGGTGGGGAGATAGAAATGCTTCTTCAGATCATTGTACCTGGCCTCATGTTAGTTGCAGTGAAGAAGGAAGTGTCATTTGGATACGCTTTTACTGTGATGATAATGAAGGTCTAGGTGATCTGGGAAGACTTGACTTCGCTTCATTTGCAAACCTTGAGGAGCTTCATATTCCTAACTGCAAGCTTGAAGGAAGCATCCCGGAGCAGATTGGTTTGCTATCAAATTTAATATATCTTTCCCTTTATGGTAATCAACTCACGGGTAAATTACCTCTCTCGTTTTCCAATCTCACCCGTTTGGAATACCTTGATCTTTCTAATAACAACTTTATTGGTCAAATTCCTTCATCATTTGGTTCCATGGTTAATCTCATCTACCTGGACCTGAGCACAAATCAACTTAATGGATCAATCCCACCTGCACTTATAACTAACTTGCATAAGCTTAAATCGTTGGACCTGAGTAATAACAATCTTGATGGTCCAATTCCCTCAAGTTTTGGTAATCTAAGCCAACTGCAATTTTTAAACCTTGCCATGAATTCTATCAGTGGGCCTATTCCCCTAGATATAACATATTCGACGAATTTCAATTTGGAACATTTGGACCTTCATCATAATCGTCTTGTGGGTTCTATTACAGAACTTGAGAAGCTTTCAATTCTTTATTACCTTGATTTGTCATCAAACCAGTTGTCAGGAAACATATCACTTACTAATCCCTGTTTTCTTACGAATCTAAACCTTTCTCGGAATCTGATGACGGGCGGTATCACATGTGTGCGTGATTGCAGATACTTAGAATTCTTGGACATTAGTGGTAATCATTTTGTTGGAGAAGCACTTAATCACTGCGACTTCCCATCTAATTTACAGATCTTAAATCAGTCTCAGAATAATCTTACTGGAGAAATGGTCTGGTCAACCAATAATGTGTGGAGTGAAAAATCAGCTTGCAATGAACATAAACGAAGAAAACAGCAGGTACCCCGTTTGACGGTTTTTCTTCCCATTACCGTTGGACTTTGCTTCTTAGTGGTTGCGTATTTCTTTTACAGTCGTAAAAAGGCTACAACAAAGAAAATACAGCCTGAAATCACAAAACATGGAGATGTGTGCACGATAATGAATTATGATGGAACAATTGCGTATGATGACTTCATCACAGCTACCGAGGATTTTGACCTCAAATACTGCATTGGAACTGGTGGCTATGGTAGTGTTTATGAAGCAAAACTGCCTAGCGGTCAAACATTTGCATTGAAAAAACTTCATCGGTATGAAGCTAAGCAACCAGCATTCGACCAGAGCTTCAAGAATGAGGTCCATGTGTTAACTAACCTGAGGCACAAAAACATTGTGAAACTTTACGGCTTTTGTTTGCATAACAAATGCAACTTCCTTGTATATGAATACATGGAAAAGGGGAGCCTATTTTGTGCATTGAGCGACGATGAATTAGCTGCTGAAGTGGATTGGATGAAGAGGGTGAACATAATCAAAGATGTAGCCCATGCTTTATCTTACATGCATCACGATTGCAATCCGCCTATCGTTCATAGAGACATATCAAGCAACAACATTCTGTTAAACTCGGAAATGGAAGGATTTGTTGCTGACTTTGGAGCAGCCAGATTGCTTGACCCCGATTCATCTAACCAAACAGTCATCGCAGGAACTTTGGGATACATTGCTCCAGGTAGTTACTTCTACACACTCTTACGCTTCTTAATTTAATTTACGTCTAGCTCGTATCAGCTAAACTTTGCTAACATTATTTTCTGTATGTGATCATTTAGAACTTGCATTTAGCATGATTGTGAACGAAAAATGTGACGTGTATAGCTTTGGAGTGGTGGCACTTGAAACAATTGGAGGGAAACATCCCGGAGAGCTTCTTTCATACTTCAACTCTTCTACCAGTCATGGTACGATGTTGGAAAATATATTGGACCGACGTCTCTCTTACCCAACAGACAGGCTGATTGAAAAGGAAATTCTGCGTGTTTGTCATGTGGCATTGGCATGTATCCTCACAGATCCAAAGGCCAGACCAACCATGAGAAACGTTTCACAGGAGTTATCGCGTTGAGGATATCATGATTCTGTTTCAGTCTATCTCATAGATTTATTATATGGAGAACAACCTCTATACTTCTCTGTATCTCGTTTTCAGCATAAGTGTAGGTCTGTATGTATATGATAAAAAAATAAAGTTTCAGATTCATATTTAGCCTGCAGTCGTTTTCAGCATAACTGGAATTAGAAGTGTTTTGTTGATTCTCTTAGTTGGAATGATTTTATGGAAACATGTATTGAGTGATGAATGATGATACTATGGTTACTAATTATGAAACTTTTTTTCTTCCAAAGTCATTGCACTTGTTACTTTAATAACACTTACAAAGAAAGTCACTAAATTGTATGTAACAAATGTTATGAATTTTGTGTTTATGTCATTCAATCTTAATCCTTTAATTCAAGTACCTCACAAATGTCTCTAACGAAACTTGTAGCCACAACCTTTTCATTGATGGGTCACTCAAAAGCATTAAATTATGAGGATGTTTGTGAAATTTCTTGGTTTTGTATCAAATTGTGAGTTTATTAAACGATATTGTACGTTGACCTCCTCTCTAAATTTATCTTATGTGAGCATTAGGTGCTATTATTCTTTCTTTGTTACTGACAGCCTTATATGTTCAAGTTCTCGTGCACGTAATTCTGAAAAAGTTGATTACTCTAATAGAACACGCTACATCATTTTAGCTTATTGGACCAAGACTTAACAAATAAAGAATTGGGCTATCAAACAGGCCCGTTTGAAAAAGTTGATTACTTCTCATAAAGCCCATCACCATAACCACTATAAAATGAATCGTAGCCCTTAAAAGTAAAACTAACTCATACACAACAACACGCGTATTCACTATCGGACAATCATCAAGTACGTATTATATTCATTCATAATCTAGTTTAGTATTTTCATTCTTTAAGATCGATTAATATTGTGTGTTTACGTATTGATCTTGCTGATTTGGAATTTATGTATATGTAGCTGAATTGATTAAAAAAATTGTCAATAGCTGTTGTTGTTTTTACGAATATGAATATGTTATGCATGTTTAGCAATTGGTACAATGTTATTTTTCGGTATTATAAGTGTAGTGATCATAACATGACAAGACAGTTTTATGTTTTAGGTTATATATGCGTACACATTAGCTTCTTCTTATGAAATCAAATATGTGTCTTAGTAAATATGTTAAATCGAGCCAAAGTGTCTTTGACCTAGCGGTATGTGATTGGCTATCAGCCTAGAAGTTGTGGGTTAAAGTATTGTCAGAAACATATGTGAGGTTTATGTGAGATAGTAGCTAGTTGGTTTAACGGTTTAAGTGCTTGAATAATTAGTAGTTTAGAAAAGAAAGTTAACTCGAACCCTTAGGTCAACAAAGCTATCATGGCGAGACTTATCAAAAGACAATGAGCAAGGTTCCTAAATTAAAGTATACATCTTACTATTTGAGGATGTCTTTATAGGATTTTGTAAAACATATGTTGTCCGGTTGTTATAGCTTAAAGAATATATGAACATTATACTATAAATTCACATTATTTTCTTAAAGTAAGAACTAAGAACCGTAAATAAGCATTTCTGATAATAAGTTTTTGCATTTATACTCAGGGGATACCATTCTTTGAGCAATTGGATTCAATATACCTACTTCCTCTCTATGGCGGTATGTTAAACGTCATTTACTCAGTTATATAAGCAGTCATTCCTCTCTTTTCTTCTAGAATCTAACTTTTGATTCGTCTCAGGGTACAATACCTACTAAAATTGATGTGGTAAGTGTTATTTGATAATTATGACATGCACATACACGTATACATGCATATATAATATTACTTGTCTTTCAATTTTTATGCTATCTTTTTGGTTCAGGAATCCATTCAAGTAGCATTGTCTTATATAGCTAAGCGACTCTCGGAGCCCAACGGGAGGGAAGTTCTGGCCGAAGAATTTAAAAAGGTGGCCGAGGAGATGCTGGTGTCAAGGTCAAGGCGGACTAAAGGGAAGAGCAAACTATAAAGGAGTAATTAAGGATATCGACTAGCATTAATATCTCATTTTTCACCTATGATATTACACACAAATTATACATACAGTTATTTCTAAATTTCGGCTGATAATTCCTTCATCCAATCATTGGTGTAGAGTTAGTTTTAATGATATCATTTTGATAATACTTTTAGGTGTCCTGGTACTAGTTTTGTGATTTGTGTTTTTATTTCTATGACAATTCGATCGAATTGTATGAGTTCAATTGCTTGATTTATAAGATTTGGTTATAAGTGTTTAACCGGTTAAAGTAATATAAGTAGCATAATTTTGTTTTTCTTTATGAAAGTTTGTTACTACTTAACGCATCCACAACGGTGGGTTTTTAAAAAGGTGCCTTTAAAAAATTAAATAGTTCTAAAAACTTTAAACCATAGTGAATACATGTTTCACTATGGGGATACCCCGCCTAGTGCAAACCCTAAAAAGAACTGATGGAATGATAATGCCCCGAGTAAGGGTCTGATTGTGCATGCATGGACTTTGTGAAACGCCTAATAAAAGGCTAGCCATGACTGAACGAGTGAACGTGACAAGATTCCTAGAGTACTCCGTTTTCTTTGCAAACTAACAGCCATTCTTATGAAATGAAATTTCAATAAGAATGCCATAGCATGCATGAATGAACAACTTTGGGCGTTTTGACAATATAGGAAGGTCGCATACATACTGTTTCATTTTGTCTTGTGTGTTAGTCATTATACTTGTTTTGTGCATATGGAGTTAGTAAAAAAATGGCTTGGTGTCCAGTTTGTGGCATTTTTTGACTCGTTTTGTTCCTAGCTAAGTTTTTAAAGCTTATCCCTTAGACTTGTCAATTATAGGGCTAATCATTTTAAAAATTATCATACTCGCCACAGTAAGCTTATTTTTTTTAGAAAAATAAGCTACCATTAAAAATAAGTCTCGTTTGGCTGACACAACTTGAATGAGCATGTAAAAAAATAAGCTACTAAATGGAATGCTAGTTGAAGGAGCATGTAGAAAAAAGGTCAGCAACATGCTCCAGCAACCCGCTCAGATTTGCTTATCTCTATACTAAACTACCATTTTTGTCTTTATATGTGTAGTGAAAACCTGTGATGACCATTTTACATGTGAATTTGCGAAAATTGCATCCACCATCCCTACGATAAATTACATAATTGATCCCCGTGGGTTAGCGAAAATTGCATCACCGCCCCTAATTTTTTTATCCACTCCTTATAGTTTAGACCCATTACGTTTTTATGTTTTATATACTTTTCATCCGTTTTTATCTGTTTTCGTCCGAGTTTTTACGTTTTCATCCGATTTTATACATTTCCATATGTCTTTATACGTTTTTGTCCGTGTTTATCTTTTCCGTCTGTTTTTATACGTTTTCGTCTGGTTTTATACGTTTCCGTCTGTTTTATAAGTTTTTATACGTTTCCGTCCGTTTTTATATGTTTTATACGTTTTCGTCCGTTTTTATTCGTTTTCATCTGTTTTAATACGTTCTCGTCCGATTTTATACGTTTTCATCCGTTTTATACGTTTTTCTCCGCTTTTATCTTTTTTTCGTCCGTTTTTATACGTTTTCGTCCGATTTTATACGTTTTCGTTTATTTTTATAACAATATAAAAATGGACGAAAAATGGACAAAAACGTATACAACCGTATAAAAACAGTGTAAACATAAAAACGGACGAAAGCGTATAAGGTATGGATAAAACAACAAAAAAGTTTAAGGACAGTGGATGCAAATTTCTCCAAACTAGAAGGACCATTTATGTAATTTACCCTAGGGACGGTGGATGCAATTTTCGCAAACCCACAAGGATCATTTATCTAATTTGGAAGGGTAAAATGGTCATCACATGCTTTCACTACACGCATAAAGACAAAAATGATAGTTCAGTACACATATTAGCAATTTTTTTAATATGTTACACATAAAAAAATATAATGGCAAGTAACATGATTTTTAAAATGATTAGCCCTTAATTATAAAACCGAATTCAACCGGTTTTTAATTTGGTGAGTGATGTCCAAATTTGCTTAGTCTTACACACCGTATGTACAGCAAATTAAAAGCCCGATTATTAGGAAAATTAATTACTTGTATAAAAAATTGTACCGGACAAGAAGATACCAAAAACGACTCTCATCATCATTATAACTGAAACCATGGGAATGAAAAAGTAGTGATCAGAAGACTCATTTACTCGTTCATGATTATGTGAATCCCACTCGAGTCATCTCAAACATCTTGATTTTGCTTCATGTGTTTAATCTCATAATACTGAATAATATTGAAGCCAACAAGCAATGTGGTAAAAGCATGTGAAGTAATCCTGTGGCTAAGATGACACTAGCAGTAAAAGCCTCATTGGTGAAAGTATTCAACAAAAACTGTGTGGACACGAAGAGATAACAATTATGTGGAAACTTTGCCCAACCCTTAGGATGGGTTAGAAATTTTCCACAAAGAAACATGTTATTATTGACTAACGTTTTTCCACGAAGAGATAACAATTAACATTGACTTGGAAAAGTAGAGGTCTGAAAATATTGGTATGCACAAATCTGGACTGTTTTTAAGTTTTAACAATCAAACAAACATTAATAATGTTTCCTACTTCCTCCACAAATCTTGCTGTTCATATGCACAATTTCACTTATGTGTTTATGATGCTCGTTTTGGTGTTATGTAAAAGCGTCTGCTAATAATTTTAACGGATCATTAGAAGGAAAAGCTTTGCTCGTTTTGTTTCTAGCTAAGTTTTCAAATCTTATCCGTTAGACTTGTCAATAAAAAAGCACAATTCAACCAATTTTTAAGTTATTGAGTTGTGTTCAAGCTCTACTATATGTCCAAATTTGCTTAGTCTTACACTATAGTGTTTCTTTAGCAGCAGAAGAATCACTCCTTCATGATTCTGTGAATCCCACTCGAGTCATCTCGAACATCTTGAATTTGCTTCATGTGTACGTTTACTTTCATAATACTAAGTAATTGAAGTCAAAAAGCAATATGATCAAAGCATGTGAACGAATCCTGGAGCTCAGATGAAACCAGCAGTAAAGGCCTCAGTGACTAAGAAGAGGTTGGACTCAGTTTGAAGGAAACGCCAGTTCTTACTAATTATTGGCATGGATATGCCTATGATTCCGGAAGAAAGATTTGTAGAAATGGCAACAAATTTTAGGTTGAAAGCGATTTTTATCCTGGTATTAGTCAAAGTCGGGGTGAGTCATTGCTACTAGTTTTTGACATGGTATCAGAAATGTTACTAAGATAAAATCCATTTGGAATCCAACAAGAGTCGGTTACTAATACTGTATATCATAACTCAAATCGACCCAATTACCTTAAATGGGTCGAAATTGTTAGAACCACTTTTACATTGTGAAAACTAAAGCCAAATATATACTCGATATAGATCATAACCTCAAACACAGAAATGGTGTGTTTTTGTGTGTACTTTTAGAGTAAAAAGTTTAGAAATTACTTGATAGTATTCCAGTTGCTTACATTTTGTTTGTTTCAGTGAATATATGAAGAAATGTCGACGTAATTCTATCACGTTGAAGAGATAACAATTATGTGGAATTATATACAGTCCATAATATTCTAAACTACACATACTTGGAGAGTTGGAGTCAATATTGTTTAGTGTGATAACAACTTATTTTGACTATCGTTTAGTCTTTGCTGTTGACTTGGAAAAGTAGAAGGTTTTGTTTATGCATATATACATGATACTTACCAATCATTAGAAGGAAAAGCTTTGCGTGCAATGAATTGGTGGGGAAGATAGAAATGCTTCTTAAAATCATTGTACTTGTGAGTTGTAACGACTTCATATATATTTCAATAAGTAGTATACAGCCGCAAATGCTTTAACACAATTTCATAACTTCAATTCGTATATCATACATATATTTTGGACCTACAGTTTGTTGAATGCGAAATAAAATGGCCTAAGTATGTTTCATATAAACAACTTCATGACAAAAATATTGAAACGGTATACATTATAAGTATGGTGGTTGTACTCAAAATGATGAAGCTGTGAGCTCATAGACTGAGCGAGGCCCTCAACATGATAACTCCTGAGAAACTTCTCTCATTGTCGGTCGGTCCTTTGGATCTTTGAGAACGCATGACAGTGCAACGTGACCAACACGGATAATTTCCTTTTCAATTAGCCTATCAGTAGGATAAGAGAGTCGCTTGTCCAAAATATTTTCCAACATTGTACCACGACTTGTAGAATAATTCAGGGATAACAAGAGGTCTCCTGGATGCTTGCCTCCAATTATTTCAAGAGCAACCACTCCAAAGCTATAAACATCACATCTTTCATTCACAATCATGCTGTATGCAAGTTCTACATGATCACACATACCATGTTATTGTCAGCGAAGTGTTAATGGCTTGTAGATATAAAACTAAGAAGCATAAGAGCATGTATAAATAATTACGTACCTGGGGCAATGTATCCCAAAGTTCCAGCTATTACTGTTTGGTTGGATGAATCGGGGTCAAGCAATCTGGCTGCTCCAAAGTCAGCAATAAATCCTTCCATTTCTGAGTTTAGAAGAATGTTGTTGCTTGATATGTCTCTATGAACAATAGGTGGATTGCAATCATGATGCATGTAAGCCAAAGCATGTGCGACATCTTTTATAATGTTCACCCTCTTCATCCAATCCACTTTAACAGAGAGTTCATCATTGCTCAACGCACAAAATAGACTCCCCTTTTCCATGTATTCATATACAAGGAAGTTGCATTTGTTATGCAAACAAAATCCATAAAGTTTAACAATGTTTTTGTGTCTTAGGTTGGTTAACACTTGGACCTCATTCTTGAAACTCTGGTCGAATGCTGGTTGTTTAGCTTCAAATCTATGGAGTTTTTTCAATGCAAATGTTTTTCCGCTAGGTAATTTCGCTACATAAACACTACCATAACCACCAGTCCCGATGCAGTATTTGAGGTCAAAATCCTCTGTAGCAGTGATGAAGTCTTCATATGCAATTGTTCCATCATAGTTCCATATCAAGCACACATCTCCATGTTTTATAGTTTCCAACTCGATTTTATCATTAGTAGCCTTGTAATGAAGGTAGCACATAAGTCGCGCCAAGCAAATCCCAACAATCGTGGGAAGAACAAAATATGCTAAAATACAATAAAAAATAATACTAATGACACTAGTGACCATATGGTGGACTGTTTTCTGGATCGGAGGAGCATCAGGAACAATTGTCGTGAGATGATTCTGAGACTGATCTAAGAACTTCAAATATAAGAAGTCCAAACTACTAAGTTCTTCTCCAACAAAATTATTGCGACTGAGGTCCAAGTACTCTAATCCTTTGCAAACATTTAGTGATTTGACAACTCCAGTCATGAGATTCTTTGATAGGACCAGATGTTTTAAACTACAGGGAGTTTGAAATGACACATTTCCTGACAAGTGGTTTGATGACAAATCAAGATAAACGAGTTTTGGCAACTTTCCAAATTCAGGATGAACAGGACCCACAAGACGATTATGATTTAGGTCGACATGCTCTAAGTTCATCAAGTTTGTTATATCTAGAGGAATGATGCCACTAAAGTTATTCGTGTCAAAGTTAATAATTTTCAGCGCACTTAGATTACGAAAATTTGATAGAATAGGACCACTGAAATTGTTGTCACCAAAGTTCAGTACCTCTAAGTTTTGTAAATTACTTAGTTCTTGTGGGATGGAACCATTGAGTTTATTTGTTCTCAAGTCCAGATGGGCAAGATTTAACATGGAACAAAGAGATGAAGGGAAAGGACCAATAAAATTGTTTCGACTAAGATCCAGGTAGGTGAGATTAACCATGGAACCAAGAGATGAAGGGATGGGACCAGTAAAGTTGTTTCGACTAAGATCCAGGTAGGTGAGATTAAACATGGAACTCAGAAATGGTTGGATGGGACCAATAAAGTGGTTTTGACTAAGATTGAGATATGACAAACTCTTCAAGTTCCCTATCCGAGATGGGATAGTACTCGTGACGAAATTGTTTCCAGAAAGATCAAGTTCTACTAATTTGGTAAGATTGGTGAGTGAAACAGGTAACGTACCGTTTAGATTGTTCCCACGAAGTGAAAGATGGGTCAGATTTGATAGCATACCAATCTGCTCTGGAATGCTTCCTTCTAAGCAGCATCTTTCAATAACAATGCGCTCAAGGTTCGGAAATGAAGAAAAGTCAAGGTTTCCGAGATCATGAGGAAATCCATAACAATTGTAACCACAGTTAAACTCTACTGAAACGACACTTCCTGCTTCATTGCAAGTGATTTCGTACCAAGTGCAATGATTTGAAGCATTTATACCCCGCCAATCCGCTAGAGCCTTAGCTTCTAACGCTTTGTTGAAATTATTAGCACTCGTATTTGGTAACACCAAAACAAGCATCATAAGCACATAAGCAAAATTGCGCATAAGATCACATGTAATATTATTGGAGGAAATAGACGACATTATTAATGTTTGTTTATTTATCAAAAACTTCTGAAAATTAATCATGATATGTTAGTATATATGCATATTTCCAAGTCAATAGCATAGACTAAACGCTAGTCAATAACAAGTTTCTTTGTGGAAAATTTCTATCCCATACTAAGGGTTGGGCTTAGCTTTCACGTAAAAACAAGTGGTTCATGTATTTTTTCAGCTTTTTTAATTTTATTTTTATTACAAAAAGACTTTGTTATTAGCAAAAATATATCTTCTATAAACAATATAGTTTCCATTCCAAGTATGAGAATTATAATAATCTATTACTGTGAAATTTGTATCTTTTGTGTTTTTACTCAAGGGATTTAACCACAGTCAACAACAATTTCATGATTATGGCATATTGGCACGAAAATATTCAATTTCTCAAACATCCTCATAATTTAATGCTTTTGAGTTATATTAGATTTTATAAAGCTTCATGAGGTTCAAGCGGAAGAAGAAAGTCAGGCAAGAGCTCGTGAGGCGCAGGCAAAAGATAAACAGGATCGAAGAAACCGTCGAGCAGAATGGCGATGGGCTATGAGATTAAACCGGTGCCATCGAGTGAGGGCTATAGCACAGACTGAATCATTTTCTTGATTCGTAGTTTTATTATCATTATCGGATGGAAGTTTAGGGGTTTTAATTTCCGTTTCTTAGTTTAATGTTGTAATCGTAGTTGTAACATAATTGTACGTTGTTTGAAGTAATTTCAATCCCATGTTTAATACAGTTGCATTTACAAAACAATTACATATTACATTACATATTTACAACTTACATTTTTACAAAACAATTACATACTTAAAACTTTACAAAACTTTTACATTTACATCTAATAAATATACAATACAAATCATTTACAACTATAAAATACAAAAAAAGAAAAAAAAAAAAAAATCAGAAACCAAACCTCATCGTGCAGACGAGGATGTTGAAACTGGCGAGCTTTGGCCAGGGGGGGGGGGGGTGTCGTGAAGAGCTGGGGCGAGCCAAACACCCATGCCACGTTGGAGTGGCGAGCTTAAGTGACGAACGACACCTTCTGCTCTTACAGTCTTACACACTAATGTTACTTCAACCAAACCTAAATATTGCTAAGTCCAGAAATGACAAACCCAACATCCTTTTCTTCATCGTCTTGCTAAACTCCGATATTAATGTCCAGTGAGATTTATGTTCTTTTTCTTTTCTCTTTTTTCTTTCAATTTACATGTATCACACAACAAACAATTATCAAATCATAAAATTATACTAATCTAGAACTACTTCACCTGGCCAACCCATATGTGGCACGTGCCACGGGTGGCCAGGCCATAGATCCGCCCCTGTATATAAACAACGTAATTCGGGTTAATCGGGTTAACCCGAAAACTAAACCGAATTTAGATTAGTTTTTGGCTCGCTTTAATCCAATCTAAATTCAGTTTTTTAACCGAATCAAGTAAACCTAATAACCCAACAACGATGAACACCCTTTCTACAAATGGATCAAGAATTAACAAATGAAAATCTTTACAGAAAGTGGGCTAATAAAAAAGTCTGGGCCAATGAGTTACTTCTCAAAAAGCCCACAATCACAACACCCAAAAACCAAATCGCAGCCCTAAATACTCATTCATTCAACACACACAGAGAGTTCGTTTCTACAACACTCTGTTTGAATCACACATACTTCTACACATATAGATCCAACAATCATCAAAGTACGTTTCTTTTTCTAAATCATTTAGATCGAATAACACTGTGCTCACGTTTTGTTACAGGGGGATATAAATTTAGTATTTCTTTTTTATATATAGTTAGGTTTTAAAATGTTAATTTTTTTAGGTTTTTTATGTTATAATTTTTGTAAAAAAATTATGGGTTTTGCTTAAAATCACATTTTTAACAAAACCCATGTTTTAAAATTTATATAATCAAACTTTATAAAAAAAAATTATGGATTTTGCTAAAAAGTACATTTTTAACAAAACCCAGGTTTTATTTTATGAAAAGTCATACAAAAACATGGGTTTTGCTAAAAATCACATTTTTATGTATACTATGTGCGCGTTAGTGGTTTAGGATTGGAAGGTTAAGTAGTAGTGGTAGCTGTAATGAAAACCGGTTTTAAGGTAATTAAGGTTTGAAAACTAAGGTTTTTAGGTTTTGTTTTACTTTTAGATGTCGAAATGTGGCGAAAGGAGGAAAGTATTGAGGTGATTCTGTATTGGATGAGTGCGTTAGCGGTTTAAGATTGGAAGGTTAAGTAGTAGTCGTAACGAAACCGATTTGATAACTTTAGGACTGATTTTGTAAAGGATATGCATTAGTGGTTTTATTATGTCGTAATAAGTTTATATAAAACTTGTTTGAGCTTATATGAAGTATAAACCGAAATCAGATAAGCTAGTTAGCCCACAGTTAAGCTTAAACAAATACCCTTTAAGATTAGAAGCATAAGATGTTAGAGCTCGATATGTAGTGAAAGGAGGGAAGTTTTGAACTGATTTTGTACATGATGAGCTTTAGCGGTTTAAGTTTGGAAGGAAAACCGATTTGATGACTTAATATTTTCAAGTTAAACTGAGTGCCTACAAGATATTTTGGAATATGAAGTTGTTTGTTTTAGAAACTGATATGGACGTGTTTAGATGTTAGCTCAGGGTTATATCTCGCTGTATAAGAAGATATTAGGTTATGATATGTGTCTTAGTTAATGAGCGAAATCGAGTGATTTTGTATACAATGACACGAGAAATATTTATACATTGAAGGATACGTTTTTGAGAAATTATTCTTGTTTTTTTCAGGGTATAATATCCTTCGAGCAATTGGATTCGTTCTATCTACATCCTCTTTATGGCGGTACGTTAAACACTCAAACTTCATAACCCACTGAGTTCTAGTTAATTATTTGCCCCTTGCTTCTTTTTACGTTTCCCTAATTTAACTTTTGGTGTGTCTCAGGTTGAAAGACTTTTTACAGATGAAGTTACCGAAGAGAAGGGTGAGCGAGCTAGAATCGTAAGTCTTCTTATCTTCGTACGACATATGCATGGCTACAAGTTTATGCCCTGTCTCAATAAATTTGCATCGGACTTTCTAATCATGTCGTTTATATCACTACTTCCTGCTTTTGTTTGAGTCTAACATTATTCATTTTAATTCAGGCATCCTTTGTTGGAGCTATGGCAATAGCTGACTTGGTGAAGACGACCTTAGGGCCCAAAGGAATGGTTAGTGTTTTTATCATATGTTTCCGTTGCTTAAAGATAGCGATTTATGGACTTACATACTATTCGTCTAAAAAATATAAACTTAGTGCAGTCGACAGGTAGAGGACACAGTGACGAATGGCGGTGCTACTATCTTAAAGTCTCTTCATATCGATAACCCTGCCGCTGAAGTCCTTATTGTTATCTTTATAATAAACCTTTTTGCTCAGTGCTATTAAATTCTTTGTGTTATTATTGAGGCTAATGATAGATTCCTTATTTTTATGATTAGACATCTCGAAAGTTCAAGACGATGAGGTGAGTGATGGGACTACCTCTGTGGTAGTTTTGACTCGGGAACTTTAAAGGGAGGCCGAGAAGTTAGTGATTTTGGGTCAGCTTGGTTCACCATCATTTGTATAGAGCAGGTCAAGTGGTTCAATTATAGGTTTGAGTGAATTTATGAATGGGTTGTAATGGGTTAGCTCGGGTCCAGCATAGGTCTATCTTCTGAGTAGTGACCGATATAGAAAAATATATATTATAAATTGGGTGAATTTGATTTTCTTTTTCTTGAATCAAGAGGCTATGAACAAGGTTTGCCACCACTGGTACAGAGTGAATTAGTTGGCTGTTTGAGTTTATTGACATTTTGTTTTGCAACAAATTTTCTTGATTCTAATTGATATTACAAATAATTCATAAATTTAACTTATTTTGATTTGTTTAGATGACATATTTACTCATTTGACAAATAATCTAAAAAGTTTGAAATATTGGTGGATCGACTTGACCCGAACTCTTTGACCTAGGGATGAGCTCGGTACCAATCCCGTACCGAACCGGTATTGGATTGGTGGGTACTGGATTTTTTCCTGGCCTAAAGTGATGTACTGTATACCGTACCAGATGGGATTTCGGTACCGGTACCAGTAATCCGGTACAAAACCGGTACTATACCGTTAAGTTTAAATGATCATTGTTGAGCAACTTTATAGGATGGAGCTCAATAAAGTTGAACTATGAATGATATGATCATCAATAAAACTGGAATGTTAGTTGTAATGCTTTGAAATAATCATATTGTGTTCATGTTGTATATCAAGCTCTACTATGTCCAAATTTGATTAATCATACAAAGTGTAGTGTTTCTTTGACAGCAAATTAAAAGGCCGGTTATTAGGAAAATTAATCACTTGCATAAAAAATCAAACATGCGAGACAACAGGATGCCAAATACGACTCTCACCATCATTTGTTTACTCTCATCATACTGAGTTCTACTGAAGTCAAAAAGGAATGTTGTCAAAGCACGTCAACAAAAGCTGTGTGGACACGAATTATAATATTGAAGTTTTCCACAAAGAAGTTTGTTGAGTATTTACTAACGTTTACTCATTAGCATTGACTTGGAAAAGTAGAGGACTGAAAAGTGAAAATAAGCTCCATTATTAATCTGGAGTGTTTTTGAGTTTTAGCAATCAGACAAACAAACATTAATAATGTATCCTACTTTAACTTATGTCCTTATGATGCTCATTTTGGTGTTAGCAAAAACCAGTGCTATTGATTTCAACAAATCAAGAGAAGCAAAAGCTTTGCTTGCAACTGATTGGTGGCGGTATGAAAATTCTTCTTCAGATCATTGTTATTGGTATGCAATCACTTGCAACAAAGCAGGTAGTGTCATTTCAATAGACTTTGACTGTTATTTTAATGAAGGTCTAGGTGATTTGGGAAGTCTTGACTTCACTTCATTTCCAAACCTTGATGAGCTTGATATTCATAACTGCAATCTTGAAGGAAACATCCCAGAGCAAATTGGTTTGCTATCAAACTTAACACGTCTTTCGCTTTATAGTAATCATCTCACAGGTACATTACCTGCCTCGTTGACCAATCTCACCCATTTAAAAAACCTTGATCTTTCTAATAACTATATCACAGGTGTTTCGTTTGCCAATCTCACAAGTTTAGAAAACCTTGATCTTTCTAATAACTATATCACAGGTGTTTCGTTTGCCAATCTCACAAGTTTAGAAAACCTTGATCTTTCTAATAACTATATCACAGATGTTTCGTTTGCCAATCCCACCCGTTTGGAATACCTTGATCTTTCAAATAACCATCTAACAGGTAAATTACCAGTTTCGTTTGCCAATCTCACAAGTTTAGAAAACCTTGATCTTTCTAATAACTATATCACAGATGTTTCGTTTGCCAATCCCACCCGTTTGGAATACCTTGATCTTTCAAATAACCATCTAACAGGTAAATTACCAGTTTCGTTTGCCAATCACACCCGTTTGGAAAACCTTGATCTTTCTAATAACTATATCACAGATATTTCGTTTGCCAATCTCACCCGTTTGAAATACCTTCATCTTTCTAATAACAATTTCACTGGTATTATACCAACTCAGGTTGTGAGTTTGAAGAATTTATATTATCTAGATCTTAGTCGTAACAACTTTATTGGTCAAATCCATTCATCTTTTGGTTCTATGGTAAATCTCACCAACCTGGACCTGAGCGCAAATCAACTGAATGGATCAATCCCATCTGCACTTATAACTAACTTGCCTTACCTCGAAACTTTGGACCTGAGTTATAACAATCTTGATGGTCCAATTCCCTCAAGAGCTAATTTACATGTTTCCTTCACAAGTTTAAGATACCTCCATCTTTCTCATAATAATTTCAATGTTATTATTCCATCTCAGCTAGTGAAGTTGACGAGTTTGACTACTGTGGATCTTAGTCAAAACCAGTTAATGGGTTCGATCCTATCATATCTTGATTCCATGGCCAATCTCACCAACCTGACCTATCTTTCGTTTCATGGGAATCTACTCACAGGTAAGTTACCAGTTTGGCTCACCAATCTCACACAATTAGCATACCTTGATCTTAGTTGAAACAACTTTACATATCTCATCCCACCATCTTTTGGATCCATGGCCAATCTCAATGTTCTCGACTTGAGCGACAACAAACTTGATGGTCCAATTCCATCAAGTTTTGGTAATCTAAACCAACTGCAGTTTTTAAACCTTGCCATGAATTCTATCAGTGGAACTATTCCACTAGATATAGCATATATGAAGAATTTGGGACATTTAGACCTTCATCATAATCGTCTTGTGGGTGATATTCATCCAGAATTTGGGAAGCTCGGAAGTCTTCCTTACCTTGATTTATCATCAAATCAGTTGTCAGGAAACATGTCGTTTGGTCATCCCTGTTCTCTTGAGCATCTAGACCTTTCTAGTAATCTGATGATGGGAGCTATCTCAAGTGTACGCAATTGCCGTTACTTAAACTACTTGGACATTAGTGGTAATCATTTTGTTGGAAAAGCACTTAATTATGACGACTTCCCAAATTTATTGTTTTTAAATCAGTCTCAGAATCATCTTAATGGAGAAATGGGTTGGTCATCCAATAATCTGACAAATGGACAATCAGAAACCAAAGAACATAAGCGAAGGAAACAGCACATACCCCGTTTGACCGTTTTTCTTCCCACTATCGTTGGAATTTGCTTCTTAGTTGTTGTGTATTTCTTTTACAGTCGTAAAAAGTCTACCATAAAGAAAATACAGCCTGAAATCACAAAACATGGAGACGTATGCTATATATTGAATTATGATGGAACAATTGCATATGAAGACTTCATCACATCTACAGAGGATTTTGACCTCAAATATTGCATTGGAACCGGTGGCTATGGTAGTGTTTACGAAGCTAAACTGCCTAGCGGTCAAACATTTGCTTTGAAAAAACTTCACCGGTATGAAGCTAAGCAACCAACATTCGACCAGAGCTTCAAGAATGAAATCCAAGTGTTAACCAGCCTAAGACACAAAAGCATTGTGAAACTCTACGGGTTCTGTTTGCATAACAAATGCAACTTCCTTGTATATGAATACATGGAAAAAGGGAGCCTATTTTGTGCATTGAGTGATGATGAATTGGCGGCTGAATTGGATTGGATGAAGAGGGTGAAGATTATCAAAGATGTAGCCCATGCTTTAGCTTACATGCATCACGATTGCAATCCACCTATCGTTCATAGAGACATATCAAGCAACAACATTCTTCTAAACTCGGAAATGGAAGGATTTGTTGCCGACTTTGGAGCAGCCAGATTGCTTGACCCCGATTCATCCAACCAAACAGTCATCGCAGGAACTTTGGGATACATTGCTCCAGGTAGTTACTTCTACAGTCTCTTACGCTTCTTAAGTTTAATTACGTCTAGCTAGTAGCAGCTAAGCTTTGCTAACATTCTTTTTTGTATGTGATCATTTAGAACTAGCATATAGCATGATTGTGAACGAAAAATGTGACGTGTATAGCTTTGGAGTGGTGGCACTCGAAACAATTGGAGGGAAACATCCCGGAGAGCTTCTTTCATACTTCAACTCTTCTACCAGTCATGGTACAATGTTGGAAAATATATTGGACCACCGTCTCTCTTACCCAACAGACAGGCTGATTGAAAAGGAAATTCTGCATGTTTGTCATGTGGCATTGGCATGTATCCTCACAGATCCAAAGGCCAGACCAACCATGAGAGAAGTTTCACAGGAACTATCACGTTGAGGGTATTATTTAGTCAATCTCAAAGCGTCATCACATCCTGAACAACCGCACTTTTGAAGTTCTGCATATTGGTAAAATAATTTGTCAGTAGTG
The DNA here is from genome assembly GCA_030686995.1 of Artemisia argyi. Lineage (NCBI taxonomy): Eukaryota > Viridiplantae > Streptophyta > Magnoliopsida > Asterales > Asteraceae > Artemisia > Artemisia argyi. The sequence continues at coordinate 208,609,414 of CM060684.1, read as the reverse complement.
TAGTTATATATATATATATATATATATAAACATTCTTACAATGTTTATCTAATTTCATAATAAGCAAGATATTGGTCCTAGTTATATATGTATGAGATTCAAAAAATGACTTTATGACATCTCTTTGCATTGATTCTATATTAAACAAACAACTACAAAAAAATACACACTGAATTGGTATGAAGTATGAAGTATGAACATCCAAATACTATTGTTGGCAATAAGCAGCCTAGCTAACTAAGTAAATGGCCTGTATGTAAAGTTCTGCATACCATATCTTAAAAATCACTTGATCTAACAAAGCATAGAGTACTGTTCTTTCTGCAACAATAAAACCATGGGAATGTATAAGCAGCAATGCCGTTCAGAACACTCACTCGCTCATTTATGATTATGACTACTCTCAAGCAATGTGAGCATCATTGCTATAAACCCGAAAACGGGAACTGTGACCACGAGTCCTGTTGCTAATTAAACTTGTTAATAAAATCATCAAAACCATGGGAATATATCGCGTTAAGCCGCTTCGACTTTCTCAAATAACCTGAAAACGAATCCTTCTCTTGTTAATAGTGGACTCAATCCTTTGCAACTTCAAATCATTCTTAAACTTGTTAATAAAATCATCAGCCCTTGAATCAACTTCCACGTCATCATCATCATCATCCACCATCGTCACCTTCTTCTTCACCCTCACAGTCTCCGGCCGGCGAGCCTCCACCGCCGCCACGTCATCAGTATCATAATCTTCCTTAAACCCTACTTTTAAACTCTTTGACTTCTTCATCTTTGTTGACTTTTTACTGTCCACTAGCTTACTGTACACGTCATCCATGGTTTGAAACTCATCTTCTACACCATTATTAACCAAGATCTCTTCATGGGTCGGTTCAGAATCCAAAAGGGTATCCTCAGTTTCAAAATCTTGAACCTCGCCGGAAAACTTGCCGGAAAAGTCGTCGGCGCCGGAGACCACCTCGCCTGAATATTTAGCATTGAAATCATAATGGGTAGTTATGTTCTCACTTGGTTGATCTAAGTCAAAGTGTTGGTAATGCATAGGTTGGTTGAATACATATTGTGTAGCAGCTAGTTCTAATGGTTGTGCATGGTGGTTAAGATCATCATCATCATCATGGTGGTTGTGTTCAAAGGTGAAGGACTTGAGTCTTGTAAGAATGGAGGGCTGTTTTTGCTTTGGAGTCTCTTTTTGTTTATCATCATCATTATTATCTTGTTGTTGTTCTTGTGGTGGTTGGTTGCTTTGTGGTAAGTTGGAAGTGAAAAGAATGGTGGCAATCATGAGGTTAAGGAGGATGAAGATGTCACAACTCACCATTTCAGGTCATTTCAGGTCATTTCCCGAACTTTGGAAAAACACTATTCATCAAACACTATTCATCAAAACACTATTCATCAGTTTACTATTCATCATTTTTGGTGTCAGTTTGACATTCCGAGAAGCATTCAAAAATTTTACTATTCACGGAACACTATTCATTGCGGGAAAAGATTTCATCATTTACGTGCATTACACATTTCATCGTAAATTTAGTTTACGGGTATTCAAATTCGCGTAACCGTATTGGTTCAGGTGCGAATTCATGCATTATCAGTAATAACATTTCATACGGACTGGGGATAGTCTGCATATCATCAGTAGGTCATTTACATGTTATACCACTCTTAGGATTTTCAAATTTGATACATTTAACGTTTTCCTTATAACTATTTATAAATAAACGTTAACACCCGGTTTATACACGACGAATATATCTAAATATTCCCACAATGGTCCCGACATATTTTTATATCCATTTTAACATCATAAAAGTTATAACATTCAGTTACCCAGTATTTTGGAAATTTATTTTATTTATAACGTATGCTTACGAATATTACGACGGTTTTCGTGAAAACTAAACAATTATCACCCGAACACTCAATACTTGTACCCAACATAATTTTAACATTTTTATAACTCTATTTTGACAAGTTTAGTTATTATTTCATATTCCATATTTTTACGATACCCAGAGTTACGTTTCGCGATTTAAAACTTTACGGTTTGCGATTAACGGAACCAAAACCGACTCCGTGAACCATATAACACCAAGCTTACTACATACTCTTCTAATTTTCACACATGTGCAGCCCCCCCATCCCAATGTTACTTCAACTTGTCCCTTTATTTACCAAAATGCCATGGAATTTAGATATTTCATACTTAAACACATTTAACACTTTGATACTTATTTTTATAAATCAAAAATGAAGTTTTCTCTTGTTCTTCCTCCTAAGCCACGACCAAACTTCAAATCCATGATCAAGTGATTATTTTCCAAGAGTTAAAGCATAGAACTTGTTCATTTTACATGCCTAATCAAGAATCAAGCAACAAAAACACAAGAACATCAAGCATAATCATCCTATAATCATCTCATTTTATCAAGTAAGTTTTCATCTTTATTTTTTCATGGATCATCCTATTTTTACATGTATTTCATAAGTATCATGCTAAAAACCATGTACAAGTAGCTATACCACACTTTATTTTGTCTAAAAAGAAACATACAAACCCTAACTTTTTAGTTATGAATCCCCTTGCTCTAATAACTTGGTTAGGAGTCCATGGCACCCTAAGAAGGTGTATGGTAAGATTAGATTAGCCATGTGGTGATTACAAGAGGTTTGGTGATGGTAGAAATTAGTTTTAGACCTTGAAAACTTGATTTGGAACATGTTAAGGACATGCTGTCCCGTTTTGTAAAAATCTGGAAAATCAGTAAACACCAAGGGAACTTTGGCAAAATTTTTAGAAAATACTTTCAAAAACGAATCCGTAGGCGAAAGAACGGATTAAAAAGAGCTTATAACGAAGAAGTTATGATTTTTGCAAGATTGTTGACGAAAAGTATTTTCTGGAAATTAGTTGCTGTTGGACGTTTTTCATGGTACAAAAAGAGACTTTAGACGTAACCCGGAGGAGCCGAGCTTTCCAAAATATATTACTACATACTAAGACGTAACCGTGGACATAAAGAACAAGTAAAACGGATAAGTAACGACAAAGATATTCACGTTTGAATATCGGCTAAAACCATTTTATATTTGACAGCTTTTATATAAATTTGGCACAAAAACTACGAAGTACATTTATAAGCTAGAAGTAATATTAAGTACCAAGCTTTATAACTAATGTAGTATTAGTTATCACGAGTATATTTTCATCATTTCAAAGATTACAACCCGAGTATTTCAACGCTAACATGGAAACTTACGATATATATATATAAGTATATATATATTACAACTAGCTTATTATATTTTCTAATAGCAATATTTTTCCAAATTCTTGGATTATATACTTTTGATAACAACAAGTGTTTTTCAAAGAGTAGAGTGGTATAGGAAACATGTGCATGGACATTCATAACATCATTTCATGATCTAAAGTAGATCGTTCATCATTCATATTAGGTTGCGGCTAGTGTGCGCGCCTTGTTTTTCAGCTCATTACATGTTCATGGTACCATCATATTGGGTTGCGACAGCTAATTGTTCATTGGTGTTCATTTCATTATCATCGCAGTATCATCAGTTGAGGTGAGTTTTCATAGCCCCGTTTTCAATTCAACATTTTTGATTGTTTTCAAATCCCACGGGGGGGAATACATTGCATCAATCATTTTAGTACGAGCCCAAGTATTCAAACAGATGTACATAGCTTAAGTTACCTTGCCATGTGATAAGTCCCCTGTAACATCATGAACCGTTAATTTACCGTTAAGCGAGAGTGAGTGGATAGATCTATCGAGGGTGACGCCTCCATCCGTGGTAGTGATTACCAACAGTAAGCGGATGCATGTCATGTCTTTTACATTTGAATGTTTCGGCAGAACATTCGGGAGGGGCATAGAATTTCATCAGTCATAGCTTCGGTGTCATGAGCTTAAGGCTATTGTACAATTTTTCACGAGATTTTTATCTTGCACTTTTACTTGTGGTGGCCGTACATCATTACATTTTACAAACCTATGGAATTCACCAACATTCGTGTTGACGTTTTAGCAATGTATTTCAGGTTATTAAGGTAGCTCATGTGACATGCATTTGGACCTTCATGGAGTCGCGGAGTCGACGCGTCTCATCATTATTTCATGCACTTATGTAAACATTTGATCTAGTAGGACTTGTTTTCATAAACTTGCAACACATTTTGGGGACCTCATTTTGTAAACTCTGAATTATTTCAATGATCAAATGCAGTATTTTCCAAACGACACTTTAGGTCGTTCAATGTAACTGTAACTGTGGTGCTATGACAGACACCCCCAGGTATTCCATTCCGCTGCAAGTCAGGTAAATTGGGGGTGTGACAGATTGGCATCAGAGCTAAGGTTATAGCGAACTAGGATGTATCTTGGACCCTAGACTATAACCACATCAGCATAGCATCTCATCATTTCATCATAAGTGCATAATCATGATACATGTTGTTTCATACATACCCTGTGCGAGTTATTTATACTCATATCCGTATATGTATATCATTTTATTGACCTGGTTCATAAGTGACATGTCTTCAGATACTCACCCTGACATCCTTTTATCGGATTCCGACATTGAAGATGCCTTGTCATTTTACACTACCATTATACCATCAGTTGCACTTACACCACCATTAGTACTATTGATTTGCCATAGGAACAGGTTTTCCTATCATTCAGCCCGTACATAGAATGCCTTTTGGTAGTGTATTCAAAATTAATCTTAATGGACTTATTAGGATGCTTATTGCAAGGAAGATAGTGTGTTTTCTTTCCATCACTAGTAGGGCACTTACTACTCAGGTACTATCACCACCATCAGTTACTTATTACACTATTGGCCTTCCCACAGTGTGTACTTTAGTTTTACCTTTTGGATGTCGCGAGGTAGCGCGAAAGAGGGTAGTATTCCATTCACTAGTACCATCATTGTCATTTCCTTTTCCATTCCCATTTGCTCAGACTTCAATCGTTTCGCAACATTTTAGCATTGTCTCATCATGAATTAGGTTGATTTCGTTTTTGACGAATTAGTAGACTATTACCATTCGACAAGATTCACCCACGTATCCAATACACCATTCAAGCTATTTTACTATCATATGGGGAAATTGTTTTACAGAAAAATTTCTGAAGTAAGCTATTTTATTTCCATCCTATAAATTGATTTTTCTGTCATTACACCAAGTATTTACTATTATTACGCGAGGCAATTTTCATGTTACTTGAAAGAAAATATCAGGATACCATTTTAATAACAATGCGTTGAACACTATCTAAAACTTTTGATAAAAGTTATGATATTTTGACAAAAATCCAACATCGCATCATTAGTCCTCAATTATACATAGCCTGATCACCTATGTAAAATTCAGGAAGGATTATGCCATGAAGGAAATAATTACCTTTTCAAAGGATTGTTAATAACAATCTTCATCCAAAAGTTTTGTAAACAAAGGAACTCTTTCATAAACATCCCTTTTGCCGAACTATCTCTGGATACTTACCCCACCAGTCACTCATTCAGACATTAAGTTGGATTTTCCCATTGACTTCCCTAGAAGAGACTTTCCATATCAATTACATGCAGGATTCCTTTATACAATAAAAGCAACAAAAGGATTTCAGAACTACTAAACAGAACTAGAGGTATATAGTGAGAGAATTCATAACTCAACAACAAATCCTAAGATACTGCGAGACCATCCGAATCACCATCTCTGACCTAGTTGTCCAATGTTATTATTCAAGGGTACTAGCTATACTGAGCTACAGGATTGAACTCAATATAGATGTCCGCAGGACAACACAATAGAAATAAACCAAGCTTCTAATTGAGACTGTAGAGCATTTCATTTAAACATGGCCTCATCCATACATGAACTTTCCTGCAGTAAGTTTTCACAAAGGACAATTGTTTGAAACAAGAATATCAATATAGATTCCTCTAAGTCATTATGTCTAGAAATTTCAGATAACCTTACCTTCATACCAAGCAAGGGATCAAACCGGAACATATCTCCTCATCTACATGGGAAAACAGAATAGACATTCATCGACACAACATCAAGTGATACCTTCGTCTTGCCAATTACAACGATAAACTATTTCAGGACTTAAGTTAGTCTAAATACCTATGCTTGTAGTTATGCCAGATAACCATCAATAGACATTATCCAACCTCAGGAACTAAGTGTTAGACATCTATGCATTTAAGCGAACATTTCCTATTCTACCATTTTATCCTTTTTAGTGTTTTCACTTTTAAACAAAGTTGATGCGTTTACATAAATCACATACCTTGTGGAAAAATGATTTCTGAAATTCCTATTTTGAACAAGTACGATCCTTTTTGGTCAATCTTTAGCAACACTATTGTACAATGAGAAATATACATAGACATCAAACTTTGGTAAGCAGTCTTAATCACAACATGATTGAAAACAGTTCCTATTTCATAACTACTGGATTTTGAATCATCAAGAAAAATATTACTTAGTAAATCATTTGCTCCATTTTTCTAAATTCGTTTATTCAGAAAAAGGATTTCAACCAAAACTCACAATCGCGAGACAAATTTTCAGAATCACTTTCCCTACAACATCGCTTATGCATTTAGGATTTGTGACTTGACAATAGAGAATATTTGGAATATGTGATGAAGGAATTAGGAGGAACATCACAAATTGATCACGAACTTCAGTAGTGGAGACCAAACCCACTAGACAAAAAAGGACATATGTCTTATCATCCGTTGGAACAAAACACAAGGAATCAAATTGTTACCTATATTCTATCCCTTTCAGATAACGCCAAGTTCGAAGGACCGAACGTTATGGAATTAGTCACAAAGGTTTATTGTACCCATTTCAGTTTTTCCTGTTAAGGAAACCGATTCAACTTGGACTTCAGGTAATCATTTCAGGATTTCTTTCAGAAACCCATTTAGATGTGAACATCACCTATCACCCTCAGACCAATGGTCAAAGCGAGAGAACAATTCAAACATATGAAAGTATACTCAGAGCGTGAGTGATTAACCCTAGAAATGGTTGGACTAATCACTCAACATAAATCAAATTCATCTACAACAATAGTTATCACAACAACAACGAGAAACTGGCAGAAGTTAGATTGGTACATAACACATATCATTTGGATTGGATATCCTGAACAACAAACCATCCAGATTCAAGTGGGAGAACAAACTAAGTTAAAAGCATTGCCTTGGATTGGCATGATACAAATTGGATAACAAGAAAGGTTGAACCTTTAGCATATTGGACTATTTAAGATTCATTTTAGAATCAACCAACTAGCATACAAACTTGAGTTCTGGCAGAATTCAGCAGTATATATCACCAGTACCACATTTAAAACATTAAGAAGCGCAGACCATCGATTGATGGGCCAAACTCAGAAAAAGCTCAACTCACTAGTTCAGTAGGCATTCATGAGATAACCAGAAATTTTCTACAAGTCAAGAATCAGTTACAAGTTCAATAAGTCGTAAACCATTAAAACTTCAAGTTCTGCAGAAAGTTCTGCCTAGGAAAGGCATGTTATCGTTCAGAAAACTTGGAAAGTTACACCAATATACACTGGACCATTTATATTTTGACAGAGAAGGCATAGTGGTCGTCAGACTTGAACATTGTCAGAGAACAACAGGATGACACGAACATATTTCACATTTTCAGATCCCCAGAAATGACTTTCAGATGAGTCACTCATGATTCAATTGGAAGGGATCCAACCCAAATGACAATCTCAGACCTTGTAAGAGAACCAACAGAAATCATGGACCGTGTGGTCAAGCAGTTGAAACAGAGTCGAATTCCTATCGTTAGAGTTCGCTGGAATTCTCGAATATCATCACCTTTTCATCAATACATTTTCAGAGACCAACATAAACTGAACTTCGGGACGAAGTTCCATTTAGAGGGGAAGACTGTCACAACTCACCATTTCAGGTCATTTCAGGTCATTTCCCGAACTTTGGAAAAACACTATTCATCAAACACTATTCATCAAAACACTATTCATCAGTTTACTATTCATCATTTTTGGTGTCAGTTTGACATTCCGAGAAGCATTCAAAAATTTTACTATTCACGGAACACTATTCATTGCGGGAAAAGATTTCATCATTTACGTGCATTACACATTTCATCGTAAATTTAGTTTACGGGTATTCAAATTCGCGTAACCGTATTGGTTCAGGTGCGAATTCATGCAGTATCAGTAATAACATTTCATACGGACTGGGGATAGTCTGCATATCATCAGTAGGTCATTTACATGTTATACCACTCTTAGGATTTTCAAATTTGATACATTTAACGTTTTCCTTATAACTATTTATAAATAAACGTTAACACCCGGTTTATACACGACGAATATATCTAAATATTCCCACAATGGTCCCGACATATTTTTATATCCATTTTAACATCATAAAAGTTATAACATTCAGTTACCCAGTATTTTGGAAATTTATTTTATTTATAACGTATGCTTACGAATATTACGACGGTTTTCGTGAAAACTAAACAATTATCACCCGAACACTCAATACTTGTACCCAACATAATTTTAACATTTTTATAACTCTATTTTGACAAGTTTAGTCATTATTTCATATTCCATATTTTTACGATACCCAGAGTTACGTTTCGCGATTTAAAACTTTACGGTTTGCGATTAACGGAACCAAAACCGACTCCGTGAACCATATAACACCAAGCTTACTACATACTCTTCTAATTTTCACACATGTGCAGCCCCCCCATCCCAATGTTACTTCAACTTGTCCCTTTATTTACCAAAATGCCATGGAATTTAGATATTTCATACTTAAACACATTTAACACTTTGATACTTATTTTTATAAATCAAAAATGAAGTTTTCTCTTGTTCTTCCTCCTAAGCCACGACCAAACTTCAAATCCATGATCAAGTGATTATTTTCCAAGAGTTAAAGCATAGAACTTGTTCATTTTACATGCCTAATCAAGAATCAAGCAACAAAAACACAAGAACATCAAGCATAATCATCCTATAATCATCTCATTTTATCAAGTAAGTTTTCATCTTTATTTTTTCATGGATCATCCTATTTTTACATGTATTTCATAAGTATCATGCTAAAAACCATGTACAAGTAGCTATACCACACTTTATTTTGTCTAAAAAGAAACATACAAACCCTAACTTTTTAGTTATGAATCCCCTTGCTCTAATAACTTGGTTAGGAGTCCATGGCACCCTAAGAAGGTGTATGGTAAGATTAGATTAGCCATGTGGTGATTACAAGAGGTTTGGTGATGGTAGAAATTAGTTTTAGACCTTGAAAACTTGATTTGGAACATGTTAAGGACATGCTGTCCCGTTTTGTAAAAATCTGGAAAATCAGTAAACACCAAGGGAACTTTGGCAAAATTTTTAGAAAATACTTTCAAAAACGAATCCGTAGGCGAAAGAACGGATTAAAAAGAGCTTATAACGAAGAAGTTATGATTTTTGCAAGATTGTTGACGAAAAGTATTTTCTGGAAATTAGTTGCTGTTGGACGTTTTTCATGGTACAAAAAGAGACTTTAGACGTAACCCGGAGGAGCCGAGCTTTCCAAAATATATTACTACATACTAAGACGTAACCGTGGACATAAAGAACAAGTAAAACGGATAAGTAACGACAAAGATATTCACGTTTGAATATCGGCTAAAACCATTTTATATTTGACAGCTTTTATATAAATTTGGCACAAAAACTACGAAGTACATTTATAAGCTAGAAGTAATATTAAGTACCAAGCTTTATAACTAATGTAGTATTAGTTATCACGAGTATATTTTCATCATTTCAAAGATTACAACCCGAGTATTTCAACGCTAACATGGAAACTTACGATATATATATATAAGTATATATATATTACAACTAGCTTATTATATTTTCTAATAGCAATATTTTTCCAAATTCTTGGATTATATACTTTTGATAACAACAAGTGTTTTTCAAAGAGTAGAGTGGTATAGGAAACATGTGCATGGACATTCATAACATCATTTCATGATCTAAAGTAGATCGTTCATCATTCATATTAGGTTGCGGCTAGTGTGCGCGCCTTGTTTTTCAGCTCATTACATGTTCATGGTACCATCATATTGGGTTGCGACAGCTAATTGTTCATTGGTGTTCATTTCATTATCATCGCAGTATCATCAGTTGAGGTGAGTTTTCATAGCCCCATTTTCAATTCAACATTTTTGATTGTTTTCAAATCCCACGGGGGGAATACATTGCATCAATCATTTTAGTATGAGCCCAAGTATTCAAACACATGTACATAGCTTAAGTTACCTTGCCATGTGATAAGTCCCCTGTAACATCATGAACCGTTAATTTACCGTTAAGCGAGAGTGAGTGGATAGATCTATCGAGGGTGACGCCTCCATCCGTGGTAGTGATTACCAACAGTAAGCGGATGCATGTCATGTCTTTTACATTTGAATGTTTCGGCAGAACATTCGGGAGGGGCATAGAATTTCATCAGTCATAGCTTCGGTGTCATGAGCTTAAGGCTATTGTACAATTTTTCACGAGATTTTTATCTTGCACTTTTACTTGTGGTGGCCGTACATCATTACATTTTACAAACCTATGGAATTCACCAACATTCGTGTTGACGTTTTAGCAATGTATTTCAGGTTATTAAGGTAGCTCATGTGACATGCATTTGGACCTTCATGGAGTCGCGGAGTCGACGCGTCTCATCATTATTTCATGCACTTATGTAAACATTTGATCTAGTAGGACTTGTTTTCATAAACTTGCAACACATTTTGGGGACCTCATTTTGTAAACTCTGAATTATTTCAATGATCAAATGCAGTATTTTCCAAACGACACTTTAGGTCGTTCAATGTAACTGTAACTGTGGTGCTATGACAGACACCCCCAGGTATTCCATTCCGCTGCAAGTCAGGTAAATTGGGGGTGTGACAGAAGAAGACAGTGGAAGTGAACCAGCTGTTGAGTGAAGACCAAAGAGATGGTGATGGTAGAGAAGAAGTTGCAGGCATTTCCATTGTTTGTGGAAAGAGAGAAGATGGAAAATGTGTGGAGTGAGAGAGTGTTTGTGTGTGTGTTTTAGTGTGTGTGATTGAGATGGAATTGAGGTTGATGAGTTGGGTGGGATATTTTTGTGTAGTTGGATTAGTTTGTTTTTATCATTGAATCATTTATGCATAAATTCCAACCAAATGAAAGTTAACCAACTTATAATACTTGCCCATTTTATAGTGTGCATTAGTTGTGAAAATAGCTTGCTTAACTTTAAAAATTCTAGAGAAAACCAATATGTTCTATATTCAATAGGGGTATAGTGATTTTTGCACGACATGAAACACGGTTTGAGTTCGACATGAAGATAAACATGTTTGAATTAAGAATAAACATGTTTAGGTCTTAACATGTTAGCTCGTACAACCTATTTAATAAACGAATCAGGTTCAGATTTGATGATGTTAACCGTTTAACTTTTTAAGCTTTTAAAAATAAAAACATAAATGTTGAAAACTGAAAATGATAATTGAATTTGTGTTTTAATTTAGAATTTTATTGTGGTTTATATAAAGTTTACGTATATATTTATTAGTTTTCTTAATAATATAATATATAATTTTGGGACATAAAATGGTTAACTTTAATTTAGTAGTAGTATATAATTTTGCAACATAAACTAGTTAACATTAAATTATTAATCTATCAAGCTCTTTGACATATTTAGTTAAATGGGTTATGGGAGTCATAACGGGTTATACATGTCACATGGATTCGGGTTAAAATTGAGATTTTTAACACGATTTATAAACGAGTTGTGTTTGAGTTGAGGTGATATTGACATGACAACGCAAACGCAACTCGATTGTCACCTCTGTATTTGATGACATGCATGACAAGTAAAATCCAAGCTTTTTATCTTGCACAATTATACGAGTTACCCATCACATGCATTTTGAATTATTAAAGTAGGACGAATAATCTCATACAGTTGTATATCACAAAATTACAACGAGAAAGAAAATTTGTAAAAAATATTAAAAGTTATGGTTGTGCTAGTCATCGAGGTTGTTAGATATGGTTTCATTCTACACTCTATTAAAACCTTAGTTGACCAACGATGGATATTCTCGTGCCAATCTGTAAGAGGAAAATCCAACTTATTCATATCAGCTAAAAACAGGATCAGATCGAAAACCGATTTAGCCTAAAACACTGGACCGAGGACCGGACCGAAATGTTTAGTCCAGGTCTGGGTCGGTGTGGTCCGGTTCGTCGGTTTGGTCCGGTCCAACAATGTATGATGGCCGGTTTTGCGTAACACCGATCCAGGCCGGACCGAGCCGATGGCCGAATATGAAAAAAGTGTAGACCGAGGACCGAACAAAAATACGTTCGGTCCAGTCCAGTCGGTCTGATTCGGTCCGATTTCACGATGCAATCTGATCCACGATCTATTATGCTCGGCCCACTGTGACATTACTAACTAATCGATCTATTCCAAGCAAGGATTTCTAATGATTTAATTAGTTACCTCATTGCCTCAGCCCTCATGGTGGGATTTCAAATGCAAAAATATTAAAATCGCACATTTGGTCATAATAAAACACATCTTGAAGCTCGATAATAAAACTCAAATTTAAACTCTTCAAACCATGGTTGTCAACATCTCCATCCTGATCTTAGGATCTTACGATTTTACGATACTGCAAAGCAAAAATGATCCGGATCTTATGTAGGATCTTTGAAAGCTTAAGATCGTATAGGAACCCGATCCTGACCATAGGATATTAGGATCTAATCCGATCCGATCTTACTTTTCTCGAACTGGCAAACTAAATAACTACAAATTTATGAATTGTGTTTTGTAAAATTGAAAAAACAACATGTTATAATCTTCTTATACATTTTATAACCATAATTTAGGACAACATTTCTATGAAACATTTATATAATTTTGTGTTTATGTATATAATAATTTATAAATTTGTATAATATTACAAAGGATACTTAAAAAATGCATTATGGTAAGATCCTAAGATCTCGATCCGATCTTACGATCTCGATCTTGCAAAAACAAAATCGTTCATAAATAGGATCCCGATCTTGAAAAACCTTGCTTCAAACACATATCATTATTAACTAACCAATAGACCATAACATACATAACATACTTGTCCAACAGTAATTTCCAAATTTTGATAGGTAGAATAGCTCGCAATTTCAAAGTTGTATACAATTTGAGGTCAAATACTTGGTGGGATCACAACCGACATGGATGACAATCGCCATGTGGTAGGAGTTTGTCATTTCAATATTTCAAACTTTGCTTAGTCTAATTATAAGATAATGGGTTTTAATTTAGTTTCTATCATCATCATTATGGGGTAAAATATTTTAGGTAACTATCATCTTTTACTGACTAGCTCAAAGGTTTGAGTTTACCGCTATACATGAGTAGTCTTTCTTTTATTAGTGTGACAACTTTAAATTTGTTTGCTTAAGCAAGGTTTGAATTTTTCTCTCACATTTTTGTAATAATAGTTATAAGTCTATTTACCAACTCGCTCCAACTTTTATGGCACATTATCATGTCCATTTAAATGGAGTAACATGTTATTTTAAATTTTGAAAGAGTTAATGACATGTAATAGCAATGTATTTTTTTATTTTTTTTTAATATAGATACGAACACAAAAAAGTACCACAAAAACCATCCAACTTTCAAATGTTGTTACATTATCATACCTTTTAGAGTTATCTCTTTTACCGATAGTCCATTTGACTAACGACCATTTATAATTAACTCAGAAACAGGTTTTTTTCTTTTCTAATTATTTTTAAAATTTTATTTTTATTTAAATTTTTTCGCTTTTCTATAAATGTTTTTATTCTTTTTTATATACTCTCCTGTATGTTTTTAAAAACGACTTTATACCTTATATATACACACACACACACACACACACACACACACACATACACACACACACACACACATATATATATATATATATATATATATATATATATATATATATATATATATATATATATATATATATATATTATAACAGGAGGCATTTGAAGAAAATGTCACCCCATTACCCAGTAATTCATTATCAGCCATGTCATTACATTTAGGCCATGTCAGCAATTTTTATAATTAATTTCATATTTTTTAATTAATTTCGGAAATTAAAGCATGCATTTAACAAGCTTAAATTCGGATTTTTAAAAAATTTGACACTTACAGGATTTGAACCTAGGTCTTGGCATCCACACACAAGCGCTTCAACCATTGGACCAAGCAAGATTTTGTGATAGGCATTTGAAAACAATAATGACATGCTTAAATTGATCTTAATGCCCTTATCAAACATATAATACATACGTAAAAAAAATAATGTCATTCACACACGTTCATTCTCAAAACCCTAACCCTAATCCCATAACGCAATAAGGTGTTTCATTCAGTATATGTTTTTTGCATTGTGTACTTATTTAACTGATGGTGTAGGTACATCTTGATTATCTTGAAGATGGTGTATCCACGCTTTTATAATGCAATTCAGTAACCATGATTTTTATTTTGAAGATCATAAAAACTGTGAGAATCTCTCATATTTGGGTAAGATGTTTCTGTTTGGATTGCTGTTTGATAAATTATTGTGAGGAACATGATAAACTGCTTATCTGATTTAAAATTAATAAAAACATAAGCAAGAATGGTTTGTTGTTATTTAATCATGTTTGTTATTTTGTTAAAACATATAATTTTATTTTGTAGGATGTGCCAAACCTCCTCCATTGTCTTGATAGTCCTAAACTTACCTCTCTTCAATGGCAAGAATGATTTGCAGATCTAGCAAATCGACTCCCTAAATGAGGTATGAATAAGGTTGAATTTGGAAATTCGTATTCCGTTCTCCACATCTATAATGAGTCTTTTTCATCAAATTATATGTAGTTACAATTTCTTTTTTAACTATTATCTGCTAATTTGTAGTGGCTAGCTTAGACAACAATGGGGTTAGCAGCAGCAAGGCTGCAATGGTGTCAGCCATATCAAGGCTGTAGTGGATCGGCAACAACACCATTTTTAGGTTAGTTTTGTATGCATAATGTATTTTCACACTGCTATTGTTTTTGTGCATTTTAAGTTGTTTATGAAGTGATGATTTGATATATAATGCAGTAGAAAACTTCCGGACAGTCTTAACTTCAACAACAACATTTGTTGTTTGTTAAGCTATTGAACAGGTGATTGTAGCGACTGGAGAGCGGCAATACATAAAGTATAAATAAGCCATAGAGAATGGATCCAAAACGCAACAAAGTTCAGCTAGGACACAAATTAATATCAGCAAAAAGAGAATACAAAATTGTTTTTCAGTGATAACATTACTGGATAAACATCTCAAGACAACAACAGTGAAGGTTCAGCATCCCCTGCAACATACTACTACCTAAACCAGAACATACCAGAGGCCGAACAATCACGAGCAGAGTAAGCAACTCTTTTTTGCACAAGGTTAGTTTTCATCCCACAAATTACAGACTTCTACAAGCATTTATATAAATTAACATGCATTCACATACATTCTTTTATCAATTACTGTTTCAAAGCCACGATCTCAAATGAAACTGCAAATACCTTTCTTGCCTGCTTTAGCCCTGAAACTGTGGGTAGGTTAAAAGTTGTACTGCCATCCTTTAAGAAATTGAAACTGATGGGTGGATAATGCACATGATATGTCTCCAAAGTAGCTTATCACATAAATTGATGAGCGTATCACACAAATGTTGATACTCCCGTTAAGAGAAAGAAAAAGCTTCAGAAAAGAGCATTCAGCTCGTCTTGATACTAAACATTATCCAACATATTTTCAAGACCCAAAATTCCCGCTTACACGCTTTAGAAAAGGCCCAAGTTTAAAAGTCTCCGATTGGGATGAAGAATTGATACCTCAAATCCCTTTCGTTCAGAATATTCTAACCCTAGATCAAACATTCATTCCAGTACTAGAGTTTATGACGCTACCACGGACCTAATAAGATGAGATGAATTACCATTGCATTAACATGCTTTGTTCTTGTAACACCCCGTGCCCGCTTACTTTGAAAACTTTGACTTTTTACGCGGAAACGCTTGAACTAAAACTGACCTGCTGTTACTCTTTCATAAACTGACAAAAATCAGTACACAATCAGACCTTGGGGATATTTTTAGATGAAAATAGACTCAATCACCTTCGAAACAATAGGTGGCACGACCCGTGAAGATTTACGGATTAAAAGATATGAATTTTTGAAAACTGCCAAAAATCTGCACAGTCTGCCCGGAAAATCTGGACAGCTTGTTGTCCCGAAATCACTTTCAAAATCCCCGGCCGGAAACCCGACCTCCCGAACTCGAAACTCAACCAAACTTTCCAGATTTATTTGGTATATTAATGGGCTCATTTTCATGCAAAAACATTTATCTTACGATACCCCGAAGGGGTACTTTACGACGGGTTATGCAAATAACCCCGTTTTGACCCATTTCGCAACAAACCACTTATATCACCTTCGTTTTACACCAAAATTTCCAGAAATTAATCATTTAACATATCAAACATGTTCCAATAACACTTGACCCGTTTACTACTCAAAATGGGTATGTTTACACTTAAACCAAACGCCCCTTTAACTTTACTCAAAAACACATAAACCATACTTTACAAAACATTAATGACTCACGAGGGTACAAACATGACACTTGAGCTCGGTATACTACCTAGCTCCTACTATCTTACCAAATCCTTACCCCAAGTATCCAAGCCATCCATAAAAACATGCCAACCTATAAAACGGTTAGACAACTAAACCGTAAGCACAAAGGCTTAGTAAGCAAACGGGTATAACATAACATTACATATCAATCATACATTACACATCATAACTATCAATCCATTACAAGCATAACATTAACACATACCTCTAGCCATTTAAGCATCACCATATTATCTCATCACATCTAATCCCACTTAGCTAACACTTCACTTGCTAGCTATGCCAAACTAGCCTTACAATCACTTTCACATCACACATAACACATAACTTCCAAACCATTCATTAACCATATCATGATTAGCATACAACACATAATGTAATGAAATCAACATAACATCACATTATAACTGGTTACTTACCTTAGCTTCCAAAGCTAAGCTACAATCATAAAATCAACATCATCATCATCACTAGCCATCACCATCATCAACCTTTATCATCTATTAAAACCATAAACATAATAATCAATAACATAAATAAGGGTTTATCTAAAACCCACCATAACTTACTCATCATCCTTACTAAATCATCATATGATCATATATTGATCATATGATGATTTCCCACTTCTAATCTTACTCTTAACCTCCTGATCATCAAGATGGAGGGATACTTACTTGTGGGAAATCATAGCAAATGCTTAATCCTTGGCAAGGACTCATCATCATCATCATCTCTACTTCATCCTCAAGCTCTCTCTTTCCCTCCCTTTTCTCTCTAATAACCGGACCAAACAAGAATGGTAGGGAATTCTCTAGAATTCCCTACATATAACTAGTTAGATAGCATCTTTGGTCCCTTGGCAATATTAGTCCCTTAGGTTTCCTTCTTTTTATTTTAGCCACATCCTACTCATAACTCATTTACCTCAATGGCAACTTTAGTCCCTTTGGCACTACCACAATTCATTCTTAGTACTAGAACAAGTTGGTTCTAGTGCTAGTTTGAGAAATTGGCAAGATTAGTCCCTGCAGGCTAGAACAAGTTAGTTCTAGTACTAGAACAAGTTGGTTCTAGTACTATTTTCAGATTCTGTCAACTTAGGTCCCTCAACTTCTTTTCCTCTATATTAGTGACACATAATACTTCCCAAACCACATTACACATTCTTTGACTATCGGGTTTGACTTCCACGTAACATTTTTTGACTAACCAATCACGTAAAGTCTTTAGTCCTCTTTCATCTAGGGTGGGGTCCCAAAACCCGGGAAACGGGTCTAACAATTCTACCCCCCTTATTTAGATTTCGTCCCCGAAATCTCTCATCTATACTATCCAAACCCAATTCTCAACATATACGTGTCCTTATTCTCATGCTCTATAGGCTATTACCTTGCAACGATCTAAATGATATACACAATCATAACTCATAATCCTGATATTACAACACTTCACATCACAAACATATCCAAAATTTTCAACAGTGACGACTTGTCATTCGGAGGAAATCTACTATTTGACTTTATATAAGTCAAACTTCAACACTTTATCACATCATTCACAATTGCACTAACATGACCTTAAGTCATATACCGGCCAAAATTACACTTTACACAATATCAACACTTATCTACTTCCAAAAACCAGTAACTTATCTGGCAATATATACATAGTACCATATAAATGGCACTTCCAAAAACCAAATCTACGCATTACTAAAGCAATCTTCTTGTTAAGTCGTGGGAATTCCACCCAACATCTTAGCAACTTAAAGCAAAAACTCATTCTAGGCGTCTATCTTAAGGTTCATATAGGACCTTAACGCCGCTACAAGCTTTTATATCTAATCTTTTCTTATAACGTCTAACTTGTTTTAGTTTTCACTTTCTCATATCTCTACCCGTATTCATGTCGTATCGGTTACACATAAACCCACTCGTTTATAACTCTTTACTCACATAAAAAGGCGTCCCAATCTATGTAAGTAAGGAATTATAAACTTATGGTTCGGCGATTTACAATTTCTTTATTTAAATGAAGAGGCGTCCCAATCCATTTAAATAAGGAGATTATAAATCATCCTACTCACGTACATCCGACCAGTGTTGCAAAAAAAGGTCTACAAGGCCGATTAATCACCGATTAGGTGCTACAAGGCCACCGACCTTGCCGATTTATGTAACTGGGTCAAACACATAGGTCAACCGTGGTCAACGGCGATCAACGGCGGTCAATGGTGGTCAAACTTTCTAGAAAACTATAAATTTTGCCAGAAGTACCCAAAACTCACTGTAAACTTAATTTGATTACTTATAGTAACTGTTTAAGTCTATTACAAGTTGTTTTTTAGAAAATACCTTGCCAGAAATACCTAAAACTCATCGAAAATACACAAAACTTGCCGAAAATAACCAAAATTTGTCAGTATTGCCAATCCGATTAATCACCGATTAATCCCGCCTACACCGATTACAAGTTACAAGGTGGTCGACCGCCCGACTACCGATTCGCGATTTTTGCAACCTTGCATCCGACACAACATTCATACTTACTTTACTTTCCATCTTTTCTAGCCATGGATCCAATCTCACTAACTATTCATCCATGTCATAAAGACATGCTGGCTATCCCGAAGGATACCATAATATCCATGCCCTTGCGGCAAGCTGGGCCACCCCGAAGGATGCCATACCTATCATCCATGCCATAAGGCAAGCTGTACAACCATGCCATGAAAGGCAAGCTAAGCTATCCCAAAGGATACTTTCATACATGCCAAGAATATAAGCAAACCATGTCGGCAAATGCAAGCTAACAACCATGCCGTAAAGGCAAGCTAACAACCATGCCATGAAAGGCAAGCTAACAACCATGCCGTAAAGGCAAGCTAACAACCATGCCATGAAGGCAAGCTAACAACCATGCCGTAAAGGTAAGCTAACAACCATGCCATGAAAGGCAAGCTAACAACCATGCCGTAAAGGCAAGCTAACAACCATGCCATGAAGGCAAGCTAGGCCATCTCAAAGGATGCCGAAAACACATGCCGCGAAGGCAAGCTAACAACCATGCCATGAAAGGCAAGCTAACAACCATGCCGAAAAGGCAAGCTAACAACCATGCCATGAAAGCAAGCTAGGCCATCCCGAAGAATGCCAAAACTAGAGAATTGGATCCAAGCTCATCTTTATTCACTTTATCTTTCATGTACTTTTATCATTAAGTACACGCTATCACTTCAACATTTCTCATTGCCTTAAGCAATTTCAACATTCGCTACCACGTTTACTTTCATCTAGACAAGTTGCTATATTACACTTGTTAAATTATGCTTGCATTCTCACAATGCTACTTATCATTTATCCGTCAACCCCAAGTTGACTCATACATTCACTACGTGGCATCTCTATTTTAGACAAGTTCTATATGATGCTTGTCCATTTATAGTTTACACATTCTCTATGTGTCCTTACCACATACTTTTACTATTATCTGTCAACCCTTGTTGACCATGTTCACAACTCATACTATCACTTCATTTAGTCTACTCAACTTTACACATATAAGCCTTACATAGGCTTATTCCATAACATTTTCATTAATCTCATCACATACTATCCAATATATAAACATGACTATACTCATGTTTTACAATTCTTCTAGCGCACTTCATATCACTTATGAATTCTAGCGCAATCTATGTCTCATTCATCACTTCTACTCATCACGCTTAACCATTTACTTACTAACACATTTTACTTATCATGTTTTACACATAACATGATCTCGTCACATCTTAACCGTATACTTTAACTTTTCTTATTTTAATTAAGCGTGCAAGACTTATGCTTCAAGCATCTACTCATTATTACATCTAATCGTTCATGTCTCACGAAATATGCATTCCAATGCATCTATCTCAACTCATACACTTCTGTGAATCGTGCTCTCAAGCACATCACGTAAAACTTAGACATATAATAAACTACTACCATAGACTTAACGTCACATAACAATAACACTTAACACTTATCTAACAAGTGTTAAAACATTCATAATCATAATCAAATCATATAGTCTATGGCTCATACATCACATTAAACAATCAAACTGTGTCTAAGCATCAACATTCTAACTAGCCGCAAGCACTAGTCTACCTTATAACTAAGGCATCATAAAACCTTACTCCACTTACTAGCCCATCTCTAATACCGTTTAGCATTAATACTCGCATTCTATTACCATACTATCACATAATCACATCATAATCACCGGCACCAACCGAGGTCCATGGCTAACTAATCATTTAAGCATTTCAAGTCCTCCACGGACTTACATCTCATATACATCAACACTATATCATACATCCATCACTATCATCCATAAGTTCAACTAGCATAAAACATAATCCGTCTCACACTTAACAATTACTTTTCCGCATTACTCAAACTTATGGCCATCGCAATCTACGAGTGGTTTAAGACTAGGCAACCTATACTGGAAACCTAATTCACTTAAACCGAAGCTCTGATACCAATTTGTAACACCCCGTGCCCGCTTACTTTCAAAACTTTGACTTTTTACGCGGAAACGCTTAAACTAAAACTGACCTGCTGTTACTCTTTCATAAACTGACAAAAATCAGTAAACAATCAGACCTTGGGGCTATTTTTAGATGAAAATAGACTCAATCACCTTCGAAACGATAGGTGGCACGACCCGTGACGATTTACGGATTAAAAGATATGAATTTTTGAAAACTGCCAAAAATCTGCACAGTCTGCCCGGAAAATCTAGACAGCTTGTTGTCCCGAAATCACTTTCAAAATCCCCGGCCGGAAACCCGACCTCCCGGACTCGAAACTCAACCAGACTTTCCAGATCTATTTGGTATATTAATGGGCCCATTTTCATGCAAAAACATTTATCTTACGATACCCCGAAGGGGTACTTTACGACGGGTTATGCAAATAACCCCGTTTTGACCCATTTCACAACAAACCACTTATATCACTTTCGTTTTACACCAAACTTTCCAGAAATTAATCATTTAACATATCAAACATGTTCCAATAACACTTGACCCGTTTACTACTCAAAATGGGTATGTTTACACTTAAACCAAACGCCCCTTTAACTTTACTCAAAAACACATAAACCATACTTTACAAAACATCAATGACTCACGGGGGTACAAACATGACACTTGAGCTCGGTATACTACCTAGATCCTACTATCTTACCAAATCCTTACCCCAAGTATCCAAGCCATCCATAAAAACATGCCAACCTACAAAATGGTTAGACAACTAAACCGTAAGCACAAAGGCTTAGTAAGCAAACGGGTATAACATAGCATTACATATCAATCACACATTACACATCATAACTATCAATCCATTACAAGCATAACATTAACACATACCTCTAGCCATTTAAGCATCACCATACTATCTCATCACATCTAATCCCACTTAGCTAACACTTCACTTGCTAGCTATGCCAAACTAGCCTTACAATCACTTTCACATCACACATAACACATAACTTCCAAACCATTCATTAACCATATCATGATTAGCATACAACACATAATGTAATGAAATCAACATTACATCACATTATAACCTGTTACTTACCTTAGCTTCCAAAGCTAAGCTACAATCATAAAATCAACATCATCATCACTAGCCATCACCATCATCAACCTTTGTCATCTATCAAAACCATAAACATAATAATCAATAACACAAACAAGGGTTTATCTAAAACCCACCATAACTTACTCATCATCCTTACTAAATCATCATATGATCATATATTGATCATATGATGATTTCCCACTTCTAATCTTACTCTTAACCTCATGATCATCAAGATGGAGGGATACTTACTTGTGGGAAATCATAGCAAATGCTTAATCCTTGGCAAGGACTCATCATCATCATCATATCTACTTCATCCTCAAGCTCTCTCTTTCCCTCCCTTTTCCCTCTAATAACCGGACCAAACAAGAATGGGAGGGAATTCTCTAGAATTCCCTACATATAACTAGTTAGATAGCATCTTTGGTCCCTTGGCAATATTAGTCCCTTAGGTTTCCTTCTTTTTATTTTAGCCACATCCTACTCATAACTCATTTACCTCAATGGCAACTTTAGTCCCTTTGGCACTACCACAATTCATTCTTAGTACTAGAACAAGTTGGTTCTAGTGCTAGTTTGAGAAATTGGCAAGATTAGTCCCTGCAGGCTAGAACAAATTGGTTCTAGTACTAGAACAAGTTGGTTCTAGTACTATTTTCAGATTCTGTCAACTTAGGTCCCTCAACTTCTTTTCCTCTATATTGGTGACACATAATACTTCCCAAACCACATTACACATTCTTTGACTATCGGGTTTGACTTTCACGTAACATTTCTTGACTAACCAATCACGTAAAGTCTTTAGTCCTCTTTCATCTAGGGTGGGGTCCCAACACCCGGGAAACGGGTCTAACAGTTCTGCACCACTAGACGATTACATTTAATTATTCTCTTAAATCTAAAAGGCATTTTGTGGCCACATGTCATAGACGAAACTAAAGGTTATTTTTTCCTTCTTTTGAAAAATACAGTTAATCATACTGCTGGCATACGTAAGGAATGGAGCATGGAGACGATCAATCCGCAATGCTAAAAGTTGGAAACAAACAACTGACACAGATAATTCAAGATAATTCCTTTAGGGAGTTTTAATTTCGACAGTTCTTATTCGCTCGTCAAGCTAAGGTTATCCAATTAGATAAAGATACTTAAATTAGTTTGATCATCTCATAAGCCCATGTATTTGCAGATTTTGTTTGATCTACAAAGCCCATTCGAGGTTGCGTCAATAGGGTATTCGTTCATATTTAGTTTCTTGGAAGCATTAGCTCTACATGAGGTTGGTATGCAGTCCCAATATAATATTTGTACTTCAAAAAAATCTCATTATAGTTTCTGATTGTTTGTGGTTTCTCCCTAGAGTATCTTGCCTTTCTGTACAAGGGAAGTATGGGTCCTAACGTCGAGCTTGGTCAGCAACTGCTGACCATCACAAAGATGGAATAGAGACACCCGAAATTGAAAAAGAGTATTTTTGTATGCGTGGAAAGTTGTATTCTCTATGTCGAGTTGAGGTAAATATATTCTCTAAAAAAATTTAATTTCTTGAGCTTTTTAGTAAACGGACTCTTGATGAAGTTTTTAATGAGCTCGGCAGTTCATGAGACTTGCATATTTGATTAGGAACGGGTCTAACATAGGGAAAAGTATAGTTAACAGGTAGACACTCAATTTCAAGTTTCAACTATTGATTTCATGCAAGTCTATTATTATCTACAATTAACTTTTTTTGTACAGTGCTTCACTTAGCATGGTACCTTGGCCTAAGCTAGCAACTTCGCCTTCAGTTCCTTTTGATGGTTCATCTGAGGTTGTTGCGCAAGAATAGCTATATATATATATATATATATATATATATATATATATATATATATATATAATTTTATTTTTTATCTTTTCATGATAAATATGTTCTAAACTTTTGGAGTATTATAGATGATTCTTCAAGATAAACCAAGGATGAAGCATTTTGAGGTTCTTTCTTACAGACCGTAGTTATTTGGAGAAGAAGTGGTGGCTGAAGATGTTAGAATGAGCTAAAGAGAAGACAAAAATGGTAGAAAGGAACTACGGTGAAAGCAGGTGAATATGCATTAATAGCTGTGTCGGATTATATATAGATAGGTATTTTTCACCTTCTATTAGTTAGTATAACAGTACTTGGTTAGCCAAAAAAGTAATTGTTTAAGGTTGGGTAACAGGTCAAAATAGATACATACAAAAAAAGTAATTGTTGATAAGTAAGTGCCCTCGCTTTCTACGTGTGGATGGTTATGACTTATGTTCAGTTTTCTAAACTAGGCTCATATGTGCTTACTTTTTGATTGATCAGCTTCACATAAGTATTTAGTAAAAAAGATTAAAGCTTTTTGTGATCATGGTAAATTAGTAAACTGTTTTTGTACATATAAAATATTAGGGCTGTAAACGAACTGAACGTTCAGTGAACATTTCATGAACCGTTCGGTAAAAAGTTCGTTTATGTTCGTCCGTTTATTAAATGAACGAACATGAACAATATTTTACGTTCGTTTAGTTAAATGAAAGAACATGAACAAAAGTCTCGTTCGTTCATTTATGTTCGTGAACGTCCGATTAGGCGTTCGTTAAAGTTCGTTTATGTTAATTTATCTATTTATTGTCATATATCATATCTTTTAATTTTATAATTTTAAAAATTGGTTTATTTAAACAAAGCAACACTTATAAAACAATATATTGCAAAGAATTCAAGTTTATGTTTGTTTGTCTATTTTCATTTAAGTTCGATCGTTTATGTTCGTTTAGCGTTCGTTTAGTGTCTTAATGAACGAACATAAACGAACATGAACAATTTATTTTCTTAATAAACGAACATGAACAAGAAAATTCGTCCGTTTAAGCGTCCGTGTCCGTTTATTTGTCCGGTTAAAATTAAATGAACGAACATGAACAGGGCTCCGTTCGTGTTCGTCCGGTTCGTTTACAGCCCTATAAAATATGATATAGAACAATCTACCAATGGAGTGGCTAACATTGATTACATTTCCAAATAGTGGCGGAATAGGAATTAATCTTCTGCAGGTTACACCATTGACTTGGCTTGAAGCTTGGCTAGATAATATGATGGCAAGTTTACCTGGGTTGGCCATCTGTTATCATTCAAACGGTGTCGTTCAAGGATATGAGATGCTGAAAACATATAATATTTTTCATTCTAAAGGTTTATCTGAAGATGGCTCTCCCTTTTTTTTTATCCTGAGATTATTCGAGAGCATGGCCATTCATTTTTACGCTTCCTTTAAGAAAATTGCAAGCAAGACCCTAGAGCTTATTGGGTACTTTTTGCCACTAATCGAGTTAATTTTTTTTCTGGCTTCTTTATTCATGTTTTTGCTAATATATTGGTTGTTTTTTGTGTATGTACCGCTCTACATAAATGCTGGAGAGGATAACATTCAACTTATTGATCTTTCTGTTATTCCTAAGAGTCATGCCACCAACAGTTGTGATGATGACTATACCTTCACACCTTCTCTAATTAATAGAGGGAGAAGTGATTCGTTACTCTCACTAGGATCTCTACTCTACCGTGTTGCTCACAGATTACTACTTTTGGTGGTTGCTTTCTCTCTCTCAGGGGTAACGGGCTGGGTTGGTAACGGGTTAGTGTAGGTAGCGGGTCAAAACAGGTTCGAGTTGGAATATAACCTTTAGTACAGATCAAAATGGGTCAGATTATGCACACTTAGGCAAATATGGTGCGTGCCATGTTTCCTTTACATTAGAATTTAAACGTTGGGCTCATTTATGTTGCGTATATGTCTAATTTATTAAAAAGTTGTATGAGTTAATCTAAAGTAAAGTAAATTAGTCTCTGTGCTCTATAACTAAATATTGTTTTACATGGTTGCAAACTTTAATAGAACATGAACTCAAGAAGTATCAGACAGCCTGAGTAAATTTACAAAAGGGGCAATTCTACAAACGGACCAGTCGCTCAAAGTGGTGGGCTTTTGTGTACCTAAGTAGGTTGGTTTCTTGAAATGGACCGAGCGACTGGCGAAGTTGACATAAGTTCGACTTGTGGCACCACAAAAGTAGTGCCCAATCATTATGTGTAAGGGTTACTTTTGTGCTACTTATCACAGGCGACTTATCAAAAGTTCGAGCGACCTTCTATTTCGTCACTTTCCTCCAAAATAGTCAAACTTTGATAAATAATATTTTATTCTTTTTGAACCTTCCCAAAGCCGAGCGAACTAGCGAAAAGTTTTAAGCGACTGACAACATTTCACCTTTTGTACTTTACACCTCTATCTTTTTTTGTACCTTTTCAACAACTTTTTTTACTAATAATTCGTATTAAATCATTTTTAACACACTTTTTTAATCCTAATTATCCAGCGAAATAATTAGAATATCTGAGCGATATTCAAATATCCGAGCGACTTTTCAATGTTGTCTTTTTCTGAGCGATATTCAAATATCCGAACATCAGTTTAGAAAAAAATTTGACCCCAAGTCAAATTATGAAAATGGTTGACTATTTATCAAATAACTTTTCTTATGATTCATTTACATTTTGGTGTCACAATGATGGGTAACTTTCGTCTAGTCTAACAATCTGAAAATACACAATTTGATCTTCTTCCGCAACCCAAGTATAAGTGGTGACATATGATGAAGAAAATACAAATTTCCAGCTTTGAGAACTCCAAACTGGGACACAACCATTGTCCACCGCCAAATGGTGTAAACTTGTAGCTATCATCATCATTCATCATACCTCTTTTCTTTAAACATTCTTCCCTACCTCATTGCAACTAGTGGCTATTCTCTTGTTGTTTTTAACGTCCGACGGTCTATATCGATGTATGGTGGCCACCGGATCTATTAATTTATGAGATTCTACTCAATCTCTGTAACCCAATCATGACAACTGATCCATTTGTGGTTTAGAAAAACTGGATCTGTTCTTTACATCCGCCAAATATTTTGATTATGTACTTTTGATGATCGGCTAAGTGGTGTTTTTATATTTATTTCTATACAATTTTGATTATGTCCTTTTGATGAATAACTATTTGACTTGGATTGCTTTAGTTATTCAACTTTTATATTGCAAAATTGTTGCAAGTTTCGTAGAGTTTCATTGATTATTTGTTAATACAAGTTTAATCCGTCACCAGATTCTTGGTTTTGTTTAAAATAATTAGACTCCATATTCTTGTTGATTGAACAAGATACTGATGGATTGCTAAATTGTAGAAGAAGCAATTGTAAAAGTTTTTTTTTTTTTTTTTTTTTTTTTTTTTTTTTCATCATCATCAAAGAAAATATTGTTAAAAAAAATTATCAAAATAAATAAATAAATAAAAATAATTATTGCTCATTTCTTGGTTCAAGTCTCTTTTGTTACCAAACACGATAATCCATCAAAATTCTCTACTAATTTCTATTCTCTAAATTTCCAATCTCTACTCTATTTCTATTCTCTGAATTTCTCTCTACCAAACGTGCCCTGAGTGTATGATCGATGAAATGAATGATGACAAATTTTGGGGTTGCGTTTAAAAGAAAATTCAAAGAAGAAAATATTTTTAAAGAAAAAGACAACATTGAAAAGTCGCTCGGATATTTGAATATCGCTCAGAGATTAATTATTTCGCTGGATAATTAGGATTAAAAAAGTGTGTTAAAAATGATTTAATACGAATTATTAGTAAAAAAAGTTGTTGAAAAGGTACAAAAAAAGGTGGAGGTATAAAGTACAAAAGGTGAAATATTGTCAGTCGCTTAAAACTTTTCGCTAGTTCGCTCGGCTTTGGGAAGGTTAAAAAAGAATAAAATATTATTTATCGAAGTTTGACTATTTTGGAGGAAAGTGACAAAATAGAAGGCCGCTCGAACTTTTGATAAGTCGCCTGTGATAAGTAGCACAAAAGTAACCCTTACACATTATGATTGGGAACTACTTTTTTGGTGCCACATGTCGAACTTATGTCAACTTCGCTAGTCGCTCGGGCCATTTCAAGAAACCAACCTACTTAGGTACACAAAAGCCCACCACTTTGAGCGACTGAGCTAGTCTCAAATTTAGCCCTTTACAAAAAGGTGCATGCTACTAATGGGCTCAATTACTCTCATATTATTTAGGTAAAGCTGCTTTGACAAAATTCAGAAACAATCATGGGATTAAGCTGTTAAATACATGGCTAGATCGAAGGAGAAAAGTTGAATGACTTTTGTAAGTATATTGGATGGAATGAATCAATGCTGAAACCTAATGAATTTCCACACGGTAAGACGAATAATGCTTTACATATATATTTGATACCCTAGAATTACATTGTAAGATCCATTAATATTAGGAAGCTTTTGTTTTATATCATGTTATAATTTTATTTAGTAGGAATTTAAATTTGAACTTAAGTTATTCAATTACTTCAATGTTTTGTTTTTTCGTATGCTAATGATGGGAGCTATGTTGATTGATAGCATTTCTAATTTCTATGATTGAAGGTTAGTTCTCTACTCCTACTACCTTTGCGAATTGTTGATTCTTTTCTTTGTAGAGCATTATTGTTGTGTGTGAAAAAAATTTAATCTTATTCATAATTGTATGTGTATCTTATGCTGTTAGTTATCATATGATCTTCCGTATAAAACATCTATGGATTTACTATATGCCTTTTTATGTGTCTAGAAAGAATCCGTAAGAGCATACGAAAAAACATACGTTAAAACTTAACCAGTAACAAATGGATCCGATTATTAACTAATATTGTTTTGTTTATTGATATTCATATATTGATAATTGCATTTTAACTATCCTTTGTGCATGTTTCTGTTAGTTATACATGTTTTGCTTTTGAGCAAGCATCTATAACTTAAACGGACATAATTTGTGTTCCCAAAACACAATCCCAAACACCACTTCAGCGAAAAAGGAGTGTTTATCCACCATTAAAGGGAGTTAATCGACCAACTATCCTTTACATAATGCTTTATACACCATTAAAAGGAGTGTTTTAATAAACTTTGCGGATTAGCTATTGAGATTTGAATCTGATAAGCCACAAAGGTCACTCTTAAATAGTAGATTTACTAATTTAACATGTATTATTAACCCACGACTAACATAGAAAATATCTCATACGAACATATATGATTAACCATTCACTTTTCACCAGTTACACAAAAAACACATGTTTTTGATCAAGTTAACTTTCAACAATCGCAGTATATTTTTTTCTCAAAGATATGGTACAAAATGAAATGGCAAACATGTCAACGGGTCGACGGTAACACTATCTTTTAAAAGATCAAAATTTTGGATTTTACTCAAATAGAACCTCATGAACTCATATATATATATATATATATATATATATATATATATATATATATATATATATATATATATATACATATATATATATATATATCTCGCCCATATGATGAATGATTTATTTACTGTGTTAACTATTTGAAACACAATAAATGAGTGTCAAGTTACAATTTTATCCTTATTTTGCAATGGGGTTCAAATGTTAATAAAAAAAAATTAGAAACAAACAAATACGATTGGGTACCTTCAATTCCATTAGTTGTTTGTTTTAAGGGATAATTCAAAAAATGAACAAGTTGCCCAATCGATGGGGAATTTTGACCTTGGATTTGAAAATTCTTAAACTGACCAGTTGCCCAATGTCACACTTAAAGGGGGGGGGGGGGGGGGGGGGAGGGGGGGGGGACGCCATATGACATGGGCATTAATGTGGTATCACTCTTAACAATTTTGTGCTTTATATGTTTATGTAGGAGATTATGGTATCCAAGAAGGCAAGTGAACTACTTCAACTCCATATCAGCAGACTTGGCTTCTTCTCAATTCGCATGGAACGAAAACGGTTTTATGCTAAAACCATGTATTTAGTAAATCATTGTTGCGTATATCATAGAGTCATGCCAAAGAAAAGACGGACATGTATATGTTTGATACATACGATGAAAGTACATGGATAATTATAAGATAATATAAACTTCTTTATATAGAATTGTGCTATTAGTTACAGGTGAGTTGAGTGAACATTTTTTATTGGTTTTGTAATGAAGAAATAAAATGAAGTACAAGGCTTTAGAAGATGGAAGTGCTTCTTAGATCCTTTTCTATAAGTAATGCACAAAGAGTATGAAGCAACATAAATATCTACTAAAAAATAGCTAATTTCGAAACACGCAGCAACAAACCCTGTGATGTGTGCTAATGGTTTAAGTGCTGTTAATAATTTGTGTACCACTTTGAAACTTTTTTTCCTCTTATATTCGATAATTGTTTATTGCATTTCGTTCTTAAAGCACTTAATATAAAAGTTGGTATGTTAATAGCTTATTTTTCGTTAACTTAAGTTTTTTTAACGATACTCATGAGGCTTGCTCGCCTATCGGACGGGCTACGCTTTGATACTTTGTTCTTGCGTACCACTTTTAAACTTTTTTTTCTCTCATATTCGATAACCGCTTATTTCTTTACGTTCTTAATACCTATGTTTCAAAACGTAAGTTTACTACCCTTCTTTTAATGTAAAAAAAAAAAAAAAAAAAAAAAAATTCTAACTATAATTATAAGTGGCTTCGAAATCTAGTATATATATATATATATATACATATATATATATATATATATATATATATATATATATATATATATATATATATATATATATATACACACACGTTTTTATACACGTTTTATCCGTTTTTATATAAGAACGTATAAAACGGATATAAAAACGTGTATAAATACGTATATAAAAGCGTGTATATATATATACGTATATAAAGTCAAAAATGCATAAAAGGTAATAGAAAACCCTAAATCGTTCTCTCTCTCCTTGGCGATTCCAGCCGCCACCCCTCTACTATTCCGGCCAAATCAACTTCTAAATCCGCCTCTCTTCCATTATACGATATTCGTATCTTGGTATGCAATCGGTTTAGAGCTGTGTTTGTTTCTAGGGGTGGCGTGCTGCTGAAAACCTACTCATTCAAATCGTTGTTCATCATTATTCTGGTGATTCGGTTATTAGGGTTTTGAATCGACTTTAGGGATCTGAATCGTTCCTATTATATTATTAGTCGGTTTCATACTGATTATATATATTTAAGGAACGATTTTATGATGTGTGATTGGATCTGCTATGCTTAACGATTACAAAACCCTTTTTAGGGTTTCGTATCTTCCTACTTACGGTTGTACGAACCCTAATTTTAGGGTTTGTATCTTATCGATATGCTGGATAGTCTACCTTTGCAAGGGGTTGTTTGTTATTTGTATGTTCTATTCAAGATGTTTGTGATATGACGTGGGTTTTAGAGAGATGGAAGTTAAGTTCTAGGGATCTTATTCAAACACCCTACCTGTTATTCATTGATCCTGCTGCTATTGCTTATCACGTTGCGGATCGCCTAGGGCCATGATAAGGTTTGTTGGTGGGTTTGTTCTGGTGATTTTGGTGTGGACCTAGTTGGGTATTGAAGTTGGATACGCTTCCATGCGTGTGGAGGTTTCATGTAGTTGGTGTTGCACTCGTGGGGCAAGCAATTAAGATCATTGATGCTAGAGTCGCTCACTATGGATGTGGTTCTATGAACCTTGTTGCTACATTTAGATTGTTATTTAAATGTATTTGGTTTTCCTGCGTTTAGCAGTTGTGTTTCGTCTACGTTTAGTAGTAGATTTGCTTTGTTACATTTGTTATCGCCTATGTAACGGGCTGAGGGCATGGGATTCACCCATGTCAATTGTACTTCATTGTTTTTGGCGTAATATATTTACCGGGGTTAAAACCCCTTTACCAAAAAAAAAAAAAAAACGTGTATAAAAACGTGTAAAAATACGTATATAAAAGCGTGTATAAATACGTATATAAGAACGTATAAAACGGATATAAAAACGTGTATAAATACGTATATAAAAACGGATATAAAAACGTTTATAAATACGTATATAAAAACGTGTATAAACGGATATAAAAACGTGAGAGAAAATTAATGTGATTAATACTCTAATTAAAACACCCAATTACTTAAAAGTACAATAATTTATTCACATTATACAATCAATTAAAAACATATCTATCAAATTAAATACAACCAATTAAAACACAAACCGGGTTGACCCGGTAATTTGACCCGTTTTCGACCCAACCTAGCAAGTTGACCCGGTTTAAATCGACCCATTTTTCGACCGGAACGGTTCAACCGGTTGAACCACCTGGGTCGAACCGGGTTACAAAACATTATCCATTACTTAAAAATACAATGATTTATTCACATTGTACAACTAATTAAAAAACATATCTATCAAATTAAATACAACCAATTAAAACACAAACCGGGTTGACCCGGGACGCTTCAAACCCGGCGGATTGACCCGGTTTAATTTGACCCCGTTTTCGACCCAACCTAGCAAGTTGACCCGGTTTAAATCGACCTATTTTTCGATCGGAACGGTTCAACCGGTTGAACCACCCGGGTCGAACCGGGTTTCAAAACATTATTTTTCGTTTATAACCTATAAACTTTTTTTTATCAATAAAGTATTTGTCGCTATTAAATCCCGTTGCTATGCACGGGTACTCGTCTAGTATATATATAAAGACCATACTAATTGGAACTTGTACAAATTCAATCAATTCAATTAAGGTCATACGTAATTGAAACTTGTCACAACGAAACTAAATTTTTACTTATTAAAAAAAAATGACTTAACAAATTCAATTAAATTGTGAATCTGAATTCATAAAACATTAATTGGAGTTTGTTTTTCTATTTAAGTTTTCATCTTTAACTAGTATACATTGTAACTAGTATATTGGACTTGAAAGTTTTTAAGGTTATTCGTAAATCTCTTTAAATTAATAAATTATTAATTTATTGATATAATAATATCTCGGTCCCGACACTATTAATTTATAGAGGTTTTACTGTATAGGGTTGTACAGGTTCCGACAAAAAAATAGGTTTTTAAAAACGGGTTAACCGGTTAGACCTGTCGGGTTTTAATTGACCCGGGTCAACCCGGTTTTCGAAACCCGACCGTTTTTTTTAACCGGATTGACCCGGTTGAAAAAAAAATTGTTTTTTCTTTAATAGAAAATCGGGTTGATCCAACGGTCAAACTGATAACCGGATAACTCGACCATGTTTTTCAAAACATTGCTTATGAAGCTCTAGTATAGTCAAAAGAATAAATTCAAACCTTGGACCTAACAAACAGATTTGCCGACCATGGAAGCTTTGAGATATGTGTTTAATAAAATAAAATATTACTACTATTAAAAATAGTATAATTTTGCTAACAACATCGTAATTCTTGACTGTTATATGAACGGTAAAAAGTAAAAACATAACATTTTGCATTTATATTGGCATACAAATTAGATCGCAAAGTACAGTCTATTTATGTCTCCTTTTAATATAAAGCAAAATGTCACTTAATCTAATACCGAGTAAAAGTACAATCGGATCACGTTAATTATATTTGCAGCATGTTTTTTATGTTTATTATATGGTACGTTTGGAAACAAGTTACTAAGTTAATCCTTTATGGAAGATAGATTGTTGTAAACAATACCTAATTACATCGGCTTATACTTTGAGTTCAATTTCATAAAATTCAGACATTTCTCTTTTAAAGTATTTTTTAAACTTTTGTCACGTTAATATTTTACGAAAGATTAAGATCAATGGGAAAACTTTGACGTCGTACACTCTTTTCGGATGACCTTGTACGCATATCTTTTTTCGATGGCAACTGATCCTTCTCTAAAAAACCTAGCCCAAGAGGCCGAGCCAGTGCACCTGTTAAGTTAATCTAGAATTTGCTTTTGTGTAACTCTAGTTTATGTACATAAAGCCAAAAGTTTATATCCAAACAACAACTTTAGCAACTTTTATTTGAAAGTTATTGTTGACTAATAGGAACGAATATGAAAGGCCAAATTAAAGCAAATAATGACCGGATGGGCAACAATAATTGTGATTTATATTCATGGGCCAGACAATCACTTTTACTATTTTGATTCTCTATTGAATCAAGCATGTTCTAGATTTGATCCATATATATATATATATATATATATATATACATATATATATATATATATATATATATATATATATATATATATATATATATATATATATATATATATATATACATATTTTTTTTTTCTTTTTTGCTTTAAGTATCTATTTTATCTAATAAAATAAGCTTTTGTACAAGTACCTCTAAGCTTGGAGCATTAAAAATTCGTTTAATGCGCTTGCGTGTCTTACCATAATTAGCTACTTATGTACAACCATTTTTTGCACCAACTTTTCTTCATTCAACTTTGCAGCAAATGGGTAAACCACGCTCCTCCTTTGATTTTATTTTTGTTAACTATTAATGACATTCAATAAACACGCTCCAATTCTAATCAATATCTTCCTCTACACGCTGCATTCAATTTTCTATAACCCTTCCTCTACACGCTTCTTCTTAATTTTGTAAAGTAGTAAAACCAATCAAAACTCCCACGCTCCTCTTAATTTTGTGTTTCATTTGATCCATTCAGTTACAGCTTCCTCTCCACGCTCCTCATCAATCATCCTAAAATAATTCCACATTCAATGTTCTCTTTGTATTTGATTCACGCATAAACATCACAAACCGGTTTCCCATTATCTCAATTGGTAATCACTAACTTTCAATGTTTTATATTTGATTTTAGATCTTAATTACATTAATTTCATTCGTGTTGTTATAATCATTCGATTCGATTTAGCAGGTTTTATTTGTTGCAGGTATTATTTGTTCATGTCTACGGTTTCATTTGATATTCGATCCTTCTTTTGTATTGGAATTTGATTATTTTTTATTTTGAACTTTTTGTTTTGTTTCAGGCATAATGGTTGAGACAATCAAAGATTTAATAGTAAATACTTTGATTGTAGATATGCAGATTTTATGAATGCACATGTTTTAGTCCATCGCCCTCTGTTTGATCAGGTAAGTGTTCTTATTTTTGTTTAATAAAAAAGTGTTCATATTAAGGATTTTTTTTTCATTGAATCTACAATTTGTAAAGCATTAAAGATAGTCGATTAATGAATCACAATTCAATGTATACTCTTCTCTTCTATAGGTGTTTTTTCCTTCAATTCTAATTCTCTCTGTGTGTATCTATATTTAGTAGAGATTGTGATAACATCAAGTGAGATAATCTGTAAGTGCATTATTTTTTCATTTCAATAATTTTGTTACTTATATTTTATTTCAATTGCTTATAATGTTATAAAAGTTAAATGAAGTTTTTGGGAAACTCGAGCAATATTAGCACTTCTACAGTTGAGGTGAATATTATTTTTTTAATTTTTGTATAGAAGATTATGAAACACAATGTTCAACTCATTTAAATAATTTTCTACTATGTTACCCATTTGCAGATGTTCTTATTGTTGATTATCAAAAGGTATTGGAAGGTATTTAATTTAGGGGGAATTTGTATAAGCTCATCATATGACGCATCAAGGATGTCAGATGAGATTGGTAATTATGGTTTTGAGTACCCTTTCTTACGGTCTTAATGTTTTTTAATATGATTGTGTTAAATGGTTATGATTCGGGATTTTTGATTTTATCATTTGTGAAGTAGAAGGCATTGAGGCTGTTAAGAGTACATCAGATACGAGGTTTGGATTTGACTTTTTTGTTAATGAACAAATGATATGAATCTGTTTAGTTTTAAAGGTATGCAGACATTTAATTTATTTTTAGGTTTCTCAGTTATTGATTTGGTTTTGTAGTTCTTTGTTATATCAGTTAAAAATACATCTATATAAGTTGTAACTGTAAGTGATCATTTCAAGTAGGGTGGAACAATGGTGTCCTATCGCGGTATGGCTAAGAAACCTGTAATTGTAAGTGAACTCTAAGCTCATCCATTTAACAAGATGCATTTGTCTATATCGTGGAATGGCACTTAATCTCATATTATGTTGTACGTTATTTGTATTTTCACTTTATATATCATTTTCTTTTAGGGGCTGCTTGGATATGCACCTAATAATTTATAATAATAGATCGTTAGATAAATTATGAATATTATAGATTCGAGTAAAAATCAGTTGTAAAGAAACCATAGCATAGTAGATGTAAAGCTGTAGGAGATGGGTTAAATGGCTTTATGAATGTGAATGGCCACTACGACACTTTCAACTCATATCTCAGACTTGGTCAAGAACCATTACTTAAGTAGCCTATTGTGTTTAATATAATATAAGTGTTTGTTTTACCTTATTTGACGGGCTTACGAGCTTTGTGAAAATATAATAACCTCATTTTTTTAATTGGTTATGTGCTTATTAAAAAAGGATTGGTTTCTTTAAGGTTACAGAATACACAAACGAAATGATTCATATCTGTTAGCATTGCAATTGTTGTTTGGTACCGATTCATAATCTTTGTGTAACAGATATAGTTGTTTCATGGAAATTAAAGGTTTCTATATTTGTGGTAGTAGATAAAACATTTTAGCGGTCATTTGTGCCTATAACAATTACCACAGAAGCCTTCACATACACACACACACACACACCACTCGAAACGAATCCACCACTGGTATTCAGAGAGTTCCAGAAAGTGAATGATATACTCTGTTGTTGTGTGAATTGCCTGGTGATTCTATTATCTTTATTATTTGATTATAGTGCAGGGGTGTTTGGTGAAACTGGATGAGTACGACACCAAAGCTTCTGAGGATTATTTTAGGTGTGTTTCAACTTAAAGAACCAAGTTTTTAGGACTTTACTTTGATTATGGATTATGTTAATGAGGTAGGCTTTTGATTTTTTTCCATTGTTTTTTTCGGGAATGAATTTGTTAAATGTGATGTGATTTTGTTTATTGGTAGGCTTTTGGAGGAATTGGGTATGGATTAATGGTTGGTTGCGCCCCGTTGGCTTATTTGCATGCTCAAGATTATTGGTCAGGTACTAAATAATGAAAGAATATATTTTTTTCTTTGAAAATTGTTTGGTACTTATATATTGGATTTCAACAGAAAGCCGTAGACCCAGCCCCCCCCCCCCCCCCCCCCCCCAAGCTGAGTGATATGTTTTTAGTTTTGATGGATAGTTGATGATATACTTGCATGTGTACTCGCACAAGATTAGGGTTGGTTATGTACGTTCTTCAAAAGCCGGGGTGAAACAGCTTGGTTATAGTATAATCATTTTTTCCCCTGTTGCGCACAGCCTCCTAAGTCATGTTATATCATATGACACACAGACTCCTAAGTCATGTTATACAAATATCATATGACACATACTAACATAATTTACAAACCTATTTGACCTACACATCTCGCTTTTTCAACTTTTGTGTTTGTTGATTTTTTAAGTTAGGCATTCACTTTGTTGAGAGTCTAATACTTTTTTCTTTTAATTCCAGGGTGGAACGGTTTCCGCAATGACAATTAATAAGGGTATAATACTTGGATTCGTGCCTTCTGGCGATTCTGAGGTATAATAGCGTATGACTTGTATAGTGTGGGATGTACAAATCCAAGCACCCGCTAAAGCTATATAGATGGAATATGCATTATTACTTTTGTTTTCTTTATGTGTTTAATGTACATAATGATGGTAAAAATTGTCTGTGCGAATCTAAGTCGCGAAATTTAACCACAGTGTTGACCAAATACAGCTTCCAAAGCATGCAAGAGAACTATCTATCTGATATAGACCAATGTAAGTGGGGAAGTTATGCTAAAGGAGCATTGTATGCGCTACAACATGGAGTCCAACATATTAACCAGGTTAACTATTTTCTTGATTCCATTACATTAAATCGATGTAACATGTGTAGTTGGTCAAATGGGTCTGGGTTGAAATGGGTCGTTGTTAGTACTGATCAAAACTGGTCAGGTTGGGTTGGCGCATAAACTCAATTTTTTTCATTTTTCTATTAACAAATAATGCAATAGTTATATGATTTCTTTTTATGATATTTTTACAATGACAATCGAAAAACAATTTAAAAGGTTGTGTGCAATAGAAAAAAAAGAGTATTGGCCATAAAACATGTGTCCCATTCGACCTCATATGACCCATTTTATATAAATACACAACCAATTCGACCCATTTATATGTAAAAGTGTTGATGTTACAACTTCTAATTTTCATAGTATTAATCCCTTGCTTACAAATTTGTTATCTCCTACTCCCCCATCAGGTTCCTCTATATTAATCATGGGTTGTTTCGATAAAGATGAGTTTGAGACGTGCGGGTACAAGCTGAACTTCGGTAAAGTCAACATCATGTATTTGGCAAAGATCAGCTTTTAAAGCTCTTTCGAAGCTGTTTTGCAGGGGATCACTGGATTCATTTGTGGTATAGAGGATCCGATAGTTCAGGTCTAAGCTCTTTGTTGTTGTAAGTATTTATTACTCTTCTTAGTTAGTCCCCCCTTGAGTTCGACAAATCAATTTGTTGATATATAATTGATTTGTAGCTCACGGTTTTTGGATAACTATCTTTTTATGTACCTACTGGAGTAATAGATATTCCAACGTTTGTTTTATTTGGCAGTTTATGCAGGCGGCACACCATAACCTAATTAAGAGACTAATGCTAAACCAGAGAACCTAAAAGACTCATTGTGAGGCTTCCAACCAAGCAGAGACGGAGCCAGTAGGGGGGCTGGCGGGTGCTCGGCCCCCCCTAACTGCCTCAAGTAGCCTAGCTTGTTTCTTGATTGACCTGATTTTTGTTTATCTTTTTCGTTAAAATTGTAAAGTTTAGGGATAAGTTGCAGGCTCTATTTTAATGAAGAAGAAGAGGAAGACATAGATCTAAATGAAAAGAGAGAGAGAAGAAGATAAGAAGTAAATGTGGTGTGGCGTGTGTATGTTTTGCTTATCGAATATAGTACTACTAGGACAATTAAAATACTCCTAAAAATGTAGACACTATAAACTGTGGTACTTGTTTCACTTTTTTTTTTTTTTGAAAATACTTCTTTCACTTTTACTAGGTTGACTGTGTATTTTACTCAGTATTACTTCTTTCACTTTGAACCAAAACATCTTTATCAATGACTTTGTAATTTTATAGTACTACACGTAATAGTATGGTTACATTTTAAGACAAAGTAACAAGCCGACCCCCCCTAACCTCAAATCCTAGCTCCGTCCCTGCAACCAAGGGTTGTTTTTTGTTCTGTTTTATAACTTTGTTTGGTGTTCTTTGGCATATAATTGATCATTTATGTTCCATATTGCATTTGATTGATTTGAAACTGCTTCATACACTTCGGTGTGAGAACTTGGTTGCATCTGTGTACATATGTGAATTGTTCTTTCTTTCCTTTTCTAATAATCATTTAGTTGGTTACATTAAAGTAGTATTTGTTCAAGCTTATTGGTCAATCTTTCTTATATGTCACTGAAGGTGCTTCTAAAAAAGATTTTGTCGTTCGTTAAAGCATTAGATTAATAGTTAAATATTATTTGTTCAAGCTAATTGGTCAAGCTTTTTTATATTTACATGTATTATCAATCATAAACATCTTTTTACTTGCATTTTTTTTTCTTTTACTTGCTTTTCAAGACCATGAAGAACGTGAGAATCATACTGAATCGGGTTACTTTCTATTTTTCTCAACAACATTATATAGTTGTTTGAAGATTTTTTTATTTATTTTATTTTATTTTATTTTATTTTATTTTTAAATTACAATCCTTCTTTTAACCTTTTTGAAGTTAAAAGTTACACAATTAGTTGCACCTGTAGTTGTGTGTACAAGTGCCCTGAAGCACAACGCATTTAAACCATCTTGATGCGCACTTAGTTTGAAATGTTAGATTGGTGGCTGACACGGGTTCTAAAGTGGGTAAAAAAATGTTAATTTTGTTTACAAAATCGTTAGTCATCCCCTTGACTTCATGAAGAAAGGATTTCATCTAAAGATTTACGTTCTTTCGAGCAGCACATTACAACATAACCTTAGCAACCAGCAGTGACCCATGTAGAGTTCAATTGTAAGGTTACATCTCAGTTACAAAAAGCTTATAAGGTTATTATTAATATTATAAATTCCTTGATACTTTGTTAATTCAAAATAGTTCGATTAGTTGGCTTACTTATCGTATTTCAGACTGCAACTTCCATTGCCGAATCAGATCTTCCTTCTACTAATGCAATCAGACTTGCCTTGGCTTTGCACTTCTCGATTTTCCTCTACGAGACAATGGCAGATGCTAAAAGGTTTGTCATTCGATCTTTACTTTCTACTGTAAAATATTAGTTCAGATGTAAATTTGTAGACAAATTCATATCATTTTTAATAGCTAAGTGTCTGATATCCTATTCGACTTATTAATTTACTTATTAGATATCTTTCAATTGAGATGGTCATTAAACTCTATATATTTATATTTCTACACTTCCTATCTACATGTGATCCATATAATTATCCATAAAACATAACATCAATTATTTCTTTCAGATAATCCTGCCAAAATGGAGATAAAATAAATTGTGAGTGATAAAAAGTTTGATAACTTAAGCATATCATTAAGTTATCTACTCAAGAAATGATAAAAAGTTTGAATCACTTGGATATTAGATACTACAAAACTTATCTGTTAACAAAACTTTTAAACCATTCACTTGCTTCACCTGTCCGAATCATGACTAACCATTTGTTCTTTTGTTTCATTCATGGGTTTTGGTAGTAATATATTCATATGTTTGGTGGAAGGTACGAAGTAACCAACTTTGTGAAGAAAGTTTAGGATGCCATTCTACTTTTAATTATCATTGGAATTTTGTGGGTAAGTCGATGATTGTTAGTCTTAATTTTCTACTATATAATAGAAAGTTATGAATGATGAATGGTAGATAAATGCAAAGTCAATTCTCCGACAGGAAAAATGGAATTCCAGATTTGTTGTTGTCATCAATGTTTTTTTGTAAATTTATATTAGAAATATATAACGATATAATTCTCTTTTCAGTACCTAAATTTGACGTTTGTAAATAATTTCTTTTAGCCAATGGCATTAGTGCAAGTGATGGCTGAAGAAGACAGTGAAGATGAAGTTTCTTTTGGGTAAAGCAGTGAAGATGAAGTTGATGATGATGTTTCTTATCTTGAAGACCGAAGAGTATCTTATGTTTCTCTCTTTACCTTAATAACTGATTGTCAAATTACAAATAACAAATAATGACATTACTTTTGATATATTGGCGTAGGCGAATTTTTTGTTGCTAAATTTTTCGCAGTAAAGGGAAAGTCCTAACAAGTATTTACATGAAATAAAGTGAATATGTGACAAGTATGCATGGTACAAATTTCAAGGCACTTCGTTGTCACTGGAAACTTGTGAATTCGGTTTAGGAGTCATGTAAATTGTCATTTTGATGATTGAAGGTATCAAGTATTTAAAGTAGTAATCTTCACCTGTTTAAGAGACAATGCATGAATTAGCATTTAATGAAGGGGTATGGTTAGTCACTTATGCACTCTTATTTTATTTGTAATCGTTATTGTAAACGGCAAAATGGACATGTAGGGTAATGGGTCAAAACATTTTTTTTAATGTGAATTGACACAAATTGGTTTAGTGAGAATAATTGATTACTTGAACAGAGTGTTTGGACAGAATGTGTTCAATGCCTACTTGGACATAATAATGTTTTAGGGGTTGTTTGGACCAAACTCTTTTATGTGTTTTTTGGACATAATTAATTTTAAGGGTTGTTTGGACATAGTTATATGTTGATATTAAACATGAATAATCTTGATGTGTCCATTTTCTCACCAGAATTTATCAATGGATTGAAGTTATTCGGTGTTCCAAATCACAGACTTGCTTTAATTTTAAGGGTTGCCGCGTCATGTTTTCACACATTGACAACTATACGTTGTTGTTTCAAGAGTAAAAAGCATTAAAGGTTTGAAGGTTTTCGTTTGTGATCAAGATGGTAATGTCTCTAAAACTACAAAAATGTCGTATACAAAGATATACTTCAAGGTCTATGATCAAACTTCAGTATGTAAAATACACACGTCCCTTTTTCTTTCTCATATTCTCAATTATAATATATTATCAATCAAAACATGCTTTTACTTACATCATTTATGGGCTATTAGGTGTGCACGGTATATACATTGGGTATTAAATCGATAAGTGCTTACACACATCATTTTCTGTTCAAGACAATCAATTTTGGAGACGCCAACGGTTGGACATTTTTTAGTTTAATTGTAACAAACTCAATTGCTTATCGGATAATTGACGCATTGTCTCATTCTTTCTTTTATATAACAAATAGAACATGTTTACGTTCAGCTTTCTTATCATCTCATTTTGCTACTCAAGAAAATCAATTTTGGAGACCCTAAACTTGGACGTTTGTTAGTGTAATTGTAACAGAAGCAATTTCTTATCAGATAATTAACGCATTATCTCATTCTTTGTTTCATTACATTATTACTTTTCTTATCATCTCATTTCTATATTTCTTTAAAATATTACCCGGTGTCAATGGGTCTTCTAAGCTAGTATTTCAATATATGTAAGTGTAGACAAATATAGTCGTTAAAAGTTGAAACTGATCACTTTATTTAATGCGCATGTGGGTAATGTATTTATGTATGGTCTTTAGTGACCATATTGGATCATGAAGCAAGAAAAACTTAATTGTAAACTTAATTTTCACACTTAATATAAGAAAAGTAATAGCCTACTTAATTTTCACATCATGAGGGCATGCAGGCTACTTGAAACCTTGTTATAATGGGTAATTTTTTATTTGGATTATAATGCAAGAACACTCAATGTATAAATTCTTTTTTCACATCAGTACATGCTACAAACATTTGTTTGTTATCTATTACATTGAAAAATGTATAAATTCTTTTTTCTTGCTTTATGGTAAATTATTTCTTTTGGCCAAGCGTCAAACATACTATTTTAACTTTACTATTTTATCAATAAATCAAATAATTCTTCAAGCAAGGAGACTATTTATAATCCAACTAAAACTGTAAGATAAAGAAAGGTGAGACTTTAACTCCAAAATTTGATGCAAGTTGTGTAAAAATAAAGTCAAAATCAGATTA
The DNA here is from genome assembly GCA_030686995.1 of Artemisia argyi. NCBI lineage: Eukaryota > Viridiplantae > Streptophyta > Magnoliopsida > Asterales > Asteraceae > Artemisia > Artemisia argyi. Next base: position 208,565,710 of record CM060684.1, on the reverse strand, counting down.
GTCATATTCTTTACAAGACACCAGTTAAAGCCTAGCATTGAATCGCCTGTTTTTTTTTTCCTTATAAAATCAGCAGCAAATAAGTCGACCAAATGGAATCAAGTATCTCTTCAACAATAACTAGCGTGTGGTTTCTGTTAAGGTTATAAGATGGGAGATAATCATGCCTATATATACCAACCCTTAAAGGAATGATTACATTAAAGTTTGATGCAGGGACCGAGCTTTGCTTTGGGGATACATCCTCCTAGTGCAAACCCTTCAAAGAACTGATGGAATGATAACGCCCTCAGAAAAGGTTTAACTTTGCACGAGCATTTTGATACGTCTAATGAAAGACCAACCATGACTAAATTTGACACAATTCCTAGTTCTATTAAATGTAGAATTACAGTAGTAAAAAGGGTTAAAAAAACACGAGTGATCCATTTTTCTTTTCAAACTAACTGCCATTGTTTATGAATATGCAATAACAATGCTATTGCTTGCATAAAATGAACAACATACATGTTCATTTGTCTCGTTTTAGTCATCATACTTCATGTAGTTTGGGTCATTTTTGACCCATTTTGTTTCTAGCTAAGTTTTCAAAGCTTATCCACAGGATTTGTAAATTTTGTTTCTTTGGCAGCAAATTAAAAGGCTGTATAAAAAATCGTCATGCGAGACAACAAGATGCCGAATACCACTCGATCCCATTATCATAATCACTGAAACCATGGGAATAAATAAGTGAGTACCCTTCAAAAGACTCACTCGTTCATGATTATGTGAATTCCACTCGAGTCATCTCGAACATCTTGAATTTGCTTCATTTGTTTACTCTCATAGTCTCACATACTGAGTAATATTGAAGTCAACAAACAATGTGGCAAAACATACTAATCCTGTGGCTAAGATGACACTAGCAGTAAATAAACGCCTCAGTGGCGAAAGTATTTGACAAAAACTGTGTGGACACGATTTAAAATTCTATCAAGTTGAAGAGATAAAGAATATGTGGAAGCTATGCCCAACCCATAAGATGGGTTAGAAAGTTTTTTGACAAAGACTTGGTACTGACTATCATTTACTCTTTGCCATTGACTTGAAATATTAGAAGGTTTTGTGTATGCATATATACGTGATCATTACCAGTTATATATCATATGATTAACCTTGAGTACTTACTTTTGAATTTTGACGATCAAACGAGCATCAACAATGTGTCCAAGTTCCTCCAAAAATCTTACTTTTCATAAAAATTTCACTTATGTGTTTATAATGCTCGTTTTCGTGTTATGTAAAGTGTCTGCTAATGATTTCCAGAAATCATTAGAAAGAAAAGCTTTGCTTTCAACGAATTGGTTTAAGGATATAAATACTTCTTCAGATCATTGTACTTGGCATGTAATCACTTGCAACAAAGCGGGAAGTGTTATTTCAATATACTTTCCCTGCGGTGATAATGAGGATCAAGGCGATCTGGGAAGTCTTGACTTCGCTTCATTTCCGAACCTTGATGAGCTTTATATTCATAACTGCAAGCTTGAAGGAAGCATCCCAGAGCAGATTGGTTTGCTATCAAATTTAGCACATCTTTCGCTTTCTAATAATCATCTCACAGGTACATTACCTGCCTCGTTTACCAATCTCACCCATTTAGAAAACCTTGATCTTTCTTCTAACTATATCACAGGTGTTTCGTTTGCCAATCTCACTCGTTTAGAAAACCTTGATCTTTCTAACAACTATATCACAGGTGTTTCGTTTGGCAATCTCACCGGTTTGTACAACCTTGATCTTTCTAATAACTATATCACAGGTGTTTCGTTTTCGAATCTCACCAGTTTGGAAAACCTTGATCTTTCTAATAACTATATCGCAGGTGTTTCGTTTGCCAATCTCACCGGTTTGGAAAACCTTCATCTTTCTAATAACTATATCACAGTTGTTTCGTTTGCCAATCTCACCAGTTTGGAAAACCTTGATCTTTCTAATAACTATATCACAGTTGTTTCGTTTGCCAATCTCACCAGTTTGGAAAACCTTGATCTTTCTAATAACAATCTCACAGGTGTTTCGTTTGCCAATCTCACCTGTTTGGAATACCTTAATCTTTCTAATAACTATATCAAAGGTGTTTCGTTTTCCAATCTCACTCATTTGGGAAACCTTGATCTTTCTAATAACAATTTCACTGGTATTCTCCCAACTCAGGTTGTGAGTTTGGAGAATTTAGATTATCTAGATCTTAGTCGTAACAACTTTATTGGTCAAATACCGTCATCATTTGGTTCCATGGTTTATCTCACCAACCTGGACCTGAGCGCAAATCAACTGAACGGATCAATCCCACCTGCACTTATAACTAACTTGCCTTACCTCGAAACGTTGGACCTGAGTAATAACAATCTTCATGGTGCAATTCCTTCAAGAGCTAACTTGCATGTTTCCTTCACAAGTTTAAGATACCTCAATCTTTCTCATAATAATTTCAATGTTATTATTCCATCTCAGCTAGTGAAGTTGAGAAATTTGACTACTGTAGATCTTAGTCGAAACCAATTCATGGGTCTGATCCCTTCATATATTGATTCCATGGCCAATCTCACCTACTTGTCATATCTTTCATTTCGTGGGAATCTACTCACTGGTAAGTTACCAGTTTCGTTAACAAATCTTACACAATTAGAAAACCTTGATCTTAGTCGAAACAACTTTACGGATTTCATCCCACCATCTTTTGGATCCATGGCCAATCTCAATGTTCTCGACTTGAGCGACAACAATCTTGATGGTCCAATTCCTTCGAGTTTTGGTAATCTAAGCCGACTGCAATTTTTAAACCTTGCCGTGAATTCTATCAGTGGGCCTATTCCCCTAGATATAGCATATTTGATGAATTTGGGACATTTAGACCTTCATCATAATCGTCTTGTGGGTGCTATCCATCCAGAATTTTGGAAGCTCTCAAGTGTTTCTTTCCTTGATTTATCATCAAATAAGTTATCAGGAAACATGTCGTTTAGTGATCCCTGTTCTCTTTTATATCTAAACCTTTCTCGGAATCGGATGGGGGGCGTTTCACAAGTGTGCGTGGTTGCAGAAACTTAGAATCATTGGACATTAGTGGTAATCATTTTGTTGGAGAAGCACTTAATCACTGCGACTTCCCAGATTTATTGCTGTTAAATCAGTCTCAGAATCATCTTACTGGAGAAATGGTCTGGTCATCCAATAATTTGAGAAGTGAAAAATCAGCTTGCAATGAACATAAGGGAAGAAAACAGCACGTAGCCCGTTTGACCGTTTTTCTTCCCATTATAGTTGGACTTTGCTTCTTAGTGGTTGTGTATTTCTTTTACAGTTGTAAAAAGGCTACCACAAAGAAAATACAGCCTGAAATCACAAAACATGGAGATGTGTGCACGATAATGAATTATGATGGAACAATTGCATATGAAGACTTCATCACAGCTACAGAGGATTTTGACCTCAAATATTGCATTGGAACTGGTGGCTATGGTAGTGTTTATGAAGCAAAATTGCCTAGCGGTCAAACATTTGCTTTGAAAAAACTTCACCGGTATGAAGCTAAGCAACCAGCATTCGACCAGAGCTTCAAGAATGAAGTCCAAGTTTTAACAAGCCTAAGACACAAAAGCATTGTGAAACTCTATGGGTTTTGTTTGCATAACAAATGCAACTTCCTTGTATATGAATACATGGAAAAAGGGAGCCTATTTTGTGCATTGAGTGACGATGAATTGGCTGTTGAAGTGGATTGGATGAAGAGGGTGAACATAATAAAAGATGTAGCCCATGCTTTAGCTTACATGCATCATGATTGCAATCCCCCTATCATTCATAGAGACATATCAAGCAACAACATTCTTCTAAACTCAGAAATGGAAGGATTTGTTGCTGACTTTGGAGCAGCCAGGCTACTTGACCCGGATTCATCCAACCAAACAGTCATTGCAGGAACTTTGGGATACATTGCTCCAGGTAGTTACTTCTAAATACTCTTATGGTTCTTGAGTTTAATTATATCTAGCTAGTAGCAGCTAAACTTTGCTAACTTTCTTTTGTCTATGTGATCATTTAGAACTTGCATATAGCATGATTGTGAACGAAAAATGTGACGTGTATAGCTTTGGAGTGGTGGCACTTGAGACAATTGCAGGGAAACATCCCGGAGAGCTTCTTTCATACTTCAACACTTCTACCAGTCATGGTACAATGTTGGAAAATATATTGGACCAGCGTCTCTCTTACCCAACAGACAGGCTAATCGAAAAGGAAATTATTCGTGTTTGTCATGTAGCACTAGCATGTATTCTCACAGATCCAAAGGCAAGACCAACCATGAGAAACGTTTCACAGGAATTATCGCGTTGAGGATATCATGATTCAGTTCAGCATAAGTGTGGGTTCCAACTATATGTATATGATAAAAAAATAAAGTTTCAGATTCATATTCAGCCTGCAGTTTTTTCTGTGGAATTAGAAGTGTTCTGTATAAATGAGATTATGCAAAATGGTGATTGTTTTGATGATTCTCTTAGTTGGAATGATTTTATGGAAACATGTATTGAGTGATGTATGTCATGCAAAAAGTTTTATGAGTTGGTCACATTACTCAATTGTATACCTTTTTAAAAGTGTATTGCAATGGATGTACTAAGGATAAATGAAAAAAATGATGATATATGGTTACTACTTATGTAACTTTTTTTCTTCCAAAGTCATTGCACTTGTTACTTTACTAACACTTACAAAAAAAGTATCTAAATTTTCATTAACAAATGTTATAAATTTTGTATTTATGTCATTCAATCTTAATCCTTTAATTCAAATACCTCTCACAAATGTCTCTAACGAAACTTGTACCGATAACCTTTTCGTTGATGGGTCTCAAAAGCATTAAATTATGAAGATGTTTGTGAAATTGCTTGGGACATGCATCTTTTGAGAATTGAAATAGAAGTTAATTAATCCCTTGGTTTTGCATCAATCATTGCGTACAGAGAGACCTCTTATACAAATTGCGAGTTTATTACACGATATTGTACGTTGATCTCATCACTAAATTTATCTTATGCAAATGGACTTTCGTGAAGCAAAGTGAAACTAAATTTGTCTAGTCACATTATAGCTAAATGGGCATGTGCTATTACTCTTTCTTTATTATTGACAGCCTTATATGTGTAAGTTCTCGTGACTTATAAGTTCATTTTAGCTTATTGGACCAAGACTTAACAAATAAAAATCTTTAAAAGAAATTGGGCTATCAAACAGGTTTGAGCTAATGGGTTGCTTCTCATAAAGCCCATTACTACAAATGTTTGGTATGAAGGAAAGGAAACCAAAGAATGGGACGAGGTTAGGGCTGACAATTTTGACAAGAAACATGTTAACACGACAAGACACGACCTGTTCTTAACAGGTTTCGTGTCTTAACAAGTCAGTTAAGACCTGTTAATATTCGTGTCTTAACAGGTCAGACATGTTATGACCTGTTAATATTATATTATATATATAAAGTACCCAGTAAATAATATACTCCCTCCTCTCAGTACCCACCCCATCATTTCATCTTATCCTAATTTCATCTCTTCCCCAAGGACCCCAACAAATAATATACTCCATCCTCTCACTAAACCCTAGCCGCCACCGCCACCGCCACCGCCACCGCCACTTGTGTCTCGCAACCATCACCACCAAAATACTCACCGGGACCTCCTCTTCAACTATCTCTACCACACGTGCCCCGTCAAAATGAACCCCACCATCATTTCGCCATTAGCGTGCCTTCACTCCTACACCTAACCACCCTCATTTTATTAGATCGAGAAGAAAAGGTAAGCCGCACTAAGTCACGCGCGTGGGTTTTGTTGTTTTTATTTTGATTTGAATTTAGCTCACGTTTGTAATCGTTATTGTGGTTGTTGTAAGTTTTATTTTGATTCGAATTTAGCTTAAGCTCACGGTTGTAAACTTGTAATCGTTATTGTGGTTTTTTGTTTTTGTTTTTGTTTTTTTTGTTTTTTTGTTTTTTGTTTTTTGTTTTTTTTTTTTTTTGATTCGAATTTAGCTTGGTTTTGTTGATGCCGAGATATGGCCGAGAGATTAGGACTAGAAATTATGGATTGATGATTGGTGGTTTGATTGTTGATGTTGTTGTCGTTAAGATTAGAAACCCTAAAATCCTAATATGCATGTTAACAGGTTTGTTAACAGGTCTTAATAGGTGCACCTGTTAATTTTCGTGTCGTGTTCGTGTTTGAGAAAAATGACACGATTAGTTAACAAGTCGTGTTCGTGTTTGACTTTAACAGGTTCGTGTGACCTGTTATGCCAACCCTAGACGAGGTAGGGGTGTTCACAGTTTGGGTAATAAACCGAATAAACCGAAAACTGAACCGAAAAAACCAAACCGAACATATAACCGAACCGAATTATTTAAAACCGAACCGAACCAAACTAAAAATTTGATTTTCGGTTTGGATATGGGTTTGGTTATCTTAACCGAAAACCGAATTTATATAAATATATATATATTTTTTATATATTTATATTATTTTATATATAAAAAATGTCCACTAAAATTTTATACTAATATAAAATAACATTTTTTTTATGCTGGAAATATTTATTTTCCCAAAAATATATATAATTAATTTAAAAAAATATATAAATAGTGTAATTCAAGTACAAAATTCGGTTTTCGGTTTTGACCCATAACCGAACCGAACTTCGGTTCGGTTCTCGGTTCGGTTCGGTTCGGTTCGGTTCGGTTCGGTTTTCGGTTATGACCTGAAATTTTTTTTTAACCGAACAACCTGAACCGAATAAACCGATAATCGAACCGATAAACACGAGGAACACATTCTCATGTTTGTTAGTCACGAAGAAAGGAAACATGGACTTATCATTCCATTATTTCACCCTTTGATTTTCATTCTTCATAAATAGAGAAAGGTGAAGAATGGAAATTAATACAGGGAAGCATTCACACTACCATTCTCTTGTAAATCAAAAAGTCAAAAAATGGGTGTAAATATTTGTACACGTGCAAGGCACATTCAGTCACATTTTATCAAATTCACAAACCCTACCCTCTTGGCACATCCAACTTCAAAAACCATATCATCGTCATTCTGGATTCCTGAAATTGTTTTGTGTTTTTTCTACTATATACACAACTCTATAATTACTATCGAGCCTTAGGCAATTTGGTTAATTGTGACTTTGTCATCTACTCGTATGACTTGTTTGTAACCACTTAAAACATTTTGATTACAATATGAAGTTAGGGTTTAATTATCAAAATTATACAATTCATAAAGTCTTATTTTATTGATAAAATTACATATGAAGTTACCGACTAGTTTGCAAGAAAGTCACATGCAGAGGCGGTACCACAATGGGGGCAGTGTGGGCAGCTGCCCCCCGCATAGTTCACTCGAGTAATGTCGATTGATAAGAGAATTTCATTTTGCCCCCATAAATAAGCAAATAGTATAACTGTGAAAATTTTATCAAATAGTTGCATAATAGTCAAGTGGTTAAGGACATTTGCACTTTCATGGAGATGTAATGTTCGATTTTTGTGCTCCTTTATAGTTTTGTAAATTTTTGTTATCAAGCATTTTATTTTTGCTTCAACTACCTGTTTTAATATCTATCAGAAAAATCAAGTATGTGTTAAATATTGTGCATATCATCATCAATTTTTAATTTTGGTTCTTGCATGTAAACAAATACTAAAAAAATCACTTTCATTAAAAGTAAAATCCATTTCATTATAGCAACAAAGGTCGAGTAACTGACATGAGACTGACACCCACTTTTAACTTTTGCCCCCTCTTGAAAGTTTTTTTGGTACCGCTCCTGGTCACATGAGGGTTTGTTTTTAGGGAAAATTGTCAAAAAATACTTTCACCTTGTCACTTTTTACTGTTGTATGCATTGAACTTTTTTTTTCCTATTGTATACACAAACTTTGTTAATCTTACTATTGTATCAATAAACAAACTTTGTTAATCTTACTATTGTATCAATAATTAGTGTGCTTAATCACTGCCACGTCATAAAACAGGCGTATTATTGATACAATAGTAATATATTCACGCACGAAATGAAGCACACAAACCTGCTTCAGGGCCTTTAGTGAATATGTCAGCATATTGAAACCGAGACGGAACATGAAGCACACGAACCTGCCCTGAAGCAACATATTCACGCACGAAATGAATGTCGATCTCAATGTGTTTCGTACGCTGATGTTGAACAGGATTCGTCGATAAGTAGATAGCACTGACATTATCGTAATAAACAAGAGTAGCTGTAGACAAAGGGTGATGAAGCTCCCGTAGTAGATTACGTATCCAGGCTGTCTCAGCCACTACATTAGCAACACCACGATATTCGGCCTCAGCACTGGACCGAGATAAAGTCACTTGTCGTTTAACAGACCAAGATAACAAGTTGTCACCCAGAAAAACACAGTAACCTAAAGTGGACTTGCGAGTGACCGGACAACCCGCCCAATCCGCTTCTGTGTAAGCAATAAGTTGAGCAGTAGAAGACACATGCAACTAAAGACCATGATCAAGAGTACCTCGAATATAGTGTAATATGCGCTTAAAAGCATGAAAATGTGTGTCACGAGGGTCATGCATATACAAACAAACTTGCTGAACTGCATATGAAATATCCGGACGCGTGAAAGTAAGATACTGAAGGGCATCGGCTAAGCTCCGATATAAGGTAGGATCCTCAAATGGCGTACCATCAGGGCCAAGTTTGGACTCTGTATCAACAGGGGTACGACACGGATTGCATTTCTGCATATGAGCTCTCTCAAGAATCTCTTCAGCAAACTTGGACTGCGATAAAAACATACGAGAGGCTGTGCGGGTGGCACAGACACCAAGAAAAAAATTGATAGAACCAAGATCTGTCATAGCAAATTCTCCATGAAGAGCAGTAATAATGCGTTGTAGGAAAGCAGTGGAAGAAGCGGTTAAGATAATATCATCCACATATAATAACAAATAAGTCGTATCAGCACCATGATGAAAGATAAAAAGCGACGCATCAGTTTTGCTATGTTGAAAACCAATGCGAGTAATAAACCCTGCAAACCGCTGAAACCAAGCTCTAGGGGCTTGCTTAAGCCCATACAATGACCGCTGCAAATGACAAACATAATCTGGGCGTGCAGGATCTACAAACCCAGGCGGTTGATGCATATAAACTGTGTCCGATAAATGACCATGAAGAAATGCATTCTTCACATCAAGCTGGTGAATAGGCCAAGCACGAGACACTGCAAGGCTTAATACAGTGCGAATATTAGCAGGTTTGACCACTGGACTAAAAGTTTCATCACAATCAATCCCTTGTTGCTGACTACGACCATTTGCAACAAGTCGCGCCTTATACCTACTTAAAGTACCATCTGCATGAAACTTATGCCTGAAAAGCCACATAGAACGAACAACATTCACATTAGCTGGACGGGGTACAAGTACCTACGTTCCGTTAGTAATTAAAGCATTGTATTCATCTAACATAGCTTGGTGCCACTGAGGAACACGAAGGGCATGAACATGAGAATGAGGGAGTGGTGACACAGTGGTGACATGACAATTCATACGTGCAAGGGGTTTAGATATGCCGGCTTTAGCACGTGTGACCATGGGATGAGTGTTAACGGCTCGAGTAGGTATAGTAGGAGTGGCAGGCGTAGGAGTTAAGGGTTGTTGAAGGTTGGTGGGAGTTAAGGTGTTGGGCTCCGTAGGTATATTGGGCTGATGTCGAGGTGTAGTTGGAGGTGTAGGCGGAGGTATAGCAGTTGGTGGAGTTGGGGTGGGCTGCGGAGTAGGTTGGGTTTGGTTGTGTTGTGGATTGAATATAGGCGGAGTTATGTTGGGCCCAAGAGATGGGCTAGGGGATTCCGGTCAGGCGGTTGCATTAGGTGGTGGGGTAGTAGGTTTGGATGAATGGAGGAAGTCATAGGCCGGAGAGTGATGGTTGTGCAAGGATGCAAAAGGAAAAACTTCTTCATCAAACCGAACATGGCGTGAGATAATTATTTTATTGGACGACAAATCTAGGCATCGATAGCCACGATGGTTCGCGGGGTATCCGAGAAACACGCAAGGAGTGGAGCGTGGCTCGAGTTTGTGTGAGACGTGTATATAGGGATAGCATAAACACCCGAATACACATAAGTCTTCATAAGAAGGTGGTTTATTGTAAAGTTTGGTGAAAGGTACTTCGTTTTGTATAGTAGTGGACGGAAGGATGTTTAAAATGTAAGCCGCCATGTTGAGCACCTCACCCCAATAAGATGGTGGTATGTGTGCCTGAAATAGCAAAGTACGGATAAGATTGTTTAAATTCCGTAACATACGCTCCGACTTGCCATTTTGTTGGGAGGTTTTGGGGCAAGAAAAACGAAATTGAATGCCATTTTTGTGAAAAAGGTCATAAAAGCGGGTATTGTCATATTCACCCCCATGGTCACATTGTAATGCTTTAATATCTACACCAAATTGTTGAACAACATAAGCACGAAAAGTAATAAATATATCATACAACTCAGAAGTAGTCGGCGTGTCTGGTAATCCTTCACAAAAAAACCATAAGCATCAAAGTCAACAGACACATCATTATCACGAGTAAATTAACGAACATATATCAAATTTTTAATGATGTGAGGTGTGACAAGTATGTGATTAAGGTAAAGTGGTTTATCTGCATTGGATAGAAAACTATGTCCTGGGTGGGTAACCGGTATAGAATTTCCATTACCGACATAAACAGATGGATAAATGCTTGAATTACTAATAGAAGTGAGAATACCTGCATTGTCAGCCAAGTGAGATGAAGCACCCATATCCATATTCCAAGCGGGATCCTGAAGAGACATAGGCTGAAAAGCATTTGGAAGCATAGTAGCCTGCGTTGGAACATTAGTAGGAATTGTATATGCAAAAGGACCTGGTACAAACATATTGTTAGTAAATGGCTGCATTGGATAATTAAATTGAGCCGGTCCACCGGTGGGAGCTAGATAGGCCTGTGGCATAGCAGGTAACTGATTTTGTTGCTGGCCTGCTTGAGCGGGGTGTGGCTGATGGGCCAGGTGCGCCTGTGGCAAAGTATTACAATTAAACGTCTGGGCTGGGATGTTAGTGGGAGATACTCCAAAACCAAAAGGAATTCCAGGTTGTATGTGGTACGGGTTAACTTGCATGCCAGTCATACCAAAAAAAGAGTAGGGCACATGAGAGGGGCTGGTTTGTGTTGCATGCGTAGGTTGTTGATATGGACGACCTTGGGATGTTTGAGACCCATGGGAAGAATTGGAACATGTCGATTTGATGTTAGGGTTTGCAAGAGTAGGTGATCGGTGTGACAGTGTATCATTAGAACCATGGAGGAATTTACAACGAGAGCCATATGTACACGACCCTCGTTGAAAATTGCGGCACAACTCGGTTGGTGCATTGGAACCAGGTTTAGGCTCAGTGGTAGTTGTAGCAACCAACACGAAGTAAGGTGAGTCGAAGAGAGAGTATGCGTAAGTTGTTTCATATCCGTCTCTTCCAGAAGGACCATAGAGCGTACCTTATCAAAGGTTGGCAGTTCGTCCCTATGACGAATAATGCGAGCTATGTCCGGGTATTTAGCCCTAAGTCCATTAATAGCGTAGGTGACAAGACTTGAGTCACTTACCGGCGAACCAAGATTAGCAAGGCGATCAGCCTTTGATTTGATTTCTTGAAAGTAATCATTAACTGATAAATTTCCTATCGCCATATTACGGATCTCATTGTCAAGTTGAATGACACGAGCCGACTTGTTGTCATGAAAGAGATCCTGAAGCTTTTTCCATACTTCATGGGCCTTGGTGCTATGATCAATTACCATATCAACTAGCTTGGGTGAGATAGTGGAATAGACCCACATGACTACAAGAGAGTCATTAGTCTCGTACAATGGATCAGGTGGGGCAGTACTTGTCGATGCAGGGGCATCAAGGTGATGATGGACATCATATGTTTTGCAAAATCGCCTAAAAAGATTACTCCAAGAATTATATTTGTGTTTATCTAGATCAAGGGGTGAGGGGATACACGCCTTGATGCTAGCGATTGAATAGGATTTATCAATCGGTTGTTTGGGTGGTAGTGTATATCCAGCCATAATGCTATCACTGAATCAAGCAAGGAATGCAAGCAAAAGCAGTAAAAATAAGGCGGCAGAAAAAAAATATTAGGGTTTGGGAAGGGTAGGATCTGGAGGCTGTGATACTATATTAGAACTTTCATTAATCAACGAAACATATATAGTACAAAGAGTCGTGTGTTACAATATACTCTAAATGGGCTTTAGCTAATAATAATAAACATAATAAACGGGCTCAATACATATCGGTTAATAGTTACTACTTGGTGGGCGGAGTTAGTAGGGTGACTAGCGGGTGTTAAGCCACTCCGAATTAACTCATTTCATTCATTAGTTATTTAGATTACAAGCCGCTTTTCTACTAGTTTTTTACATTCAAATCTTCTTATGTTATAGATATGTCTACAACATTTATAAGCGAATAAGTTAAACAATAAAAGAGAACACTATATATAGATTGATTTCTAAAAACTTTAAACCATATTGAATACATATTTCATGTTTAGGTGGCTTGAAGAGATCTAGGATATGAAGTAGTTCAAAATCTTTTACAATTTAATTATGGAGACATATTAGGAACCTTTAAAAGGTTTATGCATACTGTAAATAGGTCTAAGAAATCAATAGGTTTTTCATTTAATGGTTTATAAACGTTTTTAAAAGCTGGATGCTTATATGAAATTTTTTTTCGTATAATGTTACTTCGATAAAACTTAGAAAAGCAAGTCACTAAACTGTCCCTCTAATAAATTTCTCATTTATGTCGTGCAATCTTAACACGTTATTCCTCATATATTCACAATAATAAAAAAGCACAATAACTTATGGGATTTTTTTTTTCTTTTTAGTACAAGTATTTAGAGTTGAGGGTGCGGTCATGAGTTTCTCTCGTCACATCACCTCCACGTTATTAAAACACACTTTTATTATATTTTCATTGAATGTTTTCTCAACCTTTGTGACACATTCTCTCTTTACTTCTACATCTTTTATTTTTTATTATTTAAAAATACCCAAAAAATCACACATACTACTCACAACTACGTACCAATAATATACACTCTTTCGACAAAAAGGAAAAAAAATGTTTTTCATCAAAAGAGTGATATGGACTTTAGTTGGTTCCCGCATAGGAAAGAAGATTCCTCTCTCCTATTCCCGCTCCACACCTCACACACTTATAAGTTGTTTACAAATAAAAGCACTTTTTGAAATGATGTTTAGATTTACTTGCTCAGAAAAATTAAGCATTTATTGCATTTAACTTTTTTTTAGAAAACTAATTCCATCTCTAGCAAAAATAAGCATTTTAAAACAAGTTGCTCACAACCTGTTAATCACATTCCGCCTCGATACAAAATTTTAAAATAAACAGTTGACAAAAAGCTTTCAATTTGATTTAAAAAATAAATAATCCCGAACACTCTAGAGTAGAAAAAGTTGAGCTACTTAAACAAAACTTTGCTAACAACGAAATCAAAATTTAGCCCCACCAGAGCGGGATGATATGGCTAGGGGTATAAACAAGTCGAGCTTTTTGTCGCTTAACTCGACTCGATCTCGTTCGAGCCGAGCTTTATCGAGCAGATCTCGAGCGGAATTCAAACTTTAACTGAACAAATGAAAATGTCTATAAACATTGGGCTAAAAAAAGTTTGGGCTAATGAGTTACTTCTAACAAAGCCCATAATCACAACACCTAAAAACTAAATAGCAGCCCTAAATAGTAAATACTCATGTGTTTGCTCTTAAAATCAGCAGCAAATAACTGATGGAATGATAAAGGCCCGAGCAGGGGTCTAATTGTGCATGGGCTTTGTGAAACGCCTGATGAAAGGCTAGCCATGACTGAATGTGACAAGAATCAGATTCCTAGAGTACGTACTCCGTTTTCTTTGCAAACTAACTGCCATTTTTATGAAATTAAATTTCAATAGGAATGCATGAAGGCTACAAAGTGTTTCATTTTGTCTTGTGTTAGTCATTATACTTTTGTGCTTTTCAAAAAAAAAAAAAAAAAAAAAAAAAAAAAAAAAAAAAAAAAAAATCATTATTCTTTTGTGCATTGGAGTTAGTAAAAAATAGCTTCGTGTCCTGTTTGGGTCATTTTTTGACCCATTTTTTTTCAAAGCTTACCCCATAGACTTGTTAATTATAGAACCCAATTCAACCATTTTTTGACCCATTTTTTTTTTCAAAGCTTACCCCATAGACTTGTTAATTATAGAACCCAATTCAACCAGTTTCCAAATTTGCTTAATCCTAAACCCTAAACACACTGTAGTGTTTCTTTGGCAGCAAATTAGAAGATTGATATTCAGAAAATGAATCACTTGTATAAAAATCGTACATGCGAGCCAACAAGATGCCAAAAACGACTCTCATCATCATTATAACTGAAACCATGGGAATTAATAAGCAGTACCCTTCAGAAGACTCATTTACTGGTTCATGATTATGTGAATCCCACTCGAGTCATCTCAAACATGCATCTTGATTTTGCTTCATGTGTTTACTCTCATAATACTGAATAATATTGAAGCCAACAAGCAATGTGGTAAAAGCATGTGAAGTAATCCTGTGGCTAAGATGACACTAGCAGTAAAAGCCTCAGTGGTGAAAGTATTCACCAAAAACTGTGTGGACACGAAGAGATAACAATTATGTGGAAACTGTGCCCAACCCTTAGGATGGGTTAGAAATTTTCCACAAAGACGCATGTTCTTATTGACTAACGATTTTCCACGAAGAGATAACAATTAACATTGACTTGGAAAAGTAGAGGTCTGAAAATATTGGTATGCACATATGCTCCATTATTAATCTGGACTGTTTTTGAGTTTTAACAATCAAACTAACATTAATAATGTTTCTTACTTCCTCCACAAATCTTGGTGTTCATATGCACAATTTCACTTATGTGTTTATGATGCTCGTTTTGGTGTTACGTAACACGTCTGCTAATAATTTTAACAGATCATTAGAAGGAAAAGCTTTGCTCGTTTTGTTTCTAGCTAAGTTTTCAAAGCTTATCCGTTAGACTTGCCAATAAAAAAGCACAATTCAATCAATTTTAAGTTATTGAGTTGTGTTCAAGCTCTACTATATGTCCAAATTTGCTTAGTCTCACACTGTAGTGTTTCTTTAGGGGGCAGTTCTACAAATGGCCCGGTCGCTCAGAGGTGTGGGTTTTTCTAGACCCACTTTTGTTGGTTTCTTCAAATGGCCCGAGCGACTAGCGACCTTAACAAAAATGCGACATGTGGCACCACAAAAGGTAGTGCCTAATCATTATGTGTAAGGCACAAGTAGGGCTCCTTTTGAGTTACTTATCACTAGCGACTTTTAAAAGTTTCAGTAACTTCTAATAAAATTATTTTAATCTTTTTCTCTCTTCCCAACACTTCCCATCACCACCACCCTCTACCACCACACAACCATCACCACCACCCTCCACCACCACCACCAACCTCTACCACCACACAACCACAACCACCACCACCACACATAGCTAAACCATGAATTTGGACATATGAGAATACAGTACAAACATATTCAACAAGATCAAATAAGCATATCTGAACCATGAGTCATGAACAATTAGCACAAACACACCCTATTCGAAAAATGAAGAACATCATGAATCGAGTAACATGCAAACTGTTTTGTTGTAACAATTTATTAAGGGCGAGTGTTCTATTATACATTCTAAGCAAAACCCCTTTGGTTAATTAGATTCAAGCAATCATAATAAAAAATACTCAAATTCGAACCAAGAACCCTAAAATTTAAAAATCATTCAATCACATTTCTGGGTATGATTGTTTGTTAGAAACATGTTAAGCACATATGTATTAACAAAACCCACTAACCAATTTAATAATATGTGTGGTGGTAGAGGTTGGTGGTGGTGGTGGAGGGTGGTGGTGATGGTTGTGTGGTGGTAGAGGGTGGTGGTGATGGGAAGTGTTGGGAAGGGGAAAAAAGATTAAAATAATTTTATTAGATGTCGCTCAAACTTTTAAAAGTCGCTAGTGATAAGTAGCTCAAAAGAAGACCTACTTGTGCCTTACTGTTGGTCCCCTTTACTTGGTTATCAATAACTAAAAAACTAATGTAACCAAGATATATGACTTTTAACACAGATGTATAAATGATTAACACTAAAGCAACGTAAAGATAAGAAACAATATTTTTCAATGTTTAATTCTTTATTAGAAGTTAATCAAAAAAGAATCGTACCCAAGTGTTTGCGGAATAACACTTGAGATTGAAACGACAAGTATGGTGTTGACTCCTCTCTAAACTCAAATCAATGTTTGAGTGAAAACTGAGGTCACACTGAGCTATCTCAGGGACAATGTTGTTCTTTGGAGGAGTAAAAGTGGTTTGTGAATGCTTTGCATTAATTGCACAAACTTGTCAACTTTTACTCCTCACTTATGTTGCCTATTTTTACACAAGTATGAACAACTCTAATATAAAATGGACATAAGCATTCCTTAATAAAATCTTGATAGATTTTATTCTCTGGCAAGGGAAGCTTCTTTGGGTTAAGTCCAAACGGTGTTTTCTGATGACAGACTAGATTTAACCATTTGGAGAAATTTTGACCTTAAAGTGATAAAGTACTTTAGTGAACCAGTTTAAACTTTCCCGCCCAGTCCCGCCAAATCTTCAGTCTTCAAGTCATCAGTATTCAGTACCTTGATAGTTGTTGAGGAGTCTTGGGGTTCAGTGAGTTATTGGCATCCTCACTGAACCCATCACCTTCTTATTGGCTTAGATGCCACTCACTGAGTTCCGCCTCACTGAATGGAGAACCTTTCTACTTAGGCTCGGTCTAAGCATCCTGAAGATGACTCACTGAGTTACTGTTCACTTAGTGACTTGTTTACACTTAGGTGATTTTACGTTCAAATCCTTGTTAGAAGAAGATTTGGGAATTCAGTGACCCAACAATCTCACCCTATTTGAACATACAAATAGCATAAGTGTTTCTTGATTCAGTATGAGTTGGCAGGGGTCTTCATCTCTTACTGAATGTTGATGTAATTATAAGTAGGGCACATAACTTAAACAAAACATCAAAGTTTATTAATAGCTATTACAAGTCCTACAAATTACAAAAAAATAAAAGTGATAGTTGTTGCAGATTAGGTGTTCAGTTGATAGCCAAGTACATCAAGCTTAGTCTTCTTTGATCTCAGGAGGTGTCTCTCAGGGTGCTCTTCAATCATAGCTTTAAGGTCCTGGTAGAACCTTACATTTTCAGCACAGCTAACAGGAGAAGCCAACATCAGGTACATCAACATCGCCTTAATCCCTGCCCTGTCCATGTCTGACCATCTTTGGAATGTAGGGTTTCCATACTCATCAGTAAAGCATAGACCTCTTTCAGGGACTTCAAACACCACATTGTTCATGAAGACGATTCCTTCAGGAAGGGACCTATCACAATCCAATCCTGGGACCTTGATCTCAGGCTCTAGCTCAACTTGCTTCCTTTTCCTTTTGGAGACCTTTTGGTGGAGCAGTCTCTGTTGTTGAAGGAGGAAGAAGGGATGGAATGTTCAGAGGTTCAGGCATTGCTTTCAGTCTTTCATACCTTTCCTTCAGTGACTTGAGAAGGTTAGGTACCACAACATTGTTCTTCTTGGCAATGATGGGACGAAGCTCATCAAGCTCAGTGATGCCAAAGTCAGCAAACCTGAATGGTTTGTAGACATCCATCACTCTTTTATCTGGTCCCCTGAAGACAGTGACCACTGCAAGATTGGTGTTGTGATGAATTTGAATGTCAGTGATGATCTCAGGTTTCAGCCTTTCTTTCATCACCCAAGTATACCTTTCAATCCTGGTCTTTCTTATATGAGCGTCCTTCCAGAGCTTTGTTTCCCTTTCCCTTTTGAGAGCACTCATTTCTTCTTCCTGAGCCTTCTTAAAGGCTGCACCAGCTTGCTCAGTGGCTAGTGCCTCAGTATTCAGTCCAATCTTTTCAGCCTCCTCATGAACAATTTTAATAAGAGCAGGCTTGCTCATCCTCTCTTCTTCAGCCACCTTTTGTAGTATCTCAATTCTTTCCATGTGAGCTTGAATTTCAGCATTGGTGAGATGATGTACCACTCCATTGATTTCAAACGGGACTCTGATAGGTTCATCAGGGTCATATCTGACTATGGTTGAGGCAGGCTTGAGCACAATTTCAGGTTCAGAGTGGTAGCAATACTTTTTCCTCCATCCTGCCTGAGAGTTGAGGAGACTGGTTCCTCTTGTGGTGGAACTTCAGTGATTGGAACGGTTTCAGTGACATGCTCCCCCTCAGTGTGAGAGGGTTGTCCAGCTTCTTGTTCTTCAGAATCAGGGGCTTCAGTAACATTCTCCCCCTCAACATTTGCCTGAGCGTCAGTGATGGCAAGTGTTTGAGGTACTGATGAAGAAGTAGACGTACCCTTGAAGGCTTGAAAGATTTCCGTCATCATAGACTTGATTTCCATAGTATCCTGTTGAATGGTAGATACTTTGGAGTGAAGTACAGCCTGAGAGTTTTCAAGGGCTGTCATCCTGGATCCCATAGTCCATGCCAGAGAAGTGGACTTTTGGGATTGGGCTACCACTGATTCTTCCAATGTTGTAAAGGAAGATTTTAGAGACTCCACCGTTGAGCTGAGACCTTGAACATTTGATCCCTTTAGCAAGCCAAGTAACTCAGTGAGGGTCACGGAGTTAACCTGATAAGTCTCAGATGCCTGAAGAAGCTTCCTGGTTAGCTCAGGATCATCCTTAACCGATTCTTGAATGGACTGAACCCCTGTGTTCCGCTTGGTGAGAGATTCAAGTAAGTTGAGAGACCATCTGTGTCAGGGAGTAGGTGATTGAGGAATTCTATTCCCTGACATCATCATTAAAGTCTTCAACAACATCTTTGAGATTGTGATAATGAACTGCTTGCTCAGTGTGCATGTTAAACACTTCATCAGTGACCCCCTTATACAAGATATTGGTTATTTTCTTGATGAACTTGGTAAAAACTTTCTAAGTGAGAGGAGCTTGATCATCATCTGAGGAATCTGATGCGGAGTTAGTTTCAGCAGCCTCAGTGTCAGAGGGTTGAGGAGACTGAGGGACTGGTTCAGGGATTGTCTCCTCAACCACCATATCATCTCCAGCTTCAAAAATCTCCTCATTAGTGTGAAAGTCATCATCAGAGAACAGGGCTGCCTGAGCATCAGCCAGGGAGTGAATCTGCAACAAAAGGTTATCCGGCTCCTCTTCATAAGAAGACTTGCCTTCGTTTTGGCCAGGTCCTGACCCCTCTAATCTAGTAGATTGGGTTTTATCTACCTAGTCCTTAGAGCCAGTTCCCAAGTTGTGGGCACTTCCGGGAGTGGTTATGGGTTCCATATCAGCGGGTGGCCTTTGTCCCTCAGAATCTTTGTCCCCCGTAACCCCTTCAGACACTGATGGGTGTTTGTTTCCCTCTGAGTCTTTGGGATGAGTTTTTGTGCCCTCAGACAAAAGCTTTGGTTTGCGAATGTCCTCATCAGGCACATGAGTGGTGATGCCCCCCTTTCCAACAGGCTTGTTCTGGCCTGTCGAAGGTTTAGGGACGAGAACTCCCTGTTGCTTGGGTTGTGATTTACCCGAGCCTTTGGCAGGATGTGAGTGTTTATTGTCCCCCTTCTCAGTGGAGTAGCGCTGCCCCACCGAGGATATAGGACCCCTAGCTCCTTGACACCCTGGTTGTGATTTCCTAGAGCCTTTAGCAGGATGTGGAGGTCGGGTTGGTTCCAACTCCACTAACTTGTTTATGTCAGCAGAGCCTTTGGGAACGGGTGTGCCCGAGGACACTGAGTGTGATGTCTCAGTGCCCTCCGTTGGCCTTTGTTTTGGGGCCAAAGATTGGCTTATGATCCTGAGGGTGTTAGCAGTCAGGGTCTGTTGTTGTTGCCCCCTTTTGTCAGGCTTAGGGGCAGAGGTCTCAGTGGCGAGTGACTTGCGTTGAGCCACCTTCCTGGACCCCTGTCCCTTCTTCCTCTTCACCTTCTTGGTGGTAGAGGGAACATGTGAGATTTTGTTGTCACCATGGATAGCAGCGAGCATATATGTTGTCAGGGTGACAGGTGTAACCTCAATAGGGTCACGAGAGTAATTAGCCTTGTCTAAATAATAGGGCTCAAAGCCTACTTCATCAAGCTTAGCATACTTGGACCCCTAGCAAGTCTTGCAGGGCGTAGGAAATGAATCTAGGGCATGACATAAGTTTTTGCCTAGACTTCCCACCCAACTTTGCTATGAGGTCCCTGAAGATTATTTCTCCAAGGTCAATCTTTTTACCCTCTATGAGATAATACACTATCATTGCTTGAGTAGTGTTCAATTGCTCAGTGGAGGATTTATTTCCCCAGAGGACCTGAATGACAAAAGTCATCAGAATCCTCCAGGGGGCTGGAAACCAGGTTTTGATGATTGGGGCTTTGGACAGGAGGGCCCCTGGTGTCACCTCAGGGTGATTATTATCATAGGGCCCAAGTTCCAGTAAAACTTCCTTCACATCTTTTTTAGTGGGTTGGGCAGTGAAGGTCTCAGTATAGTCAAGGCCAGTGGCTTTGACAAAGGTTTTGTAGTCAAGAGTTAGGAACTTAGTTCCATTCTTTACTGAGAACCTTATTTTGGCCTCCTTTGGTGCATCAGGGTTTTCAACCACCGCTGTGCACCAAAATTCCCTCAAGTAGTCATGATAGATGACAGAGGGGGTTTTTGTGAATGTGGTGGTAAGGAAACAATTTTGTAGAAACTTAACCACATCCCTGTATTCAGGGAACCCTTGAGGGTAGGCAAAGTTTCCCACTACATTGTTCTTGGTCAGGTCTACGCTTTCCATTTGGAAATCCACATTGGGTGCGTATTTGATGAATTTAGAAGAAGCCATTTGTGTAGGGGAACGTCTGGTTTTGAGAAAAATTGGTATCAAAGAAGAAACACACTCAGTTTAATCAAAACAGATTTTTGAAAACAATTTTGCAAGAGTTTTGATAAGTTTTAAAAGCGTGTGTGTATTTTCTTTGTGGGGGGTATTTATAGGGAATGGATTAGGGTAGTGATGTTGCGGATATCAAAAGGTTTAGTTATTAAACCAAAACGGTATAATAATGTGTGTTTGATATCCGCATTAAATTATCACGATTCCCATTGCCCTATTTTCTCGCAACATGATTATATGAACAGTTGCGTGTCTCTGCAAGAAGCACTTTTGCAGAGTGATGTCATCACACAAATATTTATGTGAGAGAGAGCATTTAATGCTCAGTGGTATTGGTGAGAAAGATGTGGGGGCCCAAGATGTGGATGCCAGTTGTATAAGCGACATATATTCCTATATTTAATAGGAATCAGTTACCTACCTGGGACATTTACTAACTAAGTACTTAGAGCATTTATTTAGGGTATTCAATGGTTTTAGATATCTTGAGCCTCCTGTATGATTTATCATTCAGGAATGGGTTTGTTCAGGAAGGGTGTGATCAGGGACATAGAGAATTTACATCAGGTTGGAGCACTTTTGATCAGTTACCTGATTTTATGTCCAACATGCCCAATTCAGCTTTCAATCTTGTGAAAGTGGGTTCATCCAACGGTTTGGTGAAGATATCAGCTAACTGATACTCAGTGGGGATGAAATGTAATTCAATTTCTTCATTCATGATGTGGTCCCTGATGAAGTGGTATCTGATGTCAATGTGTTTGGTTCTTTGATGAAGTACTGGATTATTTGAGATGGCTATGGCACTTGTATTATCACAAAAGATAGGTACCATCTTATACTGAATACCATAGTCACTCAGTTGGCTCTTCATCCATAGTACATTTGCACAACATCCTGCAGCAGCCATATATTCAGCTTCAGCTGAGGACATGGCCACTGACTGTTGTTTCTTTGTACTCCAACACACAAGTTTACCACCAAGAAATTGACAGGATCCTGGGATACTTTTTCTGTCCATATTGCATCCTGCATAGTCAGAGTCAGTGTACCCTTTGAGATCAAATCTTGGGCATTCTGGGTACTACAAACCAAGGTTTGATGTACCCTTCAGGTACCTGAAGATTCTCTTGACAGCAGTGAGATGAGACTCTTTTGGATCAGCCTGATATCTGGCACACAGACAGACTGAGAATTGGATATCAGGCCTAGATGCAAGTAAGTACATCAGCGAGCCTATCATTCCCCTGTATTGGGTTTGGTTCACTGATTTTCCAGTGAGGTCAGGGCCAAGGTTGTTTGGAGGAACCATAGGAGTCTTCACTGAAGAGCAATCAGTGAGCTCATACTTCTTCAGTAGGTTCCTTAGGTATTTTTCTTGGCAAATGGATATTCCTTTTTCAGTTTGTTTGATTTGGAGTCCAAGAAAGTATGTGAGTTCACCCATCATACTCATTTCAAACTTTGTGGTCATCAGTTTCTCAAACTGTTTGCAAAGTTTGTAGCTTGTGGAGCCAAAGATTATGTCATCAACATACACTTGGACAAGAATGACATCACTTTTTGTTCTGTAGATGAACAGAGTGTTGTCAATCTTTCCTCAAACAAACTTGTTTTGGATCAAGAAGGCTGAAAAAGTTTCATACCATGCCCTGGGAGCTTGTTTCAGTCAATAAAGGGCCTTGTTAAGCTTGTAGACATGGTTGGGGTATTCACTACTTTCAAAACCAGGAGGTTGTTGCACATAGACATCTTCTTTGATGTTACCATTTAGGAATGCACTTTTGACATCCATTTGGTAAACTTTAAAGTTCATGTAGGTTGCATAGGCTAGAAAGATCCTGATAGCTTCCATTCTAGCAACAGGTGCAAAGGTTTCCTCATAGTCTATAATTGCAAAGGTTTCTAAGTCACTGTGCCATTCTCATCGGTCTTGTTTTTAAACATTTCATACCTATGATTAAAACACTGATTGGCCTGAGACAGTTAGATAATATTGACCAAGGAAATTGGTCAACAAAGTCAAACAGTCTAAGGTCAATGCTCCGTGGATAGTATAGTTTTTCCCGGGTCGTTATGTGTCGACGAGATTGAAATTGTGTTGTGAAATGTTTGTGGGAATGAGTGGCACTGAGGACAGTAACCAATAAAGATTTGGATTTGAATTACACTACTGATTACTTGGATAACAGTTAATAACAAACACAGGAAACAGATATGTATATACGTAAGCAAATTACAAATCAGAAATGTTTACAGATAGAGAAAAAGGTGAGTTTTAAACAATTAACAACTACAGGGGTGAAATTGAAACTTTTATAAACTTAATATAAAAAGAAAATTAAATTAAAAAGAAAAATATTTTTTTGATTATTTTACTATTTAATATTAAGTATTTAAATTAAAACTATTTAATATTAAAACTAATTAACTTAAAAAGCTTTATAATACAAATTTTAACTAGAAAATTGCAAAATTAATTTTTAAAATTCTAAAATGACTTAAAATAAATTTAGAAACTAAAAATATATATTTTTGTCTTTTTGTGGACTTTTTTTATTAATTAATTACTAATTATATTAATTAAACTAATTAAACTGATTTAAATTACTAAAAATAGCAAAATGACTTAGAAAATTCTGAGAAAATTTATAAAACTAATTAACCATCTCAGGAATCCTAGAAAATTATAAAAAGTTTAAAAAAACTATTTTTAGACTATTTTACTAATTATTTACTTATTTA
This sequence comes from Artemisia argyi, assembly GCA_030686995.1. Lineage (NCBI taxonomy): Eukaryota > Viridiplantae > Streptophyta > Magnoliopsida > Asterales > Asteraceae > Artemisia > Artemisia argyi. Next base: position 208,541,793 of record CM060684.1, on the reverse strand, counting down.
TTAATTAATATCTAATTTAAATAAATTAATTAAGAAAAATAAAAAATGAACAGTAGTAATTAACAAAATATTTTTTTAAATTACTTTATGATTTAAAAGTCCTAGGAAAAATATAAAAAGGTACTGTTGTTAAATAAAAATTAATAAAACTATTTAATTAACTAGTATTACTTAATTATTAATTAAACTATTATTAATTATATTAATTACTGAATTAAAAGAGAAAAATCTAGAAAATTACTGAGAATACTTTAATATAAAAGAAATTTAAAAAAAATATAAAAATGATAAAGTGCTTAATAATAAGCTGAAAAGAAAAATTAAATAGATAAATCCTATTAAATAGAAGCTATCACTAATTTTAAAGTTGGTTTTTCTTGAATTTTCTTTTTGACAACTACTTATATCCTGAAAACAAATAACTTTTGTGAAAACACTTTTGTTGTAGCTTATTAATAGTGTATGTTTAAAGCTTATTAGGACTTGTGGTTTATGAAAAAGCTGTATTTAAGCTACCAAATGATCACATAAGTTAAAACAGATGGATACAAACTTGAAATAAGCCAAATGGCACAGATAAGCACACGGGTCCACAAGCTAGGGTGGGGCCCACTAATGAACTAGCTATGTTCTATTGAAGTTGGTGGATTTATACTGATGACTCAGTATGTGGTGGTGAAATAAGCCAATTTTAAGGCCAAAATAAGCTATCCTAGAGACTACTGAGATCCAATTTTAATCTTGATTTAGAAAGATAAGCTGTAAAGCTTTTCAAAAAACTAAAAAACAAGGCTTAAGGTTTCCATTTGCACCCTGGAGGGGGGTTTGAAATTTTGACCAAGCTCACAAGATGCCTTGGTGCAAAAAGGTATCTTGCCCTGCAGGCTTAAATAAGCTGTTGCACAAGCTAAAATAAAAATCACAAAAATAAGCTGATGGTAGGTTTTCAAAGATAAGTTGATAAACTAGGACTTGTGAAAAGCTCAGGGTCCAAATCCAATCACAAAATTTAAAACAATTCTTCCAATTTTTGGTTTTTCTGACAACTATGAAGTTTTGACTTTTTGATGTTAGTTGACTTTCGTGAACTTGGATCTAGATTTTATGACTGATTGTGGTTGTATAAGCTATATTAAGACTAAAATAAGCTACACCACTCACTTGTGAGTGGAAATGGGGCATAAGCCACTCTAAATCCAACACAGAGGGTCAATTAGGCCAATGTCTATGTGATTTTGACTTTAAGCTTACAACCACCTAAAAACCTTGGTGTTATTGACTGATTATGTGATAAGAGAGGTGTAGAAACAAATTTCAACCACTAAGTCTCACAGATAAACAACAGAACATGTTATGCTAAACAGCCAATTAAAATTTGATTTTTAGAATTTAAATGAAACTAAAACCACATGCTAAGCTATGAACTACACATTATCTAATAAGCTATAATGAAGCAGAAAAAGCAAAGATAAGTCACAAACAAGCATAAATATTAAGAAACTCAGATTTAAATGAAATTTTAGCTTACAAATGCCTTCCAAGCTTAGATACTGAGAACCAAGAACCACAGACCCTTCCTATAGAACCTCCACAGGTTCACTAACCCAGGGCCATCCAGAACTCACCCTACTCCAGCTTCTTGATCAACATTATAGTGATTTTTGATTTTTTCTTTATTTTTTCTTATTTTTTTGTGTTTTTGATTTTTTTGAACCTACACTGCTTTTAATGTTTCTAAAAGCCTTGATAGCTTTCTGGGAGCTTACATGAACTTATGCATCCATATCATTAACTAGAAACAACAACTAAGCCTTTTGAGATTTTTGAAATAAAAATGAAAATTGCATATACAGAAATTGGTAATGAACTTGAAATTAGGCTTGAATAAAGTTTTATTATAACATAAATAAACTAGTACAATGCTTAAAAGCTTGAGATTTAACTGAAATGATAAGCTACAATTTAAACGACATACATAAACTAAAATTATAGTACTTCTTCTTCTTCAATGCCTCTTTCCCTTTTATAGCTGAGGATTAGGGTTTCTTGGAGTACTCTGAGAATTTCCCACTTTAATTCTCAGCCCTTGGATGGCCTAAATTCAATCTGAGCCGTTTGTGGTTTTTGGCGCCAAAACAGAAACAGAGCAAATTGCTCTATTTGCGTGTATAGGGGGTGCAACATTAATTGTAGTTGTCCTTGTTAGGTGGGTAGTGGTTTGGGCGGTTTGATGGGATGGTGATGGTGGGAGTGGTGATATGATGGTGCAAGTTGGTGGGGGAGAGGGAAGGGGTGATGGTTTGACTTTGTTTGACCCTGGGGGATTATTTAAAATGGTTTTAGGGTAAATTGGGCTTGGGATTGGGCTTTGGGTGTTTGCGGATCAGGGTGTTGGATTGGGATGGGTGTTGGGTTCCTGACATCATTTCTGTCAAATTGTTCCAATTCATCTCTCATGGCCTGAACCCAACTTTCATAAATCAGGGCTTCATTGATATTTTTAGGCTCTATTTCAGATATATAGTCAGCATAAAGACATATATTGGCTGAGGCTGCCTTGAGTTTTGCAGCCATGCTTCTTATGAGCATGCCTTCAATGGGTTCACCAATGATGTTCACAAGCTCAATAACTTTGGATCTAGTCCAGCTATCCTGAGGTTTAGGATAGGAATTTGAGCTTGTAGGAGCCTGATTGGGTTCAGAATCAGGAACATGAGGTGACTCATCAATATGTACTCCAGTGACATTTGTGGGAACAACTTGCTCTGAGGGTTCCTGAACAATTTGTTCAGTGGTTGCAGTCTCATTGGAGACCTGCTGAGTTTTAATGAACTCACTGATGGTTGGTTAGGGTAGGTTGTGAGGTATGATGTAGTAGGAGACATTAGCATCAGCTTGGTGTTGGGTTGAGGGGTTGTTCTCAGGATGATATTCATCAGGGGGATATCTTGATGAGTCATCAATACCAATTTCTTCAATTGAGGAATTTGAGAACCTGATGGATTTAGTGCTCTCATCAACAGTTATGTGATAAGTTTCCTCAGTTTGCTGTCTCATTGTGTTGAACACCCTGAAGGCTTTGGAAACCAGAGAATATCCCAGGAAGTATCCATCATCAGCTTTGGCATCAAATTTACCTAAGTGATCCTTGTGATTATGAATAAACACAGGACACCCAAATACATGAAAGTAGCTAATGTCAGGGGTCCTTCCTTTGAATATCTCATAAGGAGTCTTATTGTGCCTTTTCACAATGATTGACCTATTTTGAGTGTAGCAAGCTGTTTTGACTGCCTCAGTCCAGAAATGTTTTGAGAGGACTGATCCATTTAACATTGTCCTTGCTGCCTCAATGAGTGTTCTATTTCTCCTTTCAGCTACTCCATTTTGTTCAGGAGTATAGGGAGAAGTGAAATTTTGAGAAATTCCTTTCTCATCACAAAAACACTCAAGGTCTTGGTTTTTGAATTCAGTGCCATTGTCAGTTCTAATTTGTTTAACTTTGACATCATTTTGATTTTCAATGTTCCTGACAAATGACATGATGGTTTCAGCTGCCTGACTCTTTTTGGTCAAGAAGTAAACCCAAGTATATCTTGAGTATTCATCCACTATGACCAAAGTATACTTCTCATGGTGAATGGACATTGGACTGACAGGTCCAAAAAGGTCCATATGGAGAAGATGTAGGCAACTTTTGATAGAAAAGGTTTGTTTCGTTTTGAATGATGTCCTATGGTGTTTTCCCTTTTCACAAACAGAACAAGGCTTGTCTTTGGTATACACTAGGGATGGAAGGCCCAGAACTTTGTTATGTTTGGCAAGGTTGTTGATGCTCTTGAAATTGAGATGAGAGAGTCTCTTATGCCAGAGCCAGTTGATTGTCTCACTTACCTTTAAGAATAGACAAGTCCTATTTTGAGTCAGGGATGACATGTCTAGGACATAGACATCATCCCTCCTGGGGGCAATCAACACTACTTCCTTGTTGGCATTAAAGATGGTCCCTCTCTTGTCATCAAACTGAACTATGTATTTTGCATCACATAGTTGGGAGACACTTATCAGATTGTACTTGAGACCATTAACATAAGCTATTCTTGTAAAAACTATACCATTGCTGTTTACTGAACCATAACCTTTAGTAGGAGCTGATGAGTTATCACCAAATACTACTTTGGGTCCTGGTTCTTCCACATATTTGTGCAGATAACTTTTCACACCAGTCATACTCCTAGAGCATCCACTGTCGAGGTGCCAAGTAGGATCCCTGATGTGTTTCTGCACAAACAGTAAACTGGGTTAGTTTTTCTTGTTGACCCACCATCTAGTGGGCTTAGTCCTAAGGGACTTTTTGAATTTATCTAATGAATCATGTGGAAAACTAGAAGGGGGGGGGGGGTTGAATAGTTTTCCCCTCTTTTTAATTTTATAAAAACTTGGTTTCAAAATGCTGATTCAAATTTATTCAATTGTTTGTTTGAAAAATCTTCAATTGGAGTTTAGTGTGAAAACAACATATAATCAATAAGATCGGTTATATATGTATGCTTATGAATTAGTTTTGGAAACTTAGTTTTATGAATGTAACTTTGGTCGATCTTTATGTGAATACGTTTTCCTTTTGAAATCTTAAAACGTTTTGTATCAAATTATCGATTAAGTTAAACTTGATATGAGAAGTGTTAATAATATATAAGTCCATTAGACAATATCATACAATGTTATATCCTATCACAATATTAACTTGTAACTACACCACAATCAATCATCATGACAATATAAGCAACAATCAACACATATTTGCAAGCATAGATATAACGCGATAAATGCAAGAATGAAAGTAAAAAGATAGGAGAAAGAGGATGCAAACCGGACACGATGATTTATAGTGGTTCGGCTACAAGGACACCTTCCTTGCCCTACTCCACTCCCCGAGTCACCTACTAGAGAGTTTTCTTCACTACTCAACAAGCTCCCTTTTGGCGGAGAAAACCTTACACAACTTTTGCTTACACCATTTAACGACACTAAGCTAAATGTCGAGTTCTAATAGTAGCTAGAACCAATCTCACACCACAACACACCTTCTTCACAACAGTTTCCACTGCTAGACCAGCAGTTGCCACTGCCAGAAATAATAACAGAGTTTACCCTAAGCCCCCTGTTACTACTTTTGTTAAATCTACTCAAACAGGGAAAAAGACTTATTTTGAAAAGAAAGTTAACCATAATCAGAAGTAGGCACCTAAAATTTCTAAGCCAGCAGTTTCCACTGCTAAGGCAGCAGTTACCACTGCAAGGCCAAAGGTTACCACTGATAGGTCTGTTAACAAGAAAAGGGTAAATGTGGGAAATGCTGTTAAGGCCTCAGCTCGTTGGGAATGGAAACCAAAAGGAACCATCACCTCAAACAATCCCAATGGTGTATCAATGACCTTTGATAGATATAATTATATTGATACATGTCACACCCCCAATTTACCTGACTTGCAGCGGAATGGAATACCTGGGGGTGTCTGTCATAGCACCACAGTTACAGTTACATTGAACGACCTAAAGTGTCGTTTGGAAAATACTGCATTTGATCATTAAAATAATCCAGAGTTTACAAAATGAGGTCCCCAAAATGTGTTGCAAGTTTATGAAAACAAGTCATACTAGATCAAACGTTTACATAAGTGCATGAAATAATGATGAGACGCGTCGACTCCGCGACTCCATGAAGGTCCAAATGCAAGTCACATGAGCTACCTTAATAACCTGAAATACATTGCTAAAACGTCAACACGAATGTTGGTGAATTCCATAGGTTTGTAAAATGTAATGATGTACGGCCACCCCAAGTAAAAGTGCAAGATAAAAATCTCATGAAAGTTGTACAATTGACCTTAAGCTCATGACACCGAAGCTATGACTGATGAAATTCTATGCCCCTCCTGAATGTTCTGCCGAAACACTCAAATGTAAAAGACATGACATGCATCCGCTTACTGTTGGTAATCACTACCACGGATGGAGGCGTCACCCTCGATAGATCTATCCACTCACTCTCGCTTACCGGTAAATTAACGGTTCATGATGTTACAGGGGACTTATCACATGGCAAGGTAACTTAAGCAATGTACATATGTTTGAATACTTGGGCTCGTACTAAAATGATTGATGCAATGTATTCCCCCCGTGGGATTTGAAAACAATCAAAAATGTTGAATTGAAAACGGGGCTATGAAAACTCACCTTAACTGATGAAACTGTGATGAAGTGAAATGAACAACAATGAACAATAAGCTGCCGCAACCCAATATGATGGTACCATGAACATGTAATGAGCTGAAAAACAAGGCGCGCACACTAGCCACAACCTAATATGAATGATGAACGATCTACTTTAGATCATGAAATGATGTTATGAATGTCCATGCACATGTTTCCTATACCACTCTACTCTTTGAAAAACACTTGTTGTTATCAAAAGTATATATTCCAAGACTTAGGAAAATATGGCTATTAGAAAAATAAACTAGTTGTAATATATATACTTATATATATATCGTATGTACCAATGTTTGTGTTGAAATCCTCGGTTTGAAATCCTTGAAATAACGCCTTGTGGTGATGAAAATATACTTGTGTTCACTAATACGTCATTAGTTACAAATTTAGGTACTTGGTTAATATTTCTAGAAAATCTAGAATTTAGTACGTAGAGTTATTATTATTTCTAAAAGCTGCCAATTATAGAGGATTTTTGCCGATATGGAAACGTGAATATCTTTGTCGTTATAAGCCCGTTCTACTTGTTCTTTATATCCACGGTTACGTCTTAACATGTAGTAATATATTTTGGAAAGCTTGACCCCTCCGGGTTACGTCTAAACTCTCTTTTTGACCGACGAAAAACGTCCAACAGCATGTATTTTTCCGGAAAATACTTTTCGTCAATAAATTCGCAAAAATCATAACTTCTTCGTTATAAACTCTTTTTAATCCGTTCTTTCGCCTACGGATTCGTTTTTGAAAGTATTTTCTAAAAATTTTGCCAAAGTTTCATTTGTGTTTACTGATTTTCCAGATTTTACCAAAATGGGACAGCATGTTTATAAACTTGTTACAAATCCATTTCCAAGGTTCAAAACTAGTTTCTACTTCAACCAAATCTCTTGCAAACTTCACAAAACTATACTAATCTTACCATACACCTTCTTAGGGTGCCATGGGTTCCTAATGACTAGTGATCAAGTTAATTTAACAAAGGAACACCTAAATCACAATCTAGGGTTTGTATGTTCAAAAAGTCTTCAAAAATAAAGTGGTATAACTAGTTTGTGCATGAAATTAAGCATGAATACCATAAGATACATATGTTAATTTGATGAAATCATGAAAATAAATTTGAATACTTACTTTGAAATAATAGGTGATTAAAGGATGAGAAATCTTGGATTACTTGTGTTTTTGTTGGATGATTATTGATTAGAACCACAAAAGGAACAACTTTGATGCTTTAACTTTTCAAAAATGGTCACTTGATCTTGGATTTGGTGTTTGGTCGTGGTTTTGATGGTGAAGAAGATGAGATGACACTTTTTGATTATCAAAAATTATGTATGTATTGTTTAGGAAGTTTATGTAATTATCTTGTATAGATTATATTGTATAAAATGTATACATTAATGCATGAGGTTAGGAATTGTAAGTATTTGCCTAGTGAGGACTTTAGGGGGCCGGTTTTCAAAGAGCAAGGGGGGGGGGGGGTAGGGGTACTTGTGATATAATTAGAAATCTAGTGAAGTTTAGATGTTAGTTTGTGTTATTTGTTAAAATCGGGTACCGGGTTTAATAGAAATAAATGTTCACGAAGTTAACCGGGACAAAATAAAGTCATAATAATGATAAAAATATGTTGAAAATATGTTGGGTACAATTACTGAGTGATCGGGTGATTATTGTTTAGTTTTCACGAAAACCGTCGTTATATTCATAAGCTTACGTTATAGATAAAATAAATTTCCAAAATACTGGGTAAATGAATGTTATAACTTTTATGATGATAAAATGGATATAAAAATATGTCGGGACCATTGTGGGAATATTTAGATATATTCGTCGCGTATAAACCGTATGTTAACGTTTATTTATAAATAATTATAAGGAAAACGTTAAATGTATCAAATATATATAAATTTGAAAATCCTAAGAGTGGTATAACATGTAAATGACCTACTGATGATATGCAGACTGTCTCTAGTCCGTATGCAGTGTCCTTACTGATAATGCATGAATTCGCACCTGAACCAATACGGTTACGCGAATTTGAATACCCGTAAACTAAATTTACGATGAAATGAATAATGCACGTGAATGATGAAATCTTTTCCGGCAATGAATAGTGTTCTGTGAATAGTAAAATTTCTGAATGCTTCTCGGAATGTCAAACTGACACCAAAAATGATGAATAGTAAACTGATGAATAGTGTTTTGATGAATAGTGTTTGATGAATAGTGTTTTTCCAAAGTTCGGGAAATGACCTGAAATGGTGAGTTGTGACAGTCTTCCCCTCTAAAAGGAACTTCGTCCCGAAGTTCAGTTTATGTTGGTATCTGAGAATGTATTGGTGAAAAGGTGATGATATTCGAGAATTCCAGCGAATTCTAACGATAGGAATTCGACTCTGATTCAACTGTTTGACCACACGGTCCATGGTTTCTGTTGGTTCTCTTACAAGGTCTGAGATTGTCATTTGGGTTTGGTCCCTTCCAATGGAATCATGAGTGACTCATCTGAAAGTCATTTTTGGGGATCTAAAAATGTGAAATATGTTCGTGTAATCCTGTTGTTCTCTGACAATGTTCAAGTCTGACGGCCACTATGCCTTCTCTGTCAAAATATAAATGGTCCAGTGTATAATGGTGTAACTTTCCAAGTTTTCTGAACAATAACATGCTTTTCCTAGGCAGAACTTTCTGCTAACTCTGCAGAACTTGAAGTTTTAATGGTTTACGACTTATTGAACTTGTAACTGATTCTTGACTTGTAGAAAATTTCTGGTCATCTCATGAATGCCTACTGAACTAGTGAGTTGAGCTTTTTCTGAATTTGGCCCATCAATCGATGGTCTGCGCTTCTTAATGTTTTAAATGTGGTACTGGTAATATATACTGCTGAATTCTGCCAGAACTCAAGTTTGTATGCTAGTTGGTCGATTCTAAAATGAATCTTAAATGGTCCAATATGCTAAAGGTTCAACCTTTCTTGTTATCCAATTTGTATCATGCCAATCCAAGGCAATGCTTTTAACTTAGTTTGTTCTCCCACTTGAATCTGGATGGTTTGTTATTCAGGATACCCAATCCAAATGATATGTGTTATGTACCAATCTAACTTCTGCCAGTTTCTCGCTGTTGGTGTGATAACTATTGTTGTAGATGAATTTGATTTATGTTAAGTGATTAGTCCAACCAATTATAGGGTCAATCACTCATGCTCTGAGCATACTTTCCTATGTTTGAATTGTCCTCTCGCTTTGACCATCGGTCTGAGGGTGATAGGTGATGTTCACATCTAAATGGGTTTCTGAAGGAAATCCTGAAATGATTACTTGAAGTCCAAGGTGAATCGGTTTCCTTAACAGGAGTAACTGAAATGGGTACAATAAACCTTTGTGACTAATTCCATATCGTTCGGTCCTTCGAACTTGGCGTTATCTGAAAGGGATAGAATATAGGTAACAATTTGATTCCTTGTATTTTGTTCCAACGGATGATAAGACATATGTCCTTCTTTGTCTATTGGGTTTGGTCTCCACTACTGAAGTTCGTAATTAATTTTTGATGTCCTTCCTAATTCCTTCATCACATATACCAATATTCTTTACTGTCAAGTCACAAAATCCTAAATGCATAAGCGATGTTGTAAGGAAGTTGGTTTTGGAAATTTGTCTCGCGATTGTGAGTTTTAGTTGAAATCCTTTTCTGAATAAACGAACTTAGAAAAATGGAGCAAATGATTTACTAAGTAATATTTTTCCTGATGATTCAAAATTTCAGTAGTTATGAAGTAGAAAAATGTTTTCAAACATGTTGTGATTAAGACTGCTTACCAAAGTTTGATGTTTATGTATATTTCTCATTGTACAATAGTGTTGCTAAATATTGACCAAAAAGGATCGTACTTGTTCAAAATAGGAATTTCAGAAATCATCTTTCCACAAGGTAGGTGATTTATGTAAACACATCAACTTTATTTAAAAGTGAAAACACTAACAAGGATAAAATAGTAGAATAGGAAATGTTCGCTTAAATGCATAGATGTCTAACACTTAGTTCCTGAGGTTGGATAATGTCTATTGGTGGTTATCTGGCATAACTACAAGCATAGTTATTTAGACTAACTTAAGTCCTGAAATTGTTTATCGTTGTAATTGACAAGACGAAGGTATCACTTGATGTTGTGTCGATGAATGTCTATTCTGTTTTCCCATGTTGATGAGGAGATATGTTCTGGTTTGATCCCTTGCTTGGTATGAAGGTGAGGTTATCTGAAATTTCTAGTGACATAAGGCCTTAGAGGAAAATACATCGATATTCTTAATTCAAACAATTGTCCTTTGTGAAAACTTACTACAGGAAAGTTTATGTATGGATGAGGCCATGTTTAAATGAAATGCTCTACAGTCTCAATTAGAAGCTTGGTTTATTTCAATTGTGTTGTCCTGCGGACATTTATATTGAGTTCAATCATGTAGCTCAGTCTAGCTAGTACCCTTAAACGATAGAATTTGACAACTAGGTCAGAGATGGTGATTCAGATGGTCTCGCAGTATCTTAGGATTGTTGTTGAGTTATGAATTCTCTCACTATATACCTCTAGTTCTGTTTAGTAGTTCTGTAATCCTTTCGTTGCTTCTATTTTATATACGAATCCTGCATGTAATTGATATGGAAGGTCTCTCTTAGGGAAGTCAATGGGAAAATCCAACTTAATGGCTAAGTGAGTGACAGGTAGGGTAAGTATCCAGGGATAGTTCGGCAAAAGGGATGTTTATGAAAGAGTTCCTTTGTTTACAAAGCTTTTGAATGAAGATTGTTATTAACAATCCTTTGAAAAGGTAATTATTTCCTTCATGGCATAATCCTTCCTGAATTTTACATAGGTGATCAGGCTATGTATAATTGAGGACTAATGATGCGATGTTAGATTTTGTCAAAATATCATAACTTTTCTCAAAAGTTTTAGATGGTGTTCAACGCATTGTTATAAAAAAAATGGTGTCCTGATGTTTTCTTTCAAGTAACATGAAAATTGCTTCGCGTAATAATAGTAAATACTTGGTGTAATGACAGAAAATCAATTTATAGGATGGTAATAAAATAGCTTACTTCTGAAATTTTTCTGTAAAACAGTTTCCCCATATGATAGTAAAATAGCTTGAATGGTGTATTGGATACGTGGGTGAATCTTGTCGAATGGTAATAGTCTACTAATTCGTCAAAAATGAAATCAACCTAATTCCTGATGAGACAATGCTAAAATGTTGCGAAACGATTGAAGTCTGAGCAATTGGGATAGAAAATGGAGTAAGCGATGGTTATGATTATCACCTAGGTAACAAAGGATAGATACCACATTGGATAGGAAAGTGCTTAATACAACTAGGTTATGTTATCGTACCAACGGTAAGTACAAAAGGAAAAGTACAACCCTAAAGGCTCAAACTACGGTTTATATATTGAAACAAAGCTCCTGCTGCTGAAGTATTGTTGTTATCCTTGATGTTGCTAATATCCTGACTGTTCTCTTCATCAAATCATAAGTGACCATGAGGGTATATAGTTAATCAAAGCCATCATATTCACAACACATGAATATAATACATGAAAATTTTGGTCTACGTGAACCGGTATCACAAATAGCACAACCATTTCTTACATAGTAGAGTCACACTTGATATATTTGTTTGTACAACAATCAAAAGACAACAAGTTCTTTAGACTATGTCCCACACCTTCTGTGGCTAGGATAATAGTAAAAACTAGTGAGGATATAAGTCTGGTCTAGGGACTTCCTGGTGTCCCTCTGTGTGAAATCAGGTTTGTGGCATCATAAGGTCGAGATAGTCCTGAAGTGGTGTCTGAAGTTGTGCATCTATCAAATCTTAGATAATGTAGGTTCTGAACCATTCCTGAAGAATCTGCGGATGTTTCTGTTGAGTCCGTGATATTGGTATTTTCTGCTAGGTGTCATCTAGTTCATGGCAAGTGGGAATGGAAAAGGAAAATGACAATGATGGTACTAGTGTATGGAATACTACCCTCTTTCGCGCTACCTCGCGACATCCAAAAGGTAAAACTAAAGTACACACTGTGGGAAGGCCAATAGTGTAATAAGTAACTGATGGTGGTGATAGTACCTGAGTAGTAAGTGCCCTACTAGTGATGGAAAGAAAACACACTATCTTCCTTGCAATAAGCATCCTAATAAGTCCATTAAGATTAATTCTGAATACACTACCAAAAGGCATTCTATGTACGGGCTGAATGATAGGAAGACTCTGTTCCTATGGCAAATCAATAGTACTAATGGTGGTGTAAGTGCAACTGATGGTATAATGGTAGTGGAAGATGACAAGGCATCTTCAATGTCGGAATCCGATAAAAGGATGTCAGGGTGAGTATCTGAAGACATGTCACTTGTGAACCAGGTCAATAAAATGATATACATATACGGATATGAGTATAAATAACTCGCACAGGGTATGTATAAAACAACATGTATCATGGTTATGCACTTATGATGAAATGATGAGATGCTATGATGATGTGGTTATAGTCTAGGGTCCAAGATACATCCTAGTTCGCTATAACCTTAGCTCTGATACCAATCTGTCACACCCCCAATTTACCTGACTTGCAGCGGAATGGAATACCTGGGGGTGTCTGTCATAGCACCACAGTTACAGTTACAATGAACGACCTAAAGTGTCGTTTGGAAAATACTGCATTTGATCATTAAAATAATCCAGAGTTTACAAAATGAGGTCCCCAAAATGTGTTGCAAGTTTATGAAAACAAGTCATACTAGATCAAACGTTTACATAAGTGCATGAAATAATGATGAGACGCGTCGACTCCGCGACTCCATGAAGGTCCAAATGCAAGTCACATGAGCTACCTTAATAACCTGAAATACATTGCTAAAACGTCAACACGAATGTTGGTGAATTCCATAGGTTTGTAAAATGTAATGATGTACGGCCACCCCAAGTAAAAGTGCAAGATAAAAATCTCATGAAAGTTGTACAATTGACCTTAAGCTCATGACACCGAAGCTATGACTGATGAAATTCTATGCCCCTCCTGAATGTTCTGCCGAAACACTCAAATGTAAAAGACATGACATGCATCCGCTTACTGTTGGTAATCACTACCACGGATGGAGGCGTCACCCTCGATAGATCTATCCACTCACTCTCGCTTACCGGTAAATTAACGGTTCATGATGTTACAGGGGACTTATCACATGGCAAGGTAACTTAAGCAATGTACATATGTTTGAATACTTGGGCTCGTACTAAAATGATTGATGCAATGTATTCCCCCGGTGGGATTTGAAAACAATCAAAAATGTTGAATTGAAAACGGGGCTATGAAAACTCACCTTAACTGATGAAACTGTGATGAAGTGAAATGAACAACAATGAACAATAAGCTGCCGCAACCCAATATGATGGTACCATGAACATGTAATGAGCTGAAAAACAAGGCGCGCACACTAGCCGCAACCTAATATGAATGATGAACGATCTACTTTAGATCATGAAATGATGTTATGAATGTCCATGCACATGTTTCCTATACCACTCTACTCTTTGAAAAACACTTGTTGTTATCAAAAGTATATATTCCAAGACTTAGGAAAATATGGCTATTAGAAAAATAAACTAGTTGTAATATATATACTTATATATATATCGTATGTACCAATGTTTGTGTTGAAATCCTCGGTTTGAAATCCTTGAAATAACGCCTTGTGGTGATGAAAATATACTTGTGTTCACTAATACGTCATTAGTTACAAATTTAGGTACTTGGTTAATATTTCTAGAAAATCTAGAATTTAGTACGTAGAGTTATTATTATTTCTAAAAGCTGCCAATTATAGAGGATTTTTGCCGATATGGAAACGTGAATATCTTTGTCGTTATAAGCCCGTTCTACTTGTTCTTTATATCCACGGTTACGTCTTAACATGTAGTAATATATTTTGGAAAGCTTGACCCCTCCGGGTTACGTCTAAACTCTCTTTTTGACCGACGAAAAACGTCCAACAGCATGTATTTTTCCGGAAAATACTTTTCGTCAATAAATTTGCAAAAATCATAACTTCTTCGTTATAAACTCTTTTTAATCCGTTCTTTCGCCTACGGATTCGTTTTTGAAAGTATTTTCTAAAAATTTTGCCAAAGTTTCATTTGTGTTTACTGATTTTCCAGATTTTACCAAAATGGGACAGCATGTTTATAAACTTGTTACAAATCCATTTCCAAGGTTCAAAACTAGTTTCTACTTCAACCAAATCTCTTGCAAACTTCACAAAACTATACTAATCTTACCATACACCTTCTTAGGGTGCCATGGGTTCCTAATGACTAGTGATCAAGTTAATTTAACAAAGGAACACCTAAATCACAATCTAGGGTTTGTATGTTCAAAAAGTCTTCAAAAATAAAGTGGTATAACTAGTTTGTGCATGAAATTAAGCATGAATACCATAAGATACATATGTTAATTTGATGAAATCATGAAAATAAATTTGAATACTTACTTTGAAATAATAGGTGATTAAAGGATGAGAAATCTTGGATTACTTGTGTTTTTGTTGGATGATTATTGATTAGAACCACAAAAGGAACAACTTTGATGCTTTAACTTTTCAAAAATGGTCACTTGATCTTGGATTTGGTGTTTGGTCGTGGTTTTGATGGTGAAGAAGATGAGATGACACTTTTTGATTATCAAAAATTATGTATGTATTGTTTAGGAAGTTTATGTAATTATCTTGTATAGGTTATATTGTATAAAATGTATACATTAATGCATGAGGTTAGGAATTGTAAGTATTTGCCTAGTGGGGACTTTAGGGGGCCGGTTTTCAAAGAGCAAGGGGGGGGGGGGGGGTAGGGGTACTTGTGATATAATTAGAAATCTAGTGAAGTTTAGATGTTAGTTTGTGTTATTTGTTAAAATCGGGTACCGGGTTTAATAGAAATAAATGTTCACGAAGTTAACCGGGACAAAATAAAGTCATAATAATGATAAAAATATGTTGAAAATATGTTGGGTACAATTACTGAGTGATCGGGTGATTATTGTTTAGTTTTCACGAAAACCGTCGTTATATTCATAAGCTTACGTTATAGATAAAATAAATTTCCAAAATACTGGGTAAATGAATGTTATAACTTTTATGATGATAAAATGGATATAAAAATATGTCGGGACCATTGTGGGAATATTTAGATATATTCGTAGCGTATAAACCGTGTGTTAACGTTTATTTATAAATAATTATAAGGAAAACGTTAAATGTATCAAATATATATAAATTTGAAAATCCTAAGAGTGGTATAACATGTAAATGACCTACTGATGATATGCAGACTGTCTCTAGTCCGTATGCAGTGTCCTTACTGATAATGCATGAATTCGCACCTGAACCAATACGGTTACGCGAATTTGAATACCCGTAAACTAAATTTACGATGAAATGAATAATGCACGTGAATGATGAAATCTTTTCCGGCAATGAATAGTGTTCTGTGAATAGTAAAATTTCTGAATGCTTCTCGGAATGTCAAACTGACACCAAAAATGATGAATAGTAAACTGATGAATAGTGTTTTGATGAATATTGTTTGATGAATAGTGTTTTTCCAAAGTTCGGGAAATGACCTGAAATGGTGAGTTGTGACAATACACGAGGCAGATCCAAGTCATTTGTGGCTTGGGTCCCCAAAAGGAACTAATTCCTTTATTTTGTATGCAGGGACATCCAAAGACTTCTAATGATCAAGGATACTCAGACAGTGGATGTTCCAGGCACATGACTGGCAATAAGTCTTATCTTTCAGACTTTCAACCTTATGATGGCAATTTGTCAGTTTTGGAGGAGGAATTGGTGGCAAAGTTTCTGGCAAAGGAACAATCAAGGCTGGAAACATTGACTTTGAAGATGTGCAGTATGTGAAAGAACTCAAATACAACCTCTTTAGTGTGTCACAGATGTGTGATAAACAGCATAGAGTTCTATTCACAGAAGATGAATGCTATATCTTATCTAAGGATTATAAGCTTCTAGAAGAATGTGACATTTTGCTTAAAATCCCTAGAAAAGGAAATCTGTATAGCATTGATATGTAGAATATAGTGGCTAATAATGATGTTACTTGCTTGCTTGCTAAAGCCACTTTGGATGAATCAATGCTTTGGCATAGAAGACTTGGTCATGTGAACTTTAAGACCATCAACAAGATTGTGAAAGATGGCCTTGTCAGAGGACTACCAGAGAAAAGATTTGAAAATGACCAAACTTGTGTTGCCTGTCTCAAAGGAAAGCAACACAGAGCTTCATGCAAAACCAAGGTATTCAATTCTATCAATCATCCACTTTTTATGCTGCATATAGACTTGTTTGGTCGTACCTCTGTGAGCAGCATCAACTTAAAGAAATATTGTCTTGTTGTAACTGATGACTTCAGTAGATTCACATGGGTTTTCTTTTTAAGTACCAAAGATGAAACCACAGGCATCCTTAAGATTTTCATCACTCAAGTTGAAAATCAGTTTGAAAAGAAAATCAAGATCATCAGGTGTGACAATGGGACAGAGTTCAAGAATAAAGTTATGGATGATTTCTGCAGAGATAAAGGTATTAAAAGAGAATTTAGTGTTGCAAGAACTCCACAACAAAATGGAGTTGCTGAAAGAAGAAATAGAACACTAATTGAGGCTGCTAGAACCATGTTAACTGATTCCAAGCTTCCAGTGACTTTTTGGGCTGAAGCAGTTAACACTGCTTGTTACATTCAAAATAGAGTTTTAGTTGTCAAAACAAAGAACAAGACACCTTTTGAGTTGTTTAGAGGAAGACCTCCTACTTTGGAGTTTATGAGGCCATTTGGGTGTCATGTTACTATTCTCAATACCATTGATCATCTGGGTAAATTTGAAGAAAAGTCAGATGAAGGCTTCTTTGTTGGATACTCTATGGTTAGCAAGGCTTTTAGAGTCTATAACTTAAGAACAAAGAAAATTGAAGAGAACTTGCATGTTCAATTTCTTAAGAATAAAGCAAACATGGCAGGTTCAGGTCCAGATTGGCTATTTGATCTTGAAACATTATCAAATACAATGAATTATGTTCCTATCACTTCAAGTACTGGTGACAAAGATCTTGAAGATACAGAAGAATTCATTGATGAAGATGAAGCTTGCAAAGATGTTGAAGATCAAATTGTTATGCCACTTTGGGACTTTGGTGATAATTCTGACAAACCAAGTGATGCAGATTCTGTGAATAAAGATATTCCTACTAGCAGTGGTAACTCAATTCCCACTGCTACACCAGAAGTTTCCACTGTAAGTCCAAATGTGGATAATACTTATCAGGAATCACCAAGTGATGATGTAGAGATCTCAAACATGCCTACAACATATGATATTCCTAGCACATCACAGTCTACCATTCACAAAGTGCATCCACTTGATAATGTTTTTGGTGAACTTCAATCAGGTGTGAAGACTAGAAGACAGACAAAGAAAGCTGACATTCATGGGTTCATAAGTGAAGTGTATGAGTCCAAGAAACATAGCCAGAAGAATGAGTGTTTGTTTTTCTGTTTTCTCTCACAAATGGAGCCTAAGAATGTATATATGGCTCTAGGAGAATCTAGCTGGGTTGAAGCTATGCAAGAAGAGTTGTTGCAATTTAAACTTCAAAAGGTTTGGGTTCTTTGTGACTTGCCTGATGGTATGAAGGTCATTGGTACTAAATGGGTTTTCAGAAATAAGAAAGATGAAAGAGGCATTGTAATCAGGAACAAAGCTAGATTGGTTGCTCAAGGATACACTCAAGAAGAGGGTATTGATTATGAAGAAGTGTTTGCTCCTGTTGCAAGACTTGAGGCTATTAAACTATTCTTAGCCTATGCATCATTTATGGGCTTTACAGTCTATCAAATGGATGTTAAGAGTGCCTTTCTGTATGGAACTATTGATGAGGAGGTATATGTCTCTCAACCTCCAGGCTTTGAAGATCCTGAACACCCAAATAAAGTTTACAAAGTGGTTAAGGCTCTTTATGGCTTACATCAGGCTCCAAGGAAGTGGTATGAAACCTTAGCTAATTATTTAATGAATAATGGGTTTCATAGAGGTAAAATTGATCAAACTTTGTTCATCAAGAAAGACAAAGGTGATATCCTACTTGTGCAAGTATATGTTGATGATATTATCTTTGGATCTACAAAACAAGAGATGTGCAGACAGTTTGAGAAGCTAATGAAAGATGAATTTCAAATGAGTTCTATGGGAGAACTTACATTCTTTTTGGGGCTACAAGTACAACAGAGTAAGGAAGGTATATTTATCAGTCAAGACAAGTATGTGGCTGAGATTATCAAGAAGTTCAAGTTCACTGATGCAAAATCTTCAAATACCCCTGCTGACAAGACCACTCACTTATTGTTGAAGAATGCAAGTGGTGCTAATGTTGATGTTCACACTTACAGATCTATGATTGGTTCCTTGATGTATCTTACCTCATCAAGGCCTGACATCATGTTTGCTGTTTGTGCTTGTGCAAGATTTCAAGTGACTCCAAAGACATCACATTTGACAGCAGTGGAAAAGATTTTTAGGTACTTGAAGACTTATCCTAATCTAGGATTATGGTATCCAAGAGACTCTCCAATGGAATTGATCACATACTCAGATAGTGACTATGCTGGTGCAAGTTTGGATAGAAGATCAACTACTGGAGGATGTCAATTTCTTGGATGTAGATTGGTGTCATGGCAGTGCAAGAAGCAAACTATGGTGGCTACTTCAACCACTGAAGCAGAATATGTTGCAGCTGCTAGTTGTTGTGCTCAGATCCTTTGGCTTCAGAATCAATTATTGGACTATGGGTACAATTTCATGAGCACCATTATCTATATAGACAATAGTAGTACCATTTGCATTATTAAAAATCCTGTGCAACACACAAAAACTAAACATATTGAAATTAGACATCACTTTATTAGAGATTGTTTTGAGAAAAAGCTTATTAATGTTGTCAAGATTCATACTGATGATAATTATGCTGATTTATTAACAAAAGGGCTTGATGTGGGTAGGTTTCAATACTTGGTAACAGGTATTGGGATGCTCAATCCATAAACTTTTGATGTCTAAATATTTTTCAGTGTTGCAAGATACTCTTTTTAGGTACTAATATTGTTTGTATTGTATGTATGGTTTTCTACTAACTTGTATGCAGTATTATCAAGTGCTCAGCGGTAATTAACATACAACAGTGGAAAGGTTTGGTGATAATAGCAAGAACAAAGAGTACTTTTATTGATTAAAAGGATAGTACACCACAACCATTCAGATAACATTGTCACCATCACAGAAAACCATCACAAAAGACATAAACCTACAACCTAACACCTACACCATGGGTTTCTTTCCTTTTCTTTCATAGTCATGCTTGCCTTTGGAAGCTTTCTTTCTCTTGTCATCAAAAGAGAGTTGTTTCCTTGGACAAGCAAGTCCCAGAACTTGCTTGGGTAGGCTTCTCAACAGCAGGCCACTTCATGTTGCTTATGGTAGTCTTCAATGCTGTGGTGAGTGCCTTTGGAAGCTCTTTGGAAAGATCAAAGGTTGGATCATTATCATCATCAGAGGAAGCACTAGAATAGAACTCCAAAGATGGAGCAGGAGAAGCTTCAGTCTTTTTGGATGGCTTGTTGGATGCTGTGGAAGTACTTGCACTTGGTGGGAAGTAATCACTCCATCCTGTTGAAAGATCCTCTGAGTTTGAACAATAGCTGATTTCCTCATCCGATGAATCATCAGAAGATATGTAGATAATTGGGAACCAGCTCATTGTGATGATTAAGGGTTTGTGTTGTTGAAGTTATTTGTTGATGAGAGATAAAAGTTTTGAGACCCTTTTATATGCAAAGTCAAGGTCGAATTCTATTTAATGAAGGATATTTACTTCTACTTGTTTTGGTAGGTTGGAGGAGTAAATTTGGTTAATTATCGGGATGACTTTTGGAAGATATTTTTGTGAATAGTAACTTGGTTAAAAAGTTACTTTATGTTAAGTTTTATAGGTTAAGTTGAGTTGATGCTAACAACTCATACTATTGGAGTCATTGGAGTAATAAGGTGTGTATCATAGATACACAACAAATGGTTATTGATTCACCATGTCTAATCAACATAAGAATCAACTAGTCCAGAGCAAACGGCTACTGGTAAAGACTTATCAGATCCGTTTATGGTTGATAGTTTACCAAAAACTAGGTTATCAACTCACCATACATCCATGTGATCAAGAGTTGGCTAGTCCATAGCAAACGGCTAATGGTAAAGACATATCAAATCCGTTGATAGCTGGTAGTTTGCTAAAAACTATGATAAGAGCAGCAAATATTCATGTTTTATTAACCACTGCTCTTTGATATTTTTGTGAAAATTTTACCACTGCTAGTTCATCAGTTACCACTACAAGAGTAATTTTTCCACTGATGACTAGCCGTTACAACTGTTGTGTCAGTAATCTATTTTTTTTACTAGCCGTTGTAAAAAATAACCGTCTTTCCTTATTAATAGGGTAAAATCTTTTGTGAATTATCTTCTTACTTATTATAAATTATTCTTTTTCCAAAGATAATTATTTCCTAAGATAATTCACATTGCGCAACCTCCTCAAACCCTATTAGTATAAATTCATTATCATACGGCTTGATTTTTATCTTGATTACTAACACTTTCATTCTCTTTTTCACAAATATCATGGCGATTCTAAAATTTGTCGAGGAGCACAACCAAGTGGCCTACTTACAAAAGTCGAATGAGAAGAGTGGCCCTGTTTTTCATCAGATTGTGGATTTTCTAAATACAACTCATATAAGGTATGCCTTAATTATTAATCCCACAATCTATGTTTCTCAAATCAAACAGTTCTGGAACACTGTGGAGTCCATAACTCTTGAACAGGGAGACACACAAGAATCTGTGGATGCTCTAAGAGCCACAGTTGATGGGGTAACTATTGATGTTACTGAATCATCCTTGAGGAGAATTCTCCAATTGGATGATCTCAATGGTATCATCACATTACCTAATTCAGAAATTTTTTACAAATATTGCTTTAATGGGGTATGATACATCAGATCAAAAAGTCACTTTTAGAAAAGGATGTTTTTGTCCCCATTGGAGATTTTTGATACATACTCTTCTATATTGCCTAAGTCCTAAGAAAACATCTTATGAACAATTTGCATCAACCATGGCTTATCCTTTGGTTTGTTTGGCAACAGATAGGACTTTCAATTGGTCAAAGTTTATTTTTAATAATATGAAAGGCAATGTGAAGAGTACATATAAATTTTTGATGTATCCAAGGTTTGTGCAAGCAGTGTTTAATGAGTTTCAACTGCGACCTCACAACAGAATTTATGAACCTTCCATTCTTAAGCCAAAAGTTTTTCAAAATATGAATAAGGCTTCAGAACTTTGGAATGGGCAGGTTCATCCACTTTTACCTCAAATGCTTGCTAAAATTTCTCAAGTACAGGGTGAGGAAGCATCAATCCCAGTTGCATCTCAAAACACACCCAATATTGTTGTTCCACCAATTCAACATACCCCTGCAGTCACTCACACTTATGAGAGAAGGTCTAAACAGCCAACTTCTCTCATCTCAACATTGCATGTTGCTGATCCATTTGGTTTAGGAACAAGCAGTGGTGGTTCAAGGCTTCCTCCTAGTCCAACTAGGGAAGAGCCTGAATTAATGCCTCATGATTCACCTCTCCCAGCAGGTTACACAGTTGGAAGTGATGAAGGCAGTGTGCAACAAAATGAATTGATGGATATTTGTACCAAATTAGTCAAGCAGGTTCAAGCTCTGGAGAAAGATCTGGCACAGACCAAAGAACAACATGCCACAGAGCTGAAGACATTGAAGGATGAGATTCACAAATTGCAGAATGAAGTTGAGAATCTCAAGAAGAAAAGATCTCAGGTTGTTTTATCATCATCTTCACCTTCAGATGAGTTTTCTGCAAGTTCTACTAAGGTTTTGGGAGATTCTTCCAAACAGGGGAGGAAAACTGATGCAGAGTTTAAGGGGAGGAGAACAAATTTTAAAAAAGCATTTGCTGAGCTCAATGATTCTGATAATGCTCAAGCAAAAGATGATGTTGCTGAGACTGAGGGGAGGAAATTGGATTTTGAAGATATGGATGCTGATGCAGGTTTTAACTTTGATGATTTAGTTGGAACTGCTCAACCAATTTCCACTGAAGCAGAACAAGTTCCCACTGATCAACAATTTACCACTGCAAGTGAAAATGTTCCCACTGCTAGTCAAGAAATTACCACTGTAGAGGAAGAAGCTGCCAGAAGAAGATCAGTTAAAGGAAAGGCTATTGTAATTGCTTCAGATCAAGTGACAAGAAAGATTTCTAAGTTTGAACAAGCTCAGATTGACTTTGATCATAGGTTAGCAGAGCAACAACAAGCTGAAGAGTATGAAAGAAAGAAAAAGATTAAAGAAGATGAAGTTGCTAGTTTCATGGAAGCAACTAGGTTGGATAAACTTGAAGCTGTTATGGCAGAACCTATTTCAAGTGTTTCACCAACTGTCATGTATGAGAAACCTCCAGAGTTTACCTATGTGCCTACAGAAGAAGAGATTAACTATTTGATTAACAATGATCAAATAATTAGGAAGAAGGCTATTGAATTGATTGCAAATACAACTTTGGATGAAGAACAAATGTCTGCTCAACTTAAAGATTTCATTCTAATGAAAAATCAGCAGGCTCTTGACCAAATCGTTGGAGATGCTAGAAAAGGTCAAAAGAAGCCAAGGAAACTTACAAAGGCACAAATTATTTCTGAGATGAAGACTTTTTGTTGTCATGTTGGTAATATGAAGATGGGTCAATTCAAAGGAATGTCACATGATCAGATTGAAGGTATTTACTACAGAATCAAAAGACAAGATAGTAACTTCATTCCAACGGATCAAGAATTATTATCTATGAAGACAAAAAGGACTGGAGTGAGTCTTGAATCTAAAGAAGCAAAGAAGTTGAAGACTCAGAAATCATCTCAAGAAGAAGAAGGTTCTAGCAAGTTGACTGAAGAGCAAGTTACAAACATGTTGTTCATAGAAACTGATGTGCTAAACATTGAACCTTTACAATCAAAATATCCAGTAGTTGGTTGGGAAATCTTTTCTGATAATTTTGGTGCTGCTTGGAAGATCATCAGAAATGGAAATGTCACAAATATCTGTAGAGACTTTGAAGACATTGTTAGATGCTGTGATAGAGAAGATTTGGATATCTTGTGGAAAATAGTTCAAGATCAGTTTCAAAAGGATGAACTTGTTGATGTCAAAGCTAAGGAATTATGGGTTCAATTCAGAAGATTATATGAACCTGATCTAAGTGATAGATACTGGAGATTTGAAGCTCATGGTACAAGAACTTTGTGGAAATTCTATGATTTAAGTTCTGTGCATCATGTTTCTACTCAAGATGGAGTTGATGTTTTTATGCTGGCTGAGAAAGAATATCCATTAAGAGCTGGAGTATTAACAGTGATGTTGTCAGAAAAGCTTAGGTGTTGGGAAAGAACTGAAGTCATAGATGATTTGCTGCAAAGGATTTATGATCAAAGTGTGAGAGCTGATAAAGAGTTAAGAAGAAGAAGATAAGTGTTTGGAAGAATTCCCATATCCTCATGTTTATTGATTACTTGAAGAAACTTATTGATTTATGTATTAATCATAAGTTAGGGGAGGATTATTGGGAATTATACTAACAGTTACCACGGCTAAAGAAGAAGTTACAACTGCAGAAGATTGTACTTGCAGTGGAAACTCATTACCACTGCAAGAACAATATATTACCACTGCTTATTAGATAACTGTTAGGAAACGCATCTAGATAAATATAGAATAGATTTTGTGTATATCTTATTCTATTAGCTTTATACTTATCTTGTAGAAGAGGACTCCTTGTGCTATAAAAGGAGATCCTAGGTTATAAGTTTACATACGTTTTTCTAGAGCTTCAAGGTGTAACCCTAGTGATATCAAGATCACTCGTATTATTATTATTAATAATATTGGAGCTAAAAGTTTGTTTACATACATTGTTTATTTACAACTGTCTTACTCACAATCAAACTTCTAAGTGTTACTAAGTAGATTCCGCATACTTAGTGATATAATTCAAAGTATCAATCTAACACAAGTTCAAGGTGTTTAGATCCATCAAGTGGTTTTGATGATATATTACTTGATTTAATAACTGTGCTAAACTTAAGAGTGCACCTTAGCATCTCTTGTGAAATGAATCTCATTAAGATTATTTATCTTAAATGAGTTTGTGATTCTAAAATGATATCAAAACTAGACATTAATATATTTTTAAACAAATATTATTTTCTATGATTTTTGCCAATGTTATATATCATACTTTAACAAGTATTTGAAAAAAAAAATTATTTGTTTATGGATTGTGACAAGTTATTTTTCACTTCTAATAACTTATATTATTTCAAAAAGGAAAGTGTAGTGCATTATCTTGTAACACAACCATTCATGCTACAAAGAAAATGAAATACATAGAATATATAATGTGTATTATTCTTAAATATGTATTTTATCTTGAAGTGACGATTTTAAGTAGTGTGAGCAAAGTTTACATATGTTGTTAGTTTGCTCATGTTTGGTTTTTCGGATATGACACATTTATCCATTGCATTGCAATGTAAATTGCTTGAATATTTCGGACGAAACATCCAAGTCGTCAATCCTACTTCATTGTATATTTTATAAATGTGTTTAAAACGTTATTCTAATATTTGGAACACAATTATTGGACAAGTAGATTCAATATGACATTATCAACACAAGTGTGAGTTATGATCCAATGCACACTCTTTTCATCTACAAAGGATGTAACTATTTTCATATCAATCTAGTGTGATTGAGTATGTAGATTCAAGACTATATCTTTTGTTGTAATTTGATATAATATTGAAGCTAAACAAATAGCAATCCAATTTCTTGTCCACACTAAAAAACACGTCAATTAGATTTGACGAATATATCAACCATAATTTGAATAATGAATTGATATAATATCAAGATCTTTCTTGACCCTCACGGACACTCATTTGAAATAAATAAACATTTTGATAGTGTGTTCCATTAATCCTAAGATTATTTATTAGTGAATGATTGAAAGTTGACTTATTATTTCATGATTGTTATATGCTTTGTTTTTGTGAAAGACTCTTCATTTTTACTTATTATGAACACACTTAGATTTTGAAAATACTTTTTCTTTTATATAACTATTAATGTTTTACAATGATTCAATTTCTCTTATTAAACATCTTAAGGTAAAACAAGCTAATTTGTAGAAAATATTTAAGTGTGTTGTGAAGAGTAGATTAAATTGTTTGAAATGTTTAGGTGACTAGATTGAACTCATTTACAAGATGTTTGAGTAACATTAAGCCATCTATACCTATATGCAATGCAAGCATATTATAACAATCCTAACGCAAGAAATCTAGCATAAGATCTAGTTAAGTATAAATCGGCAAACTAGCTATACACTAATAGGGCACATATGCATAGATATATACATAGCTAAACTTCAAATAGCAACAATCATTTAATATATTTAATTAAGAAAATAAAATCACCAAGAAGTTCACATAACACATAAAACACTTGTCGTCGTTTTGTGTATTATATACATCAACGTTTACTTAGCTCGAATTTATTTGAAAATAAAATAGTTTCCTCCCATTCTATAATTTAATTAAGATCAATATTTTGAAAACATAAATACTTAATTTTTCAAAAG